>JANXHW010000002.1:180212008-180834508 GCA_026170595.1 Plestiodon gilberti rubricaudatus
AGATTAACTACCGGGTTTTGAGCATGCCATATTAATGTTAAACTGTCCACAGCTGTGTTGGTCTCAGTAGCACTCTCTCACCTCTCCAAATCATCAAGATGTGTCAACGTATCCAGATAGTAAATGGGAACAAAATGTGTTTATTTTGAAATGGTCCGTAAAAGTACATACCAAAGAAAGCCAGGAGGCATTTGATCAGCAATGTTTTTCGGCATACACATGGACCTACGTGTGACTGTAGATAACCACATGTATATAGAAATATGTTATGAAACCTGAAACATACCCACAATAAGCATTCCAACCCTACTAAGCTGCAATTTGGTAAAAACAAAACATCAACACATTTGGTGCAAAGGAACTCCCCCACCTAGCCATGAACCCCCAACTTCCACAAACAAAACGTGCATAATTCATGCTGACATCAAGGTTCGAGGTTTGGTTTTACCCTCTAGCATGAACTTACCAACACAGAGAAGTCATTTATCCAACAGTATGGCTGTTGCAGGGCACTGGTGGTACAGACTCCCCGCTGAAAGAATAACACTCATCTCATCTTTTTGCTGCTGGTTTATTTCTGGTTTCTTTCTCTCTCTCCCCCCCCCTCCCCAACACACTACACATAATAACCACATTCTCTCTTTGCAATTCATTGTTCACTAACTTCACACAAAACAGATTTTAGTGTGGGCCTGGCTCCCTCTTCTGGCAGAAACCAGAGATGCTTCTCCATATTCATGTACAGCATAAGCATGGTTTGTGTCCCTTTGTGTTGTGACTAGGTGGAGGGGTGGAGAAGGGTGAGAGTGAGGAAAAAGAGTGCTTTCAACTGACTCCTCCCTTAGCACACAACACCTTCCGGAACCAAAGCATTTCTCCTGCAGAAGCTACAATAAAATGCAAAAGGTATTTCCTCTGTATAACTTCTCAGACTTGGACATTCATTCATGGCTTGAAGTGAGGGGATTGGTGTAGTTTTGCCAGCTTCAGTCAAATCTCTATATTTGGTCCAATTATCTCTTGCTGAGGCCCAGTGATGCTGTTACACTGACTGACTTTATGTCTGAAAATGGTGCACTCGTCCTGCACAGGTGACATTTTCAACATGGGAAGAGGGTCAAGATCGGACTCATTGTGCTCAGCCTCCATATGTTCAAGGTCCCATCTATACATCTACAGTATGTGTGTACACCACAGCATGCATAGGCTTTGCCTTTGCAAGCTGTATCCACCATTTTTTCAAAGTATATGGAGTATGCATTCAGTATGCATTGGGATGTACATGTATAGGTCCCTGTGAAATGGAGATTGAGCATGGTGAAGGGGCAAACCCAGCAGGCATGATTTCAACCATGCATAGAAAATGTTCTCTGTTCAGGACTACAATAGCTTAAGAATGGGTACGCCCATGTTTAGGCATAGATGTAGCTGATCGACTGCCAGTGTTTTTTACATCCATATCTGAACCCTAACAGATTATGGTGCGGTGTAGTGATTAGTGTTGGCCGTACATGTTACATGTAAATGTATGCATTAAAACTCAATGGCTCCTTCTTCTACAGAAAGGCAGCTTTAGGAAAAGGTGATTAAGAACACAGAAGCATGAAGGAAGCAATATATCCTCCCCCAGCCCAGTTGTTTTTCTGCTAGTTAACCATTTTTCTTCCTTCAAATGTTTAACTGCTTTGAATAAGGGCAATTACAACCATTGCAAGTTACGTCCCATCTTCTTTCTCTCCAGTAGTTACTCCAAAAGGAAACTGGAGGAATATACCGGTACCTTTTTAATGAAAACTGGGAAACATTCCAAAGGGATACTTTCGGCATACCCAATGGGATCAGATCACCCTGCCATAGCACAACCTGCTTTTGGAAACATCTTCTCTTCCTGAAGAGACAGTTCATTAAGTGGTATGGGAGGGCTGCTATCTGAGGAAACACAAGCTCAACGTCTTCTGGGGCATGTGGAAGTTGATGCATGGTTTATTGGATCCCAGTCCCTCTGTCAAACATGGTGACAGAGCATAAACAACGTCTTTAAAATATTGCTCTTCCTGTGCTGAACAGACTCAAAGCAGAAAACAGAGGGGGCAATCTGTTGCTCAGGAGTAACCATCCCACAAACATTATTTAATCAAGTTTCAATCTTGTGCCTTATCCACTAGACACCTGACCCTTTTAATTGCAACGTTTCTCCTCTTCAAATCCATTTTGCAAACTTTGTAAATGTCCACTGAAGTTCTATTCCATACTCACCCATACTATATTGCTACAAAACTACAGATAGAGTTATATATACCTAGCTATTCTTTATTTTGCAACTCACTATTGATCATGCAAAAAGATTGTTATGTCCATACTCAACTACATGACTGATACATAGATTAAACTATTTGCATAATTTAAAATGCAGTAATATTTTGTCTGTCTCTTGTTGCTGTTTCAAATTGTTAAAATTGATTGTATTGTAAATGGTTGTTATATTTTTTTTTATCCTTCAGCTAGTCCCAAGGTGACTAACAATCTATCCATTTAGATATGAAAGAATAAATAAATAAATACAATGGGAAAACTTTTTTTAAAAATCCATTTTGGGTACCAGTAAGCCTTCAGATGCCTCAACATTCAAATAAGTTCACAAAGTCTGACTTTCTTTTCATTCAAACACTCCATTATGAAGAATGAACCACTTTGTTAATCTACAAAGATCTACATGAAACTTTTCAACATCGAGAGTCTGACAATTTAATGAAAGGCCTTTCACTTGTGGATGTTTCTTGAAGGTGAGATTTATGACAAATTCATTGTGACAAATCTCTGTTTTCAGGGATCAAAAGAAAGCTTCTGTGCCTCACAATGGCCCAGGAAGAATGGAAAAATATAACTGAAGGGCATCTAAAAGGCTGAGGGTACAATATACACATTCTCAAGGCAAGCATGTGTGTATCACTGCACCAAAGAATCCTGAAAGCAATTTTCTCTCTCTCTCTCTCTCTCTCTCTCTCTCTCTCTCTCTCTCTCACACACACACACACACACACACACACACACACACACACACACACACACACACACTCACTCACTCACTCACTCACACACTCACACACACACACACACACACACACACACACACACGTACGTACATATGTACGTACGTACGTAGGGGGCATTTATTCTGTCCTTCTGTGCCTGACAAAGGCCTAGAGTTTCAATTTGAGCTGGAGCCAGAACCGAGTAACTAGACTATCTAAACTAAAGCCCATTTCTGAAAGTGGAGGACAAGTCATTATTGTGGCTTTTTCATTCCAGAACCCTTAGAGATCCTATCTGGCACCTGATGAGACAAATCCACAAGAGTTTGCATCTCCTCTTGTAATCCATTTTAAGCAGGGATTTGGATCTTGTCTCTGACTCCAAGTAACGAGTCAAGTCTCAGGGTCCAAGTCTCAAGTCAAGTCCCAAGTCTTTGCCCCCACGTCCCAAGTCTTCAGTTGTGAGTTGCAAGTTCCTATCTATTTAATGGGGAAAATGGGTTTAAACCTGAATAAAATTCGACTTGTCGTAAAAGGCTCCAAGTCTCGAGTTGAGTCTTTCGAGCCTTTTACAATCTCTGAGTCAAGTTCAAGTCGAGTCATTGACGTGACCCAAGTTCGAGTCAGTAGACTCAAGTCTACGTCACTGATTTTACGACTATATAGCGTGAAAGGATTCATGGCCAGATACGATGTTCAACGAAACAGGCAATATGGGATTAAAAGCCATGTATTTTTCTTAAAAGGAACAATAAAACCTTTTAAAACCGGGTCTTGTTTTAAAAGTTTTTATTGTTCCTTTTAAGAAAAATGCATGGCTTTTAATCCCATATTGCCTGTTTCGTTGAACATCGATTTTACGACTGTTATAATCTGAGGATTTGGGGGGAGGGAGATCACATCATGCCCCCTATCACACACACACGTGCGCTCAGACATGCGCACACATGCACACACGTTTTTGCTTAGCTTAACATCTGTCTTAATGAAGAGTTCTGCAGAACTCAAAAGCCTGCTTAAGAAGTATGCCTTTGCCATTGGTACTAAAAACAGTATTACTAGATTGTGGCTTTCCCCTTTTTATTTTTTTAATCTCCTGATTTGCAAAACCATATCTCAGGATTTATGAAAACTACTGAATAAGAAACCGTGAATATTCTTTGCTGCCTGCTATTCAAATGATTTTAAGTATAATGTATAGACTACCAAAAGTCAGTAAAAGTAGTCATTTAAAAGTAAATCTCCTGTGTTGGCATAACAACCTTGCTCCAGTGAAGCTTGTAAATGAAGACATAAGAAATCCTAGACAGGGTGTAGGAGGGAGGGTTAACTGTCAGGAAAGAACAAATAAACTCACTGAGCTGTCATGCAAAATCAAAGGTTAATTTCCTAGGTTTAGCATTTGCGAAGCTGCTTTTATGCCACCTATAATTTTTCCTAATGTCAGTTACAACAGATAATGCTTAGCTAACCTTGAGGAGCTAACAGTAATGCTTGTTACAGTCTGTTTTTCTTAAAAAAAAATTGTGCCACAGCATGTTGCTTTTTCTATGCTTTATTATCCTGTCCACTAAACATAATTCACAGCACCCTTAAGGAAAGGATGTAGCATGAAAAGGTAAGAAAACATCGTGATTAGCCTTTATGAGGGCCTTTGTGGGCTGCTTGGTAGGAGAAAAAAAATTAGAATGAATAGACAAATATTAAACAGTTTCCCCTGGGCCGTTTTAAACTGCTTTCATTTTCCCAATAGGAAGAGTAAAATGTTTCTACTGTCAAAATTGGCACACATCTAGCACAAAGGTGGAAGACTCAGGCAGCTTCAGATGGTCCTATCTGTGACAAGGGAGATGGTGGGTACACAGTGAAGCCTGCAGCTTTTTGTGCAAGTTGGATGGAACGAAAAGCCACCGAGGAGCAAGAACATGAATATAAGAGGCTGCCTTACACTGAGTCCATCTGGCTTAGTATTGTCTTCACTGATTGGCAGTAGCTTCCCGGTGTTGAGGACTGGGGTCTTCTGCTGCTAAACCTGGAGATTCCAAGGATTGAAAGCAGTTGCTCTCTAAACCCTATAAACTATAGAGCTATAAGACCACTCCTGGCGGCAAAAGTGAATGTCAATACCGTTCTGAACCAAAATGAAAAGCATTGTTCGGGTAATCAAACCACGGTCCAAAAGCGTTATCTCCTAGAGAGTTATCTCCTGACGTTTCGCTGCCACTTGTGGGAAGCATTATCAACGGAATGGAGATCCAAAACCTTTGTCCTGGTCTCCACAGTGAATGAGCACTTTTAAATAGTTCTTGAAGCAGAAGCAGCTGCTTGACAATAGCAGCTTGACAAAGCAGCTGCTTGATAATGCTTCCCACAAGTGGCAGCGAAATGTTAGGAGATAACTCTCTAGGACAGTGTTTCTCAAAGTTCTCCCTGCAAGGTGGGGAGAACTTTCAGTGTTTGTGAGGGTGTAGCCAGCAGCGGCGCAGATCCGGGGGATCACCACCGCCGAAACCGCCCCCGAAATAGCAATTTTCACACGCTTCTGGTTTTCGTGAAAACCGGAAGTGCCCGAAGATCGCTGTTTTGCAGCGATCCGAAGATCGGGGAGGCCTGCAGAGGTTCGTGCAGGCCTCCCCAAAGCTCCCCCAAGTCCCGGTAAGTGCCGCAAAGGCAGTTTAGGGCAATTTGGCAGTGGTGGTGGTGATCCCCTGGACCATGCTGTCCCCACCCCTTAAGGGGACAGGGGACAGTTTAGGTTCTCAATGGTGGGTCATGACCACAGTTTGAGAACTGCTGCTCTAGGAGATAACTCTTTTGGACCGTGGTTTACCTGAACAATGCTTTTCATTTTGGTTCAGAATCTTCCAACCATGAAAGCCTAAGTATGTTAATACCATTTTCTGTCATACTGCAGATTGCCTGTCACCTCCATGGGCTATGCCAGCCTAGGTCTTTTAGCCCCAACCAGGTATAAGGAAGATCAACAGCCAGGGGGGTTGAGTATGCTAGTGCCCAAGGAGCTAGTTGAGTCCCAGAGCTCAGAGCTACTTTTTCGAGCAGCTGCCCCAACTATGGCATCCGTTCTGACATCTGCTGCATGCTATTCGTACTATAGCCCCAGTCTGTCATCGTGACAGTTTCATGTTACACATTTGATTTGCTCTCTTCAAGGTGCTTCTGATTGCAAAAGCAAATAAAAATACTCCTGAATTTAACATTAGATCTTTTAATGTAACTCAGCTATTCGTGTTGCATGTAAGGATGAAAGTATTGTTAGTAACTGCTGGAAAACAACCAGCCGTTGTTTAGCTTATGCTGCAATAGCGGGCTGTTTCTCTTCTATTTTGACTACAAACCCCACCTTGCTTGTCAGCAGCCAATATATGGCTGTACATATACTTTGTTCACTACAAGTCAGGATGACTGGGAACCATCTGTAAAGCTTATGTAAACCTCTCAACAGGTTTTAAATTCTAGCATTTTATGCATTGTGAGCCCTGTGTTATTAATAAAACACTGCAACTCATTTGCCTACCTAAAGAACTTCTGTGATTTAGTACTGATTTATCCCCATGTGAGTAATAAAACAAAGCCATTAAAACCCCATTGTTATTTAAGTGACTTTAGAACAGGGGGAACCGTGTCAGATTGAAGGAACCCTGGAAATCGTTTAGCCACAGCTTCAAACTGAATTTCTCATGCAGTGTTTCCCCACTGATGTATCTCAATTGTGCTAATGGAAGTTATTTTTTAAGAATATATTATATATCCCTTATTTATTTACATGTTTTAAAAGTTTATAGGCTGCCTTTCTACTCCAATAAAGGAGCTGCCAACATGGCTTACAATTTCGGTAAAAACAATGTAACAGCTAAATAAAACACGGTAACAAACTGATTAAACAAACCAAATAAAATATATCAAAACAGAAACCAGCAAACAGCATGAGTAGGCTTACCAGATTTTCCGGAACCCTGAGGGGTGCGGAAGTGACATCACGGGGTCAAGGAACCGTGATGTCACAACAGGAAGCGATGTTGCAAAGGGCCGTGTCCCATTGGACGCACCCCCTGTGACATCACAGGGGACGGGAAATCTCTGGGAAAGCAACATATTTAAATATTTAAATAAATAAATATTTTACTTACAGATAATTAATAATTATTAGTAGCAATAATCAACATTTAAAGCACACATTTAAAGCAACATATGACACCCCCATAACCTTAATACACCACTGTAATAATAAAATACACGCCACCCCACCATGATTTTGCCTCATTTTATGCCCCCTGCAAGATATTTACCACCACCACCCCAAGTCAAAGACAAAGGAGCACATTACACATTTGTCCTAACACACAGTTTTGCCCTACGGAGCAGTGTACACTGCAATCTCCAATATCTTAGAGAGAGAAAAGACACACATTGCACCCCCACCCACATTGCACCCCCACCAACCAACAGCTCAATAGGACCCACCAATCACCAGTCATTTAAAGTATGCTCAGATCTTCAAACAGCTGTGTATCTATGTAAAGCCTTCTGAGATGGAACGCACCTCTGGCGCTTACACTGGGGGGATGGTAACACTGCATCGCAGCCGGCCGGAACTCTTCTAGACTGGCTGGTATGTTCCGCCCGGCCAGGGCTCCTCGCGCAGCACACGCAAGGAGCCCTGGCCGGGCGGAGCACACCAGCCAGTCTAGAAGGGTTCTGGTCAGCTGCGATGCAGCCGGCGGGCCGGGAAAGGCTGGGATAGTCAGGCCCAAGTCGGGTCCTTCCAGGATGGTGACTGACCTTCTGGGATGGTGGCCACCCTTCTGGGAATGTTCCGGCCAGTTCTGGGACTCTGGTAAGCCTAAGCATGAGCAAAAATAAAAATCAAAGCATATCAGAGGGACTATACTTTCCATAATCAAAGGGAAACCAATGTCCTTACTGCCCTCTTAAAAGTGGGCAGCATAGGAGCCAACTGGGCTTCATGGGGGGGAATTTCCATAGCTGGGAAGCTGCCACCAAAAAGACCCTGTCCCATAACTCCACCAGATGCACCTCAGGAAGCAGTGGACACAGAGCAGAGCTTCAGATGGCAAATGAAGTGAGGACAGGGAGAATGTGGTCCATCAGGTACCCAGGTTCCAAAGCACGTAGGGCTTTGTTGGTAGTAACCAGTGCCTTGAACTCTGCTCAGAAACATACTGGAAATCAGTGAAGCTCATGGAGCACAGGTATAATGTACTCCTACTGACAAATGCCTAAAAACACTCCATCTGCCACATTCAGGACCAGCTGAAGTTTCTGGAACCTTCAAAGCCAGCCCTTCGACACCAACAAAGACTAATCCTGATGCTGTTGCATGAACAATAGGAAGGCACCACATAACCCTTCACCACCTTCACTTCACTTTGGTCAACATATACAAAACCACACTTATCTGAAGAAGCCTAAGGCAGATTCACATGGACACACAAGCAGCTATGGGGAGTCTGCTTTCCCCATTCCTGCCAGAAATAAGTCTGCTTCAACATCTCTTGCCCCAGGACTGCAGAAGCAAGGCAAAAAAGTCTGGCCCTTGATGGCAGCCAGAGGGTCACGGAGTAGTTGCATCGATCACCACCATGCCAGCAAGGACACACCAGCACAAGAAAACCCGCCTGGTCTCTCTCAACTGGATGCAAATGCCTTTTACCCACCCACTTTGTTGTGCTGGGCTTGTTCAATTGATCTCTCCCTCTAGCCCACTATCTTTTCCCACCCTTTCCTTGTTTGTCTTGTCTTCTCATTTGGAAGGCCTGTGTCTCATTTTGAGTTATGTACTCGGCTCAGTTAATGAAGTCACTCCAGCAGAAATCATTAATAACGATGATGATATTAGTATTCTTACAAAAGAGTCTGTTCAAAAACTTTAATTTCATTTTCACCCTGTCAAAGTGACACTGATAAGCATTCATTGGTGAAGGCATGAATCAGAATGAAGAGCTTCATAAAATGCCAGTGGTTCCTTTTCTTTTTGTTCCTTTCTTTTTTTAAGCACTAGTTCCAGCAAGTTAATTAGCGAAAAGGAGATGAAATATTAAAGGCAAGGGGATAATTCATTGTAATTAAATTATTCTGAAACATAATCCACCTCCTGTGGGTGGATAGGGACAGGGTATAAATACACAAGTCACGCATTGTTTCAGAAACAAATCTCTTACTATTCTGATTAGAGAAGGTCCTAGCTAAGCTCAGGGATAGATCACATGCTTTGATCCAACCCCGGGCATCTCCAGGAAAGGCTGGGAAAGCCTCCTATCCTAAACCTTGGCAAGCTGCTATCAATCAGTGGCAACAATGCTGACCTAGATAGACAAATTGTGATTGAAGTTCTCCAGACCTATTGTATGGGTTTATTTGTATGGAACCTGGTATATCCTCAGAGATAGCAGTCATAGCCCTATGCATATATTACACTGAATGTATGCGGGGTGTGTTGGGGAGGAGTGGGATCACATGTACTCTCTCCATTCTCAGAGTCCACACATTCTCCTGAACATCAGCATAGAGCCCACGTACATTTTACAGCATGTTTACTCAGAAGTAAGATCTATTGAGTGTAATGGGGCTTACGGCCGAATCCTATGAGCTCTTTATGATCATGGAACTTGCATTCCACTGTCATGAGTGGCGTGGGGCCACTATAAATGGCGCACCACTGCCAAGCGCATTAGAGCTGCTGGTGCAAACAGCCAGCAGCTCTGTGCACTGCCACCAACTGACCTGGCCCGTGCCAGAGAAGGTAAGGTGGCGGTGGGGGCAGGCCATGGGTGATTTGGGGGAGGTTTGGGGTGGGGAGGGGGCGGAACTTGGTAGTCTCAGCAGCATGTGCCAGGATGCTATCCCCTTTTTTTGCAGCTTGACATGCCCCCACCTCTCCTCAGTCTTATGCCAGCAAAAGAGCTGGTGTGGGTCCAAAGACACCCATAGGTGACTAGGCAGGAGATGAGTAAAAACATTTTTTTACTTTCCTCTTGCTGGCCAGCTGGTCATGCCCCCCCCACCATAGCATACAGTTTGCGCTCTGGTGGCACAGCTGCATACTAAGACCTGGCAGGGGATAGGGTTGGGCTGTTAATCTCAATTAAGTGTGCATAGGTTGCAGGTTCAGTTCATGTAGTTCTCCATTTTTGGAAAAGAAAGGATATGTCACACCGGCTTGCCCAACATAGGGCTCTGGGGGAATTAGGCAATAGGACATTCCGACACCTGCTCTGGCATAGGCGTACTGTTTTGCTGATATTTGGGGTGCACCTGGAGGGGTTTCGGTATGTCGACTTTTCCTCGTTCTACCCATGCCCCTTCCATGTCTTCACCCCATTTGGGGATTTGCCCTGGCAGTAGTTGCGCTGGCGTTGGAGGTACATCAGTGCAACCTGTGACACATCTGCCAGCAGATTTGGGGCTACAGTGGCAGGATTGTCATGTCATTGCATGGCCGTAGCTGCTCTTGCACTGGCATCCAAAGGTACATAGAATACACCATATCCTTTGCAGTTCAGACTGGTGTTTCAGAAGTATAATATTGTACTGTAAGTCTGTGAATGCTACCCAGGAAATGTTTCACTGAACAGAAAAGTCGACTAGCAGGAACAAGAGGTGTATATATAGCCAGAAGGAAAGGAATGACTACAGCAAGGCTAGGAAAACTGCTTGGGGCTGAGGAAGTCTATATTTTCTAAGGAAGGAGTGGTGGGTCAAGAACAAGGTTCTAACACAAGGCCAAGGGAACTGCAGCAGCCACCAGACTCGACAAGCTGGCTGTTTAATTGCTCTCACACTTCATGGGGTTGTAGCTTAAGGCTCAGGCTCAGTTCCTTTATGAGACAGAAATGGGGGTGGGGGGGTGTTGCTTCTTAATATTCAGGAACCGAAAATGATCCAAAATAAATGTCTCAGAATTTCATTTGGCTGACCTAAAAGTATTCCCACCTTTTTAAGTTTCTTTTGCAGCCTATGATTTAATTCAAAAATTATGGAAAGGGGCATTAACAAAGCAATGTTTTCAGGAACAATACTAGAATACTGGCCTTTAGATTCTTGGATTTATAACAGCAGCAGACTTATTGTTTATGTATAAACTCTTTAAACCTAGAGAAGATCACACTGTAGTCCTAAACAAACTTACAAGGAAGTGAATCATGCTAACATCAATGGAACTTAATTCCAGATAAACAGCCCAATCCTACTAAACTTTCCCCGCACCGATGCAGTGGCGCCAGCCTGCGGGGGAAAGCAGGAGGTTTCCTAGAGGTAGGGGGACATTCGTCCCTTTGCCCCAGGGAAAGCCCCAGCCCCCGCAACAGGTCTACTCAAGACCTGCACCTGCCATATGACTGGTACAAGTCCACAAGCACCTGGGTCGGCAGATTGGGCCGGGTTAGAATATGGCATGCACCAGTACCTCCGATCTTGGCCCCCCCTCCTGGGCCTGATCTGCCCACCCCCGCCTGTCTCCACCCCCACCCTGTTCTGTTCCCTCTCTGCCCTTCCCCAGCCCCTCTGCTGCTCAGCACAGCACTTACCTGCACCGGTGCACATTCCAACTTGCACTGGTGCTGGCAGGACGGCACAGGCCTTCCCACCGGTGCTACTTTCTGGTGCACCATCGCAAACTGCTTTTTGGCAGTTTTGCGACAGTCTGCACATAGAGGCACAATAGGATTGTGCAAAAAGCATGGTTAGAATCTGACAGTTGATCTCAGTTTAGGATCATAAGAACATAAGAAGAGCCCTGCTGGATCAGGCCAAGGGCTCATCTAGTCCAGCTTCCTGTATCTCTCAGTGACCCCACCAGATGCCTCAGGGAGCACACAAGGCAACAAGATATTTGCATCCTGTCACCACTTCCTTGCATCTGGCATTCATAGATAGGCTACTTCTAAAACCCAGTGGTTGCATACAGTCATCATTACTTGTACCCTGTGATGGACATTTCCTCCATAAATCCATCCAATTCCCTTTTAAAGGCATCTAGGCCAGGTGCCATCACAACATTCTGTGGCAAGGAGTTCCACAAACTAACAGCCCAATCATAACTAACTCCCCGCACGGCTATGCAGCTGCACCAACGCAGCTTCCACTGTATCCTGTGGGGGAGTTTTGGCATGTTGACGTCTCCTCAGGGTAAGAGAACATTTGCTCCCTTGCTCTGGCTTAAGCCCAGCAAATGCCATGGTCCTGGATCAACTCAGACCTGCACCAGCTCTATAGCTGGCACAGGTCTGCATTAACCTGTGAAAGTGGACCAGGCCTGGGAAGGGGGTTAGGATTTGGCAGGTGCCGCTACCACCAAACCCACCCCCTTCCTGGGCCTGATCCACCTCCCCGCCCTCCTCCCTGTTCTGCCCACCCCTCTGCCCAGTTCCACCCCCTCCCCACCTCCCTCCCAACCCCTGCACTGCCTTACCTCCTCCAGTGGGCATCCAGCATCCATCTTTGCACGGACCCAGACACTTGCCACGACTTGCAACAGTGACCAGGCATTTGCGACAGTCATAAAGCTGTTTACGCCAGTGGAACACGCATTCTGCTGGAGTAAATGACCAATAGGATTGGGCCGTAATTGTGCCAGAATTCAATACCAGAATTCAATACTTAAATATTCAAAACAATTTTGCTTACTGTATATTAGAAGCTCCTGTTATTCACTGCGGTTCTGGTCTCTCAGCAATTGTCTGATTCTTCTCTCTCTTTGCAAACAAATTCTAACATTTTTTATAAGGGAAGATTCTGTACTTTGACTCATTAGATGCAGAAGATCTGCCCATATTATCTATTATCATGATCTCTATATGATTATATTAGGAAGAAAGGATTAGGTGCTCTCTCCTGGTCTGTAACTCATAAAACTGAGCTACTCTTAAATGTCATAGAAAGAATTATTGAGAATGGAGTAGCTCACTTTGCACTATCTGAAGCAATAATACAGAAGTCGTTCATTCAAAAGAATATTATTCCCTATAAGGGAGATGACCTACTTTGACATTAGGACGCTCTCCCCTTTATGTTATTTTGGAATGTTTGATTATGTCTTTTATGGAATTTTTCATTAATCTAACTGTGTGATCAGTTCCATGGCTCTGATCGTATATTATTGCATTGTTATGGTTCATCAGCAATAGAACAATTAAGAACATAAGAACATAAGAACATAAGAAGAGCCCTGCTGGATCAGGCCAAAAGCCCATCTAGTCCAGCTTCCTGTATCACACAGTGGCCCCACCAGATGCCTCAGGGAGCACAAGACAACAAGATACCTGTGTCCAGTCGCCACTCCCTTGCACCTGGCACAGAGAAAACCTACTTCTAAAGCCAGGAGATTGCTTATGGCTTGTAACCTGTGATGGTCTTTTCCTCCATGAATCTGTCCAAACCCCTTTTAAAGGCATCTAGGCCAGATGCCATCACCACATCCTGTGGCAAGGAGTTCCACAGATGAATTACACGCTGGGTAAAGAAATATTTTCTTTTGTCTGTTCTAACTCTCCCTCCACTCAATTTTAGTGCATGTCCCCTGGTTCTGGTGTTGTGCGAGAGGGAGAAGAATTTCCCTCTATCCACTCTCTCCATCCCATGCATAATTTTATAAGTCTCAATCATGTCCCCCCTCAGGCGCCTTTTTTCTAGGCTGAAAAGCCCCAGACGCTGTAGCCTTTCCTCATAAGGGAGGTGCTCCAGCCCACGAATCATTCTGGTCGTTCTTTTCTGCACCTTTTCCAATTCAACTATATCCTTTTTGAGGTGTAGTGACTAGAACTGGACGCAATACTCCAGATGTGGCCTTACCATAGATTTGTACAAAGGCAGAATGATATTGGCCATTTTATTCTCAATCCCTTTTTTAATGATCCCAAGCATGGAATTGGCCTTCTTCACAGCCGCCGCACACTGGGTCGACACTTTCATCGACCTGTCCACCAGCACCCCAAGCAGGGGCGTCACTAGACGCGCGTCACCCTAGTGCGGGGACGCGCGTCACCCCCCCTAGGGGCGCGACGTTATAGGCGCGGGGGGAGGGGGCCACCCGGCTCCCCCCCCGCATCGCGTCGCCCCCTCCGGACGCTCTGAGGCCGGCCCAGGAGCCGGCCTCGGAGCGTCCAAACTCGTCGGCGCTCCAGGGCCTTCTGAAAGAAGGCCCAGGCAGCGCGTCAATCCGGGTATTTTCCGGATTTTCGCGCATGCGCAGACCCGTTTTGAGGGCTTTTTGCCCTCAAAACGGGTCTGGGCATGCGCGAAAATCCGGGAAATACCCGGATTGACGCGCTGCCTGGGCCTTCAGAAGGCCCTGGAGCGTCGACGGGGTCGGACGCTCCGAGGCCGGCTCCCGGGCCGGCCTCGGAGCGTCCGGAGGGCGACGCGCGTCACGGAGGTGACGCGCGAGGGGGTGCGCGCGTCACCCCATGATGCGCGTCACCCCCTGGCGGCCCGCCCCCCCGCCACGCTCCAGTGACGCCAGTGACCCCAAGATCTCTCTCTTGATCCGTTACAGACAACTCAGAACCCATTAGCGTATATGTGAAATTTTGGTTTCTTGCCCCAATGTGCATCACTTTGCACTTACTTACATTGAAGCGCATCTGCCATTTTGCTGCCCATTCTCCCAGTTTGGAGAGATCCTTCTGGAGCTCTTCACAATCCCTGCTGGTCTTCACCACCCGGAAAAGTTTAGTGTCATCTGCAAACTTGGCCACCTCACTGCCTATCCCCGACTCCAGGTCATTTATGAATAAGTTGAAAAGCACCGGTCCCAAGACCGATCCTTGGGGCACACCGCTTTTCACCTCTCGCCATTGTGAAAATTGCCCATTGACTCCCACTCGCTGTTTCCTGGTCTTCAACCAGTTCCTAATCCACAAGAGGACCTGCCCTCTTATTCCCTGACTGTGGAGTTTTCTCAGGAGCCTTTCATGAGGGACTGTGTCAAACGCCTTCTGAAAATCCAGATATATAATGTCCACGGGTTCGCTCGCATCCACATGCCTGTTGACCTTTTCAAAAAATTCTAACAGGTTTGTGAGGCAAGACTTCCCCTTGCAGAAGCCATGCCGACTCTCCCTCAGCAGAGCTTGTTCTTCTATGTATTTCAAGATTTTATCCTTAATGAGACTTTCCACCATCTTCCCTGGAACAGATGTTAGGCTGACCGGCCTGTAGTTTCCCGGGTCCCCCCTCTTTCCTTTTTTAAAGATTGGCGTGACATTAGCTATCCTCCAATCCTCTGGCACAGTGGCCATTTTAAGGGACAAGTTGCATATTTTGGTCAAGAGGTCAGCAACTTCATTCTTGAGTTCCTTCAGAACTCTTGAGTGGATGCCATCCGGGCCTGGTGATTTATTGATCTTTATTTTGTCAATTAAGTCTGAGACGTCTTCTCTTTTAACCTCTATTTGACTTAATTCTTTAGTCAGGGGAGACCGTTCCGGCAGCGGTATTTGCCCGAGGTCTTCTGCTGTTAAGACAGATGCAAAGAACTCATTTAATTTCTCTGCAGTCTCCAAGTCCCCTTTTATCACCCCTTTCTCTCCCTCACCATCCAACGGACCAACCGTTTCCCTGGCAGGTTTCCTGCTTCTAACATATTTGAAGAAGCTTTTATTATTCCCTTTTATTTTGCCTGCCATACGTTCCTCAAAGTCTTGCTTGGCCTCCCGTATCATCTTTTTACATTTCTTTTGCCACAGTTTGTGCTCCTGTTTATTTTCCTCACTAGGGCAAGACTTCCATTTACGGAAGGAAGCTTCCTTGCCTTTTATAGCCTACTTAACTGTGCTTGTTAGCCATGCTGGCACCCTCCTGGACTTGGTCGAGCCCTTCCTCCTTTGTGGGATACACTCCCGCTGGGCCTCTATGACTGTTGTTTTAAACAGCCTCCATGCACTCTGGAGCGATTGGACTCTTTTTACCTTCCCTTTCAGCTTTTTTTTAACTAGTCTCCTCATTTTGGGGAAGTCAGCCCTTCGGAAGTCAAGGGTTTTCGTGTCAGATTTGCTCGGCACTCTCCCTCCGACATGCATGGCGAAACAGATCGCAGCATGGTCACTGTTCCCCAACGGTTCGGTAACATTTACCTCCCTGACCAGATCTTGAGTGCCACACAATATCAAGTCCAGAGTCACCTGTCCTCTGGTCGGTTCCGTGACAAGCTGCTCTAAGGCACAGTCATTTAACATATCCAGAAATCCAGTCTCTCTTTCATGACCTGAGCATGAATTGATCCAGTCGATGTGAGGATAATTGAAGTCCCCCATGACTACAACCCTGTCTCTCATTGACATCTCCCTGATTTGCTTCCTCATTTCAAGATCCCCTTCAGGTTTTTGATCTGGAGGACGGTAGCATGCCCCTACTATTACATCACTCTTTGAGCCTGGTAATCTAACCCACAGTGATTCTACGGAGGAGTCAGAGCCCCCCTCCAGCTCTACTCTGGTGGATTCTACCCCCTCTTTGACATAGATGGCCACCCCACCTCCAACACGCCCCTCTCTGTCCCTCCTATAGAGTTTATATCCTGGAATTGCAGTATCCCACTGGTTCTCCGCATTCCACCAGGTTTCTGTTATACCTACTATGTCAATGTTTTCCCTAGCCACCAAACATTCCAGTTCTCCCATCTTTGCCCGTAGACTTCGGGCATTTGCATAAAAGCACTTATATACCTGGTCCCCCAAGAAGGGCTGCATGTTTGCACCTTTATTCCTGCAGCCTTCTGTCCTGCTAGACTGGCTGTCATGTCCCATCACGCTACCACTCCCAATTTTTACTTTGCTATTACTTGACTGTTCCCCATCCTCTGCACCCTCATTCCCTGACTGTTCCCCATCCTCTGCACCCTCATTCCCTAGGGATGAGGAGTCCCGAACCGGATGCCCCTCGGCTCCTGTCGGCTTTCCCCCAGGAGTCAGTTTAAAAGCTGCTCTGCCACCTTCTTAATGTTAAGCGCCAGCAGTCTGGTTCCGTTTTGGTTCAAGTGAAGCCCGTCCCTCTTGTACAGGCCCGGCTTGTCCCAAAACGTTCCCCAGTGCCTAACAAACTTAAACCCCTCCTCCTGACACCAGTGTCTCATCCACACATTGAGACCCCTGAGCTCCGTCTGCCTAGCTGGCCCTGCGTGTGGAACAGGTAGTACTTCTGAGAACGCTACCTTTAACACAACTTCATCTGATTTTGCTCTGTGAAAGACAATGTAAACTAAAGACCAAGTAAACGCTTGTTAAAGTCTAGTTTATTCACAGTGAATGATCCTCAGAAGGGTGCCCTACTGTGTAATCATTTTAATCTTTGTTAGTGGTGATGAGAGCAGAACCATTGTAAAATGCAATGTTTAAAAGGCAAAACGAACCCTGCTTTTATCTCATTGCCAAGTGAATGTTAGTTACATTCTGCTAAGAAGCCCAAAGCTCTGCTTTGATTTTTTTTTCTCTCCCCCCTACACTGAAAACTGAAGTCCTTTGCTACAAGCTCCACTGAATTAGACCTTCCAGTATTAACCTTTTTTCCCCCTCAGTGTGATGTCTGCGCTGCTTTGAACATTCTCTGTGTTAGATGAAATTACGGTTTTGCTGTGGTCTGGAAAAGAAGCTCGTATTTACAGTGCAATGATAGCCTTGACTCTCTTCCCACTGTCAGTTGCTGTATGAATTATTTGTGGTTTCTGAGCGAGACCTTTGAACACCACTCACTGAGATGTACATCTTCCCGTGGCTGGCAGCTTTCATCTTAGAGTCATTCAAACAACCTCTGACTCATCGTGTGATGGGCAGTGTCTCCAAATTGCCCTACATTGCTCGCTCTGGTACTCCAGCAAGTGGGGCTCAGCTGTAGCGCCTCTTTAAAATGGTGCTATTGATGATGTGCCACCCACGCGGCTGCCAGGGGATGCATCCAATAGCTCCCCTCCCACACAGGACCTGATCTGGCACGGTTAGGTACAAATTGCTGATACGCTTGCGCCAGCCACGATAACAAGAATATCTTCTCCAAGTATATTTATTTATTTTATTATTACAGTATTTATATACCACCTTTCTCATAGACTCAAGGCAGTTTACATAGGCAGGTCGACCATAACCCCCTTTTTTTTTCCAAATTGGGGTTTTTACAATGTTATTCTATGAGAGAAACTCATAGAACCCTCCATTTCTATGAGGGGTCTGGCTCAGTCGGTAGAGCCGCCACCTTGCAAGCCTGAAGATTGGTGAATGGCAAGTTCGAGACATGCCGCCGACAAAAAGCTGTGAAAGCCTCCGTGAGGAGAGAAGAGCTCCCAGCTGTGTCAGTCGAGTGTGGGAGGCGATGGCCAGTGGAAAAAAGCCAGACTGCAAAAGGATACCACCTGGAATGTAGCTGCATCACGAAAGATTGGACATTTATGCTCTCAAGATGTTTCCCTTCATAGTGCAGTTATTGTTCTGACCACACAGCTCTTGCCTTCCAATCTTCCACAGGCAACTGCATATCAGGCCTCAGAAGGGTTAACAAGCTGTTATCTATTTCTTGCCAGGTGATACCTCCAGAGTCTACACTCCTCCACATTCCTCGGACACTCCATCAGCGGTATTCGTTGTCCTTCCAAAGTGAGAACGGAGCTGACCCTGCTTAGCTTCTTCAGGCAAGGCGGCAGCTCAACCTCCAGACCACACCTCCTGCCCTATGATATGTAATATCATATTACATGCCTGTCAAATTTTGATAAGTGGAGGAAGAGGAAAGAAAGGTACTACCAGTCCTATGTTTCAAATTTATTTATTATTTAATAATTTGTGAACCACATTTTGCAAATAATCTCAATGCAGTGAAGACATTCCATTCAGTTTCAGTTCTGATTCTGCCCTTATTCTCCTGTACTGCTTCTCGCCTTCAGACGAGTTATAGTAATAATAATATTGATTGATTGATTGATTGATTGATTGATTGATTGATTGATTGATTTACAGTATTTTTACCCCACCTTTCTCCCCGAAGGGACCCACGGCGGCTTACAACATTGGAAAGGAATACAATACAATACAAAAAATAATCACATTTAAAACAATAAAAAAATCACAAAAACTAGTAAAAAACATCATCTAAAAATTAATAAAAACAGATCAAATTACAATTAAAACAAGAGCATAAAAAACAGCAGCACTCCACCTGTACCAGCAGGATGTTTAAAAAGGCAAGGACTCAGAAGGCTTCCTTAAACAGGAAAGTTTTCAGGCCTCGCCGGAAGGTCTCCAGGGAGGGAACAGTATGCAAGTCAAGAGGGAGGGAATTCCGTAGGGTTGGTACCACTACTGAGAAGGCCCTATTTCTGGCCGCTGCCCCTCGAACCTCCCTGGGCGATGGTACCCGCAAAAGGGCCTTCTCTGATGACCTAAGGAGACGAGCCGGAATATATGGAAGTAGGCGGTCTCTCAGATATCCTGGCCCCAGGCCATATAGGGCTTTAAAAGTCAAAACCAGCACTTTGAATTGGGCCCGGAAATGAATCGGCAGCCAGTGCAGCCGTTGAAGAAGCGGCCCGACAGAGTCGAACCGCCTACCCCCAGTAACTACATGGACCACCGCAGTCTATACTAATTGCAGTTTCTGAACCATCTTCAAGGGCAGCCCCACGCAGAGCGCATTACAATAATCTAATCGCAACGTCACCGTGGCATGGATCACCATGGTCAGGTCTGCACGATCCAGGTACGGTCACAGCTGGCACACCAGCTAAAGCGGGCAAAGGCCCCCCTGGCCACAGCTGCCACCTGGGAATCCAGGAGCAGCTGCGGATCCAGGCGGACCCCCAAGCTGCGGACCTGCTCCTTCAGAGGGAGTGCAACCCCTTTCAGAGCAGGACGATACTCTAGCACCTGCATAGTGGATTTCCGGACCAGGAGAACCTCTGTCTTGTCCAGGTTTAGTTTCAGCTTATTAGCCCTCATCCAGGTCCCAACCGCCTCCAGGCAGCGCTCCAGAACCTCAACAGCCACCCTGGAATAAGTTGGAAAGGAGAGATAGAGCTGGGTGTCATCAGCTTATTGATAGCACCCCACTCCAAATCCCCGGATGACCTCTCCTAGCGGTTTCATGTAGATGTTAAATAGCATGGGGGACAAGATGGAACCTTGTGCCACCCCACACCTCAAGGGCCAGGATGCCAAACAGGCGTCCCCCAGCACCACCATCTGGGACCTATCTGCCAAGTAGAAGCAGAACCACCGCAGAACGGTGCCCCCAACCCCCAGCTCGGCCAGTCGGCCCAGAAGGACACCATGGTCGATGGTGTCGAAAGCCACTGAGAGGTCCAGCAGAACCAACAGGGACGCACTCCCCCTGTCCAGTCCTCGGCGTAGATCATCCACCAAGGCGACCATGGCCGTTTCCGTCCCAAAGCCCGGCCTGATACCAGATTGAAAGGGGTCTAGATAATCCACTTAATCCAGGACCACCACCCGCTTAATTACCTTGCCCAAAAACGTGAGGTTTGAAACTGGCCGATAGTTGTCCATTACTGTGGAGTCAAGGGAGGGCTTCTTCAGAAGGGGTCAAACCACCGCCCACCTCAAAGCGAGCGGCAGCACCCCCTCCGCCAACAAAGAGTTGATCACCCTCCCCGTCCACTCGGCCAGCCCCTCCCGGGCAGATCTAATTAGCCAAGCCGGTCAAGGGTCAAGCATGCAGGCAGTCGGCCTCACACTCCAAAGGAGCCTGTCCACATCCTCAGGCTGTAAAAGTGAAAAGAGTCCCACAACACTGAACAAGCAGATGCCAAGGGGACATCCTCAGATATTGTCATTGAGGCATCCAAGTCATGGCGAATCCTATCGATTTTATCTGCGAAATGTTTAGCAAACATGTCGCAGCAGGCCACCGTGTGTTCCTCCTGATCTATTGGGGGGGCCTGGTGGAGTAGGCCTTGCACCACATGGTACAGCTCTGCTGGACGATTGCTTGCAGACGCAATGGTAACAGAGTAGAAATTTCTCTTCGCTGCTATCACCGCCACGGAGTAGGTTCTATAGTGGGCCCTACTCCGTGTCCGGTCGGATTCGGCACGAGTTTTCCGCCACCATCGCTCAAGACATCTACCCCGTCGCTTCATCATTTGCAGCTCCTCAGTAAACCAAGGAGCCGCTCTGAGTCTGCGGCATGGCAAAGGTCGCTAAGGAGCGATCTCATCCACTGCCCTGGCCATTTCCCCATTCCAGAGGTCAACCAGGGCCTCAGACGAGTCACCAGTCTTGGCAGTGGGAAAGCCCCCCAGAGCCCTCAGGAAACCTTCTGGATCCATTAGCCTCCAGGGGAGGACCATAGAATGCGGTCCCCCGCCTTTGCGGAGGAAGGAAGCTGCAACAAGCCTAAACCTTACCAGAAAATGTTCTGTCCATGACAACGGAGTGATGTCAATCTCCTCCAGTTCCAGATCACCACCCCCTTGCTCAGCTGTAAACACCAGGTCCAATACATGTCCCGCCTCATGTTTCGGAGCCAAGATCTTCTGGAACAGGCCCATGGTTGTCATGGCGGCCATGAAGTCCTGAGCCGCACCAACCTTAGGAGCCACAGCATGAACATTGAAGTCCCCCAGCACTAATAGGCGGGGGGACTCCAGCGCCAATGCCGAGATCACCCCTGTCAGCTCAGGCAGGGAGACTGTTGGGCAGCAAGGTACACCAACAGAATCCCCGTTCTGCCCGGCCCTCTCAACACAACATGGAGACATTCAAACCCAGTGAACTGCTGAACGGGGCACCTGGTAAGGGAGATGGATTCACGATAGACCATCGCAACTCCTCCTCCCCGTCCCTGCAGTCGTGGCTGCTGCACCACCTGGAAACCTGGGGGACAAAGCAGGGAAAGGCCTACCCCTCCCACCTCATCCAACCAGGTTTCCGTGACACATACCAGGTCAGCATTCTCATCCAGGACCAAGATGCCAGAAATGCATTTCAGGGGAAAGTGCAAAGAAGCCTATCCTGGATAGATATAATACAGCTGAACTAGAAGAAAGACTTCAGCATCTTACATTTTCTAGATGGGATGAATACATTGTCTCATGGACAATGCTGGTGCTGCTTCTGTATCTTTTCAGATTGTGAGCCCTTTTGGAAAAGAGAGCCATTAATTTGTCCATTTTGCTATGTGAACATCTTTGTTAAAAGATGGTATGTAAATATATTCTTAACAATAATAATAATAAAACATAATAATTCTATCCTCCTGGATGAAAGCCATGAGAGACAAACAATTGGAAAAGATAGCAAATTATAAAGACCTGGAAATTGAAATACAGAGCCTCTGGGGAAAGAAAACAACCATCACCCCTATTGTCATTGGTGCACTTGGTGCAATCCCCAAGGCCCCTAAGAAATATCTGGCCAGCATATGTATAGACAAGATAACAGCTGAACAACTGCAATGAGCCACACTACTATGAACATTGAACATGATACAAAAATATTTCACCAGTTCTTAAACTCTTGGGTAGAGTTGAACTAGTGAGCACCCAAAAACCCCAGTCCAAACATCTGGTGGACTGTGACACCCTAGTATAATAGTTCTACCCTCCTGGATGAAAACCATGAGAGGACACTAACCCTTCTTCCAAACTTTGCTGACTCCAAACAAAAGGGACAAATGATCTCCAAAGAATAGGAAAAACAATGAATTCTTCAACACTGTTCCATAATGATAAAAGACTTCCAAAAGAGCAAAATAATGTTCACCTACTGTGCTGAGTTTCTATAGCTAGTGTGAAAACCTAGTCCTATAGTGCCACTTACAGGACAGTCATATTAGCTGTGCTAGACCAACATTTATGGGAATATATTATCTTCTGCCTGCTAAAGCAAGATCCCTCGGTCCTTCCTTGATCTGAAACACAGGACCCAATCCTATCCAACTTTCCAGAGCCAATGCAGCTGTGCCAATGGGGTGTGAGCTGCATCCTGTGGAGGGGGGGTAGTCATGTAGGCTTCCTCAAGGGCTACAGTGCGGCTGCATCGGTGATGGAAAGTTGGATGTGATTGGGCTCACATTGCATCTCCTCCTACTTATATACTCTGCTTCTGCTAGTTTATTTGGAGGAGAGATGAAAAGGAAGAACCAAAACATGCAGAAAAGAAAAAGAGAGGAACTAAAATGAATAGTTTATTCTAAAAAGACTAGATGAACACAGTGGAACTTATTTTTGAGTAAACATGCACAGTAAACATCCACCAGGCTGCAAATGTTACTTTCCATTGCAAGGAAGACAAGAGCACCCAACATAGATGGAAAGTGAGTAGGTTCAAACCAGAGATGATGCTAAATGCCTCCTTGCTTATTGCATTATTTTTTGTTTTGAAATAGCAGCCACAGAGGGCAGGGCACTAATCAGAATCAGAACCAGAGCATGCAAGAAAGGGGCATTTATCACACACACCATTGGTGCCAAATGAAGCTTTCATTCTGGAGGTTTGTAACAGCTTCGGTGGTCATTTTGGTTGGGACCACAGCAGAGGGGGAAAGGTTCAATGCCCCCTTTCTGTGTGCTGCAGTCCTGATCATGATTGGGGGGGGGGGATGTGCTGCAATTTCAAGAAAGGAAAAATGAAATGGAAAGTGATTGGTGAGAGATTTAGGACAAACAAAAGGAGGTACTTCAAACACAGTGCACATGTGCACAAATGCACATGCCTTTCTGTTTGTGGTTTCCCAGAGTCAGTTGGTGGGCCACTGTGGATAAGCCTTGGCCTGATTCAGCAGGGTTTTCTTATGAGGGTTGGATAGGACTGAAATGTGCCTGGAAGTCCTGCCCATTGGCCTGGACACCATCCTCCCCAGTCTCAGTTGCATGATCTCTTGAAACGAATGAACATGCTCAAAAGCATTCTCTTCTTAATACTAAATTTCACACAATAAATTCTGGGACTAACAGCCCAATCCTATCCCTCTCACCCACTGGTGCAGCCAGTGCGGGAGGGCAGAACGGGGTTTCAAATCCCCTTCAAACCCCCTTTAAATGGAATTTAAATCCCCCTCCCCTCTAAAGCACCCCACCCCACCGGCTGCACCAGTGGGAGAGAAGGATAGCATTGGGCTATAAGGCTGCAATCCTACACACACTTACCTGGAAGTAAATTCCATTAAACTCAGTGGGGCTTACTTCTGAGTAGTCATGTATAGGATTGTGTTGTAAAACTTCCTGAGTTTTTTTGACTCCTGATTCAAAGTGAGCCATGTCTTCAAATGCATAATGCTGAAAAGCTTTAGAACACCTTGTTTAATTATACAAAAATAGGCCTCTTAGTCTTTACAGAAAATATTATTCCAGAGGGATAGCCATATTGCAGCTACAATGACAAAGAGCCTTGTAGCATCTTAAAGACCAACACGTTTATTTCAGCATAAGTCATCTGCACTTCATCAGATGCAAGAAAGGTATATGAATACATTAGTAGTGCTAAGAAGCTAGTTGGATGGACTAGGTTCCAAATTCAATTGTATATAGATATTATAATGCCCAGAATTATCTTGTTTCACAAGTATCCCAACTAAGCTTCAAAGTCTCTGTATGGAATCCACCCAACACCAGGGAAGCTACTACATCCAAGTCATGGAAATTGGCATTCTTCATCTTGGAGAGGTTACCTACCAGAAACAGTCTTTTCAACATAAAGAACATTCTTATGCAAAATAAATTTTCAAAATGATAAAGATTTTCTGCCTTTCTGCTCTAAAAGCCACTTTTTCTGTGTTGTGTATTTTTCCTAGTTTGCCCATGTTTTGGTATTTTATCTCCAGTACCTGGCTCTAGTTGGCTTGGCTACTCTACTGTGTTTGCTAAAAACTGTTTTGTTTTTTTAATTAACAAATGCTGTGTATCATTGTCCTAAAGTCACTGCCCATGAGACAGAGTGTACAGTATACACATTGCCAGGTGACTCGGCGCATTGAAATTTTGATAGCTCCAAAAGGTGAGACTTGGAACACCATTAAAACAAATGGATTTTCAGATTTAAGGAAATTGATGCTTAAATCTGATGTAAACATTTCCGGTGGAGCTTTAGTCTGAAGACCTAGTCTTCCATGTGAAACAGAAAGTGGTACTGTACAAGGAATGTCTCGTTTCATCTGCAGGGGGCTCCACTTAAACGCTAGTGTTTTGTATGTTCTGAGGTTTTCGTGACCGTACATATCTTTCAGTTAATAAAAGGAAGCATTTTCCAGGTTGTTCTTCTGGTCGTTTTAAAGGGCTCGTGTTTTGTTTGCACATTAATTCCTATGTCCGTAATGTGAACAACTCTCCATTGGCAAAAGCGTACTCTCGCTTTTAAAATGGCTCTCTTTTGCTTTTCAATCTGCACCAACCATGGTCACATCATGTGCACCCAGGTAATGTGTGTGAGGTAGTGTGTAAAAAAATTATCTCGACTGAAATCGCGTCCGGGCAGGGTGAGGCGGGAGGGAATCCAAAAACCGGATTCCCGCCCCACCAAAAACAGGGTGGGGCGGCGGGATTCCAAAAACCAGAGCACAATTCAAGCTCCTTACACACCAACACCATTCCCAAAGCAGCACTTCACAGATCAGACAGCCCTCTAAAATGAAAGCACGAATCTATTGGATGTGAAAAGGAGGCTTAAGGAAAAGAAGGGAAGGAAAATAACTGGAGAGGAAGAGGATTCTAAATATAGATGCTAGGGCTTAACTATGTTCAATATGTATGTGTTCAGTAGCCTGACCCATGAAAACGTGAACCAATAATAACGACAAGAGCGTTTCTGAGCATGTGCAGAGTGCCGGGCGCCCCCCCCCCGCATAAATCAAGGACGGGGGGGGAGGACGGAGAATACTTCAATCTAAAGCGCGCCGCGTTTTTGTTCAGTCGAGTCAACAACAGAACTGCTGACAACACAGCAAGCCGGTCGTATTTTCGCTAGGGGTCTCTCTGGCACCTGACACTGCTGCACCATGGAAATTCAATACGTGGTGGAGCTTCCCCCAATCGTGAGCTCTCGAGTGCCATTCGTAGAGCAGGCGTTGAAGAAGCGAGCGGCCGTGCCAAGAGGGGCGCGCTCCATTTGGCGGCCGGCACCCTCCTCTCGGGGCTGCGGCTTTCCTCTTCCTCCCGTTCCCCTCAGTGAGTGGGGCGGTCCGGGCGCTTCTGCCCCTCCCACCCCCGCCTGCTCGCTTTGCCCGCGCTGCCCTCGCTAGCTGGCTGCTGAATTTCTTCCGGCGGGCTCTGCTGCGTTGCGGGCGATTCGGCGGGAGGCAGCAACGGAGCGGTGGCCGTGGCCCGGCTTGAGTACAGCGGGAGCTGTGAGTACCCCGCAACCCAAAACGTCTTTTTGCCCGCCCCATCCCACGTCTGCTCCGCATATCGCCGCCGACGCTTCCACGGAGCAGCTCTGTAAAGGAGGGTGTGTCTTCCTCCCCCCCCTCCTCTTAGTCACCACAAGCGGGTGCATTAAACACGGGGTGGGGTGGGGGTGCTCTGTGCCCACCGACTACAACTCTGCGGAGCATCGAGAGGGAAGAAGCCTGCCTTCTTTTCGGCTTCTATCCAATGGAGCTGCTTCCAAGTGGGTCACGGCCTCTCTATGGGGCTCCAGGGACATTGGATACAGCTTCTCCCCGTGCCTGTATTCCGCATACAGCAGTCTTCCCCCTCCTTCCAGAATCGTGCGGGGTGGAGGTGGATGGGAAGAATGTGCATGAAAAGGTATAATAATGTATTTTGGGGTCCCAGCACCAAGCCCAGAGAGAATGTATGCACTGTACTAAAGCGCTCAAATTTATGTTCTCTGGGATTGGTGCTGTAGTATCCCAATCCCAAAATATACCTTTCGTTCGTGTACGCACGCAGTCCCGTTCCATATACTGTAGATTGACCTCCTTCAAGGTCGTATGTAGTCAAGCACAGGGGAAATTGGTGTGTGTGTGTGTGATAAAGCAACCTATAACCATGCAGGTGGGGGAAGGGCACCCATCCTTTGAGTCCCATGATCCTCCCCCTTTTCCCGATTTTGTATGAAACTAAATGCGTAAAATGCACTACTGTACTTGAATGGGGGCGTTCCATTGAAATATACCGAGTTAAGACATGTGGGTTTAGCTGACACATTGTTAGGATGAGAGAGGACACAATGTAGTTCTCCCAGCATGAAGTACAGCAGCATAAAGTAACTGCTCTCCTTCAAAAATAGGTAGTAGTTGATTATATAGGACTAGGAGATACAAAGTGGCAAAGAATCAGTATTTCATTGAAACGGCTTGAAGCTGCGGTGCTGGCAGTAGCTGCTGTAAATCTCGAACATCTGGAAGTGACTTCAGCATGGAATGATGAAATCTCCCTTTAAATTAATCACCAAAGATGGCTGCTCTGATGAAGAGGCTGCCTCAGCAGTCAGTCACTAATCATGAGCTGTGGGTCTTGTTGCTAGGTTGCAACCAGCAGTTATTTTTCTCTCCCCCCCCCCATAAATGCATCTTGCAATGTTGATGTTTCAAAACCCCTTCTCGTCTATTTCTTTCCCTGGTGCTTATGCTTCTCCTAGCGCATTGTGGGAAAATGCATATTGCAGATAAATGCCAGTACAAGCTGATTTCAAGGAAAAGAACCTTGGCAACTATTTCCCCTCTTGTTCCATGGATGTATGGTACCATTGCTATCTCCCAGCCATCAGCTGTGCTGTCGACTCTTTCAGGCTGGAGTGGCAGGCAGAGAGTACCCAGGGGACAGTTTTGCTAAGTGACACAAATGAAGTCTGAAATGCACAGCTTCAGAATTCAGAATATTTACCAAACTGCCACAGAGGGATTTTCATTAGGAGCAGGGGCTCTGAATTCACATATAGATGAGAACCTAGGAGCCTTGATGGCTTTAGCTACCTATCTTGTGGAAGCTGTTGCATGAACCTCATTATTTTTGTGGCTTAAATTGCTGAGTCTGCATATTTATTATTATTATTAATAATAATAATAATAATAATAATAAGGATATTTATAAACTTTTTAACATGCTCAGAGCAGCTTTATTTGGAGTGTCTGGAACAACAAATCACCAGTGAAACTTGTCAAAGATCATTTTTCCACTATGGGATATTGTTGTCCTCACATTGTACTCAGTTAATCGAAAATCTAGGCTCCGTATGGGAAGTCCAGTAGTAGGGTCCATGATATATTAAAAATTATATCATGGATGCTACTACTGGACAGCCAGTTTTATATATAAAAGGTAAAGGTAACCCCTGACAATTAAGTCCAGTCGTGTCCACACACAGCATGTGGTGGTTTCCAGAGAGAATAGCTAATCTAGATCCCAAAATTGTGTATACGTGAGAGTGTATCAGACAATAATTCAGTGTACTGTATACTGTGAACATCCATTTTACTGTTAGGTTTCAAAATATATCAAATATTAGGATTGTTTTCCAGAGGAATTTGCAGTTCTAAGGCTGCAATCCTATACATACTTATGGAGTAAATACGATTGCACACAGCAGGACTTACTTCCAAGTAGACATGTATAGGATTGTGCTGTGATTTGTGCAAGGTCTTGGCACACATTTCAGCTGCAAGGAGAAGGAGGGCTGTGTGGACTGGAGCTTCAAGAACCTGCCTGTGTCAGTTCTGTAGAAGTGCCTCTACTTTGAAGTTTAAACTCACAAACGAGGTCATGTCAGTCCATGATTTCTCTCCACTGAAACTGCCTAAAAGGAAGCTAGTGCTGAAGTATGCATTTGTAGAACAAGACAGGAGCACAGTACTGTCAATGACAGCGCAATCCTAACCAACTTTCCAGCACCAGTGCAGCCTCAAGGTAAGGGAACAAATGTTCCCTCGCCTTAAAGAGGCCTCCATGACTGTCTCTGCACTGCAAAATGCAGTGTGCACCCTGTTGGTATGGCTACACCGGCACTGGAAAGTTGGTTAGGATTGTGCTGTTAGTCACTGTAGTTCAGTGCTTCTCAATTATTTTCTGTCATGCCCCCCCCTAGGAAGAAGCAAAAATTTCGCGCCCCCCGCGCGACTGTAAATAGTATCATTTGTCTATAAAATTGTTATAAGTACACCTCTGCATAACACTGTATCCTTATTAACGTATATGAGAATAAAAAAAGAAAGAAATGTGGATCAATTTACAAGAAAGAATAGCTTTATTAACTGTAGCAGAAAAGATTTAAAGGAGCACAGGATTTAAAGGAGCACAATATTAAAAAAAACTTTAACCTGCAAAACAAAAATATATAAAATAATTTGAGCTGATTTTTTAATCAGAGGTGATGTCTGGATTAATGGCTACAATGAGGGGGGGGAGGGAGGGTAGGAAAGAACAGACACCAAGCAACTACCAGAACGTTGCTGCCCCAAATTCCAACCAGTCACCAGCCCCCCAAATCATCCCGTTTGGCAATTGTCAAATTGTCTTACGAATACAGTATAGAGAACGAGCCCGGTGCACAGCACACCTTTCCAGACAGGAGCGCAACGCGCCGTCCTTCAGCTTGGAGCCGTTTGTGCCACTGTAAGCTGCTTAAGCTCCAGGATTAGAGGCAGGTAGCACAAGGGAGCAAGGCGGGGCGGGAAGGCATGAGCCGTCCGCGGACTGTAGGAGCGACGCGTCTCGGCCAAAGAGTAACGTCCGGTTGCCCCGTGGCGGGAGGGGAGGAGGAAAATGAGTGACGGCTGTCTAGGCGACCAGCGATTATAAGAGGGAAACGAGGGGCCTCCCTTAGCAACGAGCCCCCCTTTATGGAGGGGGGCGCGCCCCACTATTTGAGAAGCACTGGATTAGAGGCAGGCAGCACAAGGGAGCAGTGCAGGGCGGGAAGGCATGAGCCGTCCGCGGACTGTAGGAGCGACGCGTCTCGGCCAAAGAGTAACGTCCGGTTGCCCCGTGGCGGGAGGGGAGGAGGAAAATGAGTGACGGCTGTCTAGGCGACCGGCGATTATAAGAGGAAGGGAAACGAGGGGCCTCCCTTAGCAACGAGCCCCCCTTTACGGAGCCTCGCGCCCCCCCTGGGGGGCGCGCCCCACTATTTGAGAAGCACTGCTGTAGTTGAAGCTACATTACAGTAATGCCCAAATCCTATCTCCCTCCTCCACTAGTGTAACTATCGTTGCGCTGGTGGAGGCTCCTGTCGTAAAGCAGCCACCGCCGACGAGTACTGCAGGCCCGCCGGCGGGGAAGCCGCAGCAGCCTCCTGCATGCCGGCAGACCCACGAACCACCCACCTGAGCAGGTAAGCCCGCACAGGGGGTTGGAGGGCGGCATGGAGGGGTTGAACAGGGTTGAGGGGAACAGGAGGGTGTGGGTGGAATAGGTGACGCAGGCAGATCAGGCCTGGGAGGGGAATGGGATTGGCAGCAGCGCCGCACACTGAATCCCGAGCACCTTCCCAGACCTGATCTGCCTTCATGGAGCAACGCAGACTTGCACCAGTGAGTTGGTGCAGGTCTGAGTTGCCCCATAGTGACTGATGGTGACAAATGTCCCCTCATTCTGGGGAGACCTCAAGCAGCCAAAAATCCCCCACGGGACACAGCGTAGTCCGCACCGACACCACTGCATTGCCACACAGGGATTTAGGTAGTCAGTCCCTAAGCGTGTCTGAACCAAATGAGCTAAACCAGGGGTGGCCAACCTTTCAGCAGGAATGCTCCTGGCCCTTTAATGGTTGTCTAGGGGAGGACATTTCAGCAGGTGCAACTGCTTTAGCAGCACCATCAGCACTTGGCAGCTGCCAAGATTCTGTCTTCTACACAACTCTTAAGAACGCAGAGGCCTTAATGGTGGAAGGTTGGTCACTCCTGAGCTAAACCTTAGGCAGTTTCCTTTTATATATTTGTGTAAGCCCTCCTGCTCTAAACCATGATGCTGTGATTTTCACTGGAGATGGGACCATGGAAGGCCTCTTACATGGGTTATGAAAAGTGTTTACAGCTCTGTGTGAGCTGAGATTTGCATCCCAGACTTGGGCAAAAATTGGAAATTTTGAGGGGCAGTTGAAAATATTACAAGCTGGGAGGGAACTCTTGAAAAACAAGCAAGCTTTTTGGCCTTAGACAAGCCACTGTTTCTCAGCTCAGCTCTGTCCCTGCCCCACTCAATCTGTGTGATACATTGGTTTTATCTCAGTAATCTCTATAATCCTATAAAGTATATGAGGCACTCGGAACACTAAATAGCTATATAAATGCTAATGCTTATGATTATTATTGGGTACCAAGCTTTATGGGCCATTGCCTCTGATAGTAGGACACTCATAAGCAAAACTCATTTCAGGCTTGCAGAAAAGTATACAGTATATCCAAAACAGAGAAACCTGATTTTCTTCAGCATAAACACTGCAGTCTGAAATGGGGAGTTTAAACTGGTAGGACTTAAATGGCTTCAAACCTAACCCTGTTCTTCACATAGTCTTATGTGTGTAAATCACATTGAAGGCAGTGAGTTATATGCATCCATAACTTTGTACAGAATTTCATCCTTGTAACCTGATCCATAATCCCACATAGTCACAGAAGACTCCCACAGCTCATGAAGGAGCTCCAGGTTTCCCGACGCTTCTTTATAACTCCATGGATGGAACAGATCATCTTCTGCATGTGCTAACAGGGAACAGCCACTTCTTTCTAGCAAATGTGGATTATTGTTGAGTTCTCTTTTAGTGAGCCATTCAGTTTATTCATATATATACTTCTCCCTGCTGATCACACCGAACGTGCCGTGGTGTATATTCAATACAAAAATGACAATTCTTCAACCACATTGCAAAGTAGACACATTTTTTTAAAGAAAAGTGTTGCAATCTGAGATTAATTTTTGATTGCTACTGAATTTCTATTGCAGGAGCATTGTTGACCTTTAAACCAAGGGTAAAGTCTTCCTATTCCTGTTAAAAACTAATGTACAGTACTCTTTGTACTGAACACTTTAGATGAACTTTGCTAAAGACTTGTGTTTCCTTTTCAAAACTGGATTACATTTTTACTATATATTTAAACTTTTTGACCCGTTCTGTAATGCCTGTAATGTAAGACATTTAACCTTTTAAAACAGATATTCAGACTTTCTAACAGTCCATAGTGGAAAGGAAAGTATTTATTCACTGAATTTTTATCAGAACCTCTTTTGCATATTAGCAAAGAAGTAGCTTCATTTCAAATCTGCTTCATTCCAAAAGCTTGGGAGAGTTAATAGAATTCCCTGAGACATACACACAGCTATCCTAGAAGCTTAACCCTGGCTACCATGAAATGCTGACAGTGCCCCCCAAGGACTTTGGGGTCCTTGGTCAGCCACTGAAGGCCTATATGTCCTTCCTTTTCTAAACGTGGAACACAGGTGGTGCTTTCAGATACTCTCTCTTCAATCTTGGCAAGAATGCAGCCAGGGGTCCAAATGGAGTCATGTCTGTTAAGGAACCTTCCAGAGTAGCATTTAATGCAGTTGGAGGAGGTGTGCTGGAAACAAAAGCCTGCCAAGTCCTTTATGCAGAAGGAAGACTTTTAGACACACAATCAGGGGTCTTTGGATTCCAGCCAACGGCAGTGCATGGGAAGAACCAGTGAATAAAGGTAGAAAATGTTAGTCCACACAGTCTGATGACAGGATGAAAAGCTGTGTTTTTAAAACTGTGAAACAGATAACATTAGTAAAACATAAGAGAAGTTCAGCAACACAGCTATGCTGCCACTCATAAACTATGAGCGACTACTGTGCAATTTCTTTTCTTGGAGGTTTCTAGATGGGCGTGGACTAGAGATGCTTTCAGTGTAACAGGCCCAATCTGCTGGTGGGGTTCTGGGGCAGCTATTTTTTTTTCTTCAGTTTGAAGGAAATTCCCCTTAGAATCCTAGCTATGGTTGGACTCCTACTTTTACACCCCAAACCCATGCCAGCCCCTGCCAGCAGTACTGGGCTCCACGCTGTTTCTGTATAGCACATTGCAACAGCGTGGAGGCCAGTCCTGCCAGCGTGGAGGCCAGCGCTGGCAGGCCTCCACCGGTGAAGGAGCTTCACCTGCCAGTGGCATCACTGCAGGGGGGCGGAGCTCTAAGTTCCGCTGCGATTGGAGCCTCCGTTACACGGAGGAACGAAGCAGCCTCGCCTTCGGAGCCTTTCAGGGAAGCGAAAGCAACGCACACCGAAGACGAGGGGGCGGGGCCGCTTTGTTCCTCCGTGTAACAGAGGCTCCGATTGCAGCGGAACTTAGAGCTCCGCCCCCCTGCAGTGACGCCACTGAGCTCTGCGCTGGCCGGCAGGGGAGGGTGGCAAGGAGGTGGGGAGGAGGTGTTTTGGGGCAGGGAGAGGGTGGGGAGGAGGGCAGATCAGACCTGGGTGGGGGATGGGCTCAGCGGAGCAGGCCTCTGCCGAATCCTATCCGCCATCCCGGGATTGAAAGCCCGACATGGGGCTGCTTGGAGCTGCACTGGCCAGTTTGTTGGCGCACCTTCGAGTAGCTTCATAGGGGCTGCTGCTGGGGCTTGACATGGGGGAAGTGGCTTTGAATAGGATTGGGCTGTTAACGTGTGACATGTTTGTGTTATAGCTTGTGCTTTTATTTTGTTATGTAAACCACTTTGTGTAATTATTTTTGTTGAAAAGTGGTGTGTGTGTGTGTATTCTTAATAATGATATGAGGATTCAAACCTGCACTGAATCTAGCAGAGGGGCACCATATTGTTCTTGGATTGGCTAGTAGCACTATCAATTTTCAGATATGCTGCAGCTATCCAATGATGGAATTAATGTTCAGTGTATAGTTATTGCATGGAGCAGAGGAAGAATACAAAGCAATGCGATTTCTGTTTTAAAAAACTCATTAAATACCATTTAATTGTATATAACATGCAGCTTGTATATTGTGATGCTTCCATGGTTACTTTTCTCTCCTTGCGTCCTAAAGTTTTGACATGTGGGGAGTTATGGGAAACCTGTAAAGTCTGTGGTTTCCTGAGGGTCAGACACGGATCTGAAAAACAAAGATGCATTTGATTTTTTTTATCCCTCCTGTAGCTGCATCTTGAAGATGCGTAGGAGAAAGCGACATCCAAGGCAGTCCTAATAAACCTAAGTAAATATTTGCACCATATCACTCTAATGTGAGCTATAAGAAACTGTTCTACTGTTATGAATAGAAAATGAGATCTGATTGGAAGCTTTTCAGGGTTGGCAAGTGCTTTCCCTGCAAGTCTAGTGAAGGTTTTGCCCATTTTCAACACAGTGTTCACTTCTTGCCCACATTGTCGCATGTTGTGGGCAGGATATGCTTGGTGATGTGAACCTTGGATTTTTTGGCTGAAAGCCTTGCCCACAACTTGGGGGATGCCAGTCAGCAGTGTCCTTAGCACTTTCCAACAGAAATTATTTATGTGCCAGATATAAAGGAGAAATCACACTCTGTATTCATATGCATTCATTACGTGGGTGAATCTAAATCCTTTGTAGTGCTTTTGTTTCTCTTAAAAAGCAGTTTTCCTGTTGACTGCATACTGTATGATCTGTGAGGGTTAGGGTGGCCCAATTAACATCCCGCAATTGGCTTCATTTGTGTTTTTAGCTTCCAGTTAATGAGTTGTTAAGGAATTATTACAACAAACAAGAGCTGTGTATCTGGTTGGATTATTATGCTCCTCACCTTTAGCTTTTTTGGGGGGGTTTAAAGCAGTGCTGATTAACATAACATCACAATGTTTATTCATTATTGATGTTTATTCAAGCGAGGTTTTGAATATATTCAATATATGTGGGTGCTTATTAAATATAGACTACTAAGATTCTGCTCCTTACACCTTTGCTCATTAGTTACTTTTTTGTTTGTTTGTTTCTCGTTTCACTGGTATGTCTTGAATAATAAGACTGTTTGACAAGTACTTCACTGTACTGTCACTCCAGATTTCCAAGCTCTTTCAAGAATCTGTGGACTATTACTGTATTTTGTTTAAACAACAACAAAAGCGAGCTTGTTTGCAGAAAAGTAAAATGCTCCTTTTCTAAAACAAATGCACAAGGTCTTTTGCCACATACAGTGTGTGTAATCAGATATAGTTCCATTTAAGCTTCAAAGGTCATGGTTAGAGTGGGTGGGTGTATTGTGTACCGAATGTTATTTTACAATGTCTTCAAAGTTTATTTGGCAAGTGCAGTTCGAGTAAGGTAATGACACATCTGTTCCAAAGCCAGGATGAATGGAGGACCTATTCAGAATGTCCACCCCCAGAAGTTAATGGATTCTGATGTCTCTGGGTTTTTCTGCTCCTGGGCTGGGGATTTTACTGTGGCCCTAGTCAGTGACTAGGGTCATTGATATCATCGCTCCTGTTCTCTGCCTAACTTACGGCACAGTCCTGTGTAGGTTTAGAGTGGCAGAGCATGCGCTCCGCCGCTCTAAGATGTCCAACCCAAGCCTTTATTGGCATACCAACACAAACCATCGAAAACAAAAATAATACACACAACACAAAAATCAACACTTTAACAGAAATAAGTCCCCCTACCAATTAAAATTTCACCTAACTACACATAATTAGAAATAACTGATATTAAAAACTTGGACACCAACTCCATTATATCTACCGAACAATCATTCAAAAGAAATTTCAGGTTTAGCTGTCGCAAATAAAGTAAATTCCCCTGTAAGATTTTGAGAAACGCTGATCTGTACGTTTTTTTAAGCCAAATCCTGTGTAAGGACCGCCCGCCGGATCTTTACAGAGGATTTAGCTGTCCGAACTGCCATGTGGCGGGCCGGAGGTCTACTCGGGGAAGGGGACGCACGGGTGTAATCGGCCTCCTCGGATTTCTGCCAGCTAAATAGCTGGCGGAAGTTGGAGGAGGCCATGTAACGGCCGAGCTGGCCCGGTGGGATGGGAATATGGCTGACGCCATCCCCTGCCCCGGGTCAGCTCGCCCAATGCCCCTCCTCTATCGCTGGCCAGACTGCCCATGCAGCCGCCGGCGGGAGACTTACCTGCCTCCGGCGACCACATGCTCAGTCTGGCAATGGAGTGAGCGAGGCCAGCCTTGAGCCGGCCTCCCTTACTCTAAAGGAGATGCAAGCATGCCTTATGGCACGTTTGGGCTGGATCTCGCCCTTAATTCCATGCAAGTCAACGTGCAAGTCATGTTGATGGAATCTTGTGAAGGGTAAGAAGAAAGTAGCCTTTTAGTTCAATTGTACTGAACTACGAAATTAACTTCAGTCTTTGTTTCTGTATTTAGTTTTCTTGAAAGAATGTCTGCAGACATACCATTAAACATCAATATCAAAGAGCCTCGCTGGGATCAAAGCACATTTATTGGACGAGCCAACCATTTCTTCACTGTAACTGATCCTAGGAATATTTTGTTATCCAATGAACAATTACAAAAAGCAAGGACAATTGTGCATGATTACAGGTATGGTTTTGATTTTTAACTCAACCCCATTCTAAGAAGTCAAAGCAGGTCACAAAAAACATAAGATCAGTGAATAAATAGCTACAAAAGATATAGAATGGCCCATAAAACCAGTTTTGAACACCTCTAAGAATGGAACTTAGGCCATTAATCCTTTTCCACAAGCTAGTCTTGTAGCACTTTGTCAAGAAAAGTCAACAGCTTGACTTTTGAGAAGTCTTTAGCAAGAGCAAACTCCTTAACTTTGGAGCAGCTAATCAAAGTGCTTCCCTACCTGCCCTCTTGCAGATATGGTGTATAGACAGTATAGCCATATGGGTATTCTCTGCTGATTTCGGAGATAGATATGGACATAATAGAGGAAATCATCTCTGTATTGTTCTAACCACACTGCTTGAGTGGGTGGGGTGTGGGTCAATAATCAATAATGTTACAAGTTTGTTTGTACTTCAACTTTAAACTGTAAATAAGGAAGGAAGTGAAGAGGAGAGGCTGGTGGGGAGCCAGGAGTGCTAATCTTCCAGTTGGGGTGTTTGAATCAGAAAGCGAAGGGGCAGTTACACAAACAAGTGGTGCATATTTTCTCCAAATGTTTACAACCACATGGAGAAAATTCATATGAACCAGCTGTTTACATGAGGTCAGCTATAGTTTATTTTCTGGTCATGGTGTCTTGAGACATTGGTTGCAATAAGCAACACTTTCATACTAAACGTTTGTTTCCGCAGCTGCACAGTGAGGTGAGGAAATTATGTGCCACTCTTATTTGTGAACCATTCCTTTGTCTTCATATCTAAAGTTCTCCTATATATTTATAATTATTTGTATATATTTCAATTTATCCCAAGACAAGGTATCGTGACCTCTGGACTGACAGAAAATGAACTGTGGAGGGCAAAATATATCTATGATTCAGCCTTCCACCCAGATACTGGTGAGAAGATGGTCTTGATTGGACGAATGTCTGCTCAGGTCCCCATGAACATGACTATCACAGGCTGCATGATGACCTTCTATAGGTAAGCAAAGACAAATTAGCAGTAGATAGCACTTGGGTGGAATAAGCCTGTAGTTCTGGAAAGCACTTATGAGCCTGAGGTCAAGGTGTGTGAAGGTCACAGCAACTCAAGTAACTGATATTAGTACAGGTGTCCCGTCCCCCCCCCCCCCCGCTTAACGTCAGATCGCTCAATGACGATCCACATATACGACGGAGGAAAAGAGCAAAGATTTAAAAAGACGCGTTTGTTTAAATCCCCAGCTCTTCAGCTGTTTCGCGCTAGATAAGGACTTGGATGTTCAGCGCTGTGATTAAAGCTACAGTGCTGAACATCCAAGCCCTTCTCTAAAGCCCCACTTAACGACCAGAATGATTCATGGGCTGGAGCACCTCCCTTATGAGGAAAGGCTACAGCGTTTGGGGCTTTTCAGTCTAGACAAAAGGCGCCTGAGGGGGGACATGATTGAGACGTATAAAATTATGCATGGGATGGAGAGACTGGATAGAGGGAAATTCTTCTCCCTCTCGCACAACACCAGAACCAGGGGACATGCACTAAAATTGAGTGGAGAGAGAGTTAGAACAGACAAAAGAAAATATTTCTTTACCCAGCGTGTAATTCATCTCTGGAACTCCTTGCCACAGGATGTGGTGATGGCACCTGGCCTAGATGCCTTTAAAAGGGGTTTGGACAGATTCATGGAGGAAAAGACCATCACAGGTTACAAGCCATAAGCAACCTCTGGTTTTAGAAGTGGGTTTTCTCTGTGCCAGGTGCAAGGGAGTGTCAACGGGAAACAGGTTATCTTGTTGTCTTGTGCTCCCTGAGGCATCTGGTGGGGCCACTGTGTGATACAGGAAGCTGGACTAGATGGGCTTTTGGCCTGATCCAGCAGGGCTCTTCTTATGTTCTTATGTTCTTATGGGACATTATAATAGTAGTCATCTTATTCTCAGCCACTTACCTAATGACTACGAGCATGGAATTTGCCTTCTGAAAAATGGCATCAGATTATGCTAATCTCACCATTCTCACAGAAAATTAACCGATCATCCTTGTTTTTAAGGACTACTCCGGCAGTGGTCTTCTGGCAATGGATTAACCAGTCATTCAATGCTATTGTAAACTATACCAATAGAAGTGGAGATGCTCCGATTACTGTCAGGTAAAGTAATTAAACCAATTCAGACAAGTTCAGATAATTTATAGATGTGAGCTACCATTAAAAAAAATGATTTAAAGGTTTGGCAAGCATGATTGCAAGGAGTTAAAATCTGCTGTAATTGACTGTAATAATGGGGCACAGTGTAGTCTTGATGAAAGCCAGTTTCATTCACCAAACTGTGGCTTGACCTCAGGCTAAAGGATCTCAGGAAAGAACGATTGGGTTGAGGGTGGCAGCTGGCTGGGGAATTAGCATGAAAGTTTAGTATTTGAGCAGGGACCAAACCACCACAGATATGAAACAGTCCTGCACTCTTCTGTCGTCTAAGGAATGCATTCCTTGAGCAACAGAGGCCCCTGCTGCTCCTGAATGATTTTCAGCAGCTGTAATAGTACTGGATCCCAGACTGCCTAGTTAGAATTATTATTACTAAATTTGTAATGTGGTCTTTCATAGAATGCCTTGACATGACGAAATGTAAGCACAAGGTAAAACATAATGGGAAATAGAAGTGATGCTAATTTAATAACAATCATACTTAACACAGATATAGCATATTTCAGGGGCTTAAAGCATTTCATGTAATCTCCGTAATAAACGTGAGGTACTACTAGATGCATGACTGAAGTGCTTTTCTATCTGGTACTAAAAGTGCAGACTAAAAATAAATGATTTGCATGCTGATAATCACCCTTCATATTTGCATAGTTTAAACCACTAATTAGGCCACTAATGAGTTGTTGTCATTTAGCATGGATTACATCTAGTAGGAATGAGAACCCTTCAATGTGGCATGCATAGTTGACCTTTCCAGTCTGGGGTGTTTCTGGCTCTTGGGTCTTTAATGGGGGTCTTCTAAGCAGAGGCGTCACTACCCCCATTGGCGCCCGGAGCAACGGGGGGGTGGCGCCCCTATTATGGGGGGTCGCGCTCCGGGAGGAGGAGGCAGCGCTCTCCTGGAGGAGGAGGAGGCGCGCTCCCTCAATCGGGAGAGCCGGCTGGGGACGTCTTCCCCGGCCGGCTGCCCGGGGCCTTCTGGAAGGCCCGCGCGCGAGAACGGTATTTATACCGTTCTTTTTGCGCATGCTCAGACTATTACTGAGGGGGAAAGGGCAGCCGTTCTCGCGCGCGGGCTTTCCAGAAGGCCCCGGGCAGCCGGCCGGGGAAGACGTCCCCAGCCGGCTCTCTGGAGCCGGTCGGACTCGAGTCTCCGAGTCCGACTTGGAGACTCGAGTCCGACTCGGAGACGCGAGTCTCAGAGTCCGACTCGGACTCGCGGGCGGGGTGCCCTTCGGGCGATGGCGCCCAGAGCGGGTGCTCCGCTGGCTCCGACCTAGATCCGCCTCTGCTTCTAAGAGTCATGTGGAATCTGGTCAGGTGCTAGAAAAATATGGAGGTGGTGGACATGACATTGTTGCCCAGAGACAGCAGAGTGAGAGGAAATACAGCTGCTCCGGAAATATAGGGCAAATTTGATTGCCCTGAACTCCCTATTTCAGTGCAGATTTTTGATATTTAGAATGTCTGGACGCTTAACACTGCTCCAGACATTCTAAATTAGGACTCTGCATTAAGATTTTTTTATACGATAGGGAGAAAAGATTATTGCATTTCATTGAGAGTCTAGCCCCCCCTAAAATAGTGTCTTGTGGGTCAAACCTGAATATCTTGCAAATCTTACCACCTGCATAGAAAGGAGCAAAATACATTTTAATCCAGTCACCTGACCACAAGGGCAGTCTACCCATGCACCAACACCATTCCAGTAGATCAACTTGCATTGAACCAAAACAGTTTGGTTCGCTGTATTATAATGCTGACAGAACAAATGGGTCAAGATTACTCAAGGGAACAAGCCAAGCCATATTCTGCAGAGAAGGTAGGAGATAGACCTACTAGCTGGAGGGTGAGAGACTCTTTTGCTTTCAGATATTGTGAAGAGTCAAACATACAAAGCACTTATTATAGTGTCAGACCATTGATCCAGCTAGCTCAGTGTTGTCTGCTATGACTGGCAGTAACTCCAATGTCTCAGACTGTGGTCTATCAGTTGAGAGCCTTTCTAAGTAGAGGTGCTGGGAATTGAACCTGGAATCCTCTGCATGTAAAGCCTGTTCTCTACCACTAAGTTGTTGACCCTCAATGTAAGCAGAATGCTTCACTGACAGCGCAATCCTAACCAACGTTCCGGTGCCGGTGCAGCTGCAATGCAGCCCCGAGGTAACAGAACAAATGTTCCCTCACCTTGAAGAGGCCTCTATGACTGCCACTGCACTGCAAAATGCAATGTGCCCCCTGTTGACATAGCTACACTGGAGCTGGAAAGTTGGTTAGGATTGCGCTGCCAGTCATCTAAAAAGAAACATTGTCGGGGTGCTGGTGTACAGCCCTCAACTACTGTGTCAGTTCCTGATGCCTGGGAGGGGTGTGCGTGAGATGAACCTAAGGTCACAAGTCAGAAAAGGAACAGTCTTCCTAATCCAACTGGATGTTCGAACTTTATATCCCGGTGAAGCACTGTCTCAGTCACTAAGCAAATACATTTCAGTCCAATATAAATTCTGTGTTAGAACTTGAAAGTGTTTGACATTGAATGTATGTCAGTATTGTGTGGGTGCAAATTTTTTATTTTTGTTTTAGCCAGCTGGGAACAGCCTATGTTTCTGCCACCACAGGTGCTGTTGCAACTGCTCTAGGACTTAATGCACTAACTAAGGTATTTCCATTCAGCCCCCATTTTTTAATTATTATTATTTTGGAGAAAGAGAGAGAGCTTTGACTTAATCTTTGGTTCTGTATTGTTTTCACAACAAAAGGTATTGTGGTATCTTAAAGCCTAATGCAGGGGTGTCAAACTCATTTCATACAGTGACCGAATATCATTCATGGTGCCTGCTGAGGGCCAGAAGTGACATCATTAAGCAGGAAATGATGCCATTAAGCAGTTGATGGCCAGAAATAAGCACTTGGTTCTCACCTAGGAACTCATTAGCTGCAAATGACAGAAGAGAAAATATGCAAATCTTCAGCATATTTTCATGATATGGGAGAGCCCAGTGGCATCACTTCGCAGCTCAGCAGCTGAGAGGTGCTCTGTGAAGTAACGCTGAAAGGGCGGCCCACGTGATAATTGGGCTCTACCAGAGCGTCTCCCTCTCTCACCCCTTTTGGTCTGCGCCTTCCCCTGTAGTATTCCTTGCTTTCTGAGGCCGCCTCCTGTTTCTCCCTCCCAGAGCCTCATCAGAAGCACTGCAGCTGAAAGGGAGGCACTGAGAGAACCCAATTATCACATGGGCCAGATAAAGAACTTCTGCGGGCCATATGCAGCCCACATGCTTGTCACTCCTGGCCTAATGCATCAATGCACTGTTGCATGACCATGCTTACTAAAGACCCTACTTCTCCTACCTATCTGTGGACTTGTTAATCTCATGTGCTTGGCCTTGATTTCTTCAATTGATTGTCAGATATATGATAACTCTGCTTTCAGTATGTGTACGTGTTTTAATCTTGCCTTGCAGAACAATTTTCCCATGACCACTGGTCCTATATTTGTATGTCCAGCATCTTCACAGTCCACTTTTCATGCACCTGATTAAGTTGGATCTTGTATATACAAAACGTCATGCCACAATAAATGTGTTAGTGTTTAAGGAACCACAAGACAATGGTTGCGTTTGTTGTAACAAACTAAGGACGCAATCCAGCGCATGTTAGGCCAGCTCTGCACTGGCCTAAGGAGTCGCAAACATGTCATAAAGCACATTTGTGACTCCTTGGGAGTAAGTTGCGCCGGCGTGGAGGCTGGAGCCCACTGGCGTCACTACAAGGGGGGCGGAGCTGTAAGTTCTTCCATGATCGGAGCCTCCATTACATGGAAGAACGAAGCGACCCGCCCCCGCGCCTTCCGACCCAGTCAAAGCGGTGAATGTGCGTTGTTTTCACCGCTTTGAATGGGTCGGAAGGCGCAGGGGCGGAGCGCTTTGTTCTTCCGTGTAACGGAGGCTCCGATCACGGAAGAACGTACAGCTCCGCCCCCCCTGTAGTGACGCCAGTGCTGGAGCCATTCACTCTGTTGTCTTCCCAGACGTGCACCGGCCGCCACAGGTAGGTCCCACTCCAGTCGGCGCAGGAGCGGGGGGAGGGGGGCAGCGAGGGAGGGGGCCATTGGCTGGCTCAGGCTTGGAGGGGGCGGGGATATTGGCTGTGATATCCCAAGCCACGTCGCAGCCCGGCCTTACACGGCCTCCTTGGATGCATATCAGCTTCAGAGCTGACGTGCATCCGAGGAGGTCCATTGGGCCTTGCCCTACTTGCACCGGGGGAAGGGGATGAACCTCCACTTCCCCCAAGGGGATCCCGGGCCATACTGGCACGGCCTGGGAACTGCGCAAGATGCAGCAGCCGGACCCTTTAGACCGGCCGCGCATACTTGCACAGGATTGAGTTGCCCCATGGCTACGCTTCTGAAAACTTCATAGTGCAACAGTAACTATTCCTGGAAGAGATAGAGAGACTGGGACTTGGAATAAATGGTCATTTTTGCATGTGTCTCTTCTTGCATGTGTCTGATCAAGAACTGAGTTAGCTGACTGGGCAAGACAATAATTTATGTTATAATATTTCTTCGCTCCTCTTTAGTTGAAACTCTCAAAGCAATGTACAACAAGGCACAATAACACAAACCCCAGGATGTTTGTTGGCAGACTTCGTCACTCTAGATTTCAGGGGAGAAACTTGCTTCTTTTTGAATAATACATTTATTGATACAAAAGTTATTGGATTCCTGCTGTACCTAGAGAAATCCTCTGATTCCTTGGTACAGATTCCCTCAGGTCATGTTGTAGTAGAATAGTGTAGTGGTTTGGGAGTCGGACTTAGACCTGGAAGATCCAGGTTCAAATCCCCGCTCAGCCACAAAGCTTCCTGGGTGACCTTGGGCCAGTCACTATCTCCCAGCCCCACCTACTTCACAGGGTTGTTGTGAGGACAAAAAGGAGGGAAGGAAATATGTACACCACTCTGAGCTCCTTGGAAGAAGGGCGGTATAAAAATGTGAAAAATAAAAAAATAAAATAATAGGCTAGACAGGACTTTTAAACGGCACCCTTCAAGTTTTAAAAGGAGCATCTAGAAGCCCCCCACAACTCGTCCATCTTGAAATAACTCTCTTCTCCTTTTCCACAGCACGTCTCACCTCTTATAGGACGTTTTGTTCCATTTGCTGCTGTAGCTGCTGCTAATTGCATCAATATCCCATTAATGAGGCAAAGGTAAGTCACAGCATGTTACTCATTATAGAGAGCTGTGTGGTCATGTGTTGCACCCGCAAGCTTTGTCTTACCTGCTGTGGGAGACTTGCAAGAGCCTGAGGCAAGCATGCATGGATAAGCGAAGGATGACTTGAGAGCAGGGGCGTTCTGCTGTGGCACTGCTTCTTTCAAACTCTTTGAACCGGAGAGGGTTTCTAAAACAAATGTTTCCCACCTCACCCAGCACCATCCATCTGTTCTGAGGTCGAGAGTACAGCAGTCCTGATGCACAGTTGTGAGTGTTTGTCTTACTGCTGCATGTGAAGAGCTATGATGGTTGCATTACAGCAACACTGGCACTTAGAAGAATAATAGGATGGTACATCCACCTTCCACACCATGCCTGTGGAAACCTCGCTAGAACAAGCAGCAGCCATTTCCAACAGAAGGAGGCGTATCTCTGTCAGGGGTCTGGAACTCTGTGCTGCCTTCCTTGCGTCTCTCCGATGCAAGGATCGGTCTGCCCCACAACATAAAAGCCTAGCAAGTAATAGATAATTGAATCCTGGAACAGTTCTCAGACAAACTTCTATGCGTTGAAACTTTTCTAGCTGTACTTAAAATAGATACAGCATCAACTACCACTGAAGTTACATCCTGCTTCTTTAGGGCGCTTCTTTAGGGAGGGAAAGGCTCCTGTGGCAATGAAAACTTTCTTTCCCCACTAAAGTCTGCTGACAATTTGCCCAAATGATATTTTTCACCATTAATAGCCATTTCAAGCTATTCCAAGGTTCAGTAAGCACAGCTAGCCCATCTCTGAAACAGACAATGTGACTTGCATTGAGCAGCTAGTCTGCTGCCGCTTCCCTCCAGCCCGCTGTGTTCAGCCCACACTGAACCCACTCCTCACTTGCTAAAAGTGAGTGGGAAGCTGATCAGAAGACGGTAATCCACTTACCTCCTTCCTCATGTGGTCCCTTTAAAACAATCAGGAAGTACACTTCCTGATTGGTTTAAAGAGACTGCTTGAGGGAGGAGCAAGATAATAAGGGAAGGAGCAAGATAACAGTGTAGGGGGAAACAAATTGCTGCTGCCACTGCCTACACCCAAAAGAACTGCATGAAAGATCTGCTCACCTATCCACTACTTTGCGTCTTCCTTGTACAGTCTCTTTAAATAAAACAGGAAGTGCAGAACACACTCGGAAGCATGTTCTCCACTCTCTGTTTTATTGAAAAGGATTGCACAAGAAGGAGCAATGTGAAGAAGTAGGGGGCTGGATTGCCATCTTCTGCATGGTTTTGGGGGGCGCACACGTGCGGCGATGTGGCAGGGGCAGTGGGTCATCCATGAATGTAACAGTCACAGTGGGCACTTTTCAATGTTACCCACCTGATGTCTAATGAAACAAGGAATGTTTTGGATTGCTGTCCATGGACACTGATCCTAAGAGGAAAGAACGCAATAAGGTGCTCACTTGTTGCAGAGTACTCACATATATGTTCAGTCTGTGTGAGTGGAGACTTCTGCAGATCAGTTTTATGCAAGGACAGGAGCAATAGAAGAACACAATAGGAGCAGAAGATGGGTTCCAGGCATTAGCCATTGTAAGTCTCTGCCTCTTCTTATACAAAACCCTATTCGCTCATCTTTGCAGAATATATAAAAAATATTTTTTTAAACAAAGACCTATGTTAGTGTAAGGAGCGGAAATGATTCACAGTGGCTAGAGTTGCATATAGATACGGGGGGGGGGGAGGGATGTGGCGTAGTTTAGCTCTCCTCTGCCAGTTACTCTTACAAAAGTTCATTCAGACCTGCATAAACCAGTCGAAAAGATCAGACTATGAATTTGTTACAAGTCTAGAATTAAAGTTTACAAAATATGACAATACTTTGCTTGAACCAGAATGTCCTAAAATAGAAACAAAATACTTTGAGCATATAGAGTCCTTTTTTAAAATGAGTGATTATTCTGCTTTCTTTTTCCTTTATATTTTTCTTAAACCCACCAGGGAACTAAAGTATGGTATTCCCATTACAGACGAAAATGGAAACCGATTGGGTGAATCAGCCAAAGCTGCCCAGCAGGCCATTGCGCAGGTGGTTATCTCAAGGATCCTTATGGCTGCTCCAGGCATGGGTTAGTTCAACTTCAGTAAAACATAATGCTTATGGTGGTCATGATAAAATCATGACCGTCTAGAAACTGTGGCTACAATCATGCACTTCCTGCATAGGTTGCAGAGCAGCCCCTTGCTCTTACCACCCCTTCTGCTTTTCAAAGTCACCAGGTGTTCAGTTCTACTCCTGTCTCTTCCAAGAGTAGCATGGAAAAGAACAAGCTACCAGATACTTCTAAGAGATGAGGGAGATCTCTTTTGATTTGCCCGACTACATCAGATTGCATTCATTCTGTCAATAGTGTGTCTCAATATAGCAGTGTCTGAGAAGTTGAGGGTTCGGTGGGAGTTAGTACTGTACAGTCCTGCATGTGCACAGAGCAGGGTGCAGCTTTCATTAATAGAAGCTGTAGTGCTTTCGGTAATTTTACTTTTTATACCACTGTGTATTTGCTTATTTTTATACTGGGAAAATCTTGTAACCATATGCCAGAGATGACAATAACCAAGACTATTGTTTATACCACCTTCCTCTTTAAATTAGGCATATCTAGTTATATCATATTTTCATTACATTTTTGCTTTGCAAACTTTATACAACCCTGTCTTTCTCTGACTCCACAACCATCTTCTGGGGTAGTTATTGCCTGTTTTGTGGCATGAATTGATTAATTGGACTGTGAAGTTGCCCCCTAAAGTTCTCCCTGCTTGAACAGAAATATTGCTTGCACTAACTTCAGAAAGCCTTCCTGTCTTGAAAGAACCCTCAATCAAAAAAGGTGTTTAGTATGTGGGGTCTAATTCTAATGCTACCAGTCAGCTTATCAAGGCTCAGGACGTTTTCTTCCTCTTATCAACAGAGAGATATGATTTACTAAGGTTTAAGCATGTTGCTGGTGTTTTCTTTCTTTGTAGCCATTCCCCCCTTCATAATGAATAGTTTGGAAAAGAAGGCATTTTTAAAGGTAAGCCTATATTACTAAAGATATATGTGTACACACACACACACACACACACACAGGGTTAGCATTCAGTAGAACCAATTCGCTCTGCTTCATTGTTGTTTTTTTTGAATAGTAATAATATGAGTTATCTCTAACCTTGAACCTTTGTAGCCATGGTAGTGCTTTCAATGAACCTTTACGGAAATATTGCTGTAGTGGCACAAACGACCTCTTGACTCCTTAACCACACTCTCATGGAAACTTGTATGATAGTGCAAGTCTATCCTAGTTATCAGAAATCCATCCTATTACTGAGATTCCACAAACAATGGAAAACTTGTATTGACTTTGGAAGCTGTTGTAATGGACTATAAGATCAGGAATATTTGCAGTCCTCAATGTAATGAGGCATATCCTCAAGCATGCTTTCACTGTGTGTACATTTTCAGTCCTGTACCCAAAAAAGTTGTGAATATGTAGTGAAGGAGTGTGTTCACTATGAAACGTTTCTCTTTTTTAACACAGCGATTCCCGTGGATGAGTGCTCCCATTCAAGTGGGATTAGTTGGCTTCTGGTGAGTAAAGAAATGAATTTTCTATGCTTGCCATTCCAATGTTCACTTTTGTGATCAATGTCCCATTTTTAATCGTACATAAGGGCTTTTGAAGCTTTATCATAGCAAGGCTGTCCAGGCCTCACTTTGGCCTCAGATAACAAAGAGCAAATGAGGTGATAACCTTGTTACTAGGCTAGCCTCCCAAAGCAAACAAAAGCAGATCTTGATCCTCTGCAGGATAAAAGGCAGGATAGAAGTTTGATTGTGACTTGGTTGGGGTGCAAATAGATCAAGAAAACCTAAGAAAATGCTAAGGTATAGAGGCCCACAGCAAGAAGAGATTTCAGGGGGAGAAACAGGGGAGAAAAAAACTTAGGGAAAAAACAATCCTTGTAAAAAAGAGAGAATTGCCACTCCCTCCAGACCTGGTAATTAGGACCAGAATTGTGGCATTCGTATAGCACTGACTAGATTATATGGGGTGGATTGCTACTGCCATTCTCGTAAAAATATTCACACTTCCTTGGGGTGGCCCATCTTAAACTTTGAGAAATTAATTACCCCCAAATAACCTCGCTTTGTGTTTATCTTTTCCAGTCTGGTGTTTGCAACACCTCTATGCTGTGCATTGTTTCCACAGAAAAGGTACGACGTGGTTTTTATGTTATTATCTTTAAAGCGAGACAGTCATAAAATATGAGAGAACATGTAGTCTGCTTTGAAAAACTTCTCAGTTCAGACATGTTGCCTATCTCAGAAAGAGGAAAAAAAAACCCACAGGCTTCATATATTAGTAGCTTCTTCCCTTTCTCTTGGTATGGGCAGCAGAGGAACATTCCAGAAACTGCAAGCCCTCTTCTTCAGGACACTGGAAGTAGAAAGTTGAAGACTATTTTTCTTGAGGTGGGGGATTCCCTATTCCTAGTCTGTTCCTGCCTAGAGCTAGGAAGCAGTTAGACAGAGCTTATTTTCTAGCCATGCTTAGCACAGACTGTCCCTCTTTTATCATTTTTATCTTATTTTCTAATTCCTTTCTGCCCCCTCACGCAAGGGAGTTTCTCACCAAGACACAGGCTGGGGCCAGCACTGTCTTCTTCCTCACAGGAAGTTATCTGCTCTGGTGCAGCTCAAATTCCTTTAACCTAGAAGGGGAACCATTCAGTGGAAGGTCAGCTTCGTCTTCCACAGCCTGGTGGTTTCACTGTATGCTCTGGGTGTCTTTTTTGTCTTTTTTGTCCCAAGGAAGGGGACCTCCTGCTTCCAGGATGTCTGACTGTTGTTTACCTTCTGCTTTCTGAATATGAGCCATCTCCTTTCTCTAGTCTCCCTTTCTCTTGCAATCAGCTTGGCCAGTGTGTGTCCTCACCTCACAGTCCTTTAAGTTTGGGTAGAATTTGAGGTTACAAGAATAATATCGATATGGCAGACTGAAGACTTTAAAGTTGGTATTGTTGGTGATACATGACTTGTTAACTCAATTTTAATATACAAGTTCATATGAAGTGCATTTTCTGGCTGACACATTAACATACCACACCAGTTAACATTAGCTGCACTTAAAACTGCACTTAAAGTCTTGTCTTCGACTCATTTTGTAGCTTACATTGCAGTCCTATGTATTGAGTTCAATGGGACTTGCTCCCAGGTAAGTGTGTATAGGACTGCAGCCTAGTTGTAGTCAACAGAGACTAACCATTTTGAAATTAAAAAAAAAACACCTAAATCACCTTAAAAAGAATGGTTAGTAGTTTCTTTAGACCAAATTGTATCTGATATTTAATATAATTTATTCAAACATTTTTTTAAAAAAAATCATAAAGATTCACAATTTTTACCCATTAAACTTTATTACAGGTTAAATGTCATGTCTTTATTAAGTTACATTTTCTATTTCCTTGCTGGGTTTTTTCTGCTCAGTTCCATGTCTGTAACACGTCTGGAGCCAGAATTACAAGCCAAGATCCAAGAGACCAACCCTGAACTGGAGCGTGTGTATTTTAACAAAGGATTATAAATTCTAGGAGGCTAAATATCCCTCAGCAACAATTAGGTGAACTTATTTTTGAATTGTGTGACAGCTTTGAAGACAACTTTAGTCCTGGTGTATCCTTTCAATCTTGCACAGTTTTGAAGGCTGAAGTTACTTGATTACCCTAAGAGGATTTTTGTAATTACAAGTTCAAATCACAGTTGATGCCATCATCACATTGTCAACTTTGTAGGTTTCAATTTGTTTCAACTGCAAATGTTCAGACCCGTTTACATTAAATTTCAAGTAGCTGAAGTTGACATCCCTTTGAAGTCTCAGAGATACAAGAACATCACATAATTCTATCTTAGATTTGCTGCTGATCTTAATTTTCCCCTACAAGTAAAGGACAAATTTGATTTTGCTACTGTATTTGTACCTACAATTAGTGAATTAGTGATTCAGATAGTGAATCCCCATCAGATGACTTCCTTAGAGGCCCAAGGTGTGAATTTTGTGCAATATCTGTTGAGTTCTGAGTTAAATTGCCTTATCCTGCTTATGTAACTCAAGTAATTCTGTGGAGGGGCGAGGGATGAAGAGTGATCTGTGGGCTATGAGTGAGAATTTGAGAGCGATGGGCAAAGGGAAAGACATCTTCCCAAAAAAGTCTGAGGCCAGTTCTCATCATTTACTTTATCGCTTGATAATTGCAACTATCCTACACAAGCTCTGTTGCATGGAATTAGTGAGCTTCTACTATACCCTGGATGCAATTCTCTTATAGTGCACAAAATCCTCACACATGGGGAAAGCTTCTGAAGTGGTAAGGTGATCATTGGAAACTATCACTGTAACTGTCATTGTAACCTGGATGTTGGAGCCTATTCAAATGTTGAACAAGGTGCATGGAGCAGTCCTCCTAGGACTGTACTACTGACCACCTCATAAACACAGCACATGTTTGAATGTGTCCTCCTGTTAAATGTCCCTGCATGTGTAAACTAGCACACCATGCTAACTCTGCAAGTGCAGGGAAATTGCTCTATTCAGTTAGCACTCTGTTTATGTAACTCATGATGCTTGACATCTAGCAGCAATATGCTGGATCCCATGGAAATGTTCTAATGACTGCCAAACCTTAGTCATGCTGCCTAATTGGTAGCAGGGACCAAATACTGCAAGTCTGCAAAAATCCAGAAGGCTGAAAGCAGTGGCAGCTCCAGTGTCGGGCCCCGTCCAATGGCTTTGGAAAGCATGTATGTGTGCCATAGTGCCGAGGAACCGGGCAACAGCCAGACACAAATCCTCCTTCGTATCACCACCTGCAGCTACAGCGGCAACAGTGAAGGAGGCCTCTCGCCTTGTCTACTGCCCGGTTTCTGGTTAGCTTTCCTATCTTGACGCCAGTGATGTTATGGGTGGTAGCATTCCCATCTGCTTCTGCCTACTCCCACTGCCTCCTGGTAATCTCCCTCCTATTGGGCCCTTCCAGTGGCTGGTGGCATCATCGATGTTACCGGTGGTAGTGCAAAGGAGGATTCCCATCTGCTGCTCTTGCTTGCTCCTCATCACCTCCTGGTAAGTCGCCTTATTGTACGATGGCTGGCTTACTGGGTGGTGGGGCGGGAGCAGCAGTAGCCCCTTGCTGCCTCAGGAGTTGGCTGGTTATGGTTGTGGACCCTTGTGAGGTTATGGGTTCCGACCCATTCCTCAGCTGTGGAGTCACCCCTGGCTGGGAGTTCCAGTTGCCTTGCTTGTCATGTTGTTTTTTCCATAAATGAGACTATATTAGTTTATCTATTCTGGCCTTATTTTCTCATATCTGACAATCATCAAGCTTCATGTGATATTCTTGAGACAGTCTTTTTAAAGACAATCACATGGAAATGTCATGCTACTAAATCTATTGTATGGGTGCCCTGTGTTTTCTTTCCAGGTGAGGTATGTCCTCGTAGCAGCTTTTTAAACTTCTACAGTTATTGGTCAACTGTTTCATTCTCTAGGAATCACAGACAAAGCATACGTTCACGGCACTTTTAATCAATTGCTTATTGATTTTGGATTACATAGTATGCTTTGCAACCCTTAGTTCTACCGTGATCCTGTGAAGTAGGTTGCTGCTGTTTCCCATAATACAGATGGAGAAACCAGACCAGCGAACAACTTGCTTAAAAAAAAAAAAAAGAGCCTTCTAACAAGTCTATGGCTGAACTGGCATTTGAAGCCCAATTCCAGTACTCTGAACCATGCTGGTTTACTGCTGCACAAATCATTAAAAAAAATATTTCTGTCAGTATTCCACTGTAATCTCAGCATGTCCAACACTATACTATCAGTAGGCAGTGTCCCCAATGTATGTTGCAGTGGAGATCCCTTTTATGCTGGTATGAATAGACCTAGCTCTGTTTTCAGTGGAGTTGTTGCCGGGCATAAACCTTGCCCTTTGTACACATTCAAAATAATGTACTCAATTGGTGAGTGTTGTCCTACCAGTGTGGTAGTAACTTTATAGCATAGCTGGTGTCTAGATGTGTTTTACACAACAGATTCTCCATGATTGTAATACCAGAATGAAACGTGACATATAGCAAGGACTGGTTTCATGCTCATTGATGTTGATTTGATGGCAGCTGATCCTCACCTTTACGCTAATGGAAGATCTGATGCATGACCTGAACGCTTGCTTTGAAAGACATCTGGAAAGTGGGATGCACAGTCTTAGCTGGTGGTTTTCAAAATGTGTTCCAGGAAGCCCTAGAGTTGGTTGAAAGCTTATTGTCATGATAAGATCAATAATAGCTGACAAGCTTTCCTGAAAGAGAAATTTTCAGTCCCTCTCTATTGTCTCCTGCAGTGCATCCATGGAAAAGTATTAGATATACTGTAAGGTTGGATCTTGGCTGCATGGAGGAATGGTGAGGCCCAAAAGGCACATCAAAGCCCCACATTAACTGAGTGTGTGTCCTGGAACATGCTCCAGAATCTCCTTCCTCGTGCTAAAATGTTTCAGCAAAGAAGTTGAGGTGGAAAGGGATCCCACAATGTCAAAAGCTGGAACCATTGGAGTCGGTGGTGATTTGCAGAGTGTAGCCTTGGATTAGATTCCCTCTTCCTCCGTTCCTGCTAATATTGCCAAACTTCATGCTGCTTACTGGGGCTGCTCCTAGAGCAGTGATGGCAAACCTTTTTGAGCCCAAGTGCCCAAACTGCAAACCAAAACGACTTATTTTTTTCAAAGTGCCAACACTGCAATTAAACCTGAATAACGAGGTTTTAGTTGAAAAAGGTGTGTGCCTTTTCTTATCGCTACTAAAAAGGAAAAGCTGCACATATTGCATTTGTTCTAGTTACACAGTTGTGAGAAATATGGGAGTTGCAGTCAGGAACGGATCATAGTTTGGACCATAATTTCTCTGAACAAATATGTAACATTCCAGCCAAAGTGAAGAACTTATAATGGATTTCAATGAAGAAGTCAGGAGCGCCTTATGTGTTGCATAGAAATGTTTGTAACAAAGCCTCCGTGTTTTTATAAAATGGAAAGCAGACATAGAAGACTATGATTTTGAGCTGTGGTTGTGGGGGGAAAGACCTGCTGAACTCTTTTCCTGCTGGCCGTTTTCCAATTCATCTTTCTTGCAGATATTCCCACACACACACACACACAGTATTCCACATGTGGAACCCTGTGGGAAGGAAAGCATCTCAAAGGAACTTTTGAGCAGGTTCCATCTTCCCCCTCCTCAACACACTTACAGTCCTAGTCTCCAGAGGTGGTTTTTCATTTTTGAAAAATGTTGTTGTGAGATAAACATTTTTATGCAATATGTTGTTTGCTCTTAAACATAGGCTTCAAGTCTCACCAACTGAAGTACATGGGACTTTCCAAAACACTATTTAAATTTGGCAGGATCATGCCCTATGTAACTGAGGGGCGACTATGTAACTGAGGGGCTTCCGAGGGGCGAGCGTCCGAGCAAGCAACAGCGTCGTCCTCGTCGTCTAGGCAATGTGCAGCGCGCGCCCAGACCCTTTGGCTGCGGGCGTGCGCTGCACGTTGCCTAGACGACGAGGACGACGCCGTTGCTTGCTCGGACGCTCTCCTCGAACTCGAGCGTCCCAGCAAGCAACAGCGTCGTCCTCGTCGTCTAGGCAACGCGCAGCGCGCGCCCAGACCCTTTGGCTGCGGGCGCGCGCTGCACGTTGCCTAGACGACGAGGACGACGCTGTTGCTTGCTCGGACGCTCTCCTCGAACTTGAGCGTCCCAGCAAGCAACAGCGTCGGCGTCGTCTAGGCAACGCGCAGCGCGTGCCCGCAGCCACAGGGTCTGGACACGTGCTGCGCGTTGCCTAGACGACGAGGACAACGCTGTTGCTTGCTCGGACGCTCACCCCTCGGAAGCTCAGCGCCTGGGGCCCTGTAGATCAGTTACTATGCTACGGCGTGCCCACAGAGACGGCTCGGCGTGCCGGCAGCGGCACGCGTGCCACGCATTCGCCATCACTGTCCTAGAGCATCCTGCCACTTTCCCCTCCTCACTATTGCACTTCTGTTTTGAATGTAGCAGGAAAAATGATAGTGTGACAAATCATTTGCCTTTAAACAGGAGTGATGTGGCAGGAGATAGACTGGTCCGTTGACAACATAGGCATGGTGAATGACACCTGAACCCATCTGCAGTGCAGATGGGGGCAATATATGATCAAAGGATTGTGCAGCATGGATGTGCCTTGGACATCCAGATTTGTGCAGACAGCCTTTTAAAACCTTTTCTAACAGCCTGATCATATCAAGGAGACAATGTTTATGGGATTTCCAGCCATGTGTGACAGCTCTTTTAAATTGAAGAAATAAATAGTATTCTTACACTTGTCTGTAGAAATTCCTTTTCCTGGTCCTACCGCAATGAATACAAATGCGGGCAACCAAAATGGATTATCCAAGTCAGACGAAGCGGTAAAAAAGTCTTAGATCTTCTTTGCTTGATGTTTCTTCCCAGACACTCGGGATTTTTTCAAAAGCAGGTAGAGAACTCAGCAACGTGCTGATCGGTGTTTTGAAACACCGATCAGCACATTGCTGAGTTCTCTACCTGCTTTTGAAAAAATCCCGAGTGTCTGGGAAGAAACATCAAGCAAAGAAGATCTAAGACTTTTTTACCGCTTTGCTGACTTGGATAATCCATTTCGGTTGCCCGCATTTGTATTCATCGCGGTAGGACCAAGAAAAGGAATTTCTACAGACAAGTGTAAGATATTAACAGTGGCAGAGACTACAGGAAAGAATTGAGTTCCATTCTCCTGTTTAAAGGACTTTTTCTTTTCAATCTGCAATGTTTCCAATTGTTTTGTTTTTAGGTGATGTAAGTTTGATCCATTGTATGTGACCTCAGTACCTTTGGAAAATTTGGCTTTTGTAAGTGGTGCACTTGGAATAATATAAGCAATCCTAGCACAAGGATTTTTACCGTGATAAAAGAGGATTGTTTGACCCATGTATAAAGTTAAAGACAAAGGAGTAGATGCTAAGTGGTATTTTTTTTTAAATATGTCTATTAATGCTTTTCTACCAGATGAATAATTGTACATTTTTCTTGGTATTATTAAGCAGAACAAAATAGTATTAAGATCAGCAAATTTATACTGATCTGATAGAAACAGAATGTTTCTTTTTAATATTTCCAATAAAGTGCAATAAACTTACATAAATAGTACAATGGTATAGTTATTGATATTTCCACTTTTCGAAAACAATTCTACATTATATTGTGACACATTCAAAATGTACTAGCACAATGTCTTGACTGTGTTGATGGCATTTAATGTACTATTTAAAACTGATCTGGATGAAATATTAAAATTGGTGACTGAAATGATTGTGGTGGTCTGTGTCAAACAAACTTCCAGTAAGAGTTTGTACACACACAGTGATGTATTTACTGTACAACTTTCAGCTCCAGTGTAAGCATGTCTTAGTAGCAAAGCCACTGAGTTAAATGTGTTTAAGATTGCAGCTTTTGTGTGGACTGTGACGCAGGGCACTTCTCCTTAGATGTGTATTTGGTTACACAGATATCCAAGCGCATGCATGTTTCCAAAGGCACATGTGTAATGTGTCCATTTTCATTTTGACTCCAGTCTCCTTTCCTTCAGCTGAAATCCCAAGGCTCCCAGGGAAATTCCAAGGCTTTCACATTTTATTTTATTTTATTTTTCACATTTTTATACCGCCCTTCCTCCAGGGAGCTCAGAGTGGTGTACATATTTCCTCCCCTCCTTTTTGTCCTCACAACAACCCTGTGAGGTAGGTGGGGCTGAGAGATAGTGACTGGCCCAAGGTCACCCAGGAAGGTTCGTGGCTGAGCGGGGATTTGAACCTGGATCTTCCAGGTCTAAGTCCAACTCCCAAACCACTACACCACCCTGGCTCTATCAGGGCATCAAAACAAGAGACTCTTTTTCTTCTGTGTTTTTTCTAGAGGCACATTTCATTGAACATCATAGACAGATGGTTCTTACATGAAACAAAGAAATTTTTGATGCATACCAGTTTCAGGGGAGCAATGGCAGGAGAGAAGAATACTTTTCTGTCCTGCTTGTGGACTTCCCCGAGGTATGTGGTGCGCTGCTGTGGGAAACAGGATGCTGGACCAGATGGACCTTGGTCTGATCCAGCAGGGCTTTTCTTTTATTCTGAAAGGAAGCCAATTAATGTAATGGCTCTGTCTACTTCTCAGTTTGCCAGCATCAATGTATAGCCCTGGAATATTTAGCAAATCACTGTGTCCTTCCTTAAGGCCTTTGTGTGAAGAAGGGTCAAATAACTGCAGAGGAGGTAACATCAATTTACTTTGAGTCCAACAGGTAATCTCATGTTCAATTTATTTTCAAGGGCTTGGGGGGGGGGGGGGGAATTACGGCACAATCCTGTCTAAAGAAGCACCAGCAAAGCAGCAGTTCCACCAGTGCTGGGTGTCACAAACGTGCCATAAGGCACCTTTTTTACATCTGGTGAGTAGGTCCCGTCGGTGCCAGCCTACCTGCCCCATATCTAGCCAATCCACTGTGCCGACTAGGTAAGTCCTCGCCAGTCAGTGGAGGGACATGGGGAAGGCAGACTGGGGCATTCCGGGGGGGGGGGATTGGCCAGTCAGGACAGGGACAGAGGAGGGATCATCGGCAGCATGCTCTGCCAAATCCTATCCCCTGTCCTGGATCTGGCCGGCCTTACACTGGTTCCTCGGATTTGCGCCGGCCATTTTGCCGGCACACATCCGAGGAGCCCCATTGAGCCTGCCGGAGCTCTCCCCAAAAAACAAAGGGACAAATATCCCTTTCTCCTGAGGAGCACTCCAGCTCTGCTGGCACAGGCCTAATCCTGCCCAGGATCCAGCGCATCATGCTTTTGCACGCTGTGGTGGCCCTAGACAGGATTGGCTGTTAATTTCTTCTACTTTTAATTTATAGAATAAGTCAGTACAATTTCTGGGGAAAAGAAGGAACTGGGATGAGCACAGGGATGGTATTATAGTTTATCAATAACAAAATATGCCTCTTAACACCTTCCAGAGATGTTTGAACATATAAACGCTGGCAGCCCTGACAGAGGGAAGATGATGATTTGCCATCCACAGCTGACTATCCTGCAGCTTCCCCCCCCCCCCCGGGAACTGACCATGTGGCTCTCCCACATGCTGTGGAAAGCATGCTCACTCCACTTTCTATGAAACTGCAAATCTGTCCCTGCTGTTCTAATGAGCCCTTTAGGAATCAATTTCAGACGTAATGCTCTTATTTAGATGAGGCACTAGATGGCAGCATCTTCCAAAGCACAACATGTCGTCATTGTGTTGTGTGTTCCTGGTTTTCTGCTTAGCAGGTTCCTTTGGTCCCTGCACTATGTGTTTTTCCTAGATGTTTAAGGAAAGAAGCCTGATTGTGAATTACTGTTACCTTTTGGGCAGACCAATTCTCACACTGTCCCAGCATTTGAATCTGGTGGAACATAGGAATCATGCTTCCCTCCTTTTCCCCACTACCATGGAAGAGGGTGTCTTCAGGATTAACCTTCAATCTCCAGATGCCTACTAAAAGCAATCCTAACAGGGCCTTGAGGAATTTCCAACATTATCAGCGCAATCCTGTGTAACTTTGCACCGGTGTAACAGCAGATGCCCCGGTGTAAGTGGTTTGGGAGTCGGACTTCGACCTGGAAGATCCAGGTTCAAATCCCCGCTCAGCCATGAAGCTTCCTGGGTGACCTTGGGCCAGTCACTATCTCTCAGCCCCACCTACCTCACAGGGTTGTTGTGAGGACAAAAAGGAGGGGAGGAAATATGTACACCAGTCTGAGCTCCTTGGAGGAAGGGCGGTATAAAAATGTGAAGAAGAAAAAATATCTTGTTGGGAAAAACATCTCCAGGAACAGCTTTGACCTGGCAACTATAGATGTGTATCTGTCTCACCCTCCCATAGTTCACTTTTCATGCAACTTTATCCCATTACTTAAGAGGGAGAGAATGTGCAAACTGGATCTCACACATATAAATGTACACACAAAATGCTGCCTTGTACATTACCTTGCTCATGGAGGGGACCGCTGGCTAGGTGAGCATGTATACTGCCCACTGATATACAAATCTGTGGTATCACAGTTACGAGTACTGTAATTAAAACAGCAACTACTGTTTCTGTCTCTTTTGTATTTCAGTATTTTAATATGATTCACACTTTTATTTCAGAATTTTAGGTTGCAATCTAGCAGACCATGTAATTGAGCTTAAGTAAAAAGAATCTTTAAAGAAAATCAAAAGAATGTGGCATGGTGGGCATCTCTAAGTTTGAAGAGAGCATTGGCCGCTATTTAGTTCCATTGCTGCTGCTTCACCTCACCTAAGGAATACCGTACCTAACTTCTAAAGGGATTCTTCTAAATCTGTAAAGGACAGCGAATGCTTTCATGTTAACAATAACAAAATTGACTCTCAGTGCAATCCTAACCAACTTTCCAGCACCGATGCAGCTATGCCAACAGGGCACACACTGGCACTGCATTTTACAGTGTGTGGGGGGGGGCAGTCACAGAGGCCTCCTCATGGTGAGGGAACATTTGTTCCCTTACCGGCTCAGGGCTGCATCTGCCCTGGAAATTTGGTTAGGGTTGTGCTGTCAATCTATCAGCCCATGGAGATGATAAAACTCACTTGGGCTACACTCTGTCACTTGCACCATCCTGTCAAATGATAAGGAGGATTTTACAACAGGTTAGCAGCAGATGTGTGGTAAAATGGTCATCATCTGTATTGTTGCCAATGACCTCGCTTTCCTAGCATGCAAAGTCTCTCTTAACTTCATCTTGGTTCCTTAGCTGACAGACCTGAGTGTCTGCCAGGGCTTTGCCCTGGAAAGGGGGGGGGGGGTGAGGCACATCTCCCTCTAATCAAGAGCCTGCTAATAAAGGGTCAGTAATCAGAATGGAAAGCTGTAGCACTGCAGGACATCTGTGCATCACCTTCTTCTAAGGTCTTGCAAATTCAGCCTCACCACTATGGCATAATAATCTGGCTTGCAAGCACAAGTCTTCCTAAAGAATAAATGAAGCTCAACTGCCCAGAGGCCAGACCCTCTGGACAGTCTTTCCAGCTTCCTTCTCCAGAACCCTCTCCCACCAACAACCTAAGCATGGGTGCAACCCACACCCTGCCATTATTACCCTTTGTCACTCAGGAACCCCGATTGAAGTGCAATTAAGCCTTTGTGCCTTCCTGGAAGGAGACACCTTAACTCAATCAAGCCCAAGAAACTCCTGACTGTACACCCAGGAGAAGTTCCAGTTAATATTATTCGCTCAGGAATGTCATAGAACGAAAGCTTTCATGGCCAGCTACTAGAATACAAGACACAAGAAATGTCTTTGTATTCTTTGTTCAAAGTCCTATCCCTCCTCTGGAAGCAGAATTTTATCATTTTCATCCCCACTGAAGGCATCCATGCATGTTGTCTGTTTTGGTAGTCTCTCCCTCCAATAGAGACTTCCACTCTCCATTTTTTATGAGGTTTTTCCAACTTGGAGAGTCTCTTGCCTCAGTAGCAGCCCTCGCCCATAGAGGAGCTGCCTTCTCTGCTCACTGAGGGTTATCTTTTGGGCTGCTTTTCGGCATCCAGCAAATAAGCTGTGCCGGCGGAGAGGCTGGCACTGCTCACTCTGCCCCAGACTGGGAGCTGCACCCACCAGGGAAGGTAGGTGTTCTACTGGTCAGAGCAAGGTGGGGGGAGGTTAGTGGAATGGGAGGGGGTGATTGACCTGCCTGGCCAGGGATGGGGGAAGGAACATCAGCAACGTGCTCCGCCAAATCATATCCCCCATCCCAGGCCTGATCGGCCTTACATCAGCTCCTTGGATTTGCATCGGTGATTTTGTTGGGACACATCTGAGGAGGCCCATTGGTCCTGCTGGGGCTCTACCCAGGGGAAAGGGATAAATGTCCCTTTCTCTCAAGGAGCGCTCCAGCTCTGCTGGCACAGGCCCAATCCTGACTAGGATGCAAGCAGCCGCCTTAGATGTGTCGCCACTGCATCCTAGACAGAATTGCGCTGCCCGTTTAATTCTAGACTGGACACTCTGTCTGTCTGTCTGTGTACACGTGCGCATATATGTTGACCACATATAAGTATACATATGAGTCATGGTTGCAAGCATATAACAGGCAGCAGTGTTGACCACAGTATCCACCATTAATCTCATCCAGGATGTGCTGATGCGTGGCCTCTTCTAGAGGTGGCAACAAGATGGTAAGTGCAGACAATCCACGGAAAATCAGTTTCCTATGAAGATGTGAGGAGAGAATCAAGAGCCTGCTGCTCTGCTTATCAGAATCACTGTGACAAAGAGGATATGTAGAGTATAACTGCACACACATCTACCACGGACTCATATACTGTTTAACCCACCTGAACATTGGCAAAAATGAGTTTGCTGGCATGGAGAGCAGTATGCAACACCACCTGGTCTTACAAAGAATGAAGATGGGGTGGGATGATGATCTCTGCAGAGCATATCGTGAAGCTCTGGGTACTAGCACCAGCCCCATCCTCTCCCTGCTCTGGTGCTGGGAGTTGATCCTAGGCTAGCAATTATCATTTGTATTATCACAAGAGCTCAATCACGTCATGAGAGTTTTGTAGCAATTAGACCGGGGGGGGGGGAGTTAGAGCAGCATTCTAAGAGCCAGGGGGGTGCCCCTGTTCACCTGCTAGAGGTACAAACTGCACCAGGAAAAAGCACTGGAAAGGGCATCTGAGGAGTGATTAAAAGGCAGGTGAGGCAGACAGAGACCGCTCTTCCTTGCTTGCCTTTCCTAGGATGTAGCCGTATCTATTGCAGTGGATAACAAGCTGTGCCCTGTTCCTCCTCTCGCTGTATGTACATCACATACTGACAAAATATGTAGAAGTAATATGCTCTCCTCTCCCCCCCCCCCCACTTCCTGGTAGTCATTTTCAGTTCCCTAAATCATAATTTGGATGTTCTATTTCCAAAACCATAATATATAGTAGTCATTTCCTCAAAGGGCAAATGCTTTAATCTAATACTTTTACAACAACATCTTTCACACACCAGTTACAAATGCAGTAATTCTCATAAGCCTATGGCTGATGATTGCCAGATGGAGGAATGACTGATTTGACTGAATGTATGCAATTCAGTCAATCTGCAATTGCATTACTTAATCCAATCAAGATGTTGTTCTGAATCAATACTTTAAATAAAAAAAATAATGGAGAGAGTTGGAGACAATGCTTATGTTCTGTATACCCATGCAGGTGGAACTCTTGCTTGATGAAGGGCAAGTTACCAATGAGTTGCCAGCGTTGCAGGCATGAGGACAGAAGCATTGCCTGATGGTCTTATGCACAAAAAACTAAGACAAATTGAGAGTTTGTATTCATTAATTTGGATTAGTTCAGTTGGACCAGTAGGTGGGTGGCAAGGTTAAATGTATTGATGACTCTGTTGTAATTAAGACAAGAAAACGTTCACAAAGCTGTTTACATAATGAAACAAATCAATGATTCCCAAACAGTTTAACACCAAGACCCACTTCTTAAAATGACACTTATCAGGACCCACCTGGCTTTACAATACTTTTTTTAAAAAAAGGAGAACTAGAAAGAAATAATATTTTATTTGTTTATTTACAAGTAATATTTTTATTTATTTGCAAAAAACCTCAATCCATTTCTCATAATGAGGTAGCCCTAATGAATAGCCTCAAGGCTTGAGGGGCTCAGTTATGTGACCCAGTCTTCACCTGCCCCCACTACCTGTCATTGACAGACTTGGGGGGAAAACACCATATAAAAAAGACACAAACAATTATCTCCCTGTATTAACACAAGTTTGCAAACTGCAGAAGCTCAGCTCCTTGCAAACTGCAGGAGCTGAGCTGTTTGCAGGGCGATTAGCAGCTATCTGATTTTTTTAATAGGTTCAGGGTTTGAGGCAATTACTTATCTGAACTTTCCATCACCAGTGTTTTCATTGGAGGCTCTGCGGGACCCACCAGAAATCAGGTCGGGACCCACCAAGTGGGTCCCGACCCACAGTTTGAGAAATGCTGAAATAAATGAAAAGGTGGCTCCTTGTCCCAGAGGGCTCACAATCTAAAAAAGATGTAAGAAGCACCAGCAAACAGCCATTGGAAAAGGTGCTATGATGGCTGAAGAGGGACAGTTGCTATCCCCCTGCTAAATATAAGAGAACTACAGTACCACTTAAACCAGGAGTGGCCAACCTTTCAGCAGGCATGCTCCTGGCCCTTTAAACAGTTGTCTAGGTGAGGACATTTCAGCAGGTACAGCTGTTTTAGCAGCACCATCAGCACTTGCAGCTGCCAAGATTCTGTCTTCTACACAATTCTTAAGAACACAGAGGCCTTAATGGTGGAAAGTTGACCACCCCTGTCTTAAACAATGCCCCTTAGTTCAGTTAACCAGGTAATTTTAGACACAAGTATTTAAAATATGTCACTTTGGCAAATTATGATTTGCAAGCCAAACCAGGAGAAGGGTCTGATTTGCCCCATTGTGGAAAGGGGAAGTGCTGGAGTTGATTCAATTGGCTGGAAACATCTAATTATTCTGTACTTTGTTATTTGCACTATATTTGAAGAGGTAAGTATACATGTGAGACATGGTTGCAAGCATATAACAGGCAGGCAATTAAGAACGTAGGAAGCTGCTTTATTCCATGTCAGCCTGTACTATTAATCTGTCTAGCTCAGCACTACCTACTCTCACTGGCAAGAGCTCTCCAAAGTCTCAGGCAGCCCTGCTGCCTTGGACATGATGCCAAGAACCCAAACTCAAACCTTCTGCATGGAAAGCTTGTGCGCCACAAAGAACTATGGCTCCTCCCCATGGATCTTTTGACAGCATTCCCTGAAATTACTTTTCCCTTATAGCCAATGGCCAGAAATGAGTAGGATGGGTGTTGGAAAGCAGGAAATAATTAAACATGTATTTGTTTAGGCTTATTTTGCTGGGTTTTTTGCTCTGCAGAAGATAGTTTCACAGACTACCATTTTTCCTTCTTCTGTCTAACTCCAGACTAAGGAAATTTGCCCTGTCCTGGCAACAACTCATCATGTACCATAATGGGTTTTGCAAATTGAGACTCAAGTATAAATTTTCCAATAAGGGCTTATTGGCAAGTGCCTGTAAACAGTTTTGCCTACTGCTGGTATGTGGCTTAGGGCCCAATCCTATGCAACCTTCCAGCACCGATGCAGCCGTGCCAACGGGGCATGCGCTGCATCCTGCAGTGTGGGGGGCAGTCATGGAGGCCTCCAAATAGGAGTGAACTGTGTCTCTCACAGCGCAATCCTGTGTAACCTTGCACCGGTGTAACAGTAGATGCATCAGTATAACTTCAGATGCACCAGTGTAAGTGCAATTACACTGGCATAAGTGCACTTACACTGGTGCATCTACTGTTACACTGGTGCAAGGTTACACAGGATTGCGCAGTCACACATGTTCTAGGTACCCATGGGTTGAGAGACATCTGCAGCTGGAACGTGATGTGCTTCAGCTATATCTGGTGTCTGGAGCAGCCCTTGGGAGTCCTCTCCCCCTACATCAACAGCAACTGTTTTAATTTATACAAGGTAGTATTTTAGACTTCCACACATACCCAGCTGCATTAAGGGAATTCTGATGCAGCTAAAGGTCCAGGTTCTGACAGCATGTGAAAGTACACAAGAGAGAGAAAAATTTAATTAGGTACCTCTAAATAGCCACTTTCTCCACTTTTCAAGGAGTCTGAGCTCTTGAATTATTCATTGCAGTGTACACTTCAGATAAAAAACAATTTGGCTTTGCACTTCATTTACAATGTGGTCTTCTACACCATATAATTTCATATGAGGAGATATTTCAAGGCAAATGAAGTTGGGAAAGGGAACTGGAAATAAACCTGGGGTATTAACACACACCTTGGCCAATCTCTGGGGGAAGAGGGAATGTGTTTCAGGGCTACTACTTTGTTCACAATATAGATGATCACATACAGCCAGTACAGTATATTGTTAGGAATATTGGTCAGTGTGCTGAGAGAAACCAAGATAAGTTTCAGGTGTCACAAAGCATTCCTGTAAACAAATATGAATGTGGTTATTACTATTAGTATAAATCATAGATATAGGTAAAGGTAAAGGTATCCCTTGACAGTTAAGTCCAGTCGTGTCCGACTCTAGGGAGCGGTGCTCATCTCCGTTTCAAAGCCGAAGAGCCAGCGCTGTCTGAAGACGTTTCCATGGTCATGTGGCCGGCATGACTCAACACCGAGGCGCATGGAACGCTGTTACCGTCCCGCTAACACAGTACCTATTAATTTCTTGCTTTCGAACTGCTAGGTTGGCAGGAGCTGTCGCACGGATTCGAACTGCCGACCTTTTGATCGACAGCTCATGGTTCAGTGGTTTAACCCACTGTGCCACCCGCTGGCTCAATTATAGATATAATGGTATATAATTAATGTAATATACATAGAATAACTATATTATTACTAATATAGTAATAACTATATATATATATATATATATATATATATATATATATATATATATATATATATATATATATATATATATATATATATATATATATATATATATATATATATTATTAATAGCATGGCATCGTCAATCTACATGGGACTTTATACAGTCCCTGCCACAAGGGGCTTACCATTTAGATAGACACAAGGGAGACAACAGAGGAAAGGAAGAAAAATGGAGACCTGAGTAAGCAGGGAAAGAAAATGCAATTGTTTCCATTACAAGGTTTTGTTTTCAGGTTCTCAAGTTTCAGATATTGATGGCTTAGTCCAGGGGGAAAGAGCAAAGTTTGAAAAGCACAAAAATCTTGCAACATTGTAATACATATCAACCTACCCAGACAGCCCAATTCCCCCCCCCTCTCTCTCTCTCTCTCTCTCACACACACACACACACACACACACACACACACACACACACACACACACACGAGTGCACTATTCTTCACTTCCCAGGGAAACCCCTACCACCGCCATGAGACTCCTCAGATCTATGCCTATTTCGCAGGTGTAAGTCCAAGGGAACGTGTTTCAAGGTGTGTCACAGCAGTGGAAAGGGAGCAGGAAGGGGCTAGGACAGCAGTTCCCAAACTCCCCCTCTGTTGTGCGTGTGTGTGTGTGGGGGGTCCTTCCTAGATTGCACCGCTGCCATTGCTGAGAAAAACAAGGGGAGTCCCCACTCAACTGGGGGTTACGCCGGGCCTCCAGAGGGTGTGGGGAGCCCATGACCCCTTCTGCGAGCCTCCCCACACCTCAAAACTGGAACGAAAACCAGAAGTGGGTCGCAATCACTCCAAGGAGCTGTTTTGAGGAGCAGGGAGGCCTGCAGAGAGGGCCGCAGGCCCGGCGTAATCCCCAGATGAGTGGTCCAGAGGCCTGGCGCAATCCCCAAGTGAGTGGGGACCTCCCTTATTTTTCACGGTGGTGCAATCCTGGAGCCGTTACCATCACCGCAGGTTGCCACTCCCGCAGGGGGTAACGGCTGATTCTTCCCAACTGGGGCATCGCGATGCCCTAGTTTGAGAACTGCTGCTGGGCTAGGATATGGGTGCAAACGAGTACCATGAATCCCACCCCTGGTCCACTTCCCTCTCTTCCCTCAAACCCACCTAGGAACTCCCTTGTTCCTCCCTCACTGCCATTAGATTCACCTTTCCCAACCTGGCAGCGGGTGTTCTGCTCTGCTGTTGGTTGCAGCAGTGCGCTCAAAATGGCTGTCAGCAGCATGTGCAGTGCGTCGCCGAAAGCCATTTTACAACAGCAGAATTCTGTCGTGCTGTCATAAACCCCTCCATGCAGCCCTCATGCTCGTTTCTTACTCAGATTCCTTTGGCACATCGGTTCCAGGGACTGGATCACTTCAATGATGATGCCATGGTTGTGCAATTCTCTCCCAAGGGATACATGTCAGACCCCCCGCATACTGGCTACTTTAAAGCAAGCTCTGAAGACCATTTGTATTTCACCTTGCTTTTAAGTGACTTTTTTCCTGACTGACTACAGATAACAACTCTGGTTTCAGTGGATGTTCCCCAGCTGTTCAAATGCATTATTATGTTTCTTGCTTTTTCTTTGAATTTTTTGTAGTTCTTGCTTTAAAGGATTGCTTTGTGAAATTGCATGTTAAAGTGATATAGAAATAACATGATTTCCTGAACCTAGGAATAGACAAGATACAAACTACCATATACTTCATTCTTCTCTCTGCTTTTTCTTCCTTTGTGCTCAGATTATAAATAATATTACAGAAGAGTTATATACTAACAGGGATTAAAATGCAGATCATTTGAATGCTAGATCACAGACTTTGAAGTCATATTTCATCTCCTAGTAGGAAACACACACACCCACTAAGGCCGCAACCCTATACATACTTACCTGGAAGTAAGTCCCATTGAACTCAGTTGGACTTCCTTCTGAGTAGACCTGAATAGGCTTCCACTGTCAGAGATCGGAAGTCTAGAGCAGGGGTTCTCAACCAATGGTACTAATACCACCAGTGGTACTTTGGCCGACTGCTGGTGGTACTCGGACCACTGAACAAGCCAGAACCCAGCTCCAATGTGGTGCTTTTGTTGGTACGTTTTTGCTCCCGAGAGGTTCCTGCCTTTGGCCGAGCCTCTCAGGAATCCCGAGAAGGGCCCTCCCACTTGCCCAGAGCCTCCTACCTGCGTTTTCTGGCCTCCAAAACCCTGAAAAGTGGAAATAACTGGCGATGATGTCATCACCAGTCACTTCCGGTGGTATGCAGCAGGAGAGAGGCTCTGGAGGTGGTACTTGGCTGGGAAGGGGTTGAGAAACCCTGGTCTAGAGTCACTCTCTGACCTGCAAACCAGGTACATGAACAACCGCTTTCAGTACTCAGGACAGCGTTTTCTCCATTGCCAGTCAGGGAAGGACCTAAGAGTCATGATGGGGAGACCATTTCACATTCTTTCTCTCAACTGGCTCGGACCACCCAGTGGGGCTTGAGCTGGGAGTCAAAGCCAGAGCTGGCTCAGTGGCGTAGCTAGACCGAGGCGGTGGCAAGTAGTTCTTCAAGACTCCGTTACACCAGAGTCAGCGGCCCTTCCCCCTCACCGTTGGAGCCATTCTGTCAATGAGGGGGGAGTGTCCCTCGCATTGCCATCGCTGCCGGAATGGCTCCAACGGCAAGGGGAAGGGGCCACTGACTCTGGTATAATGGAGTCTTGCAGAACTACTTGCCACCGCCCTGGTCTAACTACGCCACTGAGCTGGCTTACTAGGTCCTTGATTCTTACAGTGAGATAAAAAGTTGCTGGACTGGCCCTTTATGAAGGACCCCTGTCAGATGAGCTATCCTGCCAGTACTCTTCAAAGCCTGACTAAGTATTTGGGCTGGCAGCAAAAGGGGCCAGGGAGAGGTCAGGCATGTTTTCAGGCCTAGCAAAGCACATCTTGACACCATCCTCCCCTCTCCTTGCAGAGTAATTTATTCACAGCCTGATCACATCTATGTGATCTATGCAAACAGCCTTGTTCATTTATCTGAATATTTGTCTATCACATCACAGGCAATAGTATTAACTGGAACCTTGCTACAGAGCAAGGGACTGCATCCAAAAAAGACTGCCCTGGCAGAAAAGAGTGATGAAGTGGTTGTATTATTTACACCTAGGAAGTGACTATTCTCTGTTTTGCTTCACAACAGCCATTTCAAACGCAGGTTTGCCACCAAGTGTATGGTCAATAGGGAGCTGCAGGCAATTCCAAATCTTTGCGTACAGCTGTACCGTACACATTTGCAAACATGGATTTGTGGCATCCATGCATTAAAACATCTTACACATACACCTGAAAACATAATATGAGACATTACCTAAGAGAGATCTAGAAACTAGGTACAATGGGTGATGTGATAAGCATTATTATACACATATTGATCTAGTTGTTTAGATCCAGAAAGACGTAAGTGTTGCTATCAATAAAGGATTTGAATAAAGCTACAGAGCGTACATTTATCTGTCTTTTATCCATCAAATAAAATCAATATTCAGCACCAGTCTTCACCCAGCTTGAAGCCATATATGTATTTTCTTGTCTCTTGTTTTTATTTTTCCTTTTCCACATTTAGCACTCCTAACAGTGTACAATGAAGTAGGATGGAACATTTTCCGAAACCTCAAATACTGTCATTAGCCAATTTGTATGTCTGTCAGGTCCACAGTGACAAAGCTACATACAGTAAACTCACTGTAAATTTCTATGAATAAGGTCATCTCTAACACATTCAGAGCGCAATCCTACTCTAACTTCGGCCGGTGGAATGAGCGTTTTTGCGGAACGAGCTTTATCCCAGGTAAGGATCCAGTGGACGGGGGGCAGTGCAGCCGGGAACAGCGGGGGCCAATAGGCCCAGCCGATCGGGGAGGGGGTGGGGATCGGCCTCGGCCAAATCCTGACCCCCGCCGATTGGCTGAGCCATTACACAGCCTCCTCCGACTTTCGCCAGCAAAATAGCTGGCGGAAATCCAAGGAGGCTTATCGACACTAGCCGCTGTTACACTCAGGGAAGGGGACAAGCATCCCCTTCCCTGAGTAGACTTTCCGCCGCGGGGTGCCTGCTGTAGGCTGCCCGCAACGGAGATCAGGATCCGGCGGGTGGCCTCGGCTGCCCAGCGGATCTTTGTTAGGATTGGGCTGCTCATATAGATCATCAGGTTTCACATATCCTTAACATCCCCTGAAGTGTTCAAGGGAATCCCTCTCCTCAACATGTTAGCTTTTCATGGGCTGCGCATTTAAACAGTGCTCAATGGGATGCATGCTCTCCCTGCTAAAGGTTCCAGGTTAGTTCCCTGGCACCTCCAGAAGGGCCCCGTCTGAAACCTTGGAGAGCTGCTGCCAGTCTCCACAGACAACAGTAAGCTAGATGGACCAAGGGTCTGCTTCTGTAAAAGGCAGCATCATATATTCAAGTTCTGTGCTCCTGTATATCCGGATACACCTGTATCCGGATATGCTACAGTCCTGAGAGGACTATAATGCAATTTTTGGAGTATACGAATTAGCGTCTAAAGAGCTGGGTTCGAAGGCCATTTCAGTCAGGGACTCAGGGGATGGTTCTTAATTCTTCACCATTATAATATCAAAAGCAACAATGCTCCTTTCTCTGCAAAGATCCAGTCCTTTATAGTCTGATTCACAGAAGGAGAAATAAATTAGACGAGGGGAGATATTAAATGACTTCTGTGGTGCTATCAGCAAGAGTTGCGGCATTTTCCAGCTACAAGCTAAAACACTGACCTTTACAATGAGTGGGGAAAAAATGCCTTGCCTCTTCAATGAAAGTTTTTACAGACATCCTCTGTGAGAAGTCATTCAAGTGGCAGAACGCAACCACCCATAGAATTCTTTATTGTCATTTTAATAAAGCACACAAGGATACCAAGCCTTCAGGTACTGGGGTCTCTTAGCTCACTAAGGGACCGATCCTTTTTGGACACCACACTGACATTGCATGGACGTCAGCACAATGTCTATATGCGGCGGCCCGTGTGGTCACTGGAGGTAGGCGGTTCGACTCTGTTGGGCCGCTCCTCCAACAGCTGCACTGGCTGCCGATTCATTTCCGAGCCCAATTCAAAGTGCTGGTTTTGACCTTTAAAGCCCTATACGGCTTGGGGCCAGGATATTTGAGAGACTGCCTACTTCTATATAGTCCGGCCCGTCTCCTTAGATCATCAGAGAAGGCCCTTTTGCGGGTGCCGTCGCCCAGGGAGGTGCGAGGGGCAGCGGCCAGAAATAGGGCCTTCTCAGTAGTGGCACCAACCTTATGGAATTCCCTCCCCTTTGACTTACGAACTGCTCCCTCCTTGGACACTTTCCAGCGAGGCCTAAAAACCTTCTTGTTCAAAGAAGCCTTCTGAGCCTTTGCCTTTTTTAATAGCTTGCTGGTACGGGTGGGGTGCTGCTGTTTTTATGATCTTGTTTTAAATTTTTAAATCAATTTTTAGATGTTTTTATTAATTTTTGCTGTTTAAAATGTAAAATGTAATTTATTTGTATTATTTGTATTTTTGTAAGCCGCCTTGGGTCCCGTGGGGAGAAAGGCGGGATAGAAATATGGTAAATAAATAAATAAATATCCTAAACCCATCCTGGCAACACCACACTGACAGCACACCGACACTGGTGCAACAAGGGCCAAAAGCCATGGCTGTCCTGGCAAAGCAACGCTGGTGCAGCCCTTCCCAGAAACACTGCCACAGCCCGTTATCCATGGAGTGGTACCCTGACTGCAGTGCACCATTGCCATGACATCAGCATGTCAAAGCCAGGAAGTCAGACATCATCTGTGTGACATCTGCGTGTCATTGCTGTAAAGTCAGCACATCATCCATGTGACATCCATATGTCATCAACATGATGTCCAAGGAGCCAATCACTGCACACATGCAGCTCCAACACTAGCAGCCGGAGAAGCACCATCGTTGTGAACTGGGCATCGGGCAGGGGCTGGTGCTCAGCCAATGAATAGCCAGTGCTGAGAGGACACACACCCCTGCCAGCCACTAGGAATGAGCAACACAGCAACAGGCACCATTCCCAACCATGGGGAGAAGCCCCAAGGACACTACACACAGTTAGTGGTGGAAGGAGCAAAGGGAAAAAGCAAAGAACTCCTAGTAGCCCCTGAATCCAGGGTTCAAGTCCCCTCATCCCATTCGCACAAACACACATACTGTATACTGTACAAGAAATACCTTTTGATCACAGCAGAGAAAGGGCAGAAAGAGAACTCCCTTGGAAGAGGGCAGCCATGTGAAACAAACACACACACACGCACCTCCATGGCAAGAGTTTGAGTCCATGTGGTAATATCCACCTGCTGGAAGGAGCCCTTATGCCAGGGGAAGGACTGGAACAAGTCACAAGGGGAGTCTCAACAACACTCAGGCAAAAGCAGGTCGCTGGTGTGCTCCTTTTGTGTGCCAAGTGCCCTTTCACCATGGTTCCCATAGTCCCCTTTGAGAGCACAGGGAGGTATAGCCCCATGCTGCAAGTCAGATCATCTGAGATGTAGTCTCCCTGGCAGGAGCTTTAGTACTAGGATTGGTGTGCTGTGACTGACTGCCAAATGTAGTCTGCATCCTATGCTCTGTTGTAAGAAAGTGGGTGTGGCAGGGTGTGACTGGAGGTGCAACTTTCTGCTGTTCTTTCCTTCCCCACTGTTCCTTATGGAGTTACTCCTACTTACACCACTTTGGGGGGGGGTGTCCATTGTCTAAAAGGGGGGTTAGGATATGGTGTACATCGACGCCTTATACCTCCCATTTCATGCCCCAATCTCCTCCCTATTTCACCGGCAGAGTTATGCGGGCATCTAAGTGACGTCTGAGTTGACGTGTTGGCATGGTGTTTTTCCGACATTGCACCTGTGTCCATCATGGCTACCAGATGGGTGGTCGTCAATTCTTTCTTACGCTTTCCTGACCAGCAGTGTGTTTGATCTCCATGGGAAAATGAACAGGGCTTGAACATATATGTGGGAACACACCTGAGGCATTCAGGGCTTGTCTCAGTGCAGAATAGTAGTATGTGAATGTGAACCACTCTCACATTATCAGGAATGGGAAGGTTCATAGCGGTTTGCCTGGCTGAGGGCCAATGTGGGGAGGAAAGGAAAGCAAAGCAAAGCTCCATCCTCCTGGCTGCCTGTGCGTATGTGTGTGTCTGAATGCACAAAAGAAAGACATTGTATATACGGTAATATTTGTAATTCATTTATCCACAGAGGCTGGAGTAGGTGCAACATGATAAAAAACATAATACCAGCATAAAATATTATAGTATGATTTTTAAAAGTCACTATGGGAAAGACATGTTCATTCAGCAGGTAGGGCACAGAAATAGACCTGCTTTCTTAAGAGTGTTGGTTTTAGAAATGAGATATGGGAGTGGACTTATGCTGTGTCTGCAACACTGGCTACCATGTGTTATAAAGGGATTGGAGTTAGATGTGGTTATAAGAATGTATCGATCACTAGGACTCTGGACTCTTTTAACTATTGATTGGCAGTTTAGACCCTGAAAACTATTAGACATCTACTTAACAGTTAATGCATCATTTCAACACAAGAGAATATTTATTTAAACTTATGGTGCATTTTTTATAGAAATACCCATACATAATATTCCAATATTTGGGTGTACTGATTTAATGTGATGGTAAATCCATCCCTGTACAGCACAGGTACCTTAATTACTGTGGCACTTAGGCTGTAAGCATTGTATAACCCAGCCATAAGGTTTATGGGCACTAAAAATGATTCAGGTAGAGGAGAATGTTTTTCAATTTGATATGCATTGGCAAGGAGCCCACGGGACACACATGCCACAACTGCTGCGCTATTCAAAATATGCCTTTGTATGGTGATCTAGTTTGCATGAGGGAGGAAGGGGCTGTGGTGGTTCAGTGTTAATAGTGCCGAATCTACATGCAGAACTTCCCAGGTTCAATCCCAGCCATGCCCTGTTAGAGCTGGGGGGGGGGGGGAGCCCTTCCTGGAGACTTGAAGTGTTGCTGCCAGCCTGTGCAGGCACCCCTGGCCAGATAGACCAATGACCTGCCCCGTTACTCAGCAGCTTCCTACGCTCACCTGTATATATTTGTTTCACATTTATTATGTGGATTTGGCAAGTGTAGCCTAATGCTACCAGAAACAGGGAAGCCTTTATTTTTGCTAGAGGCTGGGGGGTATTTTGCTCACACCCACATTTACATACTTTGTATCACACACATATTAAGCAGCAGGGAAAGAGACACTGGATTACCATCTCTGTGAAGTCCTTTCAGCTCTTATGATGTCCTTCAGTTTGACTCTTCTATCGTGTAACCCCTATTTCTCATTGAAGAACGCCTTGCTTATCTGATGAAAGGGCTCAGATACTGGAAGGGGAAAAAGTTTCCGGTTAATCGGACGTGTGGATTGGGCAGGAAAACCTGCCCTGACCTCTTTGGGTGAGAAACAAATGCGCTCTCCTCCCCCCCCCCCTTAATAACAGCGGCCTCTGAAATGATTTGCTTGCCTGTCAGAAGCAGCTTTCCCTGGCTGAAAAGAGCCTGGATCTCTCCTTCCCCGCACCCCTCCTCCCCATCTCCTTGCTTCCCCTCCATCTTTTATGGCCGTTGCCATGGCGCCCAGGGAGAGCGAAGCACCGCAGGAGGGGAGGGAAGAGGCGGTACATGCTGCAGTTTCCAGGCTCTCTCCTCAATGAGCTCATCAACCTCCTCCTCCAAGGAGGGAGGTGGCTGTGGCTGAGGCAGGCTCTGGCTGCTGCTGGTGGGTGGGTGGTTTCCATCCTCAGCATCACCAACCAAAGGAAAGGGGGGGGGGGGAGAGCGAGAGAGCAGCTGCTGATGTTGTGTTCTGGAGCAACCTCAGGAGAAGGGAAAATGGATTCAGCTTGTACATCCCTCGCCTTTCGACATCTTCCCTTGCTTTCAATATGGTGAGCATAAGCAATAAGGAAGCGCTGGCTTCATCACTGCTGTTGTTGCTCTTAAGCCTGATCTTTCATCTGCTAGTGTCATGAATATTGTGTTGTGTGTTGTTCTGGGTATTTGCAGCCTCCTAAGGGTGCAACAATGACTTTCATCTGAGCTGCTGGGAAGGGTGGGGGAGGAGGGAGGGGAGGAGGTGTCGCGTGAGAGTGAGGGAAAAGGAAGATGGAGAGGGATGGAGGCTCATTAAAACCTGTCTTAGGAAATGCAGCTCCAGCCTCCAGGTTTAATTTTAGCTATCCTATTGCCTGTAGATACAGGGAATGGGGATGCTAGTTTTAGATAGCCTTCCCACTGCAAAATGCAATGCACTGAGGGTAGCGATGAGCGTCCATTGGAAAATGCAGCCGTTTTTTTTATTTCTGAAGGCTTTTAATTCGCTCCTCGTAATTCCCAAATGTTGGACTGGGCCTTAATGAAGTAGTATTTGCTGGAACCAGCAGTAAGAAAGCCATGGTTTGTGGACATGTTTATTGGCACAGCTTTAGTGTATTTTCTTGTATCATTTTGAGTCTGTTGCCGAAAGATTTGGGTTGGGTGGAGTTTGTGTGTAAGTATGTGTATATGGCATCTGCATGTGTGTGTGTGTGTGTGTGTGTGTGTGTGTGTGTATGTGTGTGTGTGTGTGTTCTACACACCTCTGGATCTCTTTGTAGCTTTTTATGTATTATGGGGCATGTGCTGTTTTCATTGCCATTGACTGACTGACTGACTGACTGACTGACTGACTGACTGACTGACTGACTGACAATGCATTCCACTTGGGCTGGCATGAGTGATTTAGGGTCCCTTGGTTTCATTTTAGCCACCTAGGACAGATCTATATCATTCATTTGGTATGCTGTATGGCACTAAATCCTACAACTTCATGGCCTCACATGGCTTGCTGTCATGGCTATAAATTGAAATACTAGGATATTGAATGTGCACTTTATTTATCAAAGTTTAATTTGTGATTTGTGCGGGTGAGGAGAACGAGAATAGAAGCAACTCATATTCAACACCCTCCATTTTGGTACTTCATAACCAGCATAATCATCGCTACAGGTTCTCCATTCAGAGGGTTAACTGTACCTGGACGTATGAACTTTAGAAAGTAGATTATTATGATAAGGATCACCCATTTAACCCAGAAATCCTGAGTTTGCTCATAGTTCTATATTGACTATTCTGTGTGAATGCTACATCTACTATTCAGTTACATTCACTACTGTGTATGTTCATCTCACTACAGAACTGTCATCATATATGTTCTGGGAAGATTTATCATTCTTATTCCACCAACAGAAATTTTGGATAAATCCTAATGTCAAGATTTGGATGATATCATGTAAACACAATATACTGAGGTACTGTAGATTTAACAAGATGATTCAAAAGATCTACACACTGTGTAGATCAGATGTCCTCTGCAGGCCACTATCACTCCTGACCAAGTATGGTACCATGTCAACACTGGTTGCATATTCCGCATATCCATATAATGGTCCTCTTTATGTGCTTGTTTAAGTGATCACTTCTCCCTAACAAAAGACCTTAATATCCATTTCCACTTGGATCAGGTTAGTTAAGCAGGAGCTACAAAGTGGACTGAGAAAGAGTCCTAGACATAAGGGGCTTTGCCCTGACACAGTTTTCACCGTAGGAAGACTGACTTCAAGAAATCTATAGTCAGTATGTTGGGTGAAATTCAAGTAACCTGAATGTGAGTTGAGATAATGATAATGATTTGTCCAATTTAATATTTATTTAGTATCAGTGATGTGATAAGTGTTGTACTGCACACTTAAGTGGCCCACTTCTTCTCCACTGGGCTTACAGTGAGAAGTGTTCCAGACAATCAATTTATAGTACAGTACATAAATGCACATTTATTTTTCATTTGGAGCACATAGTCTAGAAATCTTCCCTCAAGATACTGTATTTTCCCAGCACTGTTTTTTTTAAGTTTATGTTTAAAAATGACAAGTGTGACTGTTAAACAAGTGTGTGAAAACATGTATATCATGCAGACATGCTTGACAGACAGCTGGGATTGGCTGCCACTGCCTATTGAGTCTACAATTGGTAAAAAAAAATCTGGGTTTGTTGCTGTGGGATACACCCTAGAAATGCCAATATTTTAGTACTTGTAGAATGTTATCCCCCCCCCCAATCTGCATACATTGCTGCTAGGATTGTTGTGAGGAGCTTGATCCTGTGAGTGTAATGGGCAACTAACAGCTGGGCTTGATCCTGTGGGTGTAATGGGCAACTAACAGCTGGTGCTTGTGACATGAGTGATGACAAGTGATGGAAAGTTGTACAGCACAAAGTCCTTGTTATTGCTGTCAGTGTGGACAAGCAGAAGCTGTGAAGGCCACTTTATTATATATTTGATGAAAGCAGTAGAACAATAGGGTGAGAGGAATGTTGAGTTCAAACATTAGGCACATGGCCTGCTAACATATCTAGGCAAAGTTTCTCCCCCATTTCCTCAACTTGCCAGATACAGACAATCATAGGAGAAGGAGATCCAAAATGGCAGCAAATACCAACAGCTGCTGGTATATGGTCCCTGTCAATCTTTTAGATCAGTGCCCACCACCAAGCAGTGGAAAAGGGAAATAGCCTTGCTGTATTACTGGGCAGGTATCCATGTTGCTGTTCACTTTTTTTAAAAAAATGAAATTGTTAGATATGTGGTCAGGCACAGGAGAGAGGGAGTGCATTTCCTTCAAAGTCTCTAGAGAGTGGAGACCACAGGACAAGCTTGGACAGGGATATCAAACATAAGACTCAGGAACCCTATCAGAGATTATTCAACTACTCTCAATGTAGCTGACAACATCCCTGAAATATTTCAGTCAAATTGATCCATCATCTATAGGGCTAGAAAGCCAATGATTTTAGTAAATCGTAAATGTACGTTCTCGACGTTAAGAGCACACGTACAGCCGAATAGGAATTCGGATGTGAGGGCGATCTGGCTGCGGCATCTGTCACCCCATTGATCGCCAGGGTTGATTCGGCTGATCTGGCTGGCTAGGCGGGTGTCCCCTTCCTCCCTCACCGCTCCATATGCGTCCCTCCCGAAGCTGCGCACTCGGTAGAAGAGGATGACCATCCCAGATAGAAGGAGTGTACCGTTCTTTGGTCAAGGGTATACGATAGCTGCGCTCCCCTGCTAGAACCTCCAAACAAGCTCAAGAATAGGAATTCCATTGAAATAGAAGCTTCTGGTTCAAGTTTGTTCATTTTAGTTTGTTCTAGTTTGTTTGTTTTTTCTTTCCCACTTCCTTTTCTGCCAAACGGCAGCTCAAACTAGTTTGCATTTTAAAACTAGCATGGCAATTTTTTTTGCAGCATGGCTATTCCTGTCCACCTTCCCCCCCCCCACTGCCTGTGGATGGAATATGGAGCTTTTATCAATGCAGTTACTTCTTCGTTCTAAAAAAAGAACACAAAACAAAGTATTGTATACTCCCTCACAGGTTTGCTTCAATCTCTGCTTAATAGGAAAACACTAGATCTTGCTTGAAAGTGGCTAGGTCATTCATAAGTGCACTGTAGGCTCTCTTGACCTTTAATTATTATCAAGGCTATAGGAAAGAGGATGAATAATTGTTTCATTATTATAAGGGATGACTAAATTTATGGTACTCCAGTCAGGAAAACATATGTACCATTGCTAACAAAATGAGGTCTAGAATAATGTTCAGGTTTATGTTCCTATATGAACCATCAATTTACTTTATTTTATTATATGCTGATCAACATTACGTGGCAATCTTACAAATCAATTTATAAACGCACGCCTTTTTAACTATAAGGTTCTCAAGTGTGTGAAAGGTGTGTGTGTGTGTGTGTGTGTGTGTGTGTGTGTGTGTGTGTGTGTGTGTGTGTGTGTGTGTACAGCTGTAGGTACATAGAGGTCCTTTTCATGCATTCTCCCAAAAACACAGAGGTTGGGGTGGAGCCAGGGAACATAGGCCCCACTTCCCTCTCCAATTGTTTGGTGCACACATTGAAAGGGAACAAATGAATATCCTTATTCCCTACCTATACCAGTGGCCCAACAGACCTGATGATCGTTTCTGGCCGTCTCTTCATTCCAGGTGTAAAGGGGCAGACCAAGCAGCATTCAGGAAAAGAGAAAGGCCACTTGGGTTGTGCAATCCATCTTCTGTCTCCCTTGGCTTGAGGCTAAACAAAGCAAGGCAGTAGTAATATGAAGGGCTTGGAGGGAGGCCAAGAAAAGGCAGGATAGATAAAGTAAGAGCTGGCCCTGGAGTCCAGTTCAATACCACCGAATTTTCCCCTGATCACTCTCTCACTTTGGGTACCCCACCTATCCCATCACATAATTTCTACTGGCAACATATTGGTCCTTCCCTCTCCCTCCCCACACAGCCTGCAGTGGGGACAACCTACAAAAGTCCATCCTAACAGAGGCGTAGCTAGCCTCTCCGGTGCCCCCTGCGTGGAAAGTCAGAAGCTCCGCCCCTGCCGGTTGCATCCCTGCCCCCACCGCGTCGCAGCGAAAACCGCCCCCGGCATTTTTTTCACTATTTTTACCTCCTAGGAGCCTGGGTGGGCCAATTCTCCAAGCAGCACAGTCGTTTTTCGGCCGCCTCCGCAGCGCGATTAACGCCCCCTGGTCGCTTTGTTGCCCCCCGCGGGTCGCCCGGGGGTGAGCCGCCTGCCCGCCCTCACCCCATCCCTTCCTCCGCCTCTGCATCCTAGCAAAGGCACTTCACTAGTCTAGTATGTATAAACAGCTGCTGTAAACAGGTTCATTGGTTTAAATATGGAGTTGAGAGAACGTTCTATTGCTACCAGCCTTCGAGGCTTCAGTCAATTTGCTTATGCTCTCTGCCTCCTGTAAAACAAGGATAATAATGATTAACCCAGTAAAGAGATCTATTAAGAAAATTAATCAGCTAATGTTTGTGAGACACTAATGAATGAGGGAAGCACTCAGTGTAAGTGTCAAGTATTCCACTCATTTGTTGGTTATTCCTTTTTGTTTTACACATTGACCTGCAAGCTAGGTAAAACAATTTTGATAGTGAATATAGTAGGGTGGTTTGCCTGAATATAGTTTCTGTCTCTGATTCTGGGAACTGATTCCTAAGAATCATGTAGGTGTTTCTGAAGCAGACTGTCATGCCCTGAGTGGCTTGCCCTATGTGGCAGATGAACCAGGATAGCTTCACGCTCAGTTTTCATAGCCTTCCAAGCCTGTAGTTACATGGGTCATGCAGAAATGGGAACCCGAGGGGCAGGTTTAAATGTTTACTTATATTACATGTGTGAATGCTATTCTGTAGGGACAACTTGAAGATCAGGATGCCTCTGACTTTATAGGCACTCTGGGCCGGCCTATTGGAAGCTGCCTCAGCTCATTACTCCCCCAAATACCTCCACTACTAACCCACATATACAGCACATCCTAGCACATTTCCTCCTTTAACTTATTCTGGATGTTGGAAATAAGCATTACTGTACAATCCCAGCAGGCAAGTAGAAGAAGAACAGCCTCAATGGAATAGTTAGAAAGTGAAATACCAGTTAAAAATTACAGTATAGATGCTTGGAAGAAATTGTTGTGTTCTTGATTTCTTTGTCCTCAACAATTTTTTTTTAACTTTGATGTCACTAATGAACCCCAAATGCAAAAATAACCAAAGTCTATGCATGGTGTCTCAACTGGCGCTTCCCCCTCAGGCGCTCACTCTGCAAGCAGAAGCTTCCTTCCTGAAGGGGAGTTCCACTGGTGAAAGGGGTCCTTGTGTGAGTGGGATGCTCCTTCTGTTCATGGAGGAAGCTTCTGTTTGCAGAGCAAGGTCCCAATGGTGGAAGCTTAGTCAGAATGCCAGCAGTGTTCTGATTCCCTCTGCTGCTGGGGAATGGAGAAAAACAGGAAGGAAAATAGGCTATTAGTAGGCTTACCATATCCAAAGGGGGACAGGGTGCCTACACCTTTAACCATCGTAAAAAGAGGGAATTTGGGCAGGTGCAGCTTGTTGCACCCTTCCATTATTCATAAATGGAAGGGTGCAACAAGCTGCACCTGCCCAAATTCCCTCTTTTTACGATGGTTAAAGGTGTAGGCACCCTGTCCCCCTTTGGATATGGTAAGCCTAGCTATTAGGAACTGAGAGGAGTCATTTGGAAATAAGGATGTTGGGAATTATCTGCCCCTTATTGGGTTGGACTTCTTTATGTACAGTACTGTATTTCAACGAATGATGCATTAAACTGGATTTTTTGATACAAACTTTAAAAAAGAAACACCTCTTTTTCATTTGCTAATGCATGCCTGAGCTTCCAGTTGCATCAAGAAGCAAGTTTTGTATGATCAGGGCTGACTATGGCTTTTAGTGGGGCCTCAGCAAACTGCTCCACATACCTGGGTGAGCCTCAAGAGAGTAACTGTGCAGCCACCACATGAAGGGCATAGAGGTGGTTTCAGTGATCAGCATTGGGCCCTCAGCAGTTGCCAACTTTGGCCAATTCCTGGTACGAGCCCTGAAAATGATGGTGAGCTTCAGCCCAATGGTGAACTCAGGGATCACTGTGGTTTCATCTACTACTTTCTCTCATGCTCTTCATGAAGTGCTCTGTTGCGAGGCCTCCAAATGATGCAAAAAGAAAGCCAGATTCATTCTGTGGCCTGAAGAAATTATGCACACGAAACCTTTGCACTTATTTGCTTGTTTTGCATAATGACAAATTATGTTACCTGTTACCTGTAGAGGTGGATGAAGGCATTATGCAGAGCACTTAAATCCTAATCTCTGTCCCCTGAAAATCCTGCTCAGCCCTCCAGCAGACATTACTCCTGTGTTTTCAAGCATAGCTGCATAACCATAAGGACTTGAACACTGGTTCTAAAACATTTATATTCTTAGATTTCTCCATTCAATAGTAAATTCTTGTGTGAATGCAGAGTACACACCGCTGTGTTCGTATCATTACAGTACAGCCTACCTAGATAATAAATGCTTACTATGGACGGATGCTTAAATCAGGGTGAAATTGGTAACCGTTTACCTGCTAAGGGCACCTTTTATGCCAAAAATGTCAACCTGGCATGATTTGAGCTCATTGTAGAAAGATGGCATATAAGTTATATAACAGTGCATATTTATGCAGCCTATGCATGTTTAGTCAGAAGCAAGCTCTATTTTATTCAATAAAGCTTGCACCCAGGTAAGTGTGCACAGAATTGTGCTATAAATGACAATAAAACTAGGTGTCTTTCCCTGTGTCTGGCTATGAAAAGAGAGTGTTGGGGTGGTGGTGTCATTTTATGAAGGAATAGTTGTGGGATAGATTTTGCATTTAAAAGTTAACTCTCTTTCCATTTATGTTGGTGAGAAGCACTCTTTGAGCTTTGCTTGACAGAATGTAGCTGCTTAGCTATGGCCATGATTTGGGAGTTGTTGTTGTTGTTCAATCGTTAAGTCGTGTCCGACCCTTCGTGATCCCATGAACCACATCCCGCCAGGCCTTCCTGTCCTCCACTATCTTCCTGAGTTCACTCATTTTCATGTTCGTTGCATCGGTGATGCTGTCTAACCATCTCAACCTTTGCCTTCCCCTTCTCCTTTTGCCTTCAGTCTTTCCCAGCATCAGAGTCTTCTCCAAAGAGTCCTCTCTTCGCATTAGGTGGCCAAAATATTATACATAAAAGTAGGTAGTACATCAAAACTACAGTACTGTTTAGCTGCATCCACACATATAGATTATCCAAGGTTTTTGTGCCCCTTCTCTCTCATTTAAGTGAAGAGAAAGTATTGATAGACAACCTAATGCTACTGTGCATGCATATTACAAGTCAGTGTATTACAGTATATGGCAGGGGGGTGACTGGAAAAATGACACACACTATACTTACAGGTGTGGATTACTACCATCTAGAGCTGACCTTACCAGTGGCTTTCTTCTGGTGTATAAGTGGATGTTTCCAATAGTCAGTGGTATCTCTGGTTTTGGTGTCAACAAGCTCTCCTTTTCCGAATCAGATCTTTCTCTTTGTACCATCAAAGCGTTGATATGCAAATGGTGTCCATGATTTACTTTCAGCTTGCTGAGGTCTTAACGTGGAAGTGATTACTGTGGTGCTGCATATAAAATGCATGCCATTCTTCAACACTGACATGGACAAACAATATTTGTGCTGCTGTTCCCGAGACACATAGTGGAAACAGCAGTGCTATGTCCCTTCTCTTCCCTTACTAGGGCATATAGCATAGAGATTTCATGTCAGCCATAATGTCTGATCCCTGCACAATGTCTGCATTGAAACATGGCATCTCTGTCTCTTCAGAGCCATTGCCCTGTGCCTGGCATCCCAGAATCCAACAACATGCTGACTCTGAGCATTTCTAGCTGATGTTTTTTCTAAATCCAGTCACACTTCAGCTTGTATACTTTTGGCTCTCATCATATGAATTTGCTAGTGTTTAACAAAGGAAAAGCCATCAGGTAGATTCAAGATGCGCTGTGTTGTTTAATAAGAAGCAAGGACCAGATGGCATCTTTTGGCTGTAGTAAGCCATAGAAAGAGCCCACCCTTTATTTATTGCTGTTTTATTTATTAATGTTCAGTCTATTGATTTTACTTTCATTTATGGCTCTTCATAACTCATCACTAGAGCGAGTAAAAGGCTCTAGCAAGAAAGGGAATAAACGGTTGTGATGGCTATGGCAGTCCTAACTATCCTACTGGGGAGTAAGTCCCTTGCTTTCAGTAGTGCTTTCCTTCAGGTAAGTATCCTTAGGATTCCAGTTTACTTGAAATGTGATAACATACGCACATTTCTAGGTTTTTATTTTGGCTTACAATGCATCAGGAATGCAGACCACCCAAGAGTGCACAAAAGTACATTTGTAAAACTGTGAACTTGTGGGTTGATGTGGCACAGTCCTTCGGCAACTCCTTGGTTGCAAACCCACTTGTACTAAATTAGAGTTGCACAAGAGCATGTCTTCCTTTTCTTGGACTTTTTTTTTGGGGGGGGGGAGATTGGCAGAGGGTGTTTAGCATATAGGTCTGTAGGTGTATTGGACTTAATAGGCTTTCACACTCTTTGCAGCTCTGAATTGATAATAATGTTAACACTATATAACTTCCCTAGAAGTTTAATTTTAAAAAATCCCACATCAATCCCTATATTTTCCCACATTCCTTTTGGAGAAAGGTAGTGGGTACAGCTGTTTCATTAATTAGCAATACAAATATCACCAATTGTCATGTTGGCTTACTACAGTCCTTGATGAAGAAACCCCAACAGTGTTACTTGTGTTTCTCTTTAACTTCTACAGCATGAGCAGTGGGAGAATGTCAGGTTTTTTTACAAAACCTTTTTTCTTTCTGAACTAGCCACAATATCATCTCAACATTTAACATTCAGCCAGATCCTGGAGAGTATGCAGCAGTTCTGAGTCTGACCTCTTGCCTCTAATGAATCAAAGAACCACTCTTTTCACTTGGGAAATCTGTCTGCAAGGTTGAAATTGGGGCTCTTCCATGACAGGAGTGGACATAAACATGTAGATCCCCCCCTTCATCCAGTTCCTACTTCTGTATTCATTTCATGGCTCCTGTTCATCTTTGTGTAAGATAATCAGGGTACACTTTGCCTGGATTCCATGCTGGCTGGCAGCATTAGTCTCTACACGCCAATCGAAGCTTCTTTTTCTTTCTTTCTTTCTTTCTTTCTTTCTTTCTTTCTTTCTTTCTTTCTTTCTTTCTTTCTTTCTTTCTTTCTGTACAGCAGTGTTGTGGCACCTGCGTGGGGGGACACATACAAAGTGCCTCCCCCTGTGATGTCACTGACTGATGTGCCACCGCCGCCACAAAAGACTTCTAAATGCAGGGCATGTGGGCGGACCAAACTGCTCACCTGTTTCTTTGCCACCACCCACCCGCCCGCTTCTCCCGCCACCCATTTCCCACTCACGAGTAGGCCTGTGTTGCCTTTTAAACAGATGTTTGCAGTATATGACCCTTATCAACTTGACCCTGAATTTCCAAAATCTAAAATTTTTGGTCTTTTCTAAGTCCTGGAGACCGTTGCCTTGGAGGATGGGAGAGGAATTGATCGAACATGTCAAGACCTTTAAGTATCTAGGGGTCAATTTCCACTACAAACTTTCATGGACCTTCCACCGAAAATCGGCGCTTAACCTTGCCACCCACACTAGTCAGGCCATCTTTCGCTTTTTTGCCAACCAAGGTCACCATTTCGTTTCAGCTGCGTTAATGCAAAGGTGATCCCCCAGCTTCTCTACGACTCTCTGGTCTGGATGGATCCAGTCAACTCGGCATACGACCGGCTGCAGACCGGGTTCCTTAGAAAGCTGATGGGTCTTCCTAGATGTGTCTCCAATGCAGCAATCTGTCTACAACTTAAATACTGGCTCTGAGTCTGTTTCCATGCTCGTTAGGACAGTTTAGTTTTTCTTGTGCTGTGCGACCCCGTGTCATTTACGTGGCTAAAAGAAGTCTGGGAGAAGGTCAGATCTCTGGGCTTCTCACTGGATTCTTTATTATGCTCCCAGAAACAGAGGCCTTCAGGCAATTAAATCAAAGATTGCTTGATATTAAATTCCAAACTTCCCACTCTTTGGCCTCTAAGGTCTGCTCTCCCCTCTACTTTCACATCCCGTTATCTTTTGGCCAGCCATCATCTTATCTGCCCTTCCTAACGGACCCAAAAGAACGTCGGGCAGTATCTCGGGCTAGAGTTAATGTCACCTCCTCTCAAGTTTCCCTGGGCAGATATGTAAGATCCTGTGTATAGAACGCTGCTGCCCCTGTCCTTCTGGTGTGGTGGAGACGTTGCCCCACATTCTTTTTGACTGCCCCTTCCATGAGGTATCCCGAATGATCTATCTGGCCCCTATTTTGGAAAAGAAACTTGATTCCCCAAACTCAACTAAATCGGTTTTTCTTCTCAGTGAGGCCCCCCTAGAAGTTGAGAGAGCGGCGAAATTTCTTTTATCAGTCGAGCAGAAATTTTTATCTAGATTTTAGCACTTTATTTGTAATAGACCTTTTAGCTCTCCTAAGAAATCCGTTTTGTAACTTGCACATGACCATGGAAACGTCTTCGGACAGCGCTGGCTCTTCGACTTTGAAACGGAGATGAGCACTGCTCCCTAGAGTCAGACACGACTGGACTTAATTGTCAAGGGATACCTTTACCTTTACTTAGTTAGTATACAATTTATGCCTTTTTTAGTAGATGGTTCTGTTTGTTTCTATTTGTGTCTGCTTGTTTTTGTTTGATTTTATGCCAATAAAGGTCTGTCTGTCTATCTATCTATCCATCTATCCATCTATCTATCTCTCGCCACTGCCAATGCAGCGTGGTTGTTGGGCCCCCCCACTTGTCACCTGGGGGCGGACTGCCCCCACCCCCAGGCGACCCAACACTTCTGTTTCTGTAACCATCAGAAACTTTCTTTAACGTTTTGGTTCAGAATTAATTAGTATGGCTGGCTAGAAGAATCATCAAATGATACAGGAGAACTCAGGGCCTAAAAATCCACCACATCAATTTGAAGTACTGTACTTTTTAAAGTAAAAATACAAAACAATGAGCCCTCAAGATATGGCAGGATTTTTTTAAAAAAAGTTCATGCAGACAACCTGCTGCTCCTCAGTTTACAATACTGTTCCATTGCAGTCCTCAACAAAAGGTAGAATGCCTTTACTAAGCTTATCATGCGAGTCTGTCATTAAACTTGCCTCGATCACCTCTTAATGTAGTTGAATCATTGCACAATTATGACCTGAGATTTTGACCATTTTAGCAAAGTCTGAAGTGTGAACTGTAGTCACAGACCTAGAGCCCTTTAACAAAAGGAAAAACAAAATGCACACTGCGTTTCCTTTTCAGTGTTCATGACTTTGGACCTCTCATCCCTGCAAGTGCATTAATGCTCTGTAATTGCTCATAGCTTCCATGCTTCATTACTCAAACTCTGCGTTGTACACCGGCAGTGGAATCATGTTTACGCTGATTCCATTAAACAACAGGGGGGTCATATGTCACAGACGTGGTTCCTGATGTTCAAAGACATTGTTCCCTTGTTGGTATTGAAATGGAAACCGTAAAGCAGGGAGTGAGAGGGAAATCTGTGGTGAGATTTCCCTAAAAATGCCAGCTGGATTTGCTTTAGATTGCTTAAAAATTAAGCAAATAAATGAAGTGAAATGTTAAATACGAGACTCTAAATTTGTAGTCTAACGTTTCATGTGTTCCTTTGAATACTATGTATTATTTCTCTTTGGTGCTGATTCTCTTCTGTAAGAACTAGGAAGTTCTCTTGAACAAGTCTCATTGACACCAGTGGGAACTGCCAGATAATGACTAGTGCACAGTCAACAGGAGAGTAATACCTTTTATTAAGACCAACTAAAGTATATCACAAAAGTCATAAACGAAGTAGTGTGCCATACGCTCTTCCGAAGCTCCTATGTGTGTTAAAGAACTTCTTAATTCTCATCCCAAACAGCTAATTAGTGGCAATCAGTGAACCTACCTGTCGCTGTGCACATACAGCTCTGGCTAATGGCTCAGGCTGGGGCATTATGTGTATGTAGCAACCATGTACACAGTATGTATGCTTGATTTCTCCATCCTCCTTCCATGTGCATATGCACCCTTGCTGAATTGTGCTTTATTTGGAATGTAGGGCAGAGGTTCTCAACCAGTGATACGGGTACCCCTAGGGGTACGCGGACCTCTTGCTGGGGGTACGCCAAGCCCTGCCCCTTATCTGCCCCATCAGCAGCTAATTAAGTGTTAATTAACATGGATTTTAAATTGTAATTATTTTCGGAGCCCTTCTGTCTCTCTGATTTTGGTTTTGGGCTTATTTTTGTACTTTGGAAAATGTACTTTGGTGGGGTGGGAGAGAGGGAGGAGCTGATTTTGGGAAGTGTGACTTGGAGAAAAAAAGAGATCCTTGCATCCATCCATCCATCCATCCATCCATCCATCCATCCATCCATCCATCCATCCATCCATCCATCTCTCTCTCTCTCTCTCTCTCTCTCTCACACACACACACACACACACACACACACACACACACACACACAGAGTTAAATAAGACATTTTTTCACATTTAAAATTGTTTTATTACTTTTAATTTAACGATTAATTACCTAATTAATTAATTGATTAATACAATTATTTAGCAGTTAATTAGCAGGGGGTACTTCAGAAAATTGGACCGTGATAGGGGTACCCGGGCTTCCAAAGGTTGAGAACCCCTGGTGTAGGGTATTCAACAACTGTTTTTATTCTACCAGGCTGCTGAGCAGTTCCCCTGCCGGCTCATTCCTTCCTCTCTCCCAGCACGTGCTTCTCCTTCCTCTGAATAGTGCGTGCAGAGCCCTGGCTCTGGCTCCACCAATCAGAGCACACCCGGAAGTACATCTGCCTGCTCCGCTCGGGTACCTTCAGCCCTTGGAGGACTTCTACTTCTGGGCCAGCAGACTCTAGAGGATCACTGTGTTGTTGTGGCTCGGAGACTTCGCAGCGGCCGGGTCATCGACTTGCTCAAGCCTTTGTGAGGCCGCTTGAGAACCTCCAGCCCTTTGGCAAGGCCTCTCTTTGCAAGCAAAATTGCTGACAGTGCCAAGTGGCGGTGGAGGCACATCATCCCCTCCCAGCACATAACCTGGTGCCTGCTCCCCTGGCACCCCCCCCCCAGTGATGCCACTGTTATTAATGGTGGGGCAGACATACACTTCTGTGCCTCTGGAAACACGTTCCAGGGCATGTTAGACTAGTTGTGGACCTGGAAGAATACTGTGGCTGAAATTCCAAGTCCTTGCTGCTGAGAAAGTCTCTGCTCAGAAAAAAACACACCACCCTCCAGCACCAGCAGTGTTCAGTCCTATACCTTATTGCATTATGAGACTGCATGCACAAGGCCAATGAGAAGCTGCAGTGGCATCACTGTGCCTGGCCTAATGCCCTCACTAAGCCTCTGACCAAGAGACCATTAGAGGAAGACCATTAGAGAAATGAATGCTATCTTCATAATTGTCAATATGTTGCATGACCTTTGCTCATTTTATACCCCTTTCCAAGTTGCATTCGGGGCAAATACCCTCTCACCCGACCCTATTTACACTACTGCTCTGCAAGCATGTGTTTCTCACATGTTTCCAGGCAGAAATGAATGTCCTTCAAGCATTCCAGAAAAGATGTTGGGTTTGGTTTTTCTTGTGAGTGAATGGGCCCTAAGTCTGAGGATCAGGCTTTCCAAAATAAAAATAACACTGCTTACAAGATGTAAGTCTTAATTGTGTTCCGCAAGCTCCCATGAGATACACATAATTATAAGTATGGCTATGCATACAATTAGCATTGTTATGCATATATTTATCATAGATACATGCTTAGCTACTGCTGTGATAAATGCATATGCCGTAAACAACCCCAAGCTGGTAGACATTCCTCCCAGCGATACCCTGGGATCCCTTAACATTTCAACTCCATCCTCCAGTTTTTGTCAGCATTTCACCAGCTGCCAGCATGCTTATTTCTGATCTGCCGTAATTCAGTTCTTTTTGTCAGTAATTCATTTGTTTATTATTTGTAATTAAAATTAAAGCAACTTCCAGTGCAAGCCTCAGCATTTATACAAAACGGAGTCCCCCTTTGGCTGCAATCCGATATATAGTACACATTCCCGGGGAGTAAGTCCTATTGAACAAAATGGGACTTACTTCTGAGTAGACATGCATAGGCTTGCACTGTGAGTTCCCTCCCCGTTTTATAGCTTTGTTTTCTGCATCTGTACATTGAGGGGAGCACTGGAATTGCCATGTGTGATTATCCTGTGTGATGATTACCCTGAGACATTTGCCATACTTATCCTGATGTATTATTTATTTTATCATCTAAAACCAGAGCAAGTTTCCCTGAGAAAATAAATGAACAAAATACAATTAATTGCAGGCTAAAATGGAAATAAGCTATTTGAATAGCAGACACTAAAATGAGGTTCTTGGGAATTTATAGCTGAGGAATATGTGATTCAAACTTGCTTTGAAAGACTGGAGTGTATTTAAAAGTATTTTAGAGGTGTGCCTGAGCAGAAAATATCCCGTAGCTGACGAATCCTTCGATTGGTGCCACTGAGCCAGGGATAATCATGCAAGGTGCAAAGGCTATTGTCTGAGCTTTTGAATTGCTTCATATATTTTTGTAGGTCACAGCCTGACTGACCTATATGAATTCTCCTCCTTTGTATAAGCCTTCGGCATCTGTGGCCAAAGCATTAGTCTGTGCCTTGCCATGTTGCATGGCATGTAAGCAAGTGATGGAAACAAGCATCCTTTCACTTAAGACAATAGCTAATATATTTTAAGTTACAGTCTCCAAATATCTTGTTAGCAATACCATGAAGTTTTTCCTGGAAATTTAAACTTCCTTGGATATCCCCCCTTTTTTTACCGACTTCCCCCCACCCCCTTCCGGGCCGGCTCAGCCAACCGCCGCCCTCTCTCACTGCCTGGCTTGCCCTTGCCCCCACCGGTGGATGCCTGACCATCCCTGGCGGCGGCTGTGGGCAATCCAGCACCGGAGTGAGGGCTGCCAGCCTCCATGCCGGTGGCCCTTACTCAAAAGTAGTTGCAAACATGCTTTACAGCACGTTTGTGACTCTTTCAAACGGCGGAACGCGCGCTCTGCTGTTCGAAACTTATGGTGGATTGCGCTCTAAGTATGTTTAGGATTGCAGCCTAAGTATTACTATATTTGTGACTATAATGTTGAAAGATAAATCTGGACTCAGTTACAGACAATCCTCCTGTTTCTGATGCACAATTTACAGTAAATTAAATTATGCCAGTCCCTAGTGAGCTCCTAGGAACATTTAAATGGGTTTATGGTAATGTGCAAACCAGCTATAGGGGGAGGCAGCTGCACATAAACAGGTCACCAGGAGCTGGGAGCAGAAACATAACAGAATTTAAAGCCATGGGATTCATGCAAGTTGCTTCAGGGTTTATATTTCAACCCAATCTTGGTGCTACTGGGAAAGTCACTATTTCTGTATGAATTCCTCTTTTCTAAAATGTAAATAACAACTGGAGTGATTGTGTCATGGAGTGACTGTGACATAAGCATCCTGATCGATTTTGGACTCCAGTTCTTTGTACAGTGCACCGTGTTTTTTTATTTTATTTTAAAGTATTTGTATCTCCCAAAGGACCTGAAATGACTAACAACATAATTAAAATATATATATATATAAGCCAAGATAAAAACAATAAAACATTAACATCCCAATCCTATTCTTACCTCCTGTAGTGCGCTGTATCTAGTGGGGGGGGGGGTGTCAGATCAGGAGGCTTTGGATCAAAAGGGGATTTAAATTTCCTTACACTTCCACAAAACTCCCGCTCTGCAATGCGTCTCCTCGGACCTGCACTAGCCATTTTGCTACTGCAAGTCTGAGGAGAGAAAGGGGGGTGGGGAGGCTGCAGAAATGGGGGTAGGATCCAGAAACGCATCACCCCTTCCACAGCTTTCCCCTCCCATTCATTCCCCCCCTCCCAGCCCAGTTTATCTATTGGTTTCTCAGGAAATATTTATTCCAAATCTTCAATTACAATTTTATTGAGGAAAAATGTCAAATACCACGACATAACTCTTATAAATTTTGTAAGATGTGTAAGGATTTTTTAAAGAGTGTCTCACAGTTTGACAAAAGGGTCACTATTGCTTATAGCCATTCTAATTGCTTATTTCGAATTAGCCGTTGTACAATACATGTAGTATACATGTTATGGTAATTAAATACTCAAGATCTTACAATCATATTAGTATAAGTAAATACCACTGACAGACCTGAAAACAAACTCATATTTTCAAGATACTGGACACATTTTGATATATTCTCCTTGGCTATGTTTGTCTCATTGGCCTGGATTGCTATTTTTAGGGCTGATTCGTACAAGTTTATCAAGTTACAGCGATAGCTACTGTGTGATAGCTCATTCATCCAGCGTATCGTATCCCAGACCACACGTTACAAATGGAGCTTTCTTATTGCAATGCCACAGTATTTGTGACTGAAGACAGATTTGCCGAATAATACTTCTTGATCACAACTTTACCACATCTAAGAATTAGGATTTACTAGTAGTTGACTGCTACGACACAATGAACAATTAGCTCACCAAAATTCTCAACCTGATATGTTCAGGTGATGTTGGCCCTCATTCAGAGGCACCTGGCCTTAAAACAGTTTGTCCTGATAACTGTTTCTCTGCTCGCTCGCTCTCTCTCTCTCTCTCTCTCTCTCTCTCTCTCTCTCTCTCTCTCTCTCGAGAGAGAGAGAGAGAGAGAGAGAGAGAGAGAGAGAGAGAGAGAATTAGAAGATGATAAATGTATTCAACTGTATGAAAGTATGCAGTGCTCCTTCGGAAGAAACCAAGTCGATTTTTTTCCTAAATTGTCCAGATGGCATTTTTTTGAGTATCAAACTCACTGAGAATCCTAGAGTCTCACTTCAAGAAAGTACAGCAAGTTTGCTTTCTCAGAGTTGTTCCTGCTAACAGTAACACTCCTGTTCATTTTGACAGTTTCCATGGAGCTAGAAGCAACTTTGAGGGTTTTTTTGTTCACATCAGTGACGTGCGGCGAGGTCCAGGCCCGGGGAGACACAGCCACATGATGAATACACTCACTCACTCACTCTCTCCCACCCCTGTCTCTCTCAGTGGATCTTACCTTCCTTGAAGCCCAGAAATATATTTTTTAAAAAAACTCACCTTTTGTTCCCCCACTGAGACCTAGGGAGAGCTCATCGACATGCTCGATAGCTGCCTCTCCTGCTGATACAAGAGCCGGTCCCTGCGCGCAGGCTTCCTTCCTTTTTTCATGGCTTTTGAACTGAGGCAATTCTGATTGCTGCCTCCCCAGAGCTTGATGATGCAGGCACTCTGCCTTTTTTTCATTGGAAAGCAGCAGCCCTGTCTGTTTTTCATTGGGTGGTTTGTTGTACCCAGGGCAGTCATTTCTGGCAGGTTTGGTGCAGGCCAGGGGGCAGCAGTAATGATTTTTGTGTGCACCCTGAGGTAAGCAGAAGTCAGTGGGTGAATTAGTACTGATCCCTAGAGGCTGTCTGGCTCAGGGAGACTGGCTGGTGAGCCCTTGGGCTTGGATTTCAAGGTCTACCTCAAAGGCTTTGTGGATTGGAGGAGATGGTGCTGTCCAGCTTCATCAACCCCTCAGGGTTGGTATAGAGCAGCTCTGGCCATCAATTCATGGTCTGCAGGCTTGAGTCAGGGTGGGAATGCTCAAAAGGGGAATAGATGGGAATAGATGGTGGTATGCTGTCTCCTCTAGGTTAGATACCTGTATGGGCAGCACAATCCTCCATATGTCCTAGGGAAGCGGAACATGCCGTAAAGCATGTTTGCAATGACGCTAGAGTAAGGGCTGCCGGCGCGAACGCTGGCAGCCCTTACTCCACCGCCCTCCGGACCCAGCACCTACCGGTGCAGGTAAGTCCTGCTCTGGTTGGTGCAGAGGTGGGGGGAAGGCAGGCAGGGGCGTAGAGGGAGGGGAGCCATTGGCCGAACCCGACTAGGACAGGGTGGGGATATTGGCAGTGTGCTCGATCGATATCCTTGGCCCTTTCCGAGCCCGGTTCGGCCTTACCCCACCGCCTCGGATATAGTCAGTTCTGGAGCTGGCGTACATCCGAGGAGGCCCATAGGCCCCGGACAGCCCTACACTGGGGGAAGGGGACAAACATCCCCTTCTCCCAAGGTGTTCCCAGGCCATGCCGATGTGGCCCGGGAATGGGCTCAGGATGCTGCAGCGGCCGCGGAACGTTGGCAGGATTGCACTGTAAAGGGGGTACGGAGTTTAGAGGCAGGGCCTGCTGCAGAGTTTTAAGGTATGTGATTGACTTTCTCAATAAAGTGGTCCAATTTATATTCCCAACAATGTATCTCATGTGTTTATTGAGGAGGTGCTCAGGCAGTGTCACCACACCCCCTCTAACTAGTGAAGAAACTACTCCCCCACTTGCTTACTGAAGTTGAAAGTCCGTCCCTTCCTGCAACTCGACTTGGAAGCAATCCCAGCATGACAGGGCAATTCCAAATGCCCTCTTGCACCACCACTATTTCCTTCTCTGTCCCAACTTTCTGGTCCCCATGGAACTTCCAAGGTTGAGAGAAAGCCTTGTTAATTTTACCAAAGTCTCCTCAAAGTTAATGCAAGAATCATTCTGTGCACCAGAGTTGGTGGGCATACACACCCTTGTGAACCAAAAACAATATGCTAGTAAAAGAGGCAAGGCTTTTCCCCTACCTTGTCAGTTCACCAGGAATTGGGGTGAGAGGGCTGTGAAGGAACGAACTGCAAATGTTCACAATCATAGAAACGGAGATGGAATCAGGTAAAAGAGCCATATCGTGCCTGGTAATAGTGATCAAGAGACACTTACATACAGGGAGCAGAGGTTAAATCTGGAAGAAGAACCCATTCCCAAATATATACAGTTCTATTGGGCCAAAATGGTACATGGAGAAGCTGAGAACTAAAAATGTGTTCAGTTTCATCATAAAGAATGCATGAAGGACACATAAATGAAGAAGTGTTGAAATGTGCTTGCAAATCTTCCTTCCTGCATAGACATCAATGTAAAGATTTAGAAGCGCATTTAAAACTGCATGTCTGTCGTTCCTGCATGCAGGGAATCTCAAAAGCACTTTAATTGGTTCATGTGAGTTTTAAGTTTTAAGAGGCAGTTCAGGGGGAAACTAAAAGTATAAAAGAGTTCTAAATTGAAAAGTAGGGAATGCTCTTTAGTAACTAGATGTTATTTCATCATACAGATAAGTCTGACACTGTTGTTTAGGAAGTTCACTCAAAGAAATCATTTTTCTGCAAACCTTCAAGGCTTCAGAATTTTTTCAAATCCTGAATCAGTTTTCTAGATTAGAAGACCAGAGGTTCCCAATCCTTTTCTTCGGTGTACTACCTCGACTCACCTCCGGCCCTCCACATACCACAAGAAATAAATCCCAATGATGTTATCGGCACTTACTTCCAGGTTCGCAGCAATCAATCTTTATTGCAGTCACAGACCAGCGCAAAAGTTACCAATACAGAGCCAAAGGAAACATCATGAACATCAATTAAGACAAGAAATTAAAATAAAATAGACCCCTCCGACCCCCAATCAACTCATACTTAATGCTATAAAATCTACAGTAAAGGGTTGCTCTGAATTAGAATGTTAAATATATCTATAAATCTATAATCTATACTAACAATAAAATGAACAAAAATAAGAATCAACTATCATAACAAACTATAAATTAAATACACATCCGATCAGAGGTCCCCTATACCAAGTTAGAAAGTCCACAATTTACCATCTTTCTTCAGATACTCATTGCAGCCGCAAAGAATTTAGCAACACTTTATGTAACAGCAGAGTTGGAGTCTGATAGAAGCAAAAATCTATAGAGCTGGCTCATACCGTCCAGTAGCTTAACCAGCAATGGAGAGATAAAGGTGGTACGTATATCTCTATATAACATACAGTTCAGCAGAACATGCTCAGTAGTTTCCACCTGTTCTGCCCCACAAGGACATAGCCGCTCTGCAAAAGGGATCTTTCTGTAGTGACCCTCTAGCACTGCTGAAGGTAATCCATGCTGGAGCAAAGAAATAATCAGTAATGCACAGGGGAGGGCCATTACCTGTGCTTGGAGCCCGCTTTTCAGGCTCCGACACAGCTCCGCAATCTTGGCCGCCATCAGTCCACACACCACCAGCCTGTGAGCCACATACCACTAGTGGTTTGCATACCACAGGTTGGTACTCCATATGCTGGTATTGATAAGTTTGGGACCAGGCTATATTATTATTATTATTATTATTATTATTATTATTATTATTATGGTTCATATTTATAGACCACTTTTGCTTGCTCAAATAGTGAAAAATGAAAAAAAGTTTCTAAAATAATGCTGTCTATACCACTTTTCTCCCCAGCCAGTTCCTTGTCCTCTAGTTCTCAGTCCTTTCTAGTGCATCTGATGACTGTAGCCCATGAAACCTTATGTTGCTATACATTTGTTCAGTGAGTCATAAGATGCTTTGTCATTTTTGCTGTCCCAAAAGGACTCGCAATCTTAAAAAGGCATAAGGGAGACGCCAGCAATTCATCCAAAGGAGAAGATGCTATGCTGGGCCGAAAAGGGACAGTTGCTTTCCCCCCTATGAAATATAAAAGAATGACCACTTATAAGGAACTTTTCTACCCCTTCAACAGGAAAATGATTCTGATTATTAGACCAGGTATCATTCATATATAGCCAGTAATGACGCAGCCAGGTCGGGGCTAATGCTGGCCTTTGTGGGAATATATCAACAGCTTGTGGTGTTGAAAGAAATAAAAGAGAAATAGAATCTTCCATTATTAGTGCAGGCTTAATGATGGCAAATGCTGTTTTATATCTGGAATAGATAGATATACCGGTACTCCCAGGGCTATCGGAAGTAGTAGCATGTACTTAACAAACTGTTGGGTCGCTTTTGTCTTGTGCCCTTTAAACCATGGAAAATGGTGGCACTGAGTTATTGAACAAGGGTATTTGGTAATCAACTGTGAGAGGTGGGAAGGCAGTCAAGCCTGTTCTGATTCCTGCTCTTTTTTCACTAGCAGGAGAGAGTAAAAGGCTTCTCTTTTTTCTTTTATTTTCTTTACATTGTCTCCAATAAGCGACCATCTGGATACACAGCTGACAACATAGCATTACTTAGAGTACAGAGAAGAATGTGATTGTGTTCCTCTGAAAAACGTGTGCCTTTCCAGAGTCCAAGTATGAGTAATCAGAGAGCACAGATAGCCTCTGTTTTGTGCAATGTCTGCATTGCCAGGTGAAGCACTAATGGAAACGTGATTGTTTTTCACACACACACACACACACACACACACACACACAAGGATATTCCCTTTGTTCTGCACCAGGGCAGCTTGGATCACTTTCCAGTCATCAGTCAAGCCTGTTACTTTGTTCATAGACATATTTTTCCTCCGCGTTCGGAAGGTGACAACCAAAGGCCCCTGGGAGAGGTAGAGAAATAGTCCTGCAGCAGTTTCAAATTGTGAATTGCAAAACAGAGAGCATCAGGCAGTTAGGTGGACTGGTAGCAGCTTGAGAACTGTGGGAGTCCGCAGTAGTGCTTTGGGAATCGGATACAGGATTCTTCTGCTGGCTTTGATTTTTCCTTTCCTTTTCTTTTTCTGCCTAACCTGTAATTCTGTAAATTAAACAGAAATTACAAAGACACCATAAGTTTCTAGCACACACATCAGATGAAACTAAACCCTGTAGCACTAGACCAGTAGCGTAGCTGCCATAGGGCAGGGGGGCCACCACCCAGGATGGCGCACACAGTCTACTCAGGAGGAGCAACTGTGTGTGGCGTGAGCCAGGCCCTCCCGCCTGCCCTCACTTTTGTTAGGCTCCAAATGGAGGCTTTCCAGAAGAGAGGAGGGACGTCGCGACACGGGGGCGGTGCGAAATGTTGTGACATTACCCGACCCTGAATGGCAGGGTGGGGGGGAGTGAAGCCACTGCTTTAGATTTCTCACCACTCTCTCCAGGAAGTGGATAGCACTTACCAATGATCTGAGGAGTCGGACTGATTGCTTCATTGTAGGGAAACTGAGAGCTGGTAAATGAAGCAAATAGTAGCACTCCCAAAATCAGGGTGTCCCGGCTTTCAGTTTTCAGAAGAAGTTAAGGAACCATGAAGGACAGTCTGGAAACTGCACATCTGGAAGGAAATGAGTTATGTTTGATCAGCAGCTACAAGAGCTTAAGGTTACCTAGAAGTCCAGCTGCAAGAACCTCCACCAGGACTGATGGACTAGGTCCAAGATGGGCAACTGGCAAGCTTGACCAATGGAGTGTTGCAGGCAGTAGTTGAGGATTAAGAGGCCTTGTCTATCCTGGAGATTACCAGCCATGATAGGAGTGGGGAAAATGGAAGAAAACGTCTATGGAAAAGCTGAACCTGTGTGGGACAGATATGTAGCCACAGTTGAAGAAAAACTCATAGACCTTTTTGTTAATTCAGCGTACACTGAAGAGAAGGTGAAGGTGGAAACACAAAAGTAAAAACAACCCTTGGAGTCTAGAGCCATAGCTGAGAAAAAAAACCTCTTATAGACCCCATGAAAGCCTTAGCAGGTAAGAACAGGTCCCCTCATTTTGGGAAGAGGTGTGTAACCCAGAGGCAGGCTCCTACTGTGGGAGTAATCCAGAAGCTCGTGACTTAAGCCATCAAAACAGGCTGGGAAGCACATACGCCTCCATTTGAACCCATGCTCAGTATAAGTGAGTGGAATGTTGAAAAGAAGAAGGAATTACTGGCAGACAGATTGAATGGATAAACTCTGCATATCCTGCAGCAGAATACAGAACACACACACACACACACACACACACACACACACACACACACACACACACACACACACACGATAAAGACTTGTTACAGGCCTTAGATTAGCCATTTGGAACAAGGTAGTAATCAATGTGGACTGGAATCTACCGGTAGGTCAGAAGCAGCAGGAAGAAAATGGAGAGACTCATTACAGGTGATAGCAAATGTGAAGAGGTCCACGGGTCTGGTGTACTGAGTTCCTGCAAGTCAAGTCAGAGGACCCTCACAAAGGCCCACTTTACTGAGAGACAAGTTGATTTGGGCTCTCCTGTGATCTTCATGGACACCAGCATCTGTGACAATGGCGTCTGTTCTTAATGGAGATACCGTTTTGTCTAGAACAGGGGTTCTCAACCAGTGGTACTAGTACCACCAGTGGTATTTCGGCTGACTGCTCTAGAACAGGGGTTCTCAACCAGTGGTACTAGTACCACCAGTAGTACTTCGGCCGACTGCTGGTGATACTCAGACCGCCGGACCACCAGAACCCTGCTCCGATACGGCACTTTCGGCGGCATGTTTCCGTTCCTGAGAGGCTCCTGCCTTTGGCTGAGTCTCTCAGGAACGTTGAAAAGGGCCCTCCCACCTGCCCAGAGCCTCCTACCTGCATTTTCTGGCCTCCCAAAACCTGAAAACTCAGAAGTAACTGGTGATGAGGTCATCGCAAGTCACTTCCGGTGGTACACAGCAGGAGAGTGGCACCAGAGGTGGTACTTGGCCAGGAAGGGGTTGAGAACCCCTGGTCTAGAATAAGAAAATATTGGTGAGGGAGATAGCACGTGCTTATTCCAGGGAAAAGAGATGTTTTTGTCAATATGTAAATAGTAAACTAGTAAATAGCTAGTCATGAATCACCCTATATGCTCTGATTTTTTTTTTAAATTAACATGACTTATCTTCTTCTTTTCCACGATGTGCTGGAGGCTACCTAAAATATGTCTGGGTGCCATATATTCTTTGGGAAGGGGATGGTGTTGTGGTTGGTTTGTGACAGTACTTTGTTAAGCTGGTTGCTTGCCAAGTAGTTAGTGATGATCGTTCCCCAAATGGAAGACAATTACAGGAAATCTCTCTCCTCTGCCTTTGGAAGACGACACCCTTCAGCTACTAGGAAGGGCAGAGAAACACTGTTGTTGCTGTTTGAACTGAGGAACAAGGAGAAGCAGATACGGAGTCTAGTCCTCTTTCATCTAAGAGAAACAAGCCCCCATAGCTCTAGCCCTGGACGTCTCACTGCTTGGGGAAGTGGGGAGCTCTTAACAATGTAAAAACAATTGGCTCTCTGAGGAGACTCCAATGGAAGGGTATTTTATTTCCCATCAAGTCATTGCTTTGCTTTGTGCATGTCAGTGGCATACTGATCTATTCAGGAAAAATGCCAAGGAAGAGCAGTTAATGGCTAACAGGGGCATTCATTCTTTTTTATTGTGTACACAAATATGTTTTTAAAATACTACATGGCCCCAGGAGACATTAGTGAAGGGTGTGTGCCATCCAAAAGACACATATTCTCTGTTCTGGAAAGACAAAGAGATGTGGAGGGGGAATATGCTAGCAAATAGTGATTTATTCCTTGTGTCAGCATAATAAGGAGCCGTAGTTCAAATGGGTACCACAAGAGACCCCTTTATGTTGAAGGCTATTTCAAATGCAAAGAACCCATAAATGGACAGACTATTGACCAATTTACATTGGCCTTCTTTTCCTATGGTCTGATTTGTATGGTCACATAACTATCTCCTTCAGAGGAGGGGCAACAGCGAGCACAGTCTACATAGTCAGCAACACATACTGCAAAGACCTGCAAATATGAATTTACCCACACCAAGTGTGGGAGTACTGTATGTGAGAAAAAATGCACATAACTTATTTTTTTTCCTCATTTCTACACTCCTCATTTCCATGGGCATTTTCACGCATGAGGCCATAATGCATGAAAGAAAACAAGTCTGCCAATGGCTACTAGTTATAGGGTTCCCCACTGTGACCTACTGTAGATTTTTTTTTCAACATGATGTAATGTCATAAAGCCAAGGAGGCCCTGTTAAAAGTTCCAGGATTGCTTTCATGAGTCAACTGAAGATCAGTGCTGATTCCAGGAAACTCCAGGCCAACCCTAATTAGTCGTGATGACTATGCTAACTCCAGGTTCAGAGGAAGTGCGCCCCTAAATACCAGCTGCAGCGATGCAACGACAGGAAAGGGCTATGCCTTCATCTCCTGCTTTCTCTCCACAATGCGTATGGCATCTGATTAGCCACTGTGGGAAATGGGACGATAGACTAGATGGGCCTGATTCAACAGGGCTTCTTGTATTCTTTCGTAAGCTTAAATTCAGCTTTTGCTTAAATCTGTTGGTACCGGTAGTGCTAAATGTAAAACCCACATTGGCATACATTCAATTTTTATCCTGTGTTCTATATGAGATTACAGTCAAAACATAACACAAAGAGAGAGGGAGGGGAGAGACTCAAAGGTGTTAGTAGCCATCTTATGTGACAATACTGCAAAATAATTCATATTTTGGTGTCCACCCTGACATGGAGACTTAAAAACAACTATGAGATTTGGCTACTAGTGTTTGGGACTACACTTTCATCCCAATCTTAATCAAAGAAAGGAAGCACCGGCGGCACACATGTTCCTCCGATGGCCAATCCTCCCAACCTTCCAGGCGCCATACAGCCTACAAATAGCCAAAAAAATAGCCGAAAAACACCAAACAGAGACTCAGCCATCAGATAATATTAATAGTGCACTCTATATATTGCCCTCTTCAGTTTGGAACTAAACTTCAGGTGCATCCCCCTTCCACTTGACACCTCCACCGCACGGGGGCCCACTGCCCGCCCCGCCCCCCGCCCCCCAGACACCTCTGAGAAGACGATATAGTCTTCTTGATCCGAAAGCCTGCATATCAATTCATACCTTGGCATGCAGACTTGATCTGAAAGTATGTGTGCCAAACCCAATTTTATCATCTGGAAGTGGTGATTTGCTTTAAGGATGACTGAGAAGTCCTTGACATTTACAAATGTGAAACCAAGCATTGCAGTCAACCAGAGCAGAACTAAAACTAACGTGGATTTTAGCATGGCATCTAGTCCCTCAAATAATAAGCAACCTAAATAAGGAAAGAGGTGGCTAGTAAGGCATTTCAGATGTAGACATTTGAAGCACCTGGTTTAGAAATCACAGACCACCCACCCAGTGATGAAGGTACCTTTTTTCCCCCACACTGAGTTCATTCAACCATATAATTTTTAAAGGAGATACAGTTCATTAATTCTCATGCCAAAGTCATATATTTTTTATTCTTTCTTTATATTTCTGTAGATTTAGTGAACAGATACAGGTAATAACTCAATTTTGTCAGACATTACAGTTGATTGACAATGTGAAATCACTCTTGTTATTGATCGATTGAGCTCTGTGCTTTCGGAATAGAGTCCTGCTATTGACCTTTCGGGAGAAAATACCAGCACTTGCTTTATTTTTTAAGAAAAGGAACATTATTTTGGTTTGGTGAGCTGATGGTAATTTTACTTTAGCCTTGACAAATTATGGAACGAATTATTGTAGAAGAACCAGTGGGGGAAAACACCAAACAGAGACTCAGCCATCAGAGAATATTCATAGTGCACTCTATATATTGCCTTCTTCAGTTTGTAACTAAACTTGATTTTAAAGCACAAAAGAGATGTGTGTGTGTGTGTGTGTGTGTGTGTGTGTGTGTGTGTGTGTGTGTGTGTGTGTGTGTAGATGGTAATACTACAAGACATCTAATTTTGTTCTGCTGTAAATTCAGTTAGACCTGTGAGGTGACAGAGTTAATCAAGGATTCTTTGGTTGGTTGTTTACAGCTTTTGAACTCAGAGGTAGTTTCATTTGTTTAGTTTTTTAAAGTTTGAAATACAGTACATATTTCAAGAGCAAAAAACAAAAGGTGATTTAGGAGTTTGTGAATATATGAATAATATTAATACAGATCAATGGTCCACAAGAAATCATAGAGAGGAATGGATGATTAAGGAAACACACACACACACACACACACACACACACACACACACACACAAGGAGAGAGAGAGAGAGAGAGAGAGAGAGAGAGAGAGAGAGAGAGAGCAGAGTAGTGCAAGACTGCTGAGCTCTGTAACCTGGCAGCCACATTTTAGGCCAACTGAAGTTTCCAAGCAGTCTTCAGGGGCAACCCCATGTAGCATGAGTTACAGTAATGCATAAGGACACACACACCCTCCATTTTGTTAATCATTTCTTCCAGATTTCCCTTCCCAACATGTAGGCAATATCAGCCTTGCTGATATTCCTCCTGCAACTATATAGTTAAGCAAGAAAAAAATTGGATTCACAAGAATATTTACCTTTGCAATATATTACACACCACTTGCTTGACCATTTTCCAAAACTGTTGTGCTCTTTCACATGTCTATCACATGTAGACAATATGTGCCACAATAACACCTACTGTTATTTGTTTTATAGGTTTTAGATTTCTACAAAGATGTTAAAGACTATTTGTGGCCATTTTCATAAGTCTTCTCTTAATCTTAAAGTGAGGCTTAAGTCATTTGCAAGAGGTGAAATACAGAACATCAGTGTGAAGGGTGGTGATGCTGCTGTTTTACTACTCAGGCGCACACACTCCAACTCCAAATCATTTACAAGTAACTTAAATAGCACTTGTCCCAAAACAGATCCTTGAAGAAATCCACTGTTCACTTCCTTCCTTTGTAAGCACTGCCATTTATTCCTACATGCTTCTTTTTAATCAATTAATGATCCCAAGGAGTAGCCATCCAAGTCTGTTGCAGGCTCTTTGTTGTTTTCAGTCCTCAAGAGGGTCTTTTCTCTAATACTATGACTGCGAAGTTTTTAGAAACTTTTCGTAAGGGTCCTTGTGAAAAATCTTTTGGAAAATGAAAAGCAACGGTATACAGAATCAGTCCATCATGTTTCGTGTTTTCCTAAACTGACTGGCAGTGGCTTTCCAGTGATTTGGACAGGATTTTTTTTCTCCGCCCTCTCTGAAGATGCTAGGGCTTGAACCTGCTGAATGCAAAGCAGATTCTCTGCCTCTGGGCTAAAGCTCTTGTCTAATAAACGCTCGCTACCAGATCTGCCCTTGTGGTGAATGCCCTGTTCCTATCCCCTTTTTGTCCATTTGCACTTATTTTTGGACACTTCAAACTCCCCAGAAGCTCCTGAGCTGGTTCAGCAGCCTAAAAAGCTGCTGGCAAGCAGCCTTTGTCTGTTTGAAACTCCATTACTAGCAAGCACATGATTTTGTGGATTCAGAGAAGTCCTAAAGGTGTAGAGTAACTTTTCTGCTTAGAATTAAACCTGCCTTGCTAATTGGGCAGCAGTCCTGTCTATCTGGGTAAGAGGAGGGAAGTGGGATGGACTGTGAAGCCAGGTGAGTTCCAGTCCTCCAATCAGGAAAATTGATGATATAAAGTTATTTAGGTCGAAGCACCAGAAAACTCTTTGTCATCTCCCTAGTTCTGCCATGGAGACCTAATGCTGGCAAATGGAAGCGCACTCACGCTCCAGTAAGTGTAGGCGACCAAGATTCCTTGGACAAATATAAGTCACCAAGATGGGGACTGTATTTTGACCTCCCTGCTAACTGGGCAAGAGGCACTTTTTCAATTGGTGCTCCTCTCTTGTATTTAGCAGGGGGAGAGTAACTTCCCCCCTTTCACCCCAGCACAATGTCTTTTCTGGTGGCTGTTTGCTGGTGGTCTTCTGCATATTTTTTAGACTGTGAGCCCTTTTGGGACAGGGAGCCATTTAATCATTTGATTTTGTCTGTAAACCGCTTTGTGAACTTTTTGTTGAAAAGCGGTATATAAATACTGTTAATAATAATAATAATAATAATAATAATAATAATAATAATAATAATATTTTCTAGCAAGCCATATTTAGGGAATTTATTTTGCTTTGTCTGCTATTTTTACTCCAAGCCCACCTGCCAACTTCCCCAGGTCTAACATAGGGTTGTATCGTGGGGTCTGTAGGCTGTGTTTTTGAGTAACACCCCAGGTCCATCTGCTGGGCTTGGATCACACCTTTTCTTTGTGCTCATTCTGCTGAGTTCAGGCATTATCAATCAGTCTGCAGTGCTTGCACTTTTTCTACCCACGCTTTCAAGAACCTCTGGGTCTCAGTGTTCTCCTGGGAAGTGTTTTTTCCCAGATGCCCCCCCCCCCCCCGTGCCTGGTCTCTCAAGCTTGGAATGGTGGCAGCAGATTCAAACTACCAAAGTTATTCTACGTTCAGCTGCTGGTCCAGTAGAAGGAAAATGGGGAGTTGGAAGAGGGTGTGTACACTAACCACTAGGCACTACTCCTCTCAGTCAGACTGCCTTCTCCTGGGCTCCTCTACCCTGACAACACTATTTACATATTTGTTGACCCTCTCAAATAATTCTAAAATGCTGGTGAGATAATACTTCCCTTTGCAGAAGCCATGTCAGTTCTTCCTCAGTAAGGCTCTTTGTTTTATATGTTTAACAGTGCAATCCTGTCTAACAATAGACTGGCGGAGCAACTGCTCCACTGGTCTAGGGTGTCACAAATGTGGCATAAATCACGTTTGCAGCACCCGGTGAGTGAGTGACACCGATGGGGAGGCATGCGCCGCTCCTCTGGCACTGCAGACGAGCACCACAGCAGGAAGGTAACTCCCCGCCAGGTGGCAGGCATGGGGAGGGCAGAATGGGACGTTCCAGATTGATGCGATTGGTCGGCCGGGTCCAGGAAGGGGGAGAGATCGGCGGCAGTCACCTCTGTCATATCCTATCCCCCTTCCCGGGCCTGGCCACCACTAAACAGGGCTCTCAGACATGTGCCAGCAAAATAGTAGCCCTATCAGGGCAACTGGTGTGTTATTTGGGGTAGAGGGACAAACGTCCCTTTACCTCGAGGAGGCTGCTGGCTGCGCAGGGGCAGGCCCAATCCTAAATAGGATGCGGCAGGCACCTTATGTGTGCCACTGCGTACTGCTAGGATTGGGCTGCTCCAATCTTAGCCCGAATAATGTCTGCTACCAATTTATTTCAAACAGAAGCTAAGCTGACATGACTGTAATTTCCTTGATTCTTAAAAACCATGTCATTTTATCAACCTTCCAGTTCTCTGGCAAGAAGGTAGATTATAATGATAAACTGTATGTGCAATATACTTTTTGTGGTAGAATTTGGTCATTCCAGGATTCACAAGCAGGAGAGGCACAAGCTTTATTTAAATGTGCTTAATTTCCTTGCTTAACCAAGTCAGAATCAATTTCTTTGACTTTAATTGGTTTCGAGGGGTTGCTTAATGTCTAACTGAACAAATGTGAATTTCAATTGTTTAACTTAATGAGGTTTGACTTTTTGTAAACCTTTGTGTAAGCAGGCAAATTAAAATATGAAGATTTGACAAAAGTAGCACATTTTCTTCTTGTTGTTCAAAAACAACAAAGAGTCTTATAGCACCTAAAAGACTAACAAATGCATTCCAGCATAATCTTGTGTGTCAGACACACACACACACACACACACACACACACACACCCCTGCCTATGAGAGTTTCACTTGGTGCATCTGATGAAGTGGACTGAAGTCCACAAAAGCCTTTGCTGAACTAAACTGGTCTGTCTTCAAGGGGCCTGCAAAAGACCACCAGGGTGACTTCTCTGGAACATATTTCAAACTCCCCATTTATTTCAACCAGTGGGGCTGGGAGAGCACACACCCAAACAACCACTTGTGATGTACATTCCTTCCGCATCTCTCATATTTGCATCTGCATGCACATACACACACAGTGTCATGGGGAGAAATGCGGGCTGCAGGCCAATTGTCTGTCTCACCACTAGCCTGTCTCAAGCTGCTTCTTTTGCTCTTGTAATCCTTACACAGATACATCCTGCTCGGCTCAATCCCTCTTTTTAGTTGAAGGTGTATGTACTTGCCACTTTCCCAGTCTGCAATGGCTGCCGTCCCCTTCATATCAAGGGACATGAACCGGTCTTCCTCAGCCATTAAGGAATTTTACATTCCTAGGTCGGATCCTGGAAACCAGGCATTGCCTTAGAGCAGTGTTTCTCAAAGTGTGCTCCTAGGGGCCCTGAGGCTCCCTAAGACACCTTCAGGGGCTCCACGTGCACACCATAAGTGACCACCATCTGCCCCCGCCTGGTTTGTGCCAGCACACTATTCAGGAATTGTGAGAAGAAGGCGGAGCAATGGTGGCAAGTTATCAGACAGAGGCAGGTGCCAATTTGCTGCCTGAGGCAACCACTTCAGTCGGCCTCATGAATGGCCTGACTCTGAAAATTTAGAAGTAGTTTGCATTTGGGGACCACTTAATCTCCATCATCTTGAAAGCAAAAGACATTAGGATTAATTTCTACATTTCAATGTCGAATCCTTTGAGCTGTAAGTTCCACTGTTGTTAGGTAAGGGAGCACCTTTGGCAGGATTTGGATCTCATATTCTTGTGCTGTCCTTGGTGGTTGTTGGGTTTTAAAAAAAAATAATTATTATTGGTGCCACAGAACTATTTATGTTTGCTTCTAACCAAAGCTGTCAAAGCATTCCTGCAGTTTCAATCCATCTTCCTCAACCTTCTTCTAACCCAGTCAGACTGAAGTACCATAATCAGGATGCTTCTGAGCAAGCAGCAGAAACTTGATACAAAGGGATGATTCTGTCAAGAAGTAAGGCCGAAGGCACGCATATTATCCAAATGTACAGAGAGAGAGAGAGAGAGAGAGAGAGAGAGAGAGAGAGAGAGAGAGAGAGAGAGAGCTCACTGTGCTGTGAATGCACTATGAGCTCTGGGTGTTTATTAATGTCTGTCTCTAGCAAACGAGCAAATCAAATGTCGCTGTGTCAGCAGCTTAGCTCCTCCCCCATTTGTTCTATTGTCGAGAATGGCAGCAACAGTGGCAACCCGGCAGATTTACAAGGGGGAAAGATCAAGACTGGCCCATCAGCACTCAACTGGATATTTTAATTGAAAATGAAATATATACTTAGAATTAATAATAAAAAAAACATTTACCAGGTTATCTGGTCATTTATTTGGTTCACAGATTAAAAACTGTCCCAACGTTTTGCTAGGATGTATCCCTAGTATCTTCAGGGTAAAAACAAACAAGCAGCAATGTGCGCAGCCGTAGTCCTTCCTATTCCTACTGATCTTTGATCTTTAATAGCTGCACACGCTTGAAGTGTCCTAACCAAGTGTTAACAAGGAGTTAAACTTCATAGTTTAAACTTAAACTTTACAGTTCACCCTGGGACAGCCGCTTGTCACTCCACGTGGGCCGATCGTCGGAGCACCCATGTGGAGTTGTCCCAATCGTCAGCAGCAAGCAACAGAGTCCTGATCGCAGCCTTTCGCTGGAGCGGGCTTCTCCGCTCTCTTCGATCCCAAGGGGATCCCTGCCAGCAAGCCGGCACATGTGGACGAAGGGGGGGAGCACCGGGCCTGCTCTCCGGAGCTCCGACCCGTGCGTCCTCCCTCTTCGCGTTCCAGGAGCCGACTGAGGGGCCACGTGACGCGGCCCGGCCAATCCCCGGCCGGGCCTGAAGAATCAACTTCCTGCCTCCTCTGAGGGGGCAGGATAATTCTCCCCGCGCCGCTATTGCGGCGCAGGGGTTATCTCTCTCGCTGACTCCACCGCATTCCACCCTCTCATGATGCCTTCTCAGTGTCTTTGCAAGGTTCATCAGCAACTGCCATCTCCCATCCAAGTGAGAACCGAGGTCGACCCTGCCTAGCTTCTTCAGGCAGGGCACCGGCTCAAACCTGCAAGCCACACCTCCTTGTTTTGTCTTAATATTTAGGAAGGCCCCAAACATGTTGTTTAAAGCTGTCTGGGTTTGATAACATATAGGCCAACAAAAAAAGATTTTTTTTTCCTGGAGCTTCAGAAGTTATACCTATTCTTGGGTCTATTTGGGGTGCTGATTCCAAAAATGGCATAGGTTTATCACCTTATATGCTAATTCAAGCAGCTTCCTCATGTGGAAGCCATGGTGTTGACTTCCTCACAAGGAAGCTGCTGGAATCGGCATTTAAGATGTATATGCTGTATTTCCAAAATTAGAACTGTTAGGGCAAAATTGATGCCATTTTTGGAATCAGCACCCCAAATATACCCAAGAATAGGTCTAACTTTTAAGGCACCAAAATGTGGGGGGGGGGTTTTTTAATATACCAAGGAATTGTTAGAAATTGTAAACACATAAGAAGCCATATTCCACTATAGTGATCAATGTTAGTCCTCAGACACAGATACTGTACTTTACATTGACTTTTCATATCAGCCTCAGGGGGATAGGGTACATCTTGTAAGATGTGTATATGATATGTTTTTATTACCTATAACCATTTTCAACCTAGGAATCACCCTGTGATCCCAAGCAGAGGCGTAGGCTGATATGGGGCGGTGGGGCGGTGGGCCCCAGGGCATAGGGGCGGAAGGTCTCCGTGGGGGGCGGGAGGCTCCTTAAATTTCGGGGGGGTCCTTTTTTGGGTTATTAAAAGCTTTTTAGGGGTTTTTTAGCACTAGCGCGGGGCTTGTAATCTGTAGTGTATGCTTTGCGCCACTTATCTGGATTCTAGGAGCCTCCAGCGACGATCTACTTCAGCGACGATCTCTTCCGGGGCGCAGATCGTTCCTCTGCTCCTGGGCGCGAACTCGGTAAAGCGCCCAGGAGCGCTTTGCAGAGTTCACGCATGCGCAGAGCGACGATGTTTCCAATCGTCGTCTTGCGCATGTGTGAACTCTGTAAAGCGCTGCTGGGCGCTTTACCGAGTTCGCGCCAGGGGCAGCAGAGCAGAGGAACGATCTGCGTCCTGGAAGAGATCGTCGCTGAAGTAGATAGTCGCTGGAGGCTCCTAGAATCCAGATAAGTGGCGCAAAGCATACACTACAAACGCAAAAAATTAGCATAAATTATGCTAATTAGCTTGGGGCGTCGGGGTTTTCCGCCCCAGTAGCAGGGGCGCCTGGCTACCCCTCTGATCCCAAGAACTGCTGCAGATATTGTTGGGATGCAGAGTACATTGTATTGAATACAGGAATTTTAATGGCCATTGATACACCTGATTTTGTGACTTGGGTTTAATTAACAATTAGATTAATAAATAGAAACAAGGTTCATTGAAGCTTCCACCATTTTTGTCTGAAATTACTCTCTTGCTCTCAGTGTTTTACTTTTGTAGAGATAAAGCAGAAAATGGTGCTTGCATTTTCTTTTGTTCCTCTTATTCTGCAGTGCTATTCCTGGCTTGATACTTATTGATGGGCAGTACTGAGTCTAAAATAGACCAACCTCTATAAATAAATAAGCCAACTGTGCAGCATGCAAAGGGAAGTCAGATGTGTGGAGCAATTCTATGTGTGTTTATTCAGAAGTAAATGCCACTGCATTGAGTTGGACTCCCTCCCAGGTAAAGATGCATAAGATCAGATCATAACCTCAGCCCATGACGTATTATATCATTATATCATGAGGAATTTCATAGCGTGAAGTATGACATGCTAAAAGATCCTCTGTTCACCGTCTTATTTTTTTGTGATGACAAGTAGGTCATTACTCATTTATTGAGTGTTAAATGAAGCACCCGTGAAAGTCAAAACCTTCACATTTTCCCCCAAAAAAGTGCTGAATAGTGAATATAATAATGTTTGATGCTTTAGGGTCCAGGACACCACAGACTAAGGAAGAACCAGCCCACTCCTGTTCCACCCATACATTGCAGAGGTAACATGGACCTTTACAGCACCTCCCAACATAACCACACCCCTAAGAACATAAGAAAAGCCCTACTGGAACAGGTCTATCTAGTCCAGCATCGTGTTTCCCACAGTGGCCCACCAGCTGCTTCTGGGAAGCCCACAAATAGGACAGAAGGGCTTACTTTACTCCATCGTTCCCTTACACCTGGTATTCAGAGGCATACTGCTGCTGAACCTAGAGATAGCACATAACCATCATGACTAGTGGCCACTGATAGACCTGCCCTCCAAGACTTTGTCCGATCTCCTTTTAAAGCCATCCACGCTAGCGGCCATCCCCATTTCTTGTGGCAGTAAATTTCACAAACTAAACATGTGCTATGTGAAGGAGGTACCTCCATATGTCTGTCCTAAATTTCCCACGAATCAGTTTCAGTGAACCACACCTTTCTAGTATTGTGAGAGTATTGTTCGAGTACTGTAATCACCTTCTGTGATTATGACTTGTTGTCTTTTTCTAGAACTGCAATAAGTGTCAAAGAACTAATATTTCCAAAAATGTACAGGTCTTCAACTGCTGTGTGTCAAAGTCCCTTGTGAACCAGGCAATATCATCACAGCAAGCTAGTATGTGATCTGTGAACACGAAGAAGTACCCAAATCTAGGTTTAGTCAGTCAGGACTCCCAAAGTCAATTATCACTTTTACAGCTGAATTGTCCATGATTTCTCATCTTTGGAATCATTTAATTAGCTTTAGCTCAGTCTGTCTCACTGAAAAAAATGGGTATCTCTGACAGATACATAGTGATGTGCTGTGTCATCAAGACACTACTCAACTGTCCAAGCACGTTGATGCTCCTGTCTCCGTAACAAAAGTGTTTGAGGTATACCGTATAGTGCAGGCGTTCTCAACGTGGACCACAGGCCGGGGGTACGTGAGATGCTGTCCCTTATCAGCTACTGAGATCCAAAGCTGATAAGGGACAGCTGCTAAAGCGGATTTTTTCCGGGTTGTGGCGAGGGCAGGCGCCCGCCCACACTACAACCTGGAAAAATGTCCCCGGTAGCTCCTCCTACCTGTTCTCCTGGGCGCTGCCATCTTGGATCTCACAAAATCTCATGAGAATTGGGCACCACGATCTTGGATCTTGCTAGATTTCATGAGATCCAAGATGGCTGTGCCCAGGAGAACAGGTAGGAGGAGCTACCGGGGACATCTCGAGGACATTTTTCTGGGTTGCAGCGCGGGTGGGCGGGTCCTCCCACTCATGCCGCAACCTGGAGGGAACGGATATGCGGGGTGGTACGCAGACCTCTGAAGGTCCAGGGGTACGCGGGGCAGCTAGGGGGTACATGGCCTCCGAAGATTGGAAACCCCTGGTATAGTGTCTAATGAAGTATTTTGGTCTTACAGGAAACCATCACCCAACAGAGTACTTGGAAAGACAAATAGTATCTTAAGACCATCTGGCAAAAGATGTCTATTTGGTGTTGCCAAATGGATAGCACCTTTCATATATCCACAGAAAACCCTCTTGTCTAAAAACAGTCTTCCAGAGCTTGGTTATAACAAATTGAGGGGTTGCTATGGCATGGTTGAAATCAATTCGAACCATGTGAGGAGCTGTGTGCACAGTTTACCATATAAAGGACCTCTCATGCATTTGTGATGAATGTTCATTCACATGATGCAGGCATAAATGTAGAGTTGATCAGAACATGGGCATTTGTGGGCATATCTACACTAGGGTTTCAGTTGGCTAGCAGTGTAACACCTTGGCTAGGGAGGCATGGGAATGCAAGAAGAGAAGAGACAGAGGCAGAAAATGCAGTCAGGACCAGGCCAGGGTGAAACACCAGATTGCAATAAAACAGAGGGCCAGAGAAAGAATGTATAGACGGGACTGGGCTGAGACTTGAGTATCAAGGAGAGTCAGTCAAGTTGAGGTGAGGCAAGGCTGCTTTGCTACTCTTGTAAGTTGCTCAGGTTGCCAGGTTTGCAGATCCCAGGAGTCAGCTAACTCTAGACAGCTTGAAGTCAGCTGACAGTGCCCAGTCAGACGTGCACCCAAGAGGGCTCCCTAACTTTGATCTCTCCAGCTTGCTGGTGGACCAGGACATGGGTGGTGCAGAAGGTAAGATGTTGGACAACAGCTTTTGAGAAACCAGATTTAAGAACAACAGTACCTATCCACTCCGCTGGCATCTCAGGGACCCCACTAATCTATAATTCCAGAATTCCTTGGGGGAAATCATAACAGTAAAACTGGTAGAAGCTTGCATGGTAGAGTCACAAAATGTGAGCCCAAACTGATGCCTGGGTCACAGTTTTGAATGTTGCCATTTTGAGCTCTGCTTGTTTGTAGCCTTTGTCCCAGTTACTGATTTCCATCTATCTTTATTCTGATAATGATTTATTAATCATGGTTCCCATAAAATGCAAGGCAAAACATGAATAATTTAAGACTGGCAATGGTCAAACACAGAAAACCAGGACAGGGCAAAATGGAAAAGAACATTCACTCATTGGATTTCACTCTGCATTTTTCTTCAGGGTACTACATTCCTCATACTAATTATGCATAGGAGTTGCATTTTGGGGGATGGGGAGGTTTTCTGAATCAAGTGCAAATAAAAAAAATAACAGCCAAAATATCTTGCCTGTTACCCCAGAATGAAATACGACGCTTGCTGTCTTTTCTGCAGTCACTTCAGTGCAGTAGTATTCTGCCTTGCAGACCTGTTTCACGGGCTTCTTGTTTGAGGGCTTAAATCTATGGAATGATGTGGACACTTTTTATGCCATTGAGCAAAGTGGCACATGCTGCCCTAGCAGAACCACACATGGCTTTTAATTAAACCAACAGGGCATCTAAGCAACACAGTACTAGGGTGGGTTGGAGTTGGACTTTCAGAATCAATTCACTAGCAGCCAATCCTATCATGCACTCCGCCAGCGGTTGGGGTTGGGGCAGTGGGCCCCAAGCAGTGGGTCGCAGGGGGGTGCACCTGCCACCGGATCCATTGTCCCCCCCACCGCTGGCTCCTCTTCGCAGCTGTTCTCGGCTGCAAGTTTGGCCCTCCCACCCTCCCTGGTGCCATTTGGCTCCAAAAAGGAGCCAAAAAGTGCCAGGGGTGTGTGTTTCCGTGCCATGGTGGTGCACAACAATGATGTCATGCTCCCCAGGGGCGGGGCATGTGATGTCCCATGGGGGATGTCACGGCAGCGGCCCCCTCCCATGGAGGGGTATAGGGCCACTTCTGCACTCTGCACCAGAACGCCTCAAGGGAGGGGGAAGTTCTTAAATTGCAAGGGAGGGAGTTCCCCAACTACAGCACCAGCACAGAAAAGGCCCTACTTTGTGCCACCACCTCTCTGACTTGGAGGTGGCACATGGGTGTGGCTTCTGAAGATCTCAGTGGCTGAGCCGGCATATATGGGAGGAGGCGATCCCTCAAGTTCCTTGGTCCCAAGCCATGAAGAGCTTTAAAGGTCACAACCAGCACCTTGAATTGGGCCCAGAAACCAACGGTAGCCAGTGCAGCACTGGAGCAGGGTGTGATAGAATTAAACTGCTGAGCCCCAGGAACCACATGGGCCACCAAATTCTGCACTAATTGCAGCTTTTCGGCCATCTTCAGGGGCAGACCTATGTAGAACACATTGCAGTAGTGCATTGCAGTAATGCAGTAATTTAAACAAGATGTCACCAAGGCATGTATCACTGTGGTCAGGTCTGACCAATTCAGGTACAGCTGCAGCTAGTACACCAGCCGAAACTGGGCAAAAGCCCCCATGAACCACAGCCACCACCTGGCAATCCAGGAGCAGCTGTGGATCCAGGAGGACTCTAAAGCTGCACACCTGTTACTGAAGAGGGAGTGCTGCCCCATTCAGAACAGGTCAACAGTCTAGCATCCTCATTCTGGATTTCCAGATGAAGAGGACCTTTGTTTTGCCTGGATTTAATTTAAGCTTGTTAACCCACAGAAGCAGATATATTAACATAATACGTTGTTAACAGAGGTACAGCACAATCCTATGCATGTCTACTCGGAAGTAAGTCCCATTGCATTCAATGGGGCTTACTCCCAGGAAAGTGTGGATAGGATTGCAGCCATAGATACATTGCCTCTGCTCAATATTTTCGTCCCCCTCACCTTCTCATGTGAGAGATGGGCCAGATTCATCACACTAACTGAAATAACTCCATTAAGGCATGAGGAAATTGTCTTGGCAAAATCAGAAAAAAGAGGCTATGTATATGGGCTAGGAGCTGACAATGGTTCAGCCTCTCCATCCACAGGTTCATACCCTCTGCATTTTGTTCTCTAACAACCCAATCCTATCTCCCGTCATCTTCTGCCATGCAGCTACACTGACGGAGTGTGCACTGTATGCTGGGGGGCGGGGGATCAGAGGTAAGTAAGAGTGGCCAGTAGGAGGTAAGTAAATGTCTTTGTTACTTACCTCCTGGGAAGCCACCTGATGGCCTATGGGTCTCCTTGAACGCATGCCAGCTATTTTGCTGGCATAACTCTGAGGAAGGTGGCGGGGCAGGTTAAAAAATCAAGGATAGGATCTGCCATGCGCCTTTGCCACCAAGATCCACCCTCTCCAGCCCTCTCCCTGCCCCCTGCCCTCCCCACCCCAAACCTCCCCTGAACTGTCCACGAACTGCCCCCTCTATCACCTTATCTGGGCCAGCGGAGCGTCTAGGTGAGTCTGGCATGCACGTGGAGCTGCTGCTGGCCATCCACTGTCATAATGAAATGCTCAGGTGCTCAGGTGCCAAGAAGAATGAAGCAGCCAGTATCCTTCTGAGATGCAGAGAGAAGAATACTTGGGACCTTATTGACTGTGGGCCAGCAATTTCAACTTGGGGATAGACCCCGTCACCTGGTAACAACGCACCTGTTTCCTATCCTTGGCATTGCTAAACTGTAAAAGTAAAGAAAGAAAACCAGGGCCCCAAAACAGAGTGTAGGTAAAGGTAAAGGTGACCCCTGACAATTAAGTCCAGTCGTGTCCGACTCTAGGGTGTGGTGCTCATCTCCATTTCAAAGCCGAAGACCCAGCGTTGTCCAAAGACGCCTCCATGGTCATGTGGCCGGCATGACTCTCCTTGCTACAGCGCGTAGCCTGCGGCTGGAACACGGAGCGCTGTTTACCTTCCCGCAATCGGTACCTATTTATCTACTCGCATTAACATGCTTTGGAACTGCTAGGTTGGCAGGAGCTGGCCAAGCAACGAGCGCTCACCCCGTCGCGGATTCGAACTTCCAACCTTTCGATCAACAGCTCATGGTTCAGCGGTTTAACCCACTGCGCCACCCACTGGCTTAAAACAGAGTGTATGTCTGATTAAAAATCACCCCCCCCCAAAAAAAAAATAGGAACCAGAATTAAAAAGAAACGCTGCTGGGGAATGCTGAAAAAAGGGAGACGAAGAGAGGCTTACAGAGGGGATTCCGTGGATCTGCTCAGCCAGCTGCACTTATTGCTTAACATTCGATGCTGAAGATGACAATGTCCTTTGCTGCAGGCACTTGCTCTTTTGAGGGTTGACTCTGCTTTGGCACGGCGTTATCTGCATATTTGCTGCTCGCCATGCTGTGGAACTAATATTTGCCTCGGACCTCTGAGAGGGAGAATAAAAATAAATTTCCCCTGCCTCTCAGGATTACACAGCTGAGCCTGAGCTGATTCAGGAAGCGTCTGGAATGCAAATGTATCTTTTAATGCATGCAACTGTAATGAAATGTAGTCATAACCCCTTGCTGGTAAATTCTCTGTACTCTGAAGCTGTGTATTGATGCTTGGGGAATACTCTAGGGAAGCTGATTTGTGAATGCTACAGTCACAGCCATTTGAGGCATTGGTCTGACTCTTGAGTGGCAATGCCACTAAATTGTTTTGCAGAAATAATCCTGCTGGCAGACACCTATCCCAAACAGATTGTTTTACAGCCCAACCCTATCCTCAAGATATGCCAGCAGCACATCTCCACGTACACTGGCGCAATGGCAGCTCTTCCGGTGTAGAAGCCTGTCTGCCAATGGATGCACCACAGATGCCAGCGGAGTCTTCCTACTCCACCCACGTTCTTACAACGGTGCATAGGTAAAAACTACATTTGGGGCAGCCAGTCACCGCACACCAATCCTAGTAAACTGTATAAGCCCCTGCCAGGGAAACTATAGCACAGTTGAGAAGACATGCGGCATGGGGCTGTACCTCTCTGGCCTCTCAAAGGGGAACTTTGGCGATGGGAGCCATGGTGAAATGGCAGATGGCGCACAAAGGGAGCACTTTGCACAAACAACTTCTTGTCCTCACAACTTCTATAGAAAGATACCCGCTTCTCAGAGTTCTTATTGCAGGTATTCTGCCACAGGAAGCCTCCGCAAACGCCCAGCTGGAACCTCTACTTCACCGCACCAACAGGGGCAGGACAATGCAACCTACAGAGGTAAGCAAAGGAGGGGGGGGGGAATCACATGCTGCAATGTACTGATGTTGCACCTGAATTTCTTTTGTTTTTCAGGACCATCTGCACCTGAATCCCGAAAACAGCTGTGACTGATGCTATTGTCAAGTCCTTGCTATTCTGTCTGTGTTTCTCCTTGATCCCCACAGGCATCTGTCCCACAGGTGACCTCGTGCAGATCCCAGGGGAAGCCTACAGCCTACCTGAAGTGTCCAATGGGAGCCCAGCTGCTGCTCAGTGAGGTTGCTGACCTACTCCTTCCAGTCAGGCCTTTGCATGTGGCAGATGGTGAACCAACTGGTGCAGACAGACCTCACTTTCACCTTGACTTGGCTGCCTGTTGGATAACTTACAGTGGCAAAACAGCCCTTCTGGGAGGAGATGGTTGGCAACCCTACTTGTGTGTTTCTCTTTCAGATCTGCTTTATCACTGATACCATTCAATAAAAATTTTGACTGGATCACATTTGTTGTTTCTTTGTTAGCGGATAGGGATCTCTTCTTCCCGCCTTTCTTAGCTGGCCTCAGAGTGGGACTCTGCGGGGGGGAGGAGAGGGGAATCTCTGCTCTCAGGGTCTGCTGCGTCTCACTCCATGACTCCTTGGGCTTCAAGGGAGAGAGAATCCTCAACGATCATGATCCCCCTGTTCTCTGCTTCCATGACGGGCAGCATGCAGTCACTTCAGCAGGTGCCAGCAATGAAGCAAAGGGCATGGTGGGTGTGGCTAAATGGGCAGGCCACTGCAGTAGGCGCTCTGTGTCACATGCCAGCCCAATGATTGGCCCCTGCTCTGTTACCTCTGATAGGTCCGTCCGTGTACTACAGCCTTCCAGCTATGTGTCACTGCATTGATGCAAGGAGTTAAATGCCTGATGGGGTGCTTTTTCCCTGTCTCCTGTTGTGGCTGGGTGGTTAGCCAGTAATGTTGTGAAGGAGCCAATGTGGGTTCTAGAGTTGCCTTCCCCTTTTCCTTTGTCGCTGCCATGGGTGTTTCTGGCCAGTCATGCAAAGGGTGAGTGCCTTGCTGGTTAGGGCAAGTCCCTTGGCTGGGTTCAAACCTGTCTTGCCTGGCACGCAGCCAGCGTCCTTGTGCAGTGAGCCACTAGCACCCTGCTTTGCCTGAGGCTTCCCTTGTATCTTGTCCTAGTCCCTCCCCTAGCAAAAGGGTTCCTTTCAGTCGGTTCCTTCCAGCTTCCTTCTAACTGGTGGAGTCCACAGGGACTCAAGCCCTTGACAAAAGAGGTTTGTGTGCTTGTTTCACATGGCTGCCCTGTTTCAAGGAGCTATCCTTCTACCCTTGCTTTGCTCTGCACAAAAAGGTATTCCTTGGATGTATGTGGGTGGAATAAAGGGACTGAAACCCTGGGTGCCGGAATTCGTATCAGGTCTTAATATTTTCCCCTTTACTGCTAACACCACTGTAGCTCCCTGTAGGGAGTGCTGTGGTATCCTTGTGCCATGGTGTGTGTGTGCTGTCTTTGGGGCATCTCCCAATGGTTGAAGGAATGCCTGTTATTGTAAATGTGGCGATTGGTTCCTTGGATATAACTGGTTGTACACCAGTCATGTACTGATGTCACAACTGATGATGCAAAGATGTTCCGCCGATGACATGCTGACGTCACACTGATGACGCGCCGACTTGATGTGTGACAGGTTGTGTCAGGATTTTCATGGATACCAGGGGGCATTATTGGGAAGGGCTACATCACCATTACTGGAAGGCTTGTTCTGGTGTGGCATGGTGTTGCCTGCATGGGCTACGGATATGACTGACTTTGCGCCTGCATCCGTGTGCTGTTGGTGCAGCATCTTAATCATGGGGATGGCACATGTGCCACTTGCCAGCATCTCATGCCATGGTGCCTCAGAGCTCCACACTGACCCAGACCAGGATGGATGGATAGATGGATAGGTAGATAAATATGCCCTCCTTTTATTATAATTAAAAAACATTCAGTGAAAATTTTTACAAAGCTCTTTACACAGCAAAATAAATGGGAAAAAAACGGTTTCCTATATCTATTTCATACATTAACCATACTCACTAATACTTAAACAATAAACCACAGAGAGGGGATAAAGTATAGATTTCAATGATAAAACATTTTTGTTTCTACAGTATTTCCTGTACTTACTGTGGTCCATAAAGATCTGGCTCATAACTTCTAAAAACTAAGCAAACTCTTCCTTCTAATTTCTCACCACAAATTCTCCCTAACTTCATTAACTCCCTACACTTTTAACCAGGTTCCTGCATGTATGTTTCATAAAATTCTTTACTAGCTAGTTGAAGAACACCTTCTTATAGCTTCATTGACTTACACAGCCTCCCAGTCTGCCAATAGATTGCCAGCCAGCCACCAGAGCAGGTAAGGCAGTGGCAGGGGTGGGGAGGGACAAAATGGTGGGGAGGCTGTGGGAGGGGGTGGTTCCAGCAGTGATGACATGTGCCAGATCCTATCCCCCCTTTTCTGCAGCCTCCCTGCCCCCTTCCTCTCCTCAGACGTCTGCCACGAGATTTTGCTGGAGCAGGTCCAAAGAGGCCCATTGCAGCGTGCGACGCTTACAGAGGTGTAAGGGGTTTAAATCCCCTTTCACCTCTGAAGCCTTCTGATCTACCCCTCCCCCCCGCTGGATACAGCACGCCTGTTTTTTGGCGTGGCTACACCAGCGGGGGGGGGGGAGGATAGGATTGGGCTCTCCAGACAGGTGCACTCAAGCATATGGGAGATGCTTTAGATCACTCCGTATGAATGAAGGGATCATTTCATGGAATGATTTTCCCCCCCCCGTGGAACTGAAAATGGGGGGAAATCTACAGGGATGGGAGAAAATCAGCTGTGTAGCTTACAACATGGGGAGCACCACAACAGAGGGAGATTAAAGTACCCTCTGCACGGTAGTTATAACCAACACAGTAGCCTTGCGTGACATAGTGCAGAGAAAATACTTTTAAAACAATCACTTACCCCAGCACCCCCCTAATAAAGACACGCCAGACAGATGCTTGGAATACAGGGTCACTTTATTAACTACCAAATTAACAGCAGCAGGGCACTAACTACAAACCACCCCTGGCGTGCAGGCGGCTAGGGTGGGGAAAACGGTCCTAGCCGTCTGCCTCCCCCCAAGATCTAATCGGGCATGGGACATCCTCGCTCAAGGCACACTCGGTCCACAACCGAGCTGTCTATTCTTGCCAACCCCGAAAGGGGGGGGCCGAGGCAGCTGAACAGCGCTGACCACCCTCAGGACACTCCTTAAAGTGGTCATTGCAAATCCAGCCTGGGGGTTTGCCAGCCAGCCTCAGCGATCCAGATTCGGCATCGTCTGAGCGGTCCTGGCTCACCCCCTGACCTTGCTTACCTCAGGATGCATGCCAACTAAGCCCTCCCTGGCTACTGTGTAGCTTACAACATGGGGAGCACCACAACAGAGGGAGATTAAAGTACCCTCTGCACGGTAGTTATAACCAACACAGTAGCCTTGCGTGACATAGTGCAGAGAAAATACTTTTAAAACAATCACTTCCTTTCATCTTTTATTGCATTTCAGGAGACTTCACTGGCAATGATCTTGCGTTCATGTCAATTGAACTTGTGCAGAAGAACTTGCCAGAGGACTCAGTCAGGAGGATTGAAATGAAACACTAACAGAATCAGGACCTAAACTCCTGTTTCATACATGCACTCTAGCCCTCTTTAAAAAATGCCTTTGCCATAGGTTGTGGTTTTGTTTAGCTTTTGCCAAGGCACTTAAACTGCTAAGAAAATATTTCATGTGTAGATTCTCCTTATCACTTTTTGAGACTCACAGACAAATTACAAGTTCATTAGTGTGGTCCTAAAGTTCAGCTTGGTGGAATGAAACATGCAGTTATTGCACTCCACAATAACAAGAGTTTAATGGTCTTTTCTTGTACTGTTAATACCCCCCTAAAATGAAAATGAATTGTTTTGCCCTCTCTCTGGAGCAACACACTTGTTCTCCCTTGGTGGCCAACTGTACTGCTGAGCTATGACTTTGGAAGGAATCGTGGCTACAAGTCATAAAATATTTAAGCTTTTAATAAAAGGATGAAATATAGCAACTTCAAGTTTCTATAGGAGTTGAGGAGCACCAAAGGTAGATGTACAGTCAAAATGTGAAAGGATTGAATATAATGCTAATAAAACTGCCACTTATACAATGGCCTGGAAAATGCAATTTATGATTACAGCCTGCCTGCTATTATTTCTCCTGCCTTTCTGACAATGCTCCCAACTGTCTATGAATCATTGCAGATTGTTTAGTGAATGGCTTTTCATTAGGTTAGCACATCGGTTTGTTGATGACAAGTTACTTCACAGACCTGAAAGCTCAGGTGGAGTTTTCTCAATCCCAATTAGATCATGATCCTTTTTGTATAGGCCCCCTTGATCCAGAAGAAATAAACTCCTACTTGCAGTAAAACAAACATACTTCATTGTTGGGCAGAATACATGTTAACTTGGGCTGCAATCCTATACACACTTACCTGGGAGTAAGTCCCTTCGAACTCAATGGGACTAAACATGAGTAAACATGCATAGGACTGCATTGTAAGAAATTGAAATGAACAAGAATAAGAAGTTCAAGAGTGGAGTCTGACTCTGGCCCATAATGAAGGTTCTAATATTTAATGGCCATGTTACTACATCACTGTTATTACTGGGTATATTATGGTTTTAAGGATGAGGTGCACTATATCTAGACAGTGTCATTTGATTCCACTGGGATATGCGTAGTAAGTGAAATGCAGATGCAACTACTGCCAAAAGGCACAAGCGGGTGAGTCTGAAATGTTTCTGTGCTATCGAAAATGGCAACGTCTCAGATCTACTTTCCTCTAAAATTCCTCTAAAGTTTCCTCTAAAGGGGACTAGAGTCTAAACCTTTGCACATATGTACACAGATCAACTCCTTCTCATGACCACATTTTTCCAAGAGTTTAACAATACACCATGGCCACAATCAGAAGAGGTAACATATGCAAAGCGACAAGAATGACATACAGGTGTTCCCCACTTAATGGATACGTTCTGAAATCCCCGCCGTGAAGTGAAGCCGTCATTAAGCTGGTCTTGCTGTGCTTTGAAGTTTAGCACTGTGCTTAAAGCTCCAACATTAAACATCCAAGCTCTTATCTTGCCCATTAGCTGTTTGGCTTTAAATAAGGGCTTTGAAGTTCAGCGCTGTGCTCAAAAGCCCTAGTGCTGAACTTCAAAGCCCTTATCTAAAGTCAAACAGCTGATGAGCTGGGACTTTAAAAAGATGCGTCTTTTTAAATCCTTTGCTCTTTTTTACTGGGGACCTCCGTCATATATCTAGATCGTCATTAAGCGATCCATCATTGAGCGGAGGATACCTGTATATGCAATCACAGCTTTGCTTCAGGCTTTCTCTGCAGCAGTGTTGGGTTTTTAAAACCTTTTTTCCTTTTTGTTATACATAAATGTTATTACAGAGCTAGGAAAGCATTATATATACAAAAAGACACAACAAAGCCCCGAAATACAAATGTTTAAAAAGAAATTAAATGCTAAACTGAATATTATTATTATTATTATTATTATTATTATTATTATTTAAAGAATTTCTACCCCGCCTTTCTCCCAACAAAGGCAATCAAGGCGGCTTTCAGATAAAACGTTAAAATACATATATACATTAAAAATTATTAAAAACAAGTAATTAAAACAATTAAAACAAACAGCCCCAGTGGGTCACCTATATTTACATTTGTTACAAGCCATTTGTTAAAAAGCCAGCCCACCATGTCAGACATTGAATGCCAACCTGAATAAAAATGTCTTAAGGCCCCTCCGAAAGGTCTCTGAGGAGGGAGCCATTCTTAATTCCGGGGGGGGGGATTCCATAATTGGGGCGCCACTGCCCAGAAGAATATCATGATTGACAACCAATATTTATCAGATTAACATACTAACAAACAAATTATGGCTATAAATTTGTAATTTAATAGTAATTATGGTCAGGGATACTCGGGCAGCCCAATCCTAACTAACTTTCTGTGCAGCAAGGCCAGTGCAGGCAATGCTGCATCCTGTTCAGAAATTGGGAGGTAGGAGATCTCCTCAAGATCTCCTACCTTTATCTCCTGGATAAAGCCCCAGCCCCACAATGGGTCTTCTCAGATCTACACCAGGTATTTTGATGGCGCAAGTCCGGGAAGACTGGGTACGAGAAAATTGCCCAGGAAGGGAGATAGGATTCGGTGTGTGCCAATGCCATCAATCCCGGGCTCGATCTGCCCACCCCCTGCCCCCGTTAACCCCCTCCCTGCCTTCCCCCAGCCCCATTCTGCCCTCCATGTCGGCTTATCTGCACTGGAGCTTGTCCTGCGGCGCTCTGGTGCTGCCCGGCTGGTGCGTGTTCACATTTGCAACTCTGTTGCGCATTCACAACATGCCTTACGGCACATTTGAAACAGCTAGTGCTGGCAAAGGTGCAAGGCCGAGCCATTATTCTTTAACAATAGTCAACGGCAATTTAAGACTTAAATGATATGAGTATGTACAAAATGGCTGTCAATCCACTTCTTGAATAAATTGTATCATAATAAAAATAATAATTACACTCTAACAGCCTGCCCTAATCCAATTCAGGTCTTATGGTGGTGAATCTCACAATCCACCACCATACGTCCTGGACCGGTGGCTGAGCTGGAGGCCCCACGGACATGACAGCAGCTCCCCAATGCCCTGCTGGAGCAGACAGGAATGGCAGTAGGAATGGTCGGAGAAAGATCATGGATCATGGGCGGTTCAGAGCAGGGAGTGGGCCAAATGGGGCAGATCTCAGTGGCAGCCATGCATGCCAAGAACCTAACCCCTTTCCCTGCCCCCAAATGCCCCCGAACTAAATAGCTGGCATAGGTCCGAGGAGACCCATTGGTAGCCAGGCAGTTTACGGGGAGGTAAGGGAAATCGTTACTTACCTTTCCTGAGCCATCTGGTGCCGCCGCCGCTGCCCCCCCCCCCCCAGTATGCAGTGCATGCTCAGGCAGTGGCACTGTGTGCTGTGGACTGGCGGGGGATAGGATTGGGCTCTCAATCGCCTCTTTCATTTATTATTGCTGATCCATCTGACAGTCTATCAATATGATCTGCCTTTTAATTATTATACCGAGAAATTTTCCTTTACCATTTTCCTTTCCCCTTTTTGCCTCTCATTGTCTAATTGTTTCTTTTAATAAAATCTAAACTGTCCCAAGAAGAACAAATAGGTTTGCATTGGTCTGAATTTTGTTATTCCAATAATGAATAAACAAGTTCCACTGGGGAATTCTCTGCAGCAGCTTCCACAGCTGAAGATGCAAACTATGTTTACACTGAACACTGGCTTGCCTCTTTGGTAGCGGGAGCTGCTTTGCTGCCACACGATGTGGCAATGGCGACCAGCTTAAATGGCTTTAAAAGGGGATTAGACGGGCAGCGCAATCCTGTGTAGGATATGGCGGCTGGCCTAAAGGGCTGGCCGCCGTATCGTATCGAGTTCCCAGGCTGCCCTGGGACAGCCCAGGAACAACTTGGGAGAAGGGGACAATCGTCCCCTTCCCCCAGTGTCAGCGGTGGTAGGCCCAATGGGCCTACTCGCATGTGCGCGAGCTCTAGAGCTCAAGCACAGTAACGCCGACCATGTCGGCGTATCTGGGGCCTGGAGGGAGTGTTGGATACCGGGGATCTTGGCCCCCGGTATCCCCACCCCCTCCAGGCCCCGGGCAGCCAATGGCCGCCCTCCCTCACCACCCGGTCCGCCCTCCCCCCGCTCCTGCCCCGACCGGCATAGGACTTACCTGCTCCGGGCAGACAGTGGGGCAAGCAGTGCCAGCCGCAGCACCAGTGCTGCTTGCTCTCCGGGTGTCACATAAGTGCCTTACAGCACTTTTGCAACACCCTGCGCCGGGGCAGCACGTCCTGCCCCGGCGCAACCCTACACAGGATTGTGCCGAAAGTGAGTACCTCTGAATACCAGTTTCTGGGAGGCAATAGCAGGACAGTGTTATTTGCCTCCATCTCCTACTTATGGACTTCCCAGAGGCATCTGGAAACAAAATGCTAGACTAGATGGGTCTTTGGTCTGATCCAGCAGGGCTCTTATAGCAAGAGCTTCAAAGAAAACTGTAACTGCATTTGGGGTTCTAGCCTCATGCACAAAGTAGTGTCTCTGAAGTGAGGCCTATGTGACCATGGTATGATCATTTGAAAAAACTGGGACTGTCATTTTACCAGTACAGTTCAGTTTTGATTGTCCCAAGACTCTAGTTTGTCCCTTTGGAGTCATTCTTTCCAATCCAGTGTCTTCTTCCTGGAAGGAAAAAAACCCATAACCACCAATGAAGGAACTGGTTATAGCTTTGCTTTTCAGGATATTCAAAATCCAGCTGTGAAGCAGCCCTCCCCTGTGCCTGGCATGTGTTTACAAATTGTATTTCTAAGGACACCCACTCTGTAGATTCAGTTGGCAATCGTCTGTACAGAACTCTAGTGTAAAGACTCTAATCAAAGGAAGAAATATTTATTGCTACTGCTTCAGAAATGGCAGTTGGTTATCGACTGTGGTCTCAAAGGGAGAAGATTTAGGACCCATTGACGCAGGATGTTTATTCTGATTGATGAAGAACAGCTGTGTGTATACATGAATCAGTATGTCACAGTTGGCACCTGCCACTATCCAATGTTTTATAAATTCCACTTCCATGTTTGTCACTAGCAAAACCAAAACTAGCACAGGTCAACCCCTGCAGTAGTAATTTAGAGATTCCCTGAGATTGTAGGGATTCTTACAACCATTGCTAATTTTCTTACAACCATGATCTTAATTTTCATTCATGTTTATTCTACTCTAAAAGCATAGAAGGAAACACCCACTCTGATCTAGCAAAATGTTTCTTTTTGGGAATAGATTTGTGCAATGGCCCATAATCTCACACATGCACATACAGGGTGACCTTTTCTAAATCCTTTTCAAATGACAGGTTTTCAATGGGATAATACCTAGCAGCCAGACAGGTATGACCTACTGTTACAAGACGAAATTCTCATTGGATTATGTGGACAATTGCTGTAGATGTTGCCAGAGTCAGCCCAAGATCTCCCAGCATCTGAGGCAGCATTTGGCATGCTGCCTTCCTTACCTGGCAATGTGCCAGCCTCTGCTCCTCCCACTCTCCTGCCTGTTGCCTTTGCCGCACAGAATGGCTCCGATGGTGAGGGGGCGGGGCCACCTCGTGCCGGCTTGTAAATAGGGACTAGGACGGAGCGCAGCTTACAGTACCGACCCCACCATAGGAACGCCTCTGTTCCGTGCCTTTGGGAGTGACTCTTCAATCAGTCTTGTGAATTCTGCAGTGTGTGCCTAAACACAATTGACCTTGTTCTGACTCAGCTCACTTTTTGAAACAAACGAACAACTTTAAGACAAGGTGTTTCACAATGTAGACGCACATGCTGAACCATTCACAACATTGGGCCATAATGTCCCCAAATCTGTTGAAAAATGTCAACACATGTTGGTTGATGAATTCACTTAGTGCAGCGGTTCCCAAACTGTGTGCCGCGGGAGTCTTCTGAAAAATCTTCTTCCCAGGTCTCCCAGGCGCTGCCAACTTGACTAGACTGAAATCACGTGATCTTTCAAGAACCACCCGAGATACTGGGATGCTGAAGGCACCATGACGGGTACGTTTGGGAACCGCTGGCCTAGTGGGTCTGCTTCTACTTCAAAATACAGCAGTTGTGGCAGTTATGCTTATCGAAGAAGGTAAAACGGGTAACAAGGTCATATCCAAAGGTAAAAACAGCGATCCAGCCGACTCAAACAATAACAATTTTATCCGGGCTTGACTATGACAGTACAGTCCCAGACAAACAGAAATTATTAAAAAGTCAATACTGGTACAACAGAAGCCTGACGTTTCGTGTCTTAATCCAGACACATCTTCTGGGGCAATCCAAAGCGAATTGGTAGATGGTAAAGTTCTCAGCGTCCTGCTTCGTTCTTTTTGTTTTCAAAAAAGCGCAGGAAGCCCCGCTGTCAAACAGACGGAACTCATTTCGGAAATCATTCATTACGGAAGACGTTCTTCCGCAGGAAGTTCTGCAGGAATTTAGTGAAACTGTTACTGAGGTTGTCAGTGAGGAAGCCTCCTCACACAGAGACCTAGATCTAAGCATCACTTATGTTAGTTAACATTCGAAAAGACTACATTGTTGCCGGATTGTCTATACATTGCTTGCTTGCGAATTATGGGGAGCCAGATACAATTAGCAAAGCTCAAATCCTGCTGTCTATTAAGCAAAGAGTGGGGACATTTCTTGCTTATCTCCAGAGCCTCCAAGTTCTTCAATATATTTAATTTATTTTCTGTTCTTAAGGAACATGTTTCTTTAAAATGAATAGTGTGTCCTGTAGCAAGGGCATGCTCAGCTACTGTGGATAGTTGTGGGTGCTCCAGTCTTACCGATCTTTCTGTGGCAGTGATTCATAAATAGGTCAGGACTTTTCCCAGTAGTTCAAGTGTAGGGTGGCAAACAGTGGAAATTATAACGCCAGACAAGTGAATGTAAAAAAAGGGGAGGAAAAAGAAAGATGGGAGAAACAACTGATGGATCACAAGGAAAGACAAACAACAAAATTTATTTATTTATTTATTTTTATTTTTCACATTTTTATACCGCCCTTCTTCCAAGGAGCTCAGAGTGGTGTACATATTTCCTCCCCTCCTTTTTGTCCTCACAACAACCCTAGCCACAAAATTTAACTTGTGGGCTTAATTAACAAAACAGTTGGAAAGCACTGCCATATGGATTTCAGTGGGTGTCTCGTGTTCTTATCAATCAAAGAATCAGATCTAAAAGGCAGTGCTACTATGACTTTAGGGGAAGGAGGTGTACGTTTAAAGCCTGCTTTCAGCCTTGAGTCCCTCTAGAAAACAGAGCACATCTTTGGCAGCTGATGAGGTCGCAAGATGGGAAGTTCTGCTTTCCTAGCAGGCCCCATTCTGGCACCTCGCTCCCTTGGAGTTTGGCCTTTTCCACTCTAGACAGTTCAAGGAGAAATAAGAGAAAAATGTGTGTTGTTTGTCAAACTGAAGAAGAGTGTGTTCCTTCCTGCTGCCTCTAGAGCTTCTGCCTGATATATTCTTCAGCAGTTTGCTGGAATGACACACACTGCCATTTGTTTATGGGTAAATAAACTACAAGGAATGACAGGAGATCAAAGTGGAATGCTGAATGTTCAAACTGTCCCAAATATGCTGATCATGCAACATGGGTAATACCATACAGCAATATGTCTAAAGCAGCACAAATGCTTCATTTAAAGTTTGCAGTATTCAAGGAAAGGTATGCAGTTAAGATAATGTAAACTCCAAAACAAGAGCAAAGATATGAGCAATGATTCTGAAGCAATTTCAGCCACTTGAAGCCAGCACTTATAGCCTTAATCCTGCAGTGCAACCATGGAGTGATAAAATGAACATTCTCTGTAGCTAGTTGCATAAGAGTCCATTCCCTGGATACCACGTATGAAGTTCAATAGTGATTTTTTTTTAATCATATCCCTCCAGATTCTATAAAATATTAAGGCCATGGCTTCTCATTGTGTTCCATATACTTGCTTTATTTCCACACCATTCATGGTATTTGGCAAGCACACTCAGTCAAGCCAGTGGGAGTGGGTCTCAGCTGGGAAGGGGGGATAGGAACATAGCGTGTGTGACTGCCATCAAGATTCTCCCCACCCCACCCTGAACTGCCCTTAGCCTGGCGCAATCCCCATCCCAAACTGCCAATGATCCTTCCCCGAACCGCCCTTGCCACCAACATACCTGCTTCAGCAGAGGATGGGGGAGGTTCTGGTGGCACCCATGCATGGCCTCTGGCTATTTGCACTGGCCCACCTAACCCGCAGAACAACAGAGTGACTTTTGCACCATTGTTCCAGACTTTAAGGTGGTGGATTAGGAGATCTGCTACCATAAGGCCTGGATAGTATTGGGCCATTACTGGTGGGTTTGAATAGACTGTGGACACTTCTGTATAGGTGTGCAAAGATGTAACTAGGTAGGTGGATTAATAGGAATTTCGGTGAATGCTGATAGGAACCATCCTGGCATACAATATGAGGGAAGACATTTCTACATGGGAAAAACCTTAATACAGTTATACAGAGGAGGCTGTTCAACGGGCTGGCGCAAAGGGATACAATGAAAACAGGTGATATGCAGATGTGTCTCCAAACATAAACACACAAAGCACATTTCTCAGTCAGTAGATAGAGGGATACAGGCAGGATGCAGTGGTTATGTCAAAAGGTTGAGGCAACCGAAGCAGATCAAAATACAGAGCTGCAGGCAGGATACAGTGATTACATAGAGCGGTTGCATTTAATGGAGACAATGCAAACAGGAGGTGCATTGGAAGGGTTACATAATTGCATTCAGTGGAGACAGGAGGTTGCACAAGTGGGATTATTTTCTTCCTCTCAGGATGAGTGACTTGGAAAGAAAGCACATTTGAGGAGATTTGAGGCTTGACCTGAGTTTCAGAGGCTGGACCTGAGTTTCAGCAAAGCAGCTTCATATTGGTCATTTTATGTATAGAGGTTCTCAGTGAAACAGTCCATAATACCAAACTGGCTTCAGTTGCCCCAGAATGCATTGCAATGCATTCTGGGGTGAGCCTGGAAGAGGAGCCTTCACATGACCCGGAAGTGGGTTGTTCAGCTTGAAAAGGCCCTGCAGAGGCTTGGAAACACTAAAAATGGTGATTTGGGGGCTTTTTTCTACTTTTAAAAACTTTCCTAATGCGGACCCTGATATCTGAAGATTCTCAGTATCCGGAGGGGGGGTCTGAAACAGAACCCCTGCGGATACCAAAGTCCCACTTGACCTAGAAGATGGACCAAATGTCTGATACAGTATAAGGCAGCTTCCTATGATCCCATCGGTCATTTCAACTACATTTTACCAGGGAGAACTGAGGGAGACCCAAATTGGCAGTGCCACTTCCCATCACATGTAGTTTAGGCCTTAATGGGGAATATTATTCTGTACTGGCCCATGCTTAAAGCTTTTTAAATGCTTTTTCACTTCCTCCCATCCCTTCCAAGTGCCTTCTTGTTCTCATATCTCCTTTACAATTGTATTTATCTGGGGAAAGTACTGTTTTAATTCATCAGCATTCAGAAGCACTTTTCAGTGCTTTATACCAGTTTTATCTCACTTCTGTACTGAATCCAAGTGTTGTACAATGCAAGAGTCAATAACAGGCCCAGAGTTCTGAAAGATTTAAGAAGAGTTTGTGCTTCTCCAGGAACAGTCCATAAACATTGTCTAACATGACCTTGATCAAGATCATATTAAGCAATGTTATGGAGCAGCTGAGCTGCACTCTTCTCCTCATCTCCCACCCCCATTTAAAGCCCAGTATATATGTTACAGTACAGCTTCCTGGGTGACCTTATCTCTCAAGGCACCATGTACACCACCCTTGAGCTCCTTGGAGGAAGGACAGGATAAAAATGTGAAAAATAAATACTATAGATAAATATGTTTACCAGCCTCTTGAAAAGAGAACCACATGGACACCCAAGGGAAGTTGGTTGTGTGAAGTGTCTGCATAGTTCAGCCAGTTTCATCAGTGCATGAGTTTAATTGGTTGAACCTGTGGGAAAGCTGCTTCTGAAACAGAACAAGAGGATCCCACTGTAATGTATGAATCCAGCCCAAGCAATCAAACTCAGTGCACTCTAGGCCCTCAGGTAAGTAGGGCATTTCCTCATGAACTGGTCATCTTCCACCTTGCCCCAGCAAGCGGACCTCACCTGTCTCAGAGTTTCCCCCTCTGCACCAGGCTTCTCCCATTTATTTTATGTTAAAATAGCATAACCTCACACTCCTCTCCCCCTCTGATATCTGACTGCACATGCCTTTGATGTTTGGTTGGGCTGAAAATTGAACACCCATTTTCTCCACGCTGCTCTTTGTAAATTGTTTGGGCTACCCCAGACCGTGACTGCTGCAGTGGTTTTGAGGCACCCATGGTGTACCCGCCAATTCTGGGTTTCCCTCAGCATCTCACCCACCAGCCGCAATGCAGTAGCTACTTTCCAGATCTTTTTCACGATGATTTAAGACTTCCTTTAGACAAACATTTTGTTACACAGCCACACACAAACACATCTCTCTTGATAGGTTTGTATTTAAGAATGCTATTCACATGGCTTAATAAAAGCATAGCCCATTAATAAGCAGCCAGCAACCCATTCACGCTGCAAGATGCTCAGCTTAAACAAAGGCATTAGAATGTGGAAATTTGCATTAATTTTTCACCGCCATGAATTGAGAAATCGCTCATCCTATGCATTTTGAGTCTAACGCAGTTTCATAGTTAAAATAATAAAGATACTTTAGAGCCATTTAAATTCAAAGCCATAACGTAGAGTGTGGCACACAGCCTATGCTTTATAGGCTGTATATACCCTCCCCTCCCCTTTCCTCCTCTCACATGTGTTGCAAGAAGTAATGACAGCTGCTTCTAGGAACAGCCACAATGCAATAGGGATATTAGGATCATTCAAAATACTAAAAAGGACCCTAGGCCCAAACGTACCTGCTTACTGCCCTGCCTATCCAAGGACATTCTTTCTCATTGCAAACAGTTTGTATTTCGTACAATGAGGTAGGGTTTACAGGATTAAACTCATTGTACATTATTGCTGGCCATGAAAGCTTTCAATTTTTTCCCCAGTTTGTATTTCCTTTGGTCACTGAAAGGGCTGCTTTCCCCTAAACTGAATGGGAAGACTAATGGGCAACCTTGTTCATATTGAAGTTTGACAGTAGTTGATATGGTGTGTGTCAAAGTATGCACTTTGCCACTGGAATTTACCACTCCTAAATACTCAGCCTTGCCATGAATCCTTATGATGGTAAAGAGAAAAGGACAATAAAAAAGCTATTTCAATAAATCACCATCACCAGTTGCAGAACAATTGTTTAGTATTCCAATCCTACTTCTCCTAGAAAATATTCCTGTATGTATGTATTCTCTGCCACAGACTTCACAGTCTTTCCAAAATGTGAAACCAGTTTAAGGATCATGACTCCTGAAGCAATAAAACAACTGATCTTGAATCTTTTGAAGCCTAAAAATGTAGTGATTGTTTATGAGAGAGAGAGAGAGAGAGAGAGAGAGAGAGAGAGAGAGAGAGAGAGAGAGAGAGAGAGAGAGAGAGAGAGAGAGAGAGAGAGAGAGTTTAACAAATGTAAGCAGGTAATTTTATTTATTTATTTATTTTTTCACATATTTATACCGCTCTTCCTCCAAGGAGCTCAGGGTGGTGTACATAGTTCCTCCCCTCCTTTTGTAGGTGAGGCTGAGAGATAGTGACTGGCCCAAGGTCACCCAGGAAGCTTCGTGGCTGAGCAGGGATTTGAACCTGGATCTTCCAGGTCTGAGTCCGACTCCCAAACCACTACACCATTGAAAACGAAATCATAACTTAATTTCCTCTGCTAAATAGTTCAACTGCAGAAGAACTTGCACTTGCTTATCCATTCAAGAGGAATAACATTAACACTGGATCATGACCATGTATTTTGTGTTGGAGTTGGATACTTCTTCCCAACCCTTCAGCAACACTACTAGTTGGACAGCTCCAAGTGTCTATACAAGTGTCTGTCTACACCAGGCAGAAATTGCACTCCTTAATTTCATGTTGTATGGATAGAATTAAAAAGGAAAAACAGTTGGGGGGGGAGCAATCACTATTACATGTTTCTTGTTTTTACAGATCAGTTTAGTTGTTTTTATGGTCTGATGAATGAGAATCCTTCCCAGTAGTAGCCTGTTGCTGACTTAGCATAGTGTAAAGTAGCAGCTAAGAGACTAACAGAGCAATCCGACTTAACTTTTGTGCCGGTTTAACCAGCGGCGCAGCGAGAACGGGAGGCCCCAGAATGAAAAAGAGATTCAAATCTCCTCCAAAAGAGGAATTCAAAGGGGATTTGCATCCCTTTTCCGTTCTGGGGCCTCCTGTTCTCTCTGCGCTGCTGGTTAAACCGGCACAAAAGTTAAGTCGGATTGTGCTGTAAGGGCCCAATCTTATCCTTTCCCCTCCCCACAGATGCAGCCTTGCCAAAAAGGCGAGCGCTGCATCCAGCGGTGAGGGGGGTGACCCAAGGGCAAACAGGAGGTAAGTATAAAACATTTATACTTACCTCCCAGTAAGCCCTGAGGCCACGTATGTGTCTCCTCGGACCACTTGTAGTGGCGAATGTCTGAGGAGAGCAAGGGGGAGAAGAGGTTTGAAAAGGAGGGGATAGGATCTGGCGTGTGCCATTGCTGCCGGATCCACCCCATCCTCCTCACCCCAGTTCCTTCCCCGCCTGCCTAATTTCATCCCAGTGCTCCCCCTCCCTGCCCACCTCCCGTCCCCACTGTTGACTTACCAGGTCCAGCGGGTGCAGCAGGGTCTGGTGGCAGATTAGAAACCTCGCATTGATGGTAGACTGCTTATAACAATGTGTTAAATGTCACTGTGGTTTGGAGAATAGAAGAAAGGGCAAAAAGACAGCTACCGGTAGATAGGCTGCTATTTCATGCTTTACATGTATTTTTGTGATCCAGCTGGAAGACATTTTCAGGCAATTTTATGGGCAAAGAAAAGATCATATCTTTGGCTAATGGTTATTTGTCACAGCAAAATCCAGATGCCTTTATATTTGCCTGCCTTCTGTAACAGGAATTTGAGACCATGAGGTAAAACGCTGAACGTTCACTTGTCTTGATCCAGTTAAGAATATTTGTCATAGTATTTAAGATCTCTGAGGAAATCAGGCCTTAAAAATCTTATTCTACTACCCATGGTGTGTGGCTCTGTGTGAGTGTTGTGTGTGCTTGTCTGCTTACAGCTCTCATGCTGCTTCAGAGAAAAAATGACAGTTACACTAGTGAGAAATCACATTCTGCGTGTCTGAGCACAATGAACGACATTTTTTTTAATCTCAGGAATTACCTCAATAACATGTGCATTATTGAGAAGGAAATTTTGAAGGATGCCCTCAGAATCCCATCAGAACATTGGGCATAATCTCAACCCTGATTTTCCCCATCAAAACTTGCCTAATATTGCACAAGTCAAGTGTAACATGGCAAATTAATAATTATGCTTGCAAAGTTCATGTGGTTTATCCCAAATTGGGTATTTTCCATTTATTTTACATTCATCTTGGCAACCCAAATATGAAATAAAATGGAAACACTCAAGACGCTTGAGTTCTGCAGTCTCTCAGAGTGAAATGAATGTACTAGATTTCTGCACAAACTCAAAACACCACAATAGTGTTTTAATAACAATGGCTGGAGAGCCTTGTAGCCTATGAGGAGGGGGCAGAAAGGTCAGGCTGCTTCAACTACAAATCTTTCATCCTGGAGGGTAAAAATAGATTTAAAAAAATAGACTTGAGGGAGGTTTCAAGACTCTTGGGAAAAGGGAAGTTTGTGTCACAACACTCCTAGTGCTATATTAGTAACATGGCAGTTTTTTTAAAAAAATGATGGTCAGGAAACTTACTGTCCAATCCTGTGCAAACATAGACCGGCAAGGCGAGCGCTCCGCCGGCCTAAGGTGTCACAAAAGTGCCATAAGGCACTTTTCTGGCACCTCTAGTGTAAGCGGCTCCAGCACGGAGGCCGGCACTGCTCACTCCGTTGCCGGATGGACTCCATGCAGGAGAATGCTGCGCCGGGTGGCAGGAGGGCGTGGGGAGGGCAGGGAGGGGTGGCAATGAAGGGGGCCATCAGTCAGCCTGACCTGGCCTGGGAGGGGGCGGGGATATCGGTGCTGGGTTGCACCGATATTCAACGCCCCTTCCCAGGCCAAGCCGGCCTTACACAACCTCCCCAGACACGTGCCAGCTAAAGAGCTGCCGCACATCCAAGGAGGCCCATTGGGGCCTCTGGGGCTTACACTGGGGGTGAGCCCTGGCCATGCCAGCGCGGGCTGCATCCTGACTAGGATGCAGCAACCGGCCCTTTAGGCCAACCACAGCATCTTAGTCAGGATTGGGCTGCCCATGATTTTCAAGTAAATGGGGCATGATGGAAGCATTCTGCTTCTTGCCTGGAGCCCATACACTTTCAAAACTCTTCAGATGGATCGTTTAATCCAGGATTTAATGGTTATCCAGGATGTAGTCACTGAACTGATAGAAATAGTACTATAAACAGTCTTTGCCCTCAAGAAATTGTTTTGTAATAGAAATACGTGGAGCCCTTTAACAAGAGGCGTTCAGGTGTGAGGTTCTAACAATGTGAGATGATAACAGACAGCCTAGTGTCATTTTGTGGCCTTTAATCACTCAAGAGAAGTATGGGTTATAGCCAAGACTGTAAATTGCATCCTACTGCCCAGGTGGTCTGGGGGGAAGAATGTATACGTGATGTCTGAGGCAGCTAATATGCAGAGGTCATCACACTGAATCTCTGCTGTAATCATGGAGTTCAGCCGTTCAAAAACTGGTGTCTATTAGTAGTATTCTAAGACTGCATTCCTATTCACCCCTTTCCTGGGAGTAGGGCCCATTGTTCTCAATGAGGCATGCTTCTCCGTAGACATGCTTAGGATTGTCTGTAAATTACGGACCAATCCTATTCATTCCTTCCTCCCACTGGCGTCGCTGGAGGTGGGGCAGAAAGCTAAGTTCTGCAGCTTTCCACCCCACCGTTACTCTCCGGTACGAGGCACCCCACCCCCTCGTCGTAGCAGCCCGTCAGCGGAGAGAAAGCAATGCGCAGGGACTCTCCTGCGCGTTGCTTTCTCTCTGCTGACAGGCTCCTATGACGAGGGGGCGGGGTGCCTCGTACCGGAGAGTAACGGTGGGGTGGAAAGCTGCAGAACTTAGCTTTCTGCCCCACCTCCAGCGACACCAGTGCTTCCTCCTCACCAATGCAGCAATGCCAAAATTACTACTACTGCATCCTGCGAGGGGGGGGCAGTTGTGGAGATCTCCTCTGGATAAAGGAACATTTGTTCCTTTACCTGGGGATAAGCCTCTGCAGTGAGGAGGGGTTTACTCGGTGCAGGGGTCTACTCGGTGTAGTGCAGAGGGGTCTACTCCATGTAGACCTGCACCGTGGGATCAGGTCCACTGCTGCCACTGAAGCTGTTCCCTTACCAGAATCCAGCCATCCCCTGCCCAACTTTCCTGACTCACAATGTCCAGGGGGATCTGTCAGCATGTGCAGAAAGGCTCCGGCCTTCCTGCTGGTGCTCTAGCAGCACACACCTCTGCGTGCTGCCGGAGTGATATTTAGGACTGATGTTCTGTCAGCCGTCATTTCTAATCCAATAGGATTGGGATGCCCATCAGTGAATTTTGCCTATGCTTCTTAGAGCACAATCCTGCTCTAAGTTAGGGCGGCGGAACGAGTATTCCACCACCGGGAGTAGTTGCAAACGTGCCGTAAAGCACGTTTGCAACTACTTTAGAGCCAGGAAGGCCAGAGCAAGGCCAGCCTTCCCAGCTCCACTGCTGGAGCCCTCGGCCTGCTGCCGGACCCAGGTAAGTCTGGATCCAGTGGGCGAGGGGGGAGGGTTGGTGGAGGCGGTGGAGGAACGGCGGAGCTGGGAGGGTGGCCATAGGCCATATCCACCATATCCCGGTCCCCGCTGGGCAGCTGGGCCATTACACAGCCTCCTCTGACTTCCGCCAGCAAAATAGCTGGCAGAAATCCGAGGAGGAGTATCAGCCCCAGTCGCAGTTACACTCGGGGAATGGGACAATCATCCCCTTCCCCAAGTAGACTTTCCTCCGCAGGCTGCCTTCTGCAGGCTTCCCGTGGCGGAGATCAGGATCCAGCAGGCGACCTCGGCCACCCAGCAGATCCTTACGCAGGATTGGGTTGCCCATCCTTTCTAAAAGTTGGCTTGGAAAAGGTTTTTAAGCTCCAAATACTGAACAAATTATACAAGTGTTACAACGCAATCCTGTGTAACCATGCACTGGTGTAACACTATAGTAGATGCACTGGTGTAAGTGCACTTATGCCAGTGTAATTGCACTTACACTGGTGCATCTGCTGTTACACCGGTGCAAGGTTACACAGGATTTTGCTGTGACACAGAGCTCACAGGTTCCAATACTGAACCTTGGTTATGGCTTAAATTGAGACCTGCACCCAAAGGCACAAAACAAGGAGGACAGAGAAGGGCAGAGACACCTAAAAATATTATCCTCCTTGATTACAAATATGATGTCCCTTGAACAATCCTTGAGTTTGTGAATGTAAATAACAACTTACATTTCAAAGCAGGAACATTTCAAACTTAGAGCAACATTAAAGGTAAAGGTGACCCCTGACAATTAAGTCCAGTCATGTCCGACTCTAGGGTGTGGTGCTCATCCCCATTTCAAAGCCGAAGAGCCAGCGTTGTCCGAAGACGCCTCCATGGTCATGTGGCCAGCATGACTCTCCTTGCCGTAGCGCGTAGCATGCAGCTGGAACACGGAGCGCTGTTTACCTTCCCGCAAGCGGTACCTATTTATCTACTCACATTAACATGCTTCGGAACTGCTAGGTTGGCAGGAGCTAGCCAAGCAACGAGAGCTCACCCCGTCGCGGATTTGAACTGCCGACCTTTCAATCGACAGCTCATGGTTCAACGGTTTAACCCACTGCACCACCCGCTGGCTTAGAGCAACATTAGGAACATTTTAATTTCTACATTCGTTTTAGCTAGAAGTTTTGACTAGCAAGTTGTTCCCAAGAAATCAATCTACACGCCTCTTTTGAGCTTTATTGGTTGCATCCATGTCATCTCTGGTCAGATTCTAAAGCTGTCAATTCATGCTCTAAGGAGACCGCTTGTATCAGCTGTTTGCTCTTGTTATTCTGATGAAGCCACGAGTACTTATGTGGCGAAACGTCAATTGTTTTTAATGTTTTCATAAACCTGTCACCTCTCTTAAATGACGTATTTCCCGGAATATGGAAGTGTTTAATTCAGTAATCTACACTACTCGTGAAAACCTCAAATCGTATATATTAGGAACATTCTTCCCCACTCATGTACCTTCACAATGAAGGTTGCTTATTTAACGCAGGATGGTTCATACATACATCTGTGCATGAATGCTCCACTGCATTAACAATGCATGAATGCTCCACTGCATTAACTGTCTAAAAAAAAGTGCTCTTTCGAATAAGGAATTTGATGTCATGCCCATTTCACAGCATCGTGATGGGGTAGTGACAATAAGGGTACCTGCTGGGGATGGGGTCATGCAGTAAAATGCTGAGTGGTAGGAGAGCACGAACTTCTCTGGTGCAGAACCACATGCCTTCACCTAAGTCATGTCTTTGATCTTGCAAGGTCAGTTTTAACCAGATTCCCATTTTGTGGTGCACATTTTAAGTGCTGCTGTAGACAGACAGTCTAGCCGCAGGATCCTCTGCAATGTGTGCTCGCTACATAGTTGTAACCACTTTTCAAGATTAGATGGTTGCAGAATTTAATGTCCAATAAATCTATATCTGTGCTGAACTGTTGTGGCAAACGTATTGCTGCTAGAGTTAGAACAGCATTGTGCTATAACTGCATTTTCATGTGACTCTTACCAATGTATTCTTAATAATAATGGACACAGATTTATAGGTTATCAGGATCAAAAGAGGGATATACCTTATCAGAAGTTTTTTTTAATGTTGGTGCCACCTTTGGATGAACTTAGATTCAACTGCCTTTGGCCTTAAGTGATGTACTCAAGCATGGGTCTACTTCCTGTGCCGTGGGTTTCGAACTGCCAGGGAGAGATGGCTGATGAGATGCTAGGGCACCTTTGGGTGTGATTTCTTTTTTAATGGATTCTGTATATTTGTTCTTTGGAGTGAAACAGCTGAAACATGAAGCTATAGCAAATCTTCTAGCCGCTGTTTGTTGCAGAGAAAGAGAATGTCACTTGGATTATAAAACTAGAGGCTTCCAGTCAAAGATTTGGCTGTTAAGTGTTAAATCAATACATGAAGTTCTGCCTTCTTCATCTCTGGGTTATGAGCAACTCTCATTGCTGCCCATTCTCTCTCCCTCTCTCCCCATTCTCTCTCTCCCTATTTCTCTCTTCACCCATTGGCCTTTTTCCTTTCCTCTTCTGACCTTCCTTTTGTATTCCATCCATTTCTGTTTTCCTGGGCCTGCTTTCTTCTGTGCCCTGCTTTCTTAGGAACCTGCTTCTTCCATCCACTCCTTCCCCAAACCATTCTGCCTCCCCTGCTGCTCAAGGATCAGAAACTCATCCAGCTGTGGCATTAGGGCAGATGGAGAGAGTTATAGATGTAGCAAAATGGAACAAAACTTAGCACACCACGTCATACTATGTATAGATTCTTTATAATATCTTTATATCAGATTAATATCTGATGAACCCCATGTGTCATTCCTTATAATAGCTTCCTCCACCCTAATATCGTCTTCCACCCATGATCAAGCTTCTCCTGTCTTCCTTCAAGTGTCTCTGTTACCTTGAAGTGTCTCCGGTGCTCCCTCTTGCTTTTTAAAAAAAATCTTCCTCCTTACATTCTTTACCTGTCTGGCATCAGTCTTCTTTTTAAGCACAACATTTCCACAGGTATCTCCTCCAGCTTTCATGCATTTCCCCCATATTACTGGGATGCCCTCTCTCTCCATGACATATGCCACACTCAACAGGATGAAATCAAAGGCTCTTCTCCACACCGCCTTCTCTCCTCAGGCCTTCTCATATGATTTGCTTCCTCTACCACTCCCATTTCCTTGACTGTTTCCTTATGAGTCTTGTCTGCAGGTGGAGACTGGGTATTTTTAATCTCTGCTAGGCACCTAAAATCTCTTGTCAGGACCTGATTAATGGAGCAGTCCTCCATAACTTTCCACCTGCAGAGCGTGTGCTCTGCAGACGGAGGGTGCCGTAAACGTGGCACCCTTGGCCTGCCAGTGCGGAGGCCGACAGGCCTCTCTCTGCTGCACATCCAACCCTGCAGCCACCGATATCCTGCTCCCGTTCCTGGGCTTGACGGCCTTTTCCCCGCCGCCCCGAATGTACATGAGCTCTAGAGCTGACGTACATCCAAGGAGGCCCATTGGAGCCAGGCACCCCAACACCAGGGGACGGGGACGAACATCCCCTTCTCCCAAGGAGTGCCCAGGCTGCACCAGAGCAGCCTGGGAAGGGCTGAGGATCCTTATGCAGATCAGGCTGCCCATAATACAGTATATATCTTCAATTCACCATTTATTCTTTGTCATGGCACACTGTACATATCTCTCTGCAATGATGCAAGTTGCTGATGGTGAGGTTTTTGGTGCAAAACGCTGTCAGATTGTGTGGTTCTCATGGTTCACATTTCTTTCCCCTGAGGAGAAAGTTAATAATGCATCCCTGTGTGTTAATAACTTCCTACATTACATAGGTCTATTACAGGCAATTTGTCTCACACTTCTTTTGTGTTACACATAACATGTAACCCATGTTACGGGTTTTTGTAGTATGCTAATTATATAGCTGGACTGAAAACCTTAAATAACGAGATTGTTGTTGTTTAAAGAATTGTTGAAAGAAAATGGAAAAAGAGAAGGAAGGCTGACACATTAGGGCCATCACATTAAACAGACCTCCCTCTTACACACTGTTCAGAATATAGGGGGGGGGGAGAGACCTTAGAACACAAGAAGCTGCCTTATACTGAGTTAGACCCTTTTGTCCATACAGCTCAGTATTGTTGACACTGACCTTTGGGGTTTTGAGACAGACATTTTTCCTGTCCTACCTGGAGACAACGGGGATTGAACCTGGGACCTTCTGTGTTCTGCTACTGAGCTATGGCCCCTCCCCTTCATGAGCCTGATCATGATCATCATTCCCTGTCATGAGCATCTATTTTATAGTTACTTGACATATTTCTCTGGTTTATTCTACAAATCCTGCACACATACACACACACACTAATCATAGCTCCATAATCATTTCTCCTTTGGGGAGAAAGGCGGGGTAAAAATATTGTAAATAAAAATAAATAAATAAATAACACTGGTGCAAAAAATTCCCACAGGTTGGTTTTTAAGATGCGATGCAACTGCAGTCCCTGAACCCCACACAAGGAATAACTCAGGACAACTCTGGAGGAGCTGTGCCATCTCTGAACTTGTTTGCCTAAGTTCAGGATAGATTTATGGAGGAAAAGTCCATCACAGCTTACAAGCCATGATGGGGATAAGCAACCTCCTGGTTGTAGGAGTAGGTTTTCTTTGTGCCAGGTGCAAGGGAGTGGCGACAGGATACAAGTATCTTGTTGTCTTGTGCTCCCTGAGGCATCTGGTGGGGCCACTGTGTGATACAGGAAGCTGGACTAGATGGGCCTTTGGCCTGATCCAGCAGGGCTCTTCTTTATGTTCTTATGTTCTTATCCCCAACCTGCCTGAGCAAATTCTTAGGTAATTCCTGGAAGCCTGCCTGCCTCGTCCCATGTGAATGCAGGCAGAGTGGGCCTAGGGGCAGGAGCCAGTCACTGGGATCAGAAGGAAGGCTTGCAGATAATGTAAAAAGACTTTGCTCATGCACAGGTGACTTGAGGCGCTTCACTTCACTTGACTGACAAATTGAAGAATTGTACAGTATCTCTTCTTTGCTTCCGAATCTAGGAAACTGATCTGATATGTGCAGTTCGCCACAGATGTACAAACCAGATTTAAAGGGCTTTTGTACACTTCCTTTTAGTGTCCATGACTTGGACAAAACAAAAAAGAAAACTCAAGGGAGTGTGTGGTGTTTTTTTAAAGAATAAACATCAAAAATGAAACCAAATTTTTTAAAAAGAAAAAATGGTATGTGCTGGTCAGAAACCATAATAAAGAACTGAACTGGAAAAAATGGTGTAGTTCTAACAGTATATTAAACTTTAAAAATGCAGTCTAAGCTCCTTAAGTACAGAGAGCTGCCTTTTTTAATTATGAAATGTTGTAAAGAGCCATGTACATTGATTGCACAGTATATAAATCATCATCATCTATAAATCCCTCTGAGGTTAATTTGAGCTCTGCAGTCAAAAACCATAGTGGGGATTGCACCCTAATTACTTACTGAATATTCTGCCCTTCTTATGTGCATCTGATGAACTCTTGCTTCAGATCACTCTGAATAGCTAATTGCCTTCAGTCAGTGGTTACTGTCTACTCTATCTACACTTTACCATAATCATCTAGATTAATTTGTGTATGTCTGTACTCCAAAATTGGAGCAAGGACTCCTGCAACTGCTACTCTTTCGCAGTTCATGTAAATTGTTCAGGTTAGTTATGTTCTATGCTATGCACTGGAATCTTGGTGTGTCCTTTTGCTCCTTAACTTGGTTCTTGTAGACCTAATTCATAACCCTACTAGAATGATTAATCTTAAGAGCACTAAGCAACTCATCCCTATGGCTAGTAATAATGCCAAATCAGCATTCTAAGACTTGCTACCAAGCTTGGCCAGTGCATTTATGCTAAAGCTTGTTATCTCACTGGTACAGTGTGTCGAAGCTGCCTCCTGCCTACATTTGCAAGTAAAGACAGGTGCCAAACATATGTCTGTCTATAGAGGGAAAAGAATCTACCCTTTGATCTGACAAACTAAAAAGAAATAAGCAAGCCCTTTTGAAGGCATCTCCAAACTCATTTCCTGCACACCTCATTATCAATTCCTTCTCCCTTTCTTTCATATTTTCCTGGGTCTTCACAGAAGTGAGCTTTCCTGCAGCAGCTAAACATGGCAATCTGATCCCCTCCCTTGTGTCTCCATGCTATCTGGGTAGCACTGAGACGTTCCATCTGTGTAGAAATGATGTGTTTAATCATAATTCTTTATGCTTTCAGGCATAAACAGCCAAGGTATCTTACTTCGGAAGCGAAAGCATCCATCTTTTATGGGCCACTGCTCCCTCATATAGTAGCTTGATCTTAAAACAGTGCATCCAGCACAGTGAGCAAAGCTCAGACTGCAGGACTGCAGTCAGCGATGCGCGCCGTCTGCAGTATTATTAGAGAGTTCACATTGTGGCGTCACCTGCAGCCAATGAGGGCATCTGCATCTCCAGAGCAGTTTCTTCCCACTGCCCTAATGGAATTCCGTTCTATAGCTAAAGCTGTTTGCTATCATCCATGGCTTTAAATAAGCATCTTCTGGAATAAATTGACTCTAGTTCTCTTTTCTTCTCCTTCCCACTTAACTTGGATGTTTGTGTTGCCTACAAATGAATCCATTACACCTGCCATCCTCCAGAAATTTCAGCCATCACTTTCTGTGATCAACGGCTACTGGTCCAATTGTATAGACCACAGTGCTGGAAGAAAACTGTATTGGGCCTTGGGGCTGCCATGCAGGCTGCGGGGATTGGTTTTCATGCTTCAGATACCAGGAATACCAGATAACGTTGACTTTCAGGCTAGAGTTTATCCAGAGCGGATGGGCCACAGCTAATTTGTACATTTAATTGACATAATTGAAAATGTTGACAGTATGTGGCAAGCCCTGTCTCTTCAGCTGAGTCCCCCAACAGCTTTTCAAACAAAAACCCTCTGGTACACCCAGCCCCAAATTCTCAAAATTGGAATAGTGTGTGTGAGGGTCCTTGAGTTTGCCTTCTGTTTTCTGAGTGCTGAGGATTCATTGCCATTATTTTTCTAATATCTCTCTTCATTGTAACTATCGTTGCAGTCACGTTTTCATTAAAACTAAGATTCCTGTTGGGCAGCCCAATCCTGTCTAACTATCCAGCGGGCGGCCCAGGGCCGCCCGTCGGATCCCATGCTCACGCTGGGTCGCTCTAGAGTGGTCCGGAGGTCTACTTGGGGAAAGGTCTACTCGGAGGTCTACTCAGGGTCTACTTGGCCCATACTCCCAAGTCGTCGCGAATGTGCTTTAAGGCATGTTCACGACGACTTCAGGCAGCGGAACACTCGTTCCGCCGTCTATTTTCTAGTCAGGATTGTGCTCTGAATAAGAGTCCCCAGGTCAAGCTGAAATTATGCACCAAACATAATTTCTCACCCTTGCAGCAAACAATTCTAAATAATCTATTATAGATCTGATGTCCCATCCCCATTTTTGATAACCAATGAAACTACTTCCCAAGCAGCTTTACAACTTATTTATTTATTTATTTTTCACATTTTTATACCACCCTTCCTCCAAGGAGCTCAGAGTGGTGTACATATTTCCTCCCCTCCTTTTTTTGTCCTCACAACAACCCTGTGAGGTAGGTGGGGCTGAGAGACAGTGACTGGCCCAACGTCATCCAGGAAGCTTCGTGGCTGAGCGGGGATTTGAACCTGGATCTTCCAGGTCTACGTCCGACTCCCAAACCACTACACCATCCTGGCTTATACAACTTATACAACACTAAGGGCCCAATCCTATCCCTGCCAGCCCATAGCATGCAGAGCGCTGAAAAGAGTGCTATGAGAGGGGCCACCAGATGGCCCAGAAGAGGTAAGTAAAAATCTTTTTTACTTACCTCCCCATAGGCTGCCTGGCTTCCAATGGGTCCTCTTGGGCCTACACCAGTTATTTAGTTCAAGTTGGCATAAGTCCAAGGCGTGTCAGGGGGTGGGTCTGGGCTGAGAATGTGGGATAGGATCTCAGCATGCACAGCTGCCACTGAGATCTCATCCCAAGCCACTCCCTGTTCCATTCCACCCTCATCCTCCCCTGAACTGCCCTTGCTGGACTACCTGCTCCAGCGGGGGATGAGGAGAATCTGTGGGTTGGTGGCCATCGAGCATAGCCTCTGGCCATTTGCACTGGCATACCCGGCTCACTGAATGACAGAGCAATTTTTGTGCCATCATTCCAGGAGTTATGGTGGCAGATTGCCACAGTAAGGCCCTGATAGGATTGGGCAGTAATTGGTCCAGCCCTGTGTGCTATGCTGTTACCAAGATAGGTTGTAGTCCTAGATACTACTGCCAGGTTGCATTCTGGCTCTACCCTATCAAGACTTCCCCTGTCCTTTCCTTCCTCTGGGGTCCTGCTTGTTACAGCAGAGGGGTGGGGTGGGTAGGGACAGAAGGACTCAAGAAAAAAAATGGAAAGAAGACTTTGCAGCTGTATCATTTTAAAGGAACAGAACAGATCACCAGTTTGCAATCTGGTAACTTTAGTTTTGGTTGGTTGGTTGCTCAGCAAATATGTAGAAAACCAGAGCCTCAGAGTACACTCCAGGAAGAGGACAGGAAACACATCCAATTGGTGTTTGCCTCCCTTCTTCTCCTCCTGTCCCATTCTTGTGTCTTCCGTGCAGCTCCGGGAGGTTCCTTCAATCATATGGACATACCGTATTGGTCTGAGTATAAGACTCACTTTTTTCTCCTAATTTAAGTTTTTAAACTAGGAGTGTGTCTTATAATCAGGCTGTTGCAATTTAATGCCAGTGATTTAATTAATTTTTTTAATAGCACCAAACTTTAAGGGTGCGTCTTATAATCAGGTGTGTCTTATACTCGGGACAATACGGTATATGCAGACAAACTGCACAGATCCTGAAAATGGTTGTAAAATGTGGCTGGTTTCTGTTTAGTCACAGATCTGTTTTTAATTTGTAGTTAAGCTATTAATTGGTTAAACACACCAATTACTGATGCTAAATGAAAAACAGCTGAAATGGAGGAATGACATCCTAAGGCCATTATGTAAGCAACAAAGCTCTCATTGACAACGTTTTTCTATCCACTGTTCCCAGGAAAGTGGAAGCCATATCTATTTGGGCTGAAAGGTTCCCCTGGAGTTGTGTGGATGTATTGACCAGATAGTTAACTTGCCAGTGCAAACCTGCCCTGATTTCCAGGAGATCACATAATACTTACAGAGAGAAGTTTCATAGATGATGTGAACATGTTAGAATTATATTGTTGAGATTAGATTAAAAGAGCATGAGGAGAGAAGCACAAAACAATGATGATTTCATTTCTGACACTAGCAGCCCAATCACATCCTCCCCCACTGGTGCAGCCATGCCAAAAACAGGCATGCTGTATCCTGCAGGGGGGGGGATCAGGAGGTTCAGAGGGAAAAGAGGTTTTAAATCCCCTTACACCTCCGTAAGCCTCCCGCTCCACAATGGTGCAATGACCTGTGCCAGCAATTTTGTTGGTGTTGAGGAGAGAAAGGGGGTGGGAGGCTGATGCTGGAGGGGATAGGATCTGGCATGCACCATCACTGACAGATCCACCCCCTCCTGCAGTCTCCCTGCCCCCCGTTCCACCCCCTCCCTGCTCAGTTTCACCTCTCCTCATCTCTGTTCTGCCCTTGCCTACCCCTCCCTCCTCCGCTGTCTTACCTGCTCCGGGGGTGGTCAGCAATCACCTGGCCGTTGATTGCTCCGGGGGGGGGGGCAGCAATCCCACTGGTGCTTAGAGAGCGCACTACTCTGCATGTTGCCTGAGTGCCCTTTACAGCTGCTTTGCAGCAGTTACCGCCAGCAGAACGGGTGTTTCTCTGGCCCAAAGGATTGGGCCGTAAATATTGCTACTGAATAAAAATATGGATCCTTGCTGAAGGCTTATGTGCTTTTCATAATCAGCAATGCTGCTTTTTTTTCAGTTGTAGGACTAAAATTTAGGCTATTGGTTGCTCATGCAACACTTGTGTGCTATAATGTTCTGTCCTGTCCCACACAATGGTTTTCTTGTGGCATAATATTTTGCTAATCATACCTTTGGGGAAAAGTAAGTGCTGTTCTGGGGAACCCTTTGCATTAGGAATAAAATTTGCCTTCTAATTCTAACTCCTAGTTGCCCAGCCTCATCATTGGTGGATGCAAGGATGCAGTATGCAAGGATGCAGTGTGTCTTGCATCATCATGATGTCCTTGCAATAATGGCCAGCAAAACTGGGAAACATACTTGGGAATTACAGGTTGATTATCCCTTTTCTGGACATCCAAAATCCAGACTATTCCAAAATCCAGACATGGGGGTGGGTGGGGCTATGATTTTAAAAAAAAACTTTTTCCAACACCTGGCTGGCATAGCGCAAGGCTTGCTGAGGCACACAATTATTTTTTTAAAAGTGTATAAAATTACCTTCAGGTGTATATGAGGCATAAATGAATTTCATATTTAGACTTGGGTCCCATCCCCAAAACCTCTCATTATATTTATGCAAATATTCCGAAATCCAGACAAATCCGAAATCCAGACAACTTCCCGTCCCAAGCAATCCAGATAAGGGATACTCAACCTGTATTATCCTTAACTTCTGAATGGAGGTCACAGTATTGTCTTTACTTTATGTTGCCAAACAGACTTAACAAATGTCATGCCACCTTATATTTCTCACAGGACTGCCCTGGGAGCTGATGAGGGGATCTTTAGGAATGTCACGCAGTAGGTGCTGAGGCAACTTGGATGGAAAGACATCAAAAATGGCCATTCCTATTTGAAAAAAGATTCTCACGCACAGACTTGCAATAGCCAACAGCCATGTCAAAAAAAGGACGCAGCAAGGCTGAAAAGCCAGAGGCACTGATTATGTCCTTACAAGCTGCCAATGAAGATCTCAGGACCAAGCTAACAGACATTCAGATTGAGCTTCATCAGGAGAAGTCTAAGGTGAGTAGAGATTTGGGAGTAAAGGAGAGGTGACTGAAAGAAGACAGTCAAATTACAAATGGCAAAATATGCAGTTCATCCCCTCTTGTGAGCTGAAGGTTTGCTCCTGATTTAGGCAAAGATTACATTTAAAAGAGTGTTTAGATGAAGAATTGCAGGCTGGCCTTTTTCTCTGGACTGTATTCCAGGTGTTTTGTCAATATACTGTAATCCTTTCACTGTAGCTGGATGTAGCACCCCTCATCTCCAACTAGAGACAGCTAATCGTTTTCTAAAAGAGTTGGAAAAATTCTCCTCTGTTAAGACCGACTGCAAATTAATGCCTATAATCTCACTGGAGTGTGTGAGGAAAAGTGTGTTGCAATACTTGCTGTGTTGCAACACAGTCCCCTGCTGTGTTGCAATACTTATTTAAACTTTTTTTTTACTTGCAGTAGTTTTTTATATGAGGGGAGGGAGCATTCAAAAATGGTATCTGCTGCCAACAATCTGAAGGGGCCTCATTCTGCCCTATGTAGACCAGGTGTATGTGGGTCCTGCTACACCTCTCTCTCTCTCTCTCTCTCTCTCTCTCTCTCTCTGTACTTAACACCTATGACCCAGACTTCACTATGAACATTGCCTTGGGCAAAACAAATCTTCGCTGTCACTACATTCCATAATTAAGCAACAGCAGTGTTTTAACTTACATGCGGTTGTTCTTCATGAAAACTTTTCTGGGTTGTCCATACATCAGGGTTTCTATTAACCTCAGAGGGCAATCAACCAATTCTGTGAAAATCAGTTTCTTTAATTGCAGGGATGAAAAAAAGACTTCTGTGCTGCATTATTATCTGACAGGGTAGCGTACTCTGGAGGATTTCTCCTCACACACTCCAGTGAGATTTATATATAGGCATTAATTTGCAGTCGGTCTTAACAGAGAAGAATTTTAAACAAAAGGAAAGCAATGCAGCGCTTCCTTGGCTGCAGCCCTGCCTGCAAGTTATGCACGGAAGTCCCATTCAGGTCAATGGGGACTTACCCGTGTGTAACTACAGGCAGAATTTCAGCTTTCATTTTCAATGCAGCATGTGTATTATTGCCATTTTATAATCATGAAAGACAGCACTTTCTTTTTAAGTGTTTGGCACAATTGCCACTTTATTCTAGTGCATTCACAGCCCAGAGAGCTAGCTCTCTCGCTCTCACTCTCCCCCCCCCCCCCAGTTGTCTGCATATCTTGGTTTACTGCAAGCTACTTAAGATTGCATTGTTAAAGAGAAAGAACCAAACATGTTTTATTTGCAGGCAAGTTTTGCACATAAGAGGGAATCATTTCGGGTTTCAGTAGCAGAGGTCAAAGAGATTGTAAGGAGGACAAGATTGACAATGTTTGTTGGCGTTACTTTTTTTATTCTGCATAAATAGTGGGAATGTGGGTGATTCTGGGCAATAATCAAAATGATGTGGCTGAAAATACAGGGGTGGGTAACAGCTCCTCTGTCCTCCCAAAATGGCACTACTGTATTCTATAAAATATTTTCATAGCAGAGACTAGCAGAACAGCCTCAAGAGCAGAATCCTTGCTAAAGTCACGCGCTAGGGTAACAGAGGGATGCATATAAGGAAATATTCTATCCTCTTTTTTCCCCCTATTACTACAGTGAATCTATGTGCAACCATTGTCGACTTGAATGCCTAATTATTGCTGTTGTGGATATGCAATGCTCATCACCGGTGGTATCGTGGTAAATTTTGAAATGCAGAAACGTGTCATGACATACCCCCGTAGCCACGACCCGCTAAGGCTATACAAAAACAAACAAACAAAACCTTTCCTCAATGATGCGAAAACTACCACTGCTGCATCCTGCAGGGAGGGGAAGTTGCAGATGTCTCCTCTGAGTAAGGGAACATTTGCTCCCTTACTCAGGGGTAAATCTCTGCAGCAAAGAGGAGTCTGTTCGGACCTGTGCTAGCGTTTTCGGTGGCACAGATCCTCATGGACCCGCGCCAAAGAATCAGGTCCGGGAAGGAGCTAGGATTTCATGGCCACTGCTGCCACCGAAACCACCCTTTCCTGGACCTGTTCCACCCTCCCCCTTTTCCTTCTCTTAGCAATATTCTGGTTTAAAAATACATTTGATATGCCTTGAGCAAGGGACAAAAACGAGGAAGGAGATATTTTCATTGCTGCAATACGTATTACAGACTATAGTGTCCCTTAATATTAGCAATTTCTGTCTTTCCAATGAAGTACGACTGCTAGCAATAGTAGCCCGGCAGCCAAAGTTTGGGCTGGAAAATTGCAACAAATCCATAGATTTCAGCCCCTGCCCCTATTTCCCAGGCTCTTGAGCACTTCTTTGTGTTCCCTAATGCTCAATTTCCAAAATATCCCAAACAGTTCCACCATACGACACTAACCCTACAGAATTCTCCTTTTCCTGCACAGTGTAGGATATTTGCTTTCATTTTCACTGTCTCACCAGACATCATTGCCTCTTTCATTCAAGCCACATATCCCATTAGGTCCTTGCTTTCACAGTGACCAAGAGACTCACATGCACGTACACACATTACTCATGTCCAAAACAAACCCAGCCTAAGCCATTGAGCAAATGGTGCCCTGTCCAGGTTTTCATGAGTGCCAGGATTCACCACTTATTTTTGGTACCAGAACCGAGCCATGGAAGATGAGATAAAAAGTGCCTCTAAGCCGGTGGAGTGCACATTTTCTTTCACTTCCAGTCACACACAAACTCACACACTTATAATTAAGGATCTAGGAATACAGCAGTGATGTAGACTTGAATCTATTGACTCGAACTCGAGTCAGACTCAAGTTGCGTCAATGATTTGACTCAGACTTGACATGGCGATGGTAAAAGACTCAAAAGACTTGACTCGAGACTTGGAGCCTTTTACGACAAGCCAAATTTTATTCAGGTTTAAACCCGTTTTCCCAATGAAATAAATAGGGACTCACAACTTGCAACCAAGTCTTGGGACTTGGGGGGCAAAGATTTGGGACTTGACTTGAGACTTGGAGTCAAAGACTTGATCCACATTCCTGGAATACAGGGCTCCAGCAGCTAGATTTTTTTAGAATGTGAGTACTGCCCCCACTTCTTTTGCCACTGCTCAATCAAATCAGTCCTTCTTCACAAGAATCTACTCCTCTTTTTCTACCTTTTACATTTCAAGTAGCACAAAAGTACTTTCCTCCAGACCAGTGGTTCCCAAACCATTTGAGTCACGGAGCACTTTTCAGGAGAGAAATTCATCACGGAGCACTATCATCACTCTTGTGCCAAAGGCACGTGTGTGCATTTTGGGCTGTTTTTACCTAACTGCCCTGAACTCTCGGAAGCCTTCCTTTATTTTTATTTTCATCTACAGCCCATGCACTGTAGGCTATTCTGAGGCTCTGAGCTCCTCCAGCCAGGAAGAAGCGGCCAGAGGGAAGAAGCCTGGCTGCTCCAAATGTGGGGAGGGGTTAAAACAGAAGGAAGTGGCTTGCATTAGGCTGCGTTCATCATGGCGGGGCAAAGCTGACTGAGGTGACGCATAACATGCACTTTGGTCTACAATACTTGCTATCTACACTGCTTCACAGCACGCTGCAGGAGCTAAATAATTTCTACCCAATACTTACGTATACTGTACACAGTTTATGGCCACACAAATTCACAATTTTGAGATCTTGTCACATTTATTTTATTTACAGCCTTTTCGCAGAGCACTTGGAGATGCTTCACAGAGCACCAAGTGCTTCGCGGAGCACAGTTTGGGAACGCACACGCACAAACACATTTTCTATTCTTTGCCCATATCTTGTGGCCTATCTTGTGTCGCGTCTCGGCCCAGGACTGACTGAACTCAGAGATTCTCTTTGTTTCCCTCCAGAGAAAAGGCAGTTCTAGGTTATTCTCACACCTCCCTTCTTTCCAGCTCTTTTCCTTTGCCTTCCTGAGGCATATATTATTTCTGACAAGTACACACTATAATATAAGATTGATTTTTTTTAATGTTATCAGTGGCGGAGGGTTTGAAATATTTCTTTACTCTTGGGTTTGTTTGTTTTTGTAATTCTACTGTAGTTGCCAGAAAAAGAACTAGTCAAATATTTTTTTGTATTTATTTAATGAAACCTTCTTCCTAGCCATCACTGGAATTGAGCATTCCCTAATTTTAGCATTAAACCAAAATTGCTTTCCTATCCAAGTGTTTTCCTACATTGTATTGCATTTGTTATTGCCAGGCTGCTTTTAAGGTCTGCTGTCGTGAGGTTCCTGAAAGCAGTTGATCATGCAGAAAGTTTCTTATTGTATTTTTAGTCAAGAAACAGTGAAATATTTATAGAGTCAAGTGCTAAAATCCTTACTCAGCTGAAATTCAGACAGCATTCCTATTGAGTAATACAAAGGGGTAATTTAAATGATAATTTCAGGGGGTGATTCACATAGATTTCAGGGATGAGACTTCATGAAAATCACATACCCAGCTCCTGCTTCGCAATGGGTCTCCTTGGCTGGTGCAAGTCCAAAGAGAGAAAGGGGGCAGAGAGGCTACAAAAAGAGGGGATAGGATCCACATCCACCCCCTTCCGCAGCCTCTCCACCCCCTGTTCCACCTTCCTACCCGCCCAGTTTTGTCCTTCCCTGCCCTCTCCCAGCCCCCATTTCAGAGGAGCACCAATTGAAAAAATGCCTCTTGCCCAGTTAGCAGGGGTTGAGTAGTCTCCTCCCATGTTCCTACCTTTACATGCTTCTCCTTTGAGCTTGGAAAGCACAGTGAATCTGGTGGTAGCTTTATTAAACTTTTATTCTTAAACTATGAAGGCACTTTAGATTTCTAATCCATACAGCTTCAAGTGGAATTTATTTTTATGCCAGAAAACCTATACACAACAGACCCCAGCTCTCAGGGGAGTCTTGGAACATGACACCATGTAGACCCTCTTCTAGGTTAGTGCCCCCACATGGTTGTCACCACAAGGTTTGTGGTGGGGCTGGGGCAGCAGACTCCATTCTTTCCTCTCTTCACAGTGACTCCTCTCCTTCCCTCCCATCTGCAGTTATAGATAATTCAGAGGCGTTTCTATGGTGAGGGCAGTACTGTAAATTGCACCCTGTCCTAGTCCCAGTTTACAATCCGGAACAAGGAGGCCCCGCCCCCTCGTTGTCAGAGTCATTCCATGCAGTGAAGGCAACGGACAGGAGACTCCCTGCCCGTTGCCTTCACCGCACGGAATGGCTCTGACAGCGAGGGGGCGGGGCCTCCTCGTTCCGGATTGTAAACTGGGACTAGGACAGGGTGCAATTTACAGTACCGCCCCCACTGTAGAAACACCTCTGTATAGATAGGAAGGAGGAGGCAGCACAGTGCTGACTTTCTTGACTGAGAGAATTCTGCCACGACCGAATCAAGGCAAGAACGTGAGGCTGGGCAGTGGACCCTCTGATGGGTCTGGACTCCGAGCAAATACTCAAGGGTGCCAAGCCCGCCCCCCCATGCTGGGCCTGCCTGTAACCCAATTTCTCCAGTTCCAAGTGTTGTAAATGACCTTTTAACCTCAGTTTGATAGAAGAAACAAAAAGGAAACCAATAAAGAAAACAACCATAAAGAGAGTTCAGGAAATGTTCACATGCCAGAGGACAGAGTGTGTCATATCACTGCATTCTTTAGAACCAGGTTGCATGATTTATTTATTTATTTATTTAGGAATTTGTAGCCCGCCTTTCTCCCGAGGGCACTGAAGGCGGCTTACAACATATTAAAATACATATAAACACATTAAAACAATTAATAGACACATTAAAATAATTAATTAAAAACACTTAAGTTAAAAATAAACAAATAAACAACCCCCGTGGGTCACCAGCATTTACATATATTAAAACCGTTTGTTAAAAGGTCAGCCCACCATGTCAGACATTAAAAGCAGTCCTGAATAAAAACGTCTTAAGGCCCCGCCGAAAGGCCTCTAAAGAGGGAGTCGTTCTTAATTCCAAGGGGAGGGAATTCCACAATTGGGGCGCCACCGCCGAGAAGGCCCTATTCCGCGCCGCCATCCCCCTCACTTCTGTCAATGGCGACACGGTTAACAGGGGCCCCCCTGATGACCTCAGAGTACGAGTCGGATTATAAGGAAGGAGGCGGTCCCTCAAATACCCTGGACCCGAGCTGTTAAGGGCTTTAAAAGTCAAAACTAGCACTTTGAATTGTGCCCGGAAACGAACCGGCAGCCAGTGTAGCCGCCAAAGCAACAGTCCGACTGAGTCAAACCGACAGGCCCCGGCAACCACCCGGGCCGCCACATTCTGCACTAGTTGCAGTTTCCGAACAGTCTTCAAAGGCAGCCCCACGTAGAGCGCATTACAGTAATCTAGTCTAGATGTCACTAGGGCATGGGTCACTGTGGCCAGGTCTGCACAATCCAAGTACAATCCGATAGTCTGCACAATCCGAAGCTGGGCAAAAGCCCCCCTGGCCACAGCCGCTACCTGGGAATCCAGGAGCAGCTGCGCATCCAGGAGAACCCCCAAGCTGTGGACCTGCTCCTTCAGAGGGAGTACAACCCCATTCAGAGCAGGACGATGATGGGAAGCATCCTCTTTGAATTCTCACTCTTTAGCTTTGCTTTGCAGGTCTCCATTTCCAGAGTCAGGTCTGATACAAGCAGATTCTTCCTGGGGCAATTCTGTAGCCTTGGAGAGTACGTGGTGAACTGGAGGCACATGGGAGAAAGTGTTTGATGCTCACTTTGGACTGAAAGCTGTGATTTCCTTTTCAAAAGTGGCCTCTTCTAGATGAATAGCTATAGTTTCACAGTTTCATAACTGCAAAATATTACTTTATTCTCCACTTTGAAAACAAAGAGACCTGTGCCCTCCATGATGAGTAGCATAATTGATCCAAAGCCATACCATAGTTTAATGACTTATTTTTACTTTCTAGTAGCAAATTGAAAAATAGAAAATGAAGGACTTTGGGGCAAATTATGGGTCTCGGATACTTTATGCAAATTACAACTATTATGCAGATGTCATAATTTGCATAATTTCTGTGCAAGTAGGACACAATGTCCTTCCAATCTAAATCTACCAGCATCTTATGAGTCTTATCTATCTTCTGGATACCCTGAGCTTGTTTGGAGAGAATTTAATTTAATTTTTGACATTTTTATACCACTCTTTGGGCCCAATCCTTTCCAACTTTCCAGCGCTGATGCAGCTGCGCCAACGGGGCATACACTGCATCCTGCTTTGGGGGCAGTCACAGAGGCCTCCTCAAGGTAAGGGAACGTCTGTTCCCTTACCTTGGAGCTGCATTGCAGCTGCATCGGTGCTGGTAAGTTCAATAGGATTGGGCCCTTCCTACAAGGAGCTCAGGGTGGTGTACATAGTTCCTCCCTTCTTTTGTTCTCACAAGAACCCTGTGAGGTGTGTGAGGCTTAGAGATAGTGACTGGTCCAAGGTCACCTAGGAAGCTTCATGGCTGAGTAGGGATTTGAACCTGGATCTTCCAGGTCGAAGTCCAATTCCCAAAGCACTATATCATCCTGGTTCTCAAAATAAGACCAGCAAGAGTCCTTTCTTGATTTACCTCTGTGATTGGGAATGAGTAAAGCATAGGGCTCCAGATCTGGAGGGATTTCCCAGTGGTGGCTACCAGAAGATTAACTGGCATATTTGTAGTGAGGTAAGAATTGCTAATGTTTCAGTGTTCACACCTCAGCTAAGGTTAGGATTTTGGGAACTTGCTGCTCAGGGCTTCTTAGCCATACTTGTGAAGACGTTTTTAACTTTGGACAGTCACAGATATTTTGGAATTGTGTGATAACTGCAAACTCTATGACCATTTTTAGAACTACAAGATCTATGTGCTGTATAAGTGCTACATTATTGTCATGGTTTGGTTGCAACTAATTTCTTGCTTTTTGATTGTCTTATTCTGTAGGTAAATAAGCTTGAACGGGAGAAAACCCAAGAAACAAAGCGGATCCGGGAGCTGGAGCAACGCAAGCAAACGGTGCAGATCACTGAGCTAAAAGCGAAGCTCCATGAGGAGAAGATGAAGGAACTACAGGCTGTGCGGGAAAATCTCATCAAACAGCACGAGCAAGAAATGGCACGGACAATGAAAATTAGAGACAGTGAAATCCAGAGGCTCAAGTCAGCACTGTATGCATTGCGGGAAGGGAGCAGTGACAAAGTACGGACAGCACTGACCATTGAGGCTCGTGAAGAGGCCAGGAAGCAATTTGACTCTGAGCGCCTTAAGCTTTTGCAGGAAATCACTGAACTGAAGTCTGCCAAAAAGCAGGTGGATGAAGCTCTTAACAACATGATCCAGGCTGATAAGATCAAAGCAGGGGATCTTCGGAGTGAGCATCAATCCCACCAGGAAGCTATCTCTAAGATCAAATGGGAGAGTGAAAGAGATATTCGCAGGCTGGTTAGTACCCTACTTAGATGGCAAGCAGCTTATAGGAGCTGATTTGTTTAATATTTTAATGTGCTTATCCCAATGTGAAGCCTTCAGTCACAGGTACATAGTGAAGGCACAGGAGCGTATTGGCTGTAAAATCTGGGTAGCGTTGCTTAAGTTGCCTCCTCCTTCTCCCCCACACACACCATGGCTGGAAGTTTGGGTTGAAGTGTCATCAGTATGCTGATGACACACAGATATACCTCCCTTTTTTGGGGGGGGGATCTGATTTTGGGGAAGTCGTGGAAGATCCGAACTAGTGTCTGAACTCAGTGATTGGACTATGTGTGGGCTAATAAACTGAAATTGAATCCAGACAAGTTGGAAGTATTGCTGGTGAGCAGGAGAGCCAGCTTGGATTTGGGTGTACAGCCTGTTATAGATTGGGCTTGCACTCCCTCTGAAAGGTCAGGCTCGCCATTTTGGAGTGTTCCTCGCAGTTGCGGCCAGGAACATCTTCACAAATCTTCAACTGATGTGCCAACTGAGGAAGGCAGGTCTGGTCAGAATAACATATATCCTAGTCACAGCCAGACTGAACTATTGTGATGCATGGGGCTACTCTTGCAGAGTGTCTGGAAGCTTCAGCTGGTACAAAATGCTGCTGCATGAGTTGTAGTAGCCCATGCTTGGGAGCGTATAAGTCCCATTTTAGACTACCTTCACTGGTTATAAGTGTGTTTCCTTGTCCTAAAGGTCTAGCACTCTGCCCCGGTTGGAGATCTAGTAAGCCTACCTATTAAGAATCTTGGAGTTGCAAAAAGTTTCAGATTTTGAACTTGGCTTTGAGTATCACATGGAAAATTCTGTAGAGTCTGGATTACTGTTTTGTGCAATGACTCATGCATTTTTTCCCCCAGCTAATGTAATTTTCCCCTCCTTGAGCATTTTGCCAGTTTTGGGTCACTGCATTTCTGAATCATTGCTGTCATCTGGTTTCTACCAATCCTGTTTTCAAAGTAAAAGATGTTAATCTAAACACTGGTTAACAATTTCCACTGCAAGCAGGAAGGCAACGAGTGAAGCTTTCCCTGTTACTGCAATCCTAATTGGTTTCTGGCTGTCAGCTATGTTAGTGTCACAGCCTTTGTCCATAAAAAAGTGGCAATCCTAAATCTAGTCATGCCTATTATTAGCCTGATTAGCCTACAAATCAGCCAAATGGGCTGAGTTGGAAGGTGGTGAACTACAATCTCAATATGTGAGGAAGTATTTGAAATACGTCATGAGACTAACGGCCCAATCCTATTGGACACTTACAGTGGCGGAATTCCTGGCCCCCCACCATAAGTGCTGCAGCGGCATTGTAAAAGACGCACTGCTGTTGTGCACTTCAGGGCTGCCGGCACAAATGGTTGTAGGCCCCGTGCACGAGGCCGCAGCTCCCAGACACCACGCTAGAGCAGTTAAGGTGGCAGAGGGGGCGGGAGAGGGAGGAGTGAAGCAGGGACTGGGGCAGGCAGGGGAAATTTCGAAGGCGGGAGGAGTGGATCCCGGGAGTGGCAGCACACGCCAGGATGTTATCCCCAGTTTCCTGTCCCAATATGCCCCCATCTCTTCTCGAACTTGCGTCAGCAAAATAGCTGGCATAGTTTGGAGGAGAGTCGTTTATGGCCAGGCGGCCTGCAAAGATTAACTTTTTACCAGTTAATCTCAGTATGCTGTCAGGTACTTTATGCTCTGGTGTTTTGAAGCATGGAAACTGTCACAATAAATGAACCTCATAAAGGGATTCTCTTGTGGATGGTATAAGCATGTCCACTCATTGCTGTGCTCATGAAATAACACGCTCTTCGCATGTCTTAATTCAGATGGATGAAATCAAAGCAAAAGACAGAATAATCTTTTCCTTGGAGAAAGAGCTGGAGACCCAGACTGGCTACGTTCAGAAGCTTCAGCTGCAGAAAGAGGCTTTGGATGAGCAACTTTTCCTAGTCAAGGAGGCCGAATGTAACATGAGCAGTCCCAAAAGAGAGATCCCAGGCAGAGCAGGAGATGGCTCCGAACACTGCAGCAGTCCTGTAAGCAGGAGTTTATGTTTCATCACAAACAGAAACATTGGGGCTGTGATAGTACCTACGGTTTGCCCATTTATTGCATCATTGTCCTGCTGAAGCATCCATTTGTGATGTATACAAAGCGCCCTCTTGTGGTGGTTTTAAGAATGCATGTCAGTGTACTACTGGTAATTGTAAAGCTTAGCACAATTCTATAGTACTACGACTACTACTGCTACTAACTACTATTATTACAGATGAATAATGCTTAGTATAAGTAAGATCGAAGATTTTTCATGGCCAGCAATAATCATAGACGTTTGTAGGTCCACGGGATTAAAAGCCATGACTAAAAAAAAAAGTTTAAATGCTTTAAAAAGCATTTTAACTTTTTTTTTTTTAGTCATGGCTTATAATCTCGTGGACCTACAAACTTCTATGATTAATGTTTAGTATTTATGTAGCACATTAGAGTGTTCAAAGCACTTAATTATCATAAAACCACTTACAGCAATTCAGCATGGTCAACATTATTATCCTCTTGTTGCATATGGGGGAGGGGGCTGAGGCTCAAAAGGAGTGACTTGCCTAAAGATGGAAGCGACCAATCCCACGCTCCGGAACATCTTGTTCCGCCCTCCCCCCCCCTCCGTTGCCCAGCAGAGAATGTACCTTCCCCGGCAGTGCAGTGTTGTCTCTGGTGTGGGGAAAACAGTGCCAACCGTGGCACCGCTTATTCTCCGGGTGCTGAAAATGTGTTTTACAGCACCTTTGCGACACCCTAGACCAGCAGAGCAATTGCTCCACCAATCAATTTCTAGACAGGGTTGCGCTATTAAAGAGTATCTCACAGGAAAATATTGTGTGTGCAATGCCTGTTGGCCACTCTGGTATCAAATGATCAAACATTTCTTTCTTTACAGGACCTACGCCGAAACCAGAAAAGGATGGCAGAACTCAACGCTACTATACGGAAACTAGAAGACAGGAATACACTGCTTGTAGACGAACGAAATGAACTGGTGTGTGCACTTAGCAGTTTTGGATTGACGTTTGCATGGCTGTATTGCAAAGAAGACAATTGCCTCAAAAGGAGTGTGCTTAATACTGGGGGGGGGGGGGCTTGTGTTTTCTTCACATCATAGTTGTCTTGCTTTGGAATCACCCCACTCTGGGGACCCCAAATGATTCAACCCAACTTCTCCTTCTAGGAGTAAGTTTGTTCCCTTTGAAATGCCCGCTTCGACTGAAAAACACCTCTTCCCTCTCAAATAGCCACAAAGCTGTGTGTAAAAACGAAAGCTGAACTCCTCTTGTTCAGCTTGTTCAACTCCTGAAAGCTGACAATTAACCAAAATTTATTGCTTTACAGCAACCCTTATCTCCCTAACACCATAAATTATCCCACAGCAGAAACCCTTCTGCTTAACAGAAACAGTCTATCTCCTAAAAGCAAAGCAATCCTTTTGTGACTCAGTCCACAGAAAGAGACAGCCCCTGCTGTCTTCCTTCTCCCAACAAGTCACTCTCAAACCCGGGCTCTTTCCACTGGCATCCAGGCAGGCAACAAGCTGGTCTCTTCCTTTCTCCGTCAGCTCAGCGTCCTCCAGCTGGGCGTCGTCCTTCCAGAAGTCCAACATGCAGTCCTCCTCCTGGTCCTAGGCAGCAGCGTCCTGTCATCGCTCGGAAATCTGGCAGCGTATCCCCGTGGTGAGCTGGCGAGGCTTTCAGCAAGCCAGGATCCAAGAGCAGCAAGCGAGTCCTCAGCAAGATGCTCGAGCAGCAAGCCCTCAGCAAGATGAGAGTCCTGCTGCAATCTTGCTGCTTTTATACTCTTAAGTTCCAATTAGTGCTAATTGGGTGCAGCTGCGAGCCACACCCATTGCACTCAAAGCCCCAGCTTCTTCCTAATTAGTAGCAACACCTGTGGGCCGCGCCCAATTGCTTTCAGGTGTGCTTCCACCCACGCAGTCCTGGGTGTTGACCCCTTGCTGCCCAGTCCTGTCAAAGTCCTGTCAAAAGTCCAAGTCTTCATCTGTTAACTCCTTGCTGCCTGGATCTGTCAACAAGGGTCCACTGCTGACACCACACTTGGCTCCTGCCAGTCTGCTGGATCTTCTTCCACTACAACAGTATTGCTGGATTTAAAAGTTAGAGGAAATTGAGAAAGTCTACTTTTTTTTAACTTCAGAGGATGATGGTATAAATCCTATTTTCACATCCAAGTGAAGTTCAATGCATGAACTGAGCCCAAGTGAGGTCAACTCTCTCCATTCTCTCCACACCATGTATAATTGTATAAGCCTCACTAAGTCATCCCCCCACCATCACCTTTTTTCTAAACTAAAAAGCCCCAAACATTATAGCCTTTTCTCATAGGAATGTATTACTTTTATTGCATTGCTTTTTATTGCTGTAAGCTGTCTTTAATATTGTGATGGATAGGTGGAATATAAATATTTTAAATTAATTCCTTGTTTATAAGTGGTTTGAGAAATGCATCACTTTCCATGCACACACGTTTCTTTTCTTCCACTGCTGCCTCTAATCAAACAGGTTTTGCAAATGTTTGAAACAATAATGTCTGTAAACCAGCGGCGATTGTAGAACCCCGTGGGGTGGGGGACGCCGCCGCCATGCCCCACCCCTGGGTGTGTGTGATGTCATCATAGCGCGCTGCCACGGCGCGGAAACATACACACACCGGCGCTTTTTGGCTCCTTTTTGGAGCCAAACGAAGCCAGGGAGGGTGGGAGGGCCGAAAACGCAGCCGTTTTCGACTGTGAAGAAGACACGGTGGAGTAAGACGCAGCAGGGCAACAGGTCCATGAGCAGGCACGCCCCCCTGTGGGGTCCACCGCCCCAACCGCCCCCAGTGCCACGACGCTTCTGCTGTAAACTCTGCAGTCCAGAGGAAAAGGGGTGTGTGTGTACGCACCATAAGAAGTGAGCCCTCTTTCAAACCATCTGCAGCGCTCTGAAGGAGCAAAACTAAACTATTGTTTTTCTTTAGCCAAAGATAATCTAGAATTGCTATGTTATCTGATCATAAATAATGAAAGAGACTTCATTGGACAATAACCAACAGTGATGAGAAAATGCAGAAGTAAAGAAAGGAATTTATATAACTATTATTAATTTTGATATTATTCTTGCAGTTGAAACGTGTTCGGGAAGCTGAAAAACAGTGCAAACCTCTCCTGGAAAGAAATAAGTGCCTCTCCAAGAGAAACGATGAACTCATGCAATCATTGCAGCGCATGGAGGATAAGCTCAAAGCAATTGCGAAGGAAAATCTAGAAATGGTTTGTACTGAGTGCAGTAGAATAGTACTTATAGACAACAGCACCCACCAACACACTCAATATTCCTACTGTTCAGTGATGGGAAGGAATTATCCCTAGAATGGCTCCCACACACCACACCACATGTAGGAGATTACTGACCCACTAACATCAGAACCTGCCTTAAGTGAAGCTCTCCATTTTTAAAGGGATATGACCCACTTCCAATTATGCATTGCCTTTGTGTAAGTGGAAATTGAGAAACAAGAGCATTGGACAAAGATATAAATAATCCAAATTTTCACTGTATCATCTCTCACGCTACACTGCATTTTTTCTTAAATTAAGAAAACTAAACAAAGCTTGGTTTCAGCATACGTTGAAAGATTTATTTAGTCAATCCTAGTCTGCTAGAAAATGAGCTGGGATTCATTTTCATTCCTTCATGCAAGTAAAGCTGGATGACTAATTCTCCGGAGATTAAAGTTTATAGGAGTAATCTGTTTAAACATAAATACACATTTTAGACCAAATCGGAGTATGCAACGCCCACACTAGGATGCTGCATTTTTCAACTCCAGAAAGATAGTTTTGCCTGCTTTTCTGGACACAAAAACAGATCCTAGTTTGACCTGACTCTCAAAACCAAAAACTGGAGCACAGACCACAGTGGGGTGGGGTGGGGTGGGGTGATCAGCAAGATGCATTTTTACTTTTAAATCCCTCAAAAGAAGGAGGGGGGCAGAAAGAAATTTTATTTTTTTAAATCTAATTAAGGGCAATTTACCCTATCTTGATGTGGGAACCTGGTCTTGCGTTTCCTCCTGCAAGCACCTGTTGCCACATGGCCTGCTGCTCAATGATTCGTCCTCCAGTCCTGCCTGTGCAAGGGCTCCTGATCTGCCACCATGTGACAAGTCATGCCAGGAAAGGGCTTCTGCATGTCCCTAATCCTGTAATAGGTGGGCCAGCTGAGATGGTATCATCAGAACACACCCAAAGCACGATGTACTCTGGAGCCCAGAAGCCTAACTCATTTACGGCACAATCCTGACTAACTTTAGAGCGTCGGAGTGCACGCTTTGTCGCTCTAAAGCATCACAAACATGCCATAAAGCACATTTGCGATGACTCATGAGTAAGGGCAGCTGGTGTGGAGGTCGGCAACCCTCACTCCGCTGCCCTCCAGCCCCTGTGCCCACCGACGTAAGCCCAGTGCCAGTGGGCACAGGAGCGGGGGAGAAGGTGGGCAGGGGCAGCCAGGGGGATGGTCATTGGCCAGCCCAGATTGGGAGAGGGCAGGGATATCGGCGGCACGCTCCGCCAATATCCTGAAATTTTTCCCAGCCTGCGCCAGCCTTACAGCCCCGGATGTACCCCAGCTTCGGAAGTGGCATACATCCAAGGAGGCCTATTGCAGCCGACGCAACTTACACTGGGGAAGGGGACAAATGTCCCCTTCCCCTGAGTAGAGCCCATGCCGCGCCAGGGTAGGCCGCAATGGGTCATAGGATACAGCAACTGACCCTTTAGGCCAGCCATGTATAGTTAGGCAGGATTGCACTGTTATTCATACACATTCTGGCTCCTGAAAATTTTATCTGCACCTCTGGTTCCCACTGACCCTGGGAAAATCACTGTGTCCCAGATTGAGAGAGCATGTAACATAGTGTGAAACATATGTCTCAGACTTTCAAGCTGCAAGTCGCAGAGTTTCCTGTACAATCTCTCTCTTTCTCTCTCTCAATCTCAATCAAGAAGACCTGGGCCAGTAGCTCACATTTTAGAATGGTATGTATTGTGTACAGGTACCTCTTGTTTTACACGTGTTTGATTTACACACTTTTGAAATAGACCACTTTGAAAATGAATACTGAAACCTAATTTACACATGCTAATTTTCAAAATATTGCGTATTTCAGCTGACTTTGGGTATGTTATTTTTGATTTTGAATTTACGCACTTTTGAAATACACACTGATTTTCAAGAACGTAACCCCTGCATAAAATGAGAGGTGACTGTACTTACACCAGGGATGTGGATAAAGTCTCTGACTCCAAGTCTCGAATCAAGTCTCAAGTCAAATCCCAAGTCTTGACCCCCCAAGTCCTGTGTCTTTGGCTGCGAGTTGTGAGTCCCTATCTATTTAAAGGGGAAAGCAGGTTTAAACCTGAATAAAATTCGAATTGTCGTAAAAGGCTACAAGTCTCGAGTCGAGTCTTTTACAATCGCCGAGTCAAGTCATTGACGCGACTTGAGTCCGACTCGAGTTTGAGTCATTAGACTCAAGTTTAGATCACTGACTTACACTGCTTCTGAGTGGCTTCTGCAAATCTCACAAAATCTGGAATCTCCAGAGAAATACAAGGAAATGGTTTTTGCACGAAAGCTTTCATGGCCAGCAATTATTTCCAAAGATTTAATTATTATGGGTATCATAGCCATGTATAGTAAAACAGACTTGAATAAAAACAAATATAAAATCCACTTGCGTCTTTCGTTTCCTTCCGAATCAACAAGATAGACAAAATCTATTAAAATCCAAAGTCCAGTGTTTTAAAATTCCAACGTTTCGTTTCCTGTTCCTGGAAACATTGTCTAGGAAGCAATCTGAAAGATTGAAAGCTGTTACAAACTGTCAGTAGCGCTGGTTGTTTTAACCTGAGTTAAAAGCTACTGACAGTTTGTAACAGCTTTCAATCTTTCAGATTGCTTCCTAGACAATGTTTCCAGGAACAGGAAACAAAACGTTGGAATTTTAAAACACTGGACTTTGGATTTTAATAGATTTTGTCTGTCTTGTTGATTCGGAAGGAAACGAAAGACACAAGTGGATTTTATATTTGTTTTTATTCAAGTCTGTTTTACTATACATGGCTATGATACCCATAATAATTAAATCTTTGGAAACAAGGAAATGGGTTTGCATAAGCATTCTCTAGCTTGATCTATGATTGCTTCATTTTTTCCCTCATGGTAATGGGCTTACAGCTCATCCTGGGCCCCAAGACCTACAGGCCTGGCTGAAGTGTTCCCTTTTGCTCCCCAAAAATGCTTGGGTCCTGAAGATACTACTTAGAAATATTCAAAATGCATAGACTTCAGTCTAACTCTTTGACAACCATAACACTTTGTTGACATTTAAGGTAGCAGGCAAAAATAAATAAATTGAAAAGTAATAACAAGCTGGGACACCAAATAAATGTAATGTTAACGAGTGATTATTTAATTATATCATTTATTATTTATCATTTGATTTATGTTATGGTTTGCTGCACAGAAAGAAAAAATGACATCACATCCTCCTCTGAAGAAATTAAAATCTCTCAATGACCTGGATCAAGCTAATGACGAGCAAGAAACTGAATTTTTGAAGCTTCAGGTTATAGAACAACAGAACATAATTGATGAGCTGACAAGGGTAGGTTGTCATCTATAAAGAATTAAAAACAATGCAGTAGCTAATGGAAGGCTTCATCATAAAGCCAGCAGGATGTGAATGGCAGCCAGTAAATAAGGGAACTTCAGCGCAAACCTATCCTGCTCCTCCACCGGTGCAGCCAGGAGGCCCTGGAAAGGAAAGGGGATCCAAATCCCCTCTAAAGGATCTTTAAATCCTATTTCCCCTCCAAAGACTCCCATTCTGCCCTCCTCCGCTGGTTGCACCGGTGGAGGAGCTGAGCGCTGCTTGTTTCATTATCCTGATCGAAACCCCAAGTGCTGGGCTCTCAGAGCACATAGAACATAGTATAATAATCCTAATTCTGGGGTCCTTGCTCAGGAGACTTCAGCCACCCACGGTGATGGTTGCTTGGTTTGTTATTGTTCCGCTTCACCTGTATTTGCCCTTATTAAAGTGGTTCTGTAAGGATTTCATCTTGAGCTGTCTTCATGACAGGGCACATCATAATAAACATTTAAGAAGTTGGCCGAGTGATAGTGCTGTCAGCCCTAGTCTGAATGTATGGAGGACATCTCACAGGCCTACTTTCAACATGGGCCAAATATAGGCAAAAAGAAATCTGGCCTTAAAAAAATTTATCCCCCTTCCATCTCCCTTTCTACCACAGTTACATGCCTCAGACATACAGTATGCCTGCAAAAACAACAGGCATAGATCCGAAGAGCGGTGGTGGAGGCTTTCCAACTGCCCCCCTCCCATGGATGCAATGCATGCTCCATTGGCGCGGGTGCATCAGTAGAGGGGATTTAGACAGAATTGGGCTGTTAGCTGCTTACAGTCAATGTTGCTCTCTGAAAATGTTTGCCTTTGACTGTAACTCTTACTTGATCTTTTTGTGCAGGACAGAGAGAAACTTATTCGGCGCAGGAAGCATAAAAGAAGTTCAAAGCCCATCAAGGTAAGTATACAAAGGTTCTGGATGCCCATTTTGTTCTCCCTATTCTAATCTCAATTCCAATTAAAATTCCCTGTTCAGCACCCAAAATCCCAGCCATTTCATTAGGAAAGGCACTAGGCCTTGCAGTGATTGTGTAACAAAGACGCAGCGCATTTGCACACATGGCAGTAAATCCAAGATGCAGCTGTGGGTATGTGGAGCCAAGTAAAAACAGCAGTGACTTGTGAATCTGCTGCTCTGCTTGCCAAGCACAGTCTGGTCTGGAGTTTATGTCTGTGGGAAGGGGGAGCTGCAAAACTCCTGCAGAAAATCAGCTGACCATGGACATCCCATATGTTTTCCACTCCTGTGATCTCCTCTTACCCTTCATGTGGGAATGCAAATACTGGAATATGAGTGTGCCTTAAATTCTCATTGATCAGCCTGTCTGCATTACTATTTCAATTTCTTTGGCAAGTATTAAATGTTGAAACCAGTACTTTGATATCCAAACCTGCTGATTAAGCAGCTGTGTCATCTTAGGGCATGACTCATATTTTTGTTTGATTTTATTTTAATTCCATTAGGAAGTTTGAAGACACTAAGCTATGAAAAACTGAATTTGAATGACAGACTCCATAAGGTGGCAATATCCTACTGCAGTGGTCTTCAATCTTTTTCATGCCATGACCCCAATAAACGAATAAAGTATGAGGCTGGGGACCCACTATTGATCCCACCCCTCTCCCGGGACCCGATACGCCCACCCACCCCCCGCCCCTGTCATCCCCACTCTGGCACTGGCAGTCTCGTCCTGCCCAGCTCGCCCAGCCCGCACCACCAGCGGCGAGGTCATTCTGGAACAGAAAAACCAAGCTGCAGTTCTCCACTGCCTCCCCAGAAAATCAAAAGAGGGAGGGGGAGGAGGAGGATGAAATCCCTGTGGAAGCCCCCCCCCCAGCAGGTTCCCCACCACCACCCCCAGTGGCCATTTTGGTTCCCATAAGTTGAAGTGGCCATTTTGGTTCGCAAAGTTGAACTCTGCGACCCCATTGGGGTTCTGGTCCCAAGTTTGAAGTGTCCTACTGGAACCCAATGTTTTCTTGCACTGATTTTAGTGCTATTTCTTCCCATTGTACAGCAGACTATGGAGCTGTATCAGCATCAACAATTGCTACACCTTTGGTAGAGTGGGAAGTGGGAGAAGCACTTGTGGGGTACACTGTGTCTATAAAGCCAGAGTAGACCCACTAGTGACATCACTCTGTCCACTGCAGACTCTTGCACAATAATCACACCAGTTCACTGCCTTGATTCTGTGGCTTTGTTGCCCCTCAGAATACAATCAATGCGCAAATACATGGTCAAACATTTGTGTTCCCAAAGAGACAACATAATGGCTAGGCTTGTACCCACAACTGAATGTTGCCTACACTATGGAAATAATATTGGTAGTATTCCTTCACGGTGTTTTTTTTTTAACTTTCTTCAGAGGCATATATTGGATACAGTTTACGGGGGTGACGATGACTCCATGGACTCAGAAACCTCATCCATGGCTTCATTCAGGACAGACAGAACACCAGCAACTCCAGATGAAGACCTGGATGAAGTAAGGTCTTTGGCACGGAAACTATCAAGTGTGAAGTGATAGAACCAGGACTGTTGTACAGGCATCGTAACAATTAAAACAATCCTTCAGTTACTGATCTGAATTGCTTATTTTTTTTATTTTTACCTGCGAGGTAGGTGAGGCTGAGAGATAGTGACTGGCCCAGGTTCACCCAGGAAGCTTCATGGGACATGACACAAATCAGCACAAACCCATATAATATCTAACAGTGTGTTAACATGGTCATTGTGATGGTTTTATATTTTTACTTGTAAACTGCCTTTCGAAACTCACTGAAAGGCTGTATACAGATACCATAAATAAATGTAATAGTAATATACTTCCTTTGAGGAACTGGCGACATGAAACGGAAGGACTCTTGTGTTGTTGTTTTTTTAAAAAGAAAGAATTACTTTAGAAAGAATGAATTTTTAAAAAGGTGAGAAACAGCTGTGGTGACTAACTGTCCAATCCTATCCTCCCCCCCCCGCTGGTGCAGCCTCACCAAAAACAGGCACGCTGTATCCAGCGGGGGGGGGGGGGAGATCAGGAGGCTTCCAAGGTCTGCAGTGGGTCTCCTCAAACCTCTGCTAGGGATTTTGCTAGTGCCAGTCCAAGAAGAGAAAGGGGCGGAGAGAGGCTACTGCCAGAGGGGATAGGATCCAGCATGCACCATCACCACCAGATCTACAGCCTTCCCACACCCCATTCCTCCCCCCTTCCTGCCCAGTTTCACCCCTTCCCCTGTTCAGCCCTCCCCCCACTCCTTTCCACCTCCCCTGCCATCTTACTTTCCTTGGCGGGTTGCTGGCACGCCAGAGATACACGTGGGAAAGCTCCAGCCTTCCCACCGTTGCCCTGGCAGTGTGCTACTCAGCATGCTCCCAGAAGGCACTTTACGACTGCTTTTCGGCAGCCAGTGCTGGCGGAATGCATGGTCCGCCAGTGCTCAAAGCCCATAGGATTGGGCTGAAAGACATCCATTCGGCTGAGGTGACCAAGTTTGCAATTGCTTAACCCTCAAAATATAGAGACTGAGCTGGCTATAAATGATGAGCTATGGAAAAAATACATTTGGAATTCTTGTTTGTCTGTTTCTTGTATCTGAGCTTTAGATACGCTGTCATCATATGTTTTAATGAGGCTTATCAAGGAAATAACACATGTTGCAAAAATGTTCCTTGTGGCTTACATGCATCTTGCTAAATTTACAATGCCTTCCTTTAATTTAAACAATGTCTAGGAAGCTAAGGATGACCTTTATTTAAAAATATTTTTGATGGGCTGTGTTTGAAATCAATCACTTCTTAAAATCTGTAAATGTTCAGTAAACTCCCAAACACCAGGCATACAAAATTATGTGGCTTCTGACATAGTAAGTGCCCATCCTAAGTCACTCTTGGGCATTCCACATTTTTTTACACATTCCTGCATCCTATACACACCCAAAACTTTCTTTCTTCTCTTGCAGAGCTTAGCAGCTGAAGAATCAGAGCTGCGATTTCGACAACTAACGAAGGAGTATCAGGCCCTGCAGAGAGCATATGCATTACTGCAAGAGCAAACAGGGGGTATTATAGATGCTGAACGGGAAGCCAAGGTCAGTATTTGCAAAGGGCACTATAGCTGTGAAACAAACCAAATTCCAAAACTTAAAAATAATAGTGGAGAGAGGGAGGCTTGTTGGAAGAAATGCATTGCTCTGTAGCAAAATTAACAGTGCAATGTCTACTCTGCATGTCTACTCAGCAATAAGTCCAATTCTGTTCAGTGGAGCTTACTCCCAGGAAAGTATTAAAGGACTGCAGCCTTAGGCTGCACTTACACACTTACCTTGAACTCAATGGGACTTATGTCTGAGTAGACATGCGTAGGACTGAGCTGTTAGAGTGGTTTTGTTGATGATAACGTTTACAGAGCACCATCAATGAACATGCTGCTTTACAGAGTTACATAAGCAAAAAGACCTTGCTCCAAGGAGCTTGTAATCTACATTTGACAGTGGAGGAGTCAACAGAGGGAGGAGATGGAAAGGGACAGATGAGAGAGACAAGAACACCAAAGGAATATATATATAAAAAAACACGCACTTTCTCATATTCTTCCTTTGGTGCTCTTGTCTCTCTCATCTGTCCCTTTCCATCTCCTCCCTCTGTTGACTCCTCCACTGTCGGAGGAGGCGGGAGGGGTGGACTGGTAGCAATGGCACACGCCAGATTCTAACCCCCCCCCCATTCCAATGATCCCTGCTCCTTTCCTTTCCTCAGACATACACCACCAAATGTGGTGGCCTATGTCCAAGGAGACCCATAGGTGGCCACAGGGCTTACTGGAAGGTAAGTAAACTCCTGTTTGCCCTCGGATCGTCTCCCCCACCACTGGATGCAGCATGTGCCTTTTTGGCACGGCTGGTGGCGGATAAGATTGGGCCCTGTATTCTTGTTATCTGTGTGCTGAGTTGAATTTGATATGGAATTCAGGTTCCACACAACAGTTTGTAACTTGGTTCAGTACAGATCCCTGGCAGAGCTCTTAATAAAGACCCTAGACCAGGGGAAGAGAGGGAGAGGGCAGTCTAGGGTTGTGCTTTTGAGGACAGTGCATGTGCCTCAATACAATTTTCGTGCATAACTGGAGAACACTGTACACACTGGCAGTGAAGCCACTTCCATCTTGGGTGCATGAATGCAGGTTTGCAAAACAGTAATGAATACCGCCTATTTTCTGGGGTCAGGCATTGCTTCCCCATCTTACGTTCATATTGGAAATGTTTATGATGTGGGTGTAGTAATTCAAAATCAAATCATCAAAGTGTAGATTGCAAACAAAAATAATAATAATCATTCCAGGTACTTTCAGGGCATCCTAGGCATGATACTGTGCCAAAGGTATGTTCTTTTGGCACTAAATTAATGTTAAATGATACTAGCATATTGGTGATAGCAGCAGCACTTGTATTATCTCACTGTTCTGCCTTCTCTGTTTCTAAAATAATCTCTTCAGTAGAACTGATAGTGCTTTGTTGAGTCACACACAAATGTGGAGCCCAGAGTTGTCCTGAAGGTTACTGGCATCGGGGCAGAATTTTCCATACCCAGCCTATGTGAATATATGCTGTGGCTCAAGACTGTAGTATAAAAACTCTGAAAGGGTGAAGGGCTCTTCATCCTAAGCACAACTGCAAACCTGAGTGCAGAATCCACCTAAAATTTCACCAAATACTCCACAAACTCTATTATTCAGACCTGCTCAGTAAGGTACAGGCACAAAGTGCAGAGAAAATTAAAATTAAATACACTTTTACAACTTAATGAAATAATTGAGAGTGAGCACACTGCTTGCTTAATTTTATCTGGATTGCACCTCCATTAACCCGAAATCCAGGCAGGCTGGTGTGAACTGAAAAATATATACCGTATATATTTTAAATTATGGTGTGACTATTACTTTAACAGGCACAGGAGCAGCTCCAAGCCGAAGTCCAGAGGTACAAAGCTAAAATAGAAGATCTGGAAAAAACACTGGCCCAAAAAGGACAGGTAGATGCTTTACTAAGGATGTTTTCCTCATTTGCATTGATCTATAGAGAATATTTATCCACCTACATAAGGAAGTTTTAAGTAGTATGCTTTGGTGCATAGGGCAATGAATAAAGGGACATCTTTGTCTGGAGGCAGGAGAGCCTTCAGTACACATTATGTTCAGAGTAATGTTGTGCCCCTGTCCTGACTGGGATCAAGGACTACCTGGCTATTGTTTGTAACTGATGTAGGGATGGAGTGACTGAGTGGTTAAAATTCTTGCCTTCCACGGGGAATTCAGGATCACCATAAACCACTCTGGAATCCAAAGTGTCTTGGATCAGAAATCCTGAGATCTTCAATGCTGGGTGAGAAATTCTGAAGAGCCCAGATTGAAAAACGTGCCCAGATTGTGTCAGGAAATACCAGCACTACCTACTCTAGTGTTTTATGACTGATTTTATGGAATTGCAGATGCTACAAGTGGAAGGGGCAGAAGTAAAATGGGAGTTTAGATGCACCCTTAAGTAGATAAATCAATCACCACTGCACCCTAAAAACTACTTTTGATGTTGACCTTTTTTTCCATCAAACAGGACTCCCACTGGGTAGAAGATAAGCAGCTATTTATTAAGAGGAATCAGGAGCTTTTGGATAAGGTATGTTCAAAACTTGAATACCTAGAGGATCATATGTCAATGTGCGGAATTTGGTGCTTGGAAATGAAATTGATGTACATGACTCTATCCCAGGTTTCTATTACATGATTAGAGGCTGTTTTGTTTCTCAGTAAATCTAGGAAATGCTGTCCCAGACAACAGATCAACACAAGGAATAGGTTTACAAACTGTACTGAAGTTTGCATATGAAGAAAACAAAACACACCAAAATTAAAGAAGTCAAGAATGAATGACAGTAGCGAAGATTAAATTTAATTATAGAAAGACAGACGTTACCATTTAAAATCGGAAAACAAGAGGCCCTTATATTGCATAGTCAGGCTGGAAGAGTGAAAGAAATGTTTTGTGTTACTACAGAAGGGCTCCTTCAGAGCAGCCTTTCCTGTTTTGTCCAAAAATTGTCCTTATAAGTTGTATGAATATAAAGCATGAAAACTGGAAAGTCATCAAAAAAATCTGCAGGAATCATCAAAAGCAATCTTCAAAAGTATCTTTTGGTAATGTTTTCTCTTTACCACAAAGAATGACGAATTCTCCAAAAGTCCCAAATCAGCACCTATATAAGTCTTGTTTTATATGTCATGTTGCTTTTGATATCTCTCCTTCCATTTTTAAAAGCACAATCTGTGCTTATAGTACATGATTTATAATCTCTGTAGGCTTTGTTATGTTTCCCATTATCAGAATGACAACAAAGTTAAAATAGCTGGATATCTTTTTTTTTCAGGAGTGAGGGGACTGCAAAAGGGAGGGGAGAAGATGGTGGTGATGAACTTCTAAATGAAGCTTCTTCATTTGGAAAACTATCCCAGAAATTATACATTTCCAACTTCTTTCTAGATAGAAAAACTGGATGCAGACAATAATCGATTGCAACAGGAACTGCAAGATGCCCGAGATCAGAATGAGCTGCTGGAGTTCCGAAATCTAGAGCTTGAAGTAAGCTGTTAACCCTTTACTGTAGAACCAGGAATGAACAGAGGGAAGCAGGCAATTCAATAGACCTGATTCGTCTTGGATTATATGTTTGAGCATGCTGGGTGGGCAAAGTTAAATGAAATGGAAGAAGGAGTAAAACTAGTCCAATATATTTTATTTTCAAGTAGAATTGAAATAGTTAGATGGACTCACCAGCAAGGGCTACATACCTTCTCTAGCTGTAAACAGTATGCTTATCAAAGCACTACCCATGCTTGCTGTTGGTATTTCAGAGGGTCCTTAAGGAGAGTATTTATGAAAACACACCCTTTTAATTTGGATCAATTAATCCAGAATAAATCTACAGTCATTCTCAACGGGCGTCATATGGCCCCCAGGGGAGCTCTGGCACATTTGAAGGGGGCCACAGACTGAAAACGTTGAGAAGGGGATTGTATGTTCATCTGTTCATGGTGTATCCTTGTTTGACAGAGGGGCCCTGGAACCTGAGAAGAGCTCCTAAGGGCCGTAGCCAAAAAAAAGGTTGAGAATGGCTGCGTTCTTCCATAGGCACTAATGCTGACTGGTTCATGAGGCAAGAAGAAGCTATTGGGAGAGCGGTAGACTGCCATAAAGTGTGACCCATCTGGCCACCTGTTGCTTTTCTTGGCTGACTGGCTGACAGAGAGACCCAGGCCAAGAGAGCTTTCTTCGCTGGGCCCCCTCTCTTAGCCAACCAGCTGAGAAAACCTGCGTGCTACCTTGGCATGGATCTCTGAGGAAGAGGAGGTGGGAAGGGCCACCTGGCCACAGTGCACTTTGCACACACTGCGGGGAAGGAGCGTCACAGGAGAGCATCCGGATATGGCACGCTCTGCACACCGGGGCATTTCTTTGCAGCAGCACCTTGGGCAGGGGGAGAACTTTGGCAGGCCTGCTAACGTTGATTGGAAACACTATAGCTTTGTTTGAATTGCATTCCCAAAATTGTTCATAGTGGACAGGGTAATAATGACTTAGTTCAATGTATCAGGAAACGTAAAGAATAATAGAAAGGTGTGTTCACCAGCCTTTCTGTGCATGTTTATGGAAACATTAGCATTGTGTAGAAGCTGTCATGGCTAGAAACAATGTTGCACAAAAAAGGATTCAAGGGTAAAAAAAGCCATGTAGAAAAATATTTTTATCCAAACAATCCAATTGTTTTTAATACGCACTTTGGCTTGGATAAAAATATTTTTCTACATGGCTTTTTTACCCTTGAATCCTTTTTTGTGCAACATTATGGAAACATACTTACAGTCATGTGCTAATCCACAGATTTTATTTCAGATTTATTAATATGGATTTGTTTCATGATGATAAGTGTAGATTATCCTCCATGCCAGCCAAGTCTAGTTGCACTTTAGAAGTATATAAAAAAGTCCATTTGTTTAGGATGTTTTAAATCCCTTGTGAATGAAAAGAAGTTTAAAAAATGTATCAGAAATGACTTGAAGTTATCTAGCATCTCCTCAAATGTTAGAACTGAGTTGAGTGGAACATCCCCACCACCACCACCACCACCACCACCCAGCTGTGAGGATGTTGAATAGTGATTTGCAATAACCTTTTGAGTCAAGGCTGTTATGACTATGTCTGCACTGGCACTTTTGGCTAGGACCAGTGGCGTTGCTGGAGGGGATGTGGCACTATAAGTGGTGCAAGGTGCTGCATTGCACCTTGCAAACCAGTGTCATGCGGCCCCTCCCACTCACCTCTAGAGCCATTCCGGCCTTCACCACTGGAATGGCTTTGGGGGCAAGTGGGAGGGGCCACATTACATCGGTTTGCAAGGTGCGGTGCAGTGCCTTGCACCATTTACGGTGATGCACCCCTTCCAGCAACACCACTGGCCAGGACTATTGTGTCCTGACTTTACACCAGTATACAACCACCTCATGTGATTCAGGCCAGGGCTCTCAGTCAGACAATCTGTACAGCAGACGAGTGCAACCAATGGTGCTATTGTACTGGATCGTACACACACCTGCAAGAGTGTGTTAGCACTGGGCTTTTCCACACCATACCATTCTAGCTTTTCAGGGCATTGGGCAGCCCTGGCCACCGTAACTCCCCGTGCGGCGATGCAGCACCACCAACGTGGTGTCTGCTGTATCCCCCAGGGACGTTTTGGCATGTTGAGGCCTCCTCTGGGTAAGGGAACATTTGTTCCCTTACCCCAGGGAAGGCCCATGCTGGCTCAATGCTGGTACAAGTCCGCATTGACCCTTGAGGGTGGATCAGGCCCAAGAAGGGGATAAGGATTTGGCAGGCATTATGCCGCTGAACCCACCCCCTTTGCAGACCTGATCCACCCTCCTCCCTGATTCATCTCCTCCCTGTTCCACCCCTCCCCACCTCCCTCCCGGCCCCTGCGCAGTCTTACCTGAAGCGGCAGGCATTTGCGGTCCATTGCCACATGGACATGGCCACTCACTGCTTCTGGCAGCAGCTAGCCTACATTTCCTGCAGCAGCTATGCTCTCCAGAGCTTTCGCGTTTATGGCAGTTAGAAAGTGCTTTATGCTGGCGGAACACACATTCCATCAGCATACAGTAGCATGTACTTAGGATTGGGCCGCAAATCCCTTGGAACAAGACCATATTCAAGAAGTCAGAAGGTGCTCATTATTCAGAAAAAAAAATCCATCAAAAAAAAATATTGTGCTTCTGATTATTTGGAAAGCTTCAGGATTAAGAATCACTTTCAGTGCAAGAAATACTGTGGTGCAGCTTTCTCTGTCTCTTTTTAAAGGATTTAAAAAAATTGCTTCAGTAGAGCATAGCAAACTAAATTGGGGCATATGTGTTATCCTCTAATTAGCAGACATTGTAGATTGCTCTTCCAAATCCTGCACAATATCTCATGTCTTTACTTTTTGGTTCAAGGAAAGAGAAAGAAGGTCTCCACCATTCAATCTCCAAATCCACCCATTCTCTGATGGTGTAAGTGCTCTACAGATCTACTGCATGAAAGAAGGTGTCAAGGTATGTTCACATAGGTTCACGAGAGAGAGAGAGAGAGAGAGAGAGAGAGAGAGAGAGAGAGAGAGAGAGAGAGAGAGAGAGAGAGAGAGATCCTTTTCCTTCTCTGAGAACTGAGTTTAGCCCTGTTCAGTCATTTATCTAGGTGCAAATAAAAATGTGGGGGAGAAGGGGTCAAGTCCACTGGCCCCATCCCCAGCTTCTCTGTATTCAAGGTTTCTGTGTCCATGGACCCTGTGCAGACACGCTTGAACACACAACACATAGGCTCCTGTATACATTATCTTTGACTGTCTATTTTCCAGGGTAGCAGATTGCACATATAGGATCCTGCACATTTGGGTGTACATACATGCACATAAGGGCACAGTCCAGGGTGACAGAGGGGTCGCTCTAATTGGGACGTAAAAAAAAAAGCAGGCAAGCTCTGAGGCGGTGCAGACACAGTCCAGGGAGCGAAGCATAAGCATCCCCTTTGGCCTCAGAGTCATGGAGGGAAAGAGTTTAGGGTCACACCCTCATACTTCTGCTCCATGCCAATTGGGCTCACTCCCTCTGGGTCTCAGTCCTGGCTGTCCTCATCCTTGGCTGGTCGTTTATACTCTGGTTACCGTCCACGCAGGTGCATTGCTTCCTCTTCCACAGTCCCTCCCCCTCCCAACCCAAGTGTGATGCCACAGCTGCAACCAAGATGCTGTTTCTGTCATCCGGGGAGTGCACAGGTTGTCCCCACTTGGTTCCCGTAGCTACATCCTCTTGTGTTGCCAGCTGCAGCGCTTGTTCCACTTGTCTCCATGCTTGTCTCAAGGAGAGAGGCAGGCGTGGTGGTGGTGGTGCCTGGCAAGTCTGGCTCCAAGACTGGCTCCAATGTCTGAATGTCTGAATATGTGGAGGCTGGGTCAGTGGGTGTGAACCTAATCACCTATACACTGAACATGTGTACAGTTCAGTCTTGTGAACAAAGGAAGTGGGGAGTCTTTTTTTTTACCATGGAGCCTGTTACTCAAACAAGAAAGGCAGGGGATCGACAAATATACAGTATGATAATAAATCACTAATTAAAAGGGAAGAGAGAGGGTTTTGTAAGGCAAACTTTCAAATTGGAAAGAAATAACCAATGCAATTTCTGCAAGGATCAGTCTCCGAGCTTAACCCTCCCACTCCACCAAAATGCTTGACTTTGGGGATAGCTGCAGCCTAGTCCTCTCATATGCACCTAGTTGGTCTCATCCCTTCTTCTCCCTTCCCAGTTGTGGGTGGCGGATGGATGTTACATTCATCTCATCCATCCAGTTATTCATTGTTTGGGGCTTGATTGCTAGAGTCCTTTTCCCCATTCAACGGCAGTGGGAGAGTTTAAGGAGCCATCAGGCTGATAGACTGAAACTAACATTACTGATTGTGAAAAGTCTTAATCCTCCTACTCTTATGTGTGTCATTGTTTTCCACAGGATGTTAGCATTCCAGACCTCATAAAGCAGTTAGACATCTTGGGTGACAATGGGGTAAGTGATGTGTATATCTGAAAAGTTCATTTTATGTACACCACCACAAGGAAAACTGTTACAGAATAATGTAGCATTATATTAAGAGCAAAGAGCCATGCAGTAGAACTTTATTAATAATGCTCCCCTCCATTAACCTTTGTATATAAAATTTTGTTTATTTAGATGCCTTTTCATGGTTTATAAGGTCCTGGCATTATGTTTGTGAATCTTTATAAAGAGATTGTTTCATAAATTCATACATTTTTCATAAAATTGCATTATTCATTAATTGTTAATGTTCCTTTGCTTAGTGTTATCCTGAAGGTCCAGTTATATAATATTTTTGCCAGTTTTCAAAGATTAGCCTCTTGGTGATGGGCTGTCAGTGATCCAGGGCCCTATGGACTCTGAAACATGCGCATAGAACACTTGGGTATGCAGACTTTTTCATTCATTTGAATGAAGGAGGCAGCTGTGTACATGTGGCTCTTTGCATCCACAAAGCTGCTTCCTCCACTGAAGTGAATGGTGAAGTCTTTGTGGGCTATGGGAGCTCTAAGAACACACAGTATCAGAATCTTTGTACCCATTACGGAACAGATAAATCAAAATACGATTTTCTCTAAAGTTGCTGCACTTTTCTTAATGTGGTGAATTTTGAATTTTCAGAATTTAAGAAATGAAGAGCAAGTGGCCATAATTCAAGCTAGCACTGTACTGTCCCTGGCAGAAAAGGTACTTTTTGTACAGTCGGTGTCTCAAATGTATCCATTGCTCCTGTTGTTTAAGTTGGCCTTGTGTTCTGTCATAGCTTACACCATTTCATGTATATCTTGTCTTTCTAGCTTCATGAAACTTACTGCGCAATCCTAAGTACAAATGTGCCGGGGGAACGCACGCTCCCCTGGCACAGGGTATTGTAAATGCGCCGTAAAGCGCATTTACGTCACCCGTGAGTAAGGGCCAGCGGCGCAGAGGCCAGCAGCCCTTACTCGGGCTCCTGCCTGGCCTTGCGCCCACTGGAGCAGGTAAGTCCTACCCAGGCAGGGGCAGGAGTGGGGGGAGGGTGGACTGGGTGGTGAGGGAGGGCGGCCATTGGCAGCCCCAGGGTCTGGAGATAGCAGGGATATCGGTGGTGAGATCCCTCTCAAGGCCCGGCCCGGCCTTACACGGGTGGCGCGAATGCACGCGAGCTCTGGAGCTTGCGTACATTCGAGGAGGCACCTCCCGCCGCATACACTGAGGGAAGGGGACAATCAGTCTCAAGGGCAGCCCGGAAACTTGATAGGATGTGGTGTCCGGCCCTTTAGGCCGGGCGCCATATCTTACACAGGATTGGGCTGCCCAGCAGTGTACATGGAGTTCCAAGGTGGATACCTGTCCAGGCACTGACCACTGCTTAGCTTTAGCAACGTAGCTGTATCACGTGCTCTCAGGCCATTAATGCTGTGTTATTTACCATTTTGTAATTGCCCATGGCACTGCTTTGTTTAGCACTGTGACTTCAGCGACAGTTCATTACAACTAAGAACAAAAACCATTAATTCATTGCATAGCTCAATTGCTAGCTATAAAATTGGCTTGACCAGAGAGCTCTTACTGTGGGAGTAATAGTAGATTACTCCGCTGTGCTCACTACTAATGCAGAGTTTCTTCTTTAAATGGGAAGATGATGAGAAATAACCCAGCATGATGCACACACTACCATGCACACTAATTAGGCAAGTCTAAATGGAAAACAGACTATGAGCAATGACTTGGTTGGTGCAGTTTCAGTCTATTCTGTAAATGGGGAACTGATGAGCACTGAGCTATAGCCCAGCACAAAGTGGAATAGCTGTTCCGTGCTTTGAATGGGTCTTGAACATTCAGTGCCAGAATTTGGAAAGAGAGGATTATCCACAAGAATGAATTGGAAGGATTTGCAAAATGGAAGGATGGCAAGCAACTTTAGGCAAAATGCCACTATTCACTCATTCATTCAATTTATACCCTGCTTTCCTCCCAAATGGGCATCCAAACCGACTGATTGCTGAATCAGAAAGACATTTAGAAAGTTTCTATCTCATTCCTTTGTTGTTTTGATAATATTATTGATGAAAGAAGATGTAAATACAAGAGTCCCCCAGTAAACAACGGGGTCACTTAACGATCCGCATATCCGACTGCAGTCCCCAGTAAAAAATGCAAAGAAATTTAAAAGACCATTTAATCATTTGATTTTGTCTGTAAACCGCTTTGTGAACTTTTGTTGAAAAGCGGTATATAAATACTGTTGTTGTTGTTGTTGTTGTTAACGACGGTTTCAGTTCACGACAGGGATTTCAGAATGCATCCCCTTCATTAAGTGGGGGACACCTGTAATATGCTGTCATTCTTTGTCCTCTAGTGGATACAGCAGATTGAAGGGGCTGAAGCAGCTCTGCACCAGAAGATGATGGAACTGGAGAGTGACATGGTAGGGCAAAACGTATACTGTGGTTTTTTTCATGGTTATCTTATGAATTGCTTTGAATACTAAATGGGTGTGTGTGTGTGTGTGTGTGTGTGTGTGTGTGTGTGTGTGTGTGTTATGTATATGCTTGAAATACATCTCTGGAATGACTAATTCATTTTTCTCCAAAAAAACATCATTCATTATAGGAGCAGTTCTGTAAAATAAAAGGTTACCTAGAGGAAGAACTCGACTACAGGAAACAAGCTCTTGACCAAGCCTATATGGTAAGTTGAAAGCAAGTGCTAGAAAGAATGCAAACACATTTGTTTTCACAAAACATAGATAAGTTCCATTTCAATACTATATGTATGGACTTAGAGCAGTGGTTCTCATACTGTGGGTCATGACCCACCATTGAGAACTTTAACTGTCCTCTGCCCCCTTAAGGGGCGGGGACAGCATGGTGGTGGCGGTGGCGATCCAGGGGATCACCACCGCCACTGCCACAAAAGTGCCCGAAACCGCCATTTTTTTCACTTAACTGGGCTTGGGGGGCTTTAGGGAGGCCTACACGACCCTCTGAAGTTCGGATTGCTGAAAAATGGCTATTTTGGGGCACTTCCGGTTTTTGCGAAAACTCGGAGTTCTCCCTGCCTCGCGGGGAGAACTTTGAGAAACGCTGACTTAGAGGTAAGTTCTCATTATTTCAGTGGACCTGATCTCAAAGTGTAATTGTTGTGTTTGTAGGTTTTAGGAAGGTGTAACATTTTCCTGGGGTCTACAAAGGAAAACAATTCACCCATATTTCCAGACTTCTTGTATACATAGGATCCCCAGTACATATATGGTGCTCCAACACCTACAGAGGCTTTTCTAGTCATTCCAGTAGTAGTGATACATATTCTCCTTGTTTGTGCCCCTGCCCCCTCCACCTCCTCCCATGGAGGTAACTCCACATTCGGGGGGGGGGCAAAGTGTGTGGGAATCCATCGCTTCCTCCAAAGGAAAACACATGACACTACAAATCACTGCAGGGGAGATTTATTTCAATCACAATTCACAACTACCGGTCCATGCCAACTCAGTCCAACCCTTTGTGCCCCAAGTTGCAATTACTAGGGCCCCAGCACCAAGTCCTCCACACTGACCTCCAGGACAGGGGTTGGGGTTGCCTTCGAGGAAAGGCTGGGCCCAACAGGGTACACCTCTCAACATGGCAAAGAAAAACCTGGGAATGTGAGGGACCACTTGACTCTTTGCCCCTGCAAGGGTGGGGTATGGCTAGAGCCAGGATCCAGGGGAGCAGTGCTCCCCCAACCAATGTGTTTTTCCCCAGTCCTCATTTTCCACTGGCCCACTGACATCTGTCCAGGCTTTTAGCCCTTTCAACTCTCTTCCTTCTTTGTATTCCCAGGTGCTCTGGACTCTGTTTCTTGGCATTCCCTCTTCCCCCGGCTCTTTTTGGTACCTCACTTCTCTCACTTCAATCTCTTTTGTTTTCTGCTCCCACTTTCCCCCACACTCTCTGATCCTTCCTGCTTCTCCCTCAGTATCCTTCTGCCTCTCTCCCTCTGTCTCCATCTCCTTCTGCCTCTCTCCCTCCATCTTCTGCTTTCCCACCTGCTTCTCTCTCTTCCCCTTTCATCCCTTCCCTAGCTGTTTCTGTGTCAGGCTGCTGTCTCAGGCCCCACCCCCTCCCAATCAGCTGCCCCACCCAGCTGCCTCTAATAACCTCTGGCTCCACGACACCTAGCAATGATGTCATCTCCAGGAGCCTTGGAGCCAACCGGATGGCTGGGATGTCATACCATGGCTCGCATGGCTCCACAGGACACCCCGGAGCTCTACACCGAGAGCCATCTCCACTATTGAAGTGAATGGAAAAACTAGTAAATGCGATTGTCTGCATTTGCTTGTATACAACTGATATTTATATATCAGCATCATTATATACAGTATATACAGTGTGTGTGTGTGTGTGTGTGTGTGTGTGTGTGTGTGTGTGTGTGTGTGTGTACACACACACACACACACACACACACACAGTATATATAAATGGTCACATTTCCATTTTCATTTGCACCTATCAACATGTTAAAAAAACATATGCATGGTAAATAGAATAAGATTCACACAGGTATTGCTGTGTGAAGTTATAACCACCTTTTACTCTTCCTTTTGCATAGAGAATCCAGGAGCTTGAAGCTACTTTATACAATGCTTTACAGCAAGAAACAGTGATAAAGTTTGGAGAACTGCTCAGTGAGAAACAGCAGGAAGAACTTAGAACCGCTGTAGAAAAATTAAGACGGCAGATGCTGAGAAAAAGCAGAGAATATGACTGCCAGATCCTACAGGAGAGAATGGAGTTGCTTCAGCAGGCACATCAAGTGAGATTAAAATTGCAGATAAACACTATTCAGTTTTATTGTATAAGAACGGACATTGTTATCCACTATCCCTGTTTCATGGTTAAACCGAACATCTAACAAACTGAACTAAGCACGTGCTTAATTCCCCACAGAAATCAATAAGAACCAAAAGCGTTTTAACTTTGGTTGAATCACATACATGCCACAAGAATCATAACTGCTCTTTATGTGTGTGAGTTCTTAGTTGGGAAACACGCATTTTGTTCAGCCAAAATTCATCCACTTAACTTTTTTCCCATTTTATGTATTTATTTATGATCAATATATTCTATTTCTAGAGGATTCGAGATTTAGAAGATAAAACTGACATCCAGAAGAGACAGATCAAGGATTTAGAAGAAAAGGTTGGTTGCCTTGCATTTTTCAAAAGGATCAGATCAACACTTTTGAGGAAAATTTAGGACTTCCAGCTAGTTTTATTAGCATAGCTGATGAGAATTAATCTGTCCATCATTTTTCACTCTATAGATTCTAATTCAATTACTTTACTTTTCTGTAAACTTTTTCTTTCCACTAGGAAATAAGTTATTTCTAATGGAGCTGAGCAAAAATCCTACCCCGGGGCCTGGGCAGTTTGGCACCTCATTTGCAGGCTGTAAAGTTGATGGGCATTTTGGTGATAGGGATAGGAAGGTCAACAGGAACGAAGTGTTTACCTCCATTACCAGCTGCAATAGTTACACATTCCTTTGCTACTGCTGGAGCATTTGCTATAGCATTTTTCTGCAACGTTCTTCCTACCTAGAAGACACCAGTGAGGGCAGGAAGCATTACTTCCTCCTGCTTTCACTCGGATTTGGCTTCAGGACAGCACCATCAGGGGAGGGCAGGAGCAGGAAACTGCCCTCACTCCAGTGTCTCCTGGGTAGAAAGAAACTGAAGAAAAACTGCACTCGGCAATAGCGAGAAGCACCATTGCTGCTGCCACTACCAAGGTCACACAAACAGATAGAAGCAGCAAAAATAGTGAGTGGAGTGTACACACTGGGGAAACGTTTCACATTCCCAGCAGCCACAGATTGGAGCCTGAATTTAAGAACTTTCATTTCAGCTCTAGTTTCTGTTAAAAATATCATTATATTGATACTACTACGATTATCTTAGGCTTTTCTATATTTGTTTCTTAATCAAGATCAAGTTTTTGCTTTTGAATTAGTCTGTCCCTCTTCTTTAGAAAATAAATTTCTGGTAATGACTCAGAATAAAACTAATGATGGGCCATATGCTTCATTGCAGCAAATAGCATTTAACTGAATAATTCATTAGACCTTTCATCTCTCTGTAAAAAACAAAGCCAAACATTGACACTTTCCACTTATTAACATCATCATGCTGGAAACTTTATCAGGGAAAGGGACTTAAGCCCAACAGATTTTCCATTCCAGTTAAACATGTTCATAATGCAAAAGCTATGCTTAAGGGCTTTTTTGCATTATTATCAAGATATATCATCCTAGCACTCTGCATTCATTTTTAAAAGCTCAGTTGTAGAAATTTCAAGTTCTTCATCCTAGTCCTAGCGTGGAAGCTCCAATGCATTCAAGGAGAACTCATATTAATTTCATAGGAGCATCAATTCCTATAGTTTGGGTCCCTTCAAGGAAATGAGTGGAGAGCCCAGCATGTGTATGTCATGAATACTCTTGATCAGGGCACTCATCTCCAACTGTTGCAAGTCAGCTTAAACCAGGGATGGCCAACCTTCCACCATTAGGGCCTCTGCATTCTTAAGAATTGTGTAGAAGACAGAATCTTGGCAGCTGCAAGTGCTGATGGTGCTGCTAAAGCAGCTGCACCTGCTGAAATGCCCTCACCTATACAACCATTAAAGGGCCAGGAGCATTCATGTTGAAAGGTTAGCCACCCCTGGCTTAAACCTTCAACTGAAATTTACCAAACCACTCATTAATAAGGAGGCTCTTTATAACATTATGGTGTCTGTTGACATTAGCCAATAGAATGCAGTAATTTTGTTCCAATCATATTATGATGTTTACGATAATTATTTAATCACAAAGCCAGTGTGGTAGATCCTTATCACAAGGGTTATAATAAAAACAAACTGATCCCTTAAAAATGTCTACTTTCTTTCTTCTGCAGTTTCTCTTTCTGTTCTTGTTCTTCTCTCTTGCCTTTATTCTTTGGCCTTGATGTCAATGTGCCTCTTGGGAAGGTAAGGCTGCTTCCTTTATATTCCCTTAAAAGAATACCACATACATACAATTTTCCATGATCACATTCGAAGCAGCACAGTTCCATCCATTTTTACTCAGTGATCCTCTGAACTGACACAGAAACAGAGAAATAAATTCTGACCTTTTATAAGGGCAATTTCACACTTTACACAGGAGGCAATCCTGAGTTTTCTACTGAATATACATTCAACAGAGAGTTGCAGCTCACCTCAACTCCCTTAGTAGATCTGCATGATATACCGTATTTCTTTGAGTCTAAGGTGCCATCGATTCTAAGGCGCACCTTTACTTTCAGTACCACCAGTAGGGAAAAAAATCCATCAGTTGTAAGACTCACCTCCATTAAATCTACCTGCTCAGCACCAACTCTCCCCAGCATGTCTCCTGCAGCTGAGGATGACTGAGTGCACTGCCTTTGCATAGCATTTCTGGCCCTGTCAGAAAGTGCCATTTCCTTCATTACCTGGGCTTGGGGGAGCTTCAGGGAGGCCTGCGCAACACTCTGCAGGCTACCCTGATCTTCAGTTTGGCGAAAAACAGCGATTTTTGGCAATTTCTGGTTTTCGCGAAAACCAGAAATGGCTGAAAATCACCGTTTTTTTTCCGAACTGAAGATCAAGGAGGCCTGCAGAGGGTTGCGCAGGCTTCCCTGAAGCTCCCGCAAGCCCCAGTAAGTAAGAAGATAGCATTTTGGGGTGCTTTTGGGAGACCTATTCTAAGACGCACCCCATTTTTTGAAATGCTTAATTGGGAAAAAACATGCGTCTTAGAATTGAAGAAATACAGTAGATGGTTGCAAACATATATTCATTGCATTCATATTTTTGAGATATACTGTACTTAAAATCTTGGGTTTATATAAGAAATGTAATGTGTGAAGTAACTCTAAGGGCAGGATACATAGTTGTTTCTAGCTCCTGTCCTATAAACAATAACCCTCCCCTCTTTCATTTGCTGTCCTAACACAGACAGGAGTTCCAACTACAAACCATCATTGGTAGTGATTGGTTTAAGATGTAGGACAAAAAGCAGTTTCCATGATTTCTCTTCTCTTCATAACTTGAGATAATATTAAACCAATAGCCACTCACATAGAACTACAGACTATCTGTGATTGTCTTTGAAGACACTTTCAAGGTGGGAAAAATACCCACAAATGCTAAGGAGTAAGGTTGATCTAAATAAATACAAAGGCAGCCACCCATATATCTCATGTTGCCTTGTCAACTCGTCCTAATAACAGTTGACATTTCTCCCACAGGAAAGTGCAATGTGCTCATCCTTTATTGCATCCAGAAGGGATAATACATGAGAGTTATTGGTAAACTTAAGCAGCGACTTCATAAAATAAGAGTGCTTACCATGATGTTCTAATGTTCAAATCAATATACTAACTGAAGTCTTTCTCTTTTAATCTGATAGTAAGCAAACAGTGTTGTTGTTATGTTTTTAGGTTTTGTTGTAAGTCGTCTTGAACACCTTCTTAAATAGGGTAAAAATGTGGTATAAATACTTTCAGTCAATAAATAGGTAAAATTAGAGAGCTGGGGTAACATATCAGCTAAGAGACTGAGAGTGCAATCCTGTGTAAGGATCCAGCCGGATCCTGTGCCTGAGACTGCCCACCATGTGCCGGGCTGGAGGTTTACTCGGGGACACTCGTCCCCTTCCCCGGGTGTAAACTGAGGTCGGCCCAATAGGCCTCCTTGGATTTCCACCAGCTACATAGGTGGCGGAGTCGAAGGAGGCCGTGTAATCGCCTAGCCGGCCCAGCAGGCAAGGGGATATGGCAGACGCCATCCCCCCGCCCCCTCCCGGGCCGGCTAGGCCAATGCCCCCTCCCCCGCCTGTCAGACCGCCCACATGTCCAGCGTCGGAGTGAGGGAGGCCGGCCTTGCGCCTGACCCCCTTACTCCCAAGTAGTCACAAACATGCTTTATGGCAGAGTGCGTTGTAGTTACCCAGGATTGCGCTGTGAGGCTGCAATCCTATACTGTACATACTTACCTGAGTGTAGGTCCCATTGAACTCGATGGGGCTTACTTCTGAGTAGACATGCATAAGATTGTGCTGCTAGTTATAAATCAGGACTTCCCAGTTCAAATCTAACCTCTGCCATGAACTCACTCGGTGGCCTTAGGCAAGCCCTCTCAGCCTCAGCTCCCCAACTGCAATATGGGAATAATAATACTTTGCAAGGTTGCTTTTAAGAATTATATTAATGTAATGCATGTATAATGCATGTACAGACTCAAAAGGTACTATACAAATGCTAACCAGTGGCTTGTTATTTGTGTTGATTCGTGAATTATTGAATTAAATACCAGCAAGCACTTAGTGATTTCACTGGGATCATAGATGCGATACTGGAAGCAGGTCCATGCTAATTCTAATTTGGTATGGTCTATTTAGACCGTACTAATTCTTATTTAGAGCCAGCGGGTGGCACAGTGGGTTAAACCACTGAACCATGAGCTGTCGATCGGCAGTTCGAATCTGTGCGACGGCTCCTGCCAACCTAGCAGTTCGAAAGCAAGAAATTGCAAGTAGATTAATAGGTACCACGTCAGCGGGACGGTAACAGCGTTTCATGCACCTCGGTGTTGAGTCATGCCGGCCACATGACCATGGAAACGTCTTCGGACAGCGCTGGCTCTTCGGCTTTGAAACGGAGATGAGCACCGCTCCCTAGAGTCAGACACGACTGGACTTTATTGTCAAGGGATACCTTTACCTTTACTTAATTCTTATTTGGGGACCCATATTATCTGTGTTGGGATTAGCAAATCTCAAGGGCAATCCAAACTATTTCCATTTATGACTGCCTAGAAAATTCCTTTGCAGCAATGGAAAACTTTTCTACAGTATATCCTGAGGTACATGCAGTATCAAATAACTAGGTAATTGAAATCTGATTCATGTCGTCTCCTTTGACCTTTCATGATTTTCTTTTGTTTCCAGAGAGTTCAACTACGCAGAAAAGTCCTCAAAGGGGCCGATGCTTCCAAACCCATGAAGAGGAGAACACTGTTTACAACCATTTCATAACAAAGCAACACTCTGTAGCCAAGACCACGCCCACCATGTAGTTGAAAGCCATTATCCAAGATTTGTTACTTGACAGTTCCTGTCTAAAGCTACAATATATGCTGCACTTATGAAATTCTCTAAGGAGGACAAGAGTATCCCATCGGCGTCTACCACACTAGAATTCATGTTTTTTTTAGGTAAAGAATCAGCAAGAAGCCACATTCAGCAGATTGAGTGAAGGTATGTCAGGCAAGGAACCAAAGTTACTATGAACAATCTATCCCTGCTGTGCAGGGGGATTATTTTAAACATCACCAACTTCCCATGAAAGTCTTCGGTAATAAAAGGGACAGAGCAGAAGAAATGTATTCAGAACTCCAAGGGGGGCAATGACAATAAGTAGTTAATTTGGAAAGTCTGGCTTTCTTAATACAGGGACTCTTTTTTCTCTGATTTTAAACTCAGGAACAATGACAGCTGCAATGTGAACAAAAGGAAAAATGTACTCTTGTTTTGTTTCATAATGGGTGGAACTTGGCAATGGGATAGATATAGTTGGAACATTAACCTGCTGCTGTCTGCAGTAGCAAGGAAAGGAAAGATACAGATGATGACTAATGTAGTGAGAACTGCTGACAATACTCTTGAGGATTCCTAACAATGCTGTAGCCTTAACTGTCGTCAGGACCCTTCCACGAAGGACGGCGTGTTAGAGCTGTTCGTTACATCGAAAGAAGAACTGCAAGAACACAACACTCATTTCACTAACTGTTTTATGTACCTTCAGTAACTTGAATGGGGTGGAAATGTCTTCTGACTAAGAAATAGTTGTGTCAGTGAGGAAGCAAATACCTGTTCATCCAGCCTCAGCTTCCAGAAGAGTTTCTGCCTCCACTCCTCTGTTAATGTACAAGTGAAATACTTATAAACAATTTCTTTTCCCTTGTCATAGTTGTTTTCTCAGTTGGCTGCATGAACCAAAATGGGGAAATCTAGGGAACAACTCTATACTGTATTAACTTACCCATATGGGACAAAGGCATATCATACTGTTGGGAATAGACTTGAGTTCATAGTTAAGGTCTGACTTCACGCAGCATTTACCTTCCAGTTTACAATACATGTCACTCCATTTTGCAAGTTTTCCTTGGAGAAGCAGCCCTTGCTCATGCTGATTCCTGTTTAGAGTCTTTGGTTTGTGTTCAAATAAGTTCTGATTACAGGCAACTTGCACTGAGGGCAAACATCATCCCTGTGTTGAAGGCAGTGGTAAAGCATGGTTCCATGTATTAACCCTAAAAGAACTTCAGCTCTGTTCCCAGTGGTCCTACAGGAATCTTCTCTTCCATTTCACTGTTTTCTGCCTCATTCTCTCCCCTTATAGACAGCAAGGGGTTCTCTCTCACCTGTGTACTTGCATAACAGTGAGATCCTGCCTAAACTTCCGGCACCAAAAGCCGTCACAAACGTGACGTATGGCATGTTTGTGCTGACTCGGGAGTCAGGGAGCCTGCGCAAGGCCGGCCTCCCTCACTCCGTTGCCTGACTGAGGATGCAGCCACCGGAGGCAGGTAAGGCTCCTGCCAGCGCCCGCATGAGCAGCCCGGGCAGCAAGGAAGGGGGGCCATTGGGCGAGCCGGCCCAGGAGAGGGCGGGGATGGCGTCGGCCATATTCCTGTCCCTGCCAGGCCAACTTGGTCGTTGCACGGCCTCCTCCTACTTCCGCCAGCTATTTAGCTGGCGGAAATCCATGGAGGCCGATAGGGCCAGCCCTAGTTTATACCCAGGGAAGGGGACGAAAGTCCCCTTCCCTGAGTAGACCTCCCGACGGCGGGGGATGGGATCTGGTGGGTGGTCCTGGGCCGCCCACCGGATCCTTACACAGGATTTCGGCCTAAGTTAAATACAAGCATAGGATGGCTTGTGGTTGTTCACTCCTGAAGTAGCATAATTAATAACAGCAGCCAGCATAAAATTTGTACTATGCATTGCTTAAAATTTGCAATGAGACTTTGTGCAGACTTACAGCAAAGCCTCTGGTTTTTGAATGTAGGAATGCTGCAAGAGCACTTTGAGCACCCACTGCTTCTTTACCATGCCATCATTCTTAACTTCCCATTCATATTCCATCACCCCGTACTCTCTTCAGTCTGCCATATTCCATCACCCCGTATCCTCCTCCCATCAGCTCCTTGAAAAACCAAGGCCTCTCAGTTCCTCATACACAGCACAATCCTGTGTAACACTGCACCGGTGTAACAGTAGATGCACCGGTGTAAGTGCACTTATGCCAGTGTAATTGCACTTACAGAAGTGCATCTGCTGTTACACAGGTGCATCTACTGTTACACCGGTGTAAGGTTACACAGGATTGCGCTGCCAGTCTAGATAGACAATCTGAAGGGATGAACAACATTCTCATGTGCAATGGATGCATGCCACCTCTTTTGTCTCACGTCATGGTGATTTTGGGTGACTTCACAGCAGCAGCACCTTGAAAGTGTAAAGCAGTGCTAGCACCAGGTTGATGCACCAGGACCCATGGCCAACCTGGCCAACCTCTCTGCTGCCACCCCTGCTGTGAGGAATCATTTCACTAAACAGTTTTATCTTTTGCATATCCCACAGATTTCAGTTACTTCAGCAAGAATTTTTAGACACTCCAGACTGTGGCCCAGCAAGACAAGCCATACAAGACACAATTAGTCACTGTGTGGTCTTTAGCTTTTGAATGCACGTGAGGTGTTTTGTTTGTTTGTTTGTTTGTTTGTTTGTTTAAATCATTATTGATTTTGTGTTTGGCTTTGTATTTTAATACAAGGCAGTAGACTGACAGGTTGAATGAATGCAGTTTCATTACACATCACCTCTCTGAATCACAACCTTGTGCTTAAGGGACTTGGTGTACCCAGTTTACATCTATGAGCAAAACTGCTCATAGTAAGGTCTGTATCTGAAGAATGCCCATAGTCCAATAGGACAAGGACTCCTGTCTCTTTTAACTTGAAGACAAAGGTTGCACAGGTGTCACTTCTCTCTTCACAGTGCTGGACTGAAGGATAATTTCACCTGCTGGATGTTGACAGACATGGGCTTTCAAACATTCAGGGAAATCTATCCATATTCTTGTCCCAGATGAAATTCCTGCTTGTCTGCTATTGAACCCTAACACGTTGCACAGGATTCTGGGAAGCGTTCTAGAGTGCATGCTGAGTTCACACAGGCCATTGGCCAAGCTTGTTGAGTTTCACAGCAAAATACTCAAAATACACCCCAGCTTAGAGTACACCCAGTCTAGAGTACACCCAGAACTGCCCTGTGGCTGTAGTTTTGTAGTACAATCAGTAGTGGTGAGAAAGTTGGCTTCTAGTGAAGCTTGTCTGCCATTCCTGATCTTATCCCTGAGGAACATAGTTTGAAAATTACTGTCCTAAGGGAACAGCAGCTTTGTCCCTTTTGTGCTCATTTACTGTATCATGTTATAGTCATCCCTTTGGGAACGTTAGGGTTGCCAGAGTGCTACCTAGAAATCCATGTTATACCACACTGTACTGCAGGTGTGGTCTGAATTGTTGAGGTAGGTATCATGTTTCTGTTTATTTTTGAGCAAAATTTGTGACATCTCAGTTTGAACAGTGGATCTGTACTTGGCTTGCTGTCAACCTGTGAAAAATTGCTTCTAAGTGTTAAATCTGAACGCAGCCTCAAAGGCTTGCTGGGTCTCATGCCACAAGAGGCCATATCACACATACAAAATGACAAGTTCATTATCCATCCTGGTCTTTTGTAATATCCATTACCTTAATGTTGAAAGGGCATAGTTTTTGTCTTACTGTGGAGTGTGTGGATTCTGTCATGTTAAGAGTAAGGACATGAAGAAGGACATAAAGATTGTTTAGGTGCAGAATAATGCTGTGATGAGGGGCAGGGAACTATTTTCTTTGCTTTTAAAAAATAATCTTGGAATTTTGGAATCAATAGAAGGCTCTTGGCTTACCTATTACTTATGTGTCAACTTGTCTTCAACGTGTGACTCAGCCCTTGCGTTTGTGTTATTGGATTTGCTAACATTTCCCTCCTGATTAATGATTTTACTAGGCTTTTGCAAAGGGAATGCTAGAGCTGAAGCTTTGCAAATAAATTCAGAGGTGTCACTCTGGTGGGGGCCATACCGTAAGTTGCACCCCATCCTAGTCCCATTTACAAGCCGGCAGGAGGCCTGCTGCCTTCTCTGCACGGAATGGCTCCAACGGTGAGTGGGCGGGGCTGCCTCCTGCCGGCTTGTAAACGGGACTAGGACGGGGCGCAATTTACGGTATGGCCCCCACCAGAGCGACACCTCTGAATAAATTTTGTATAAGATGGATACACCCAACCCTTTACTAACGTGGTGATATACCATGATGTGCATGCAACCATGTAAGTAAGCTGGATATTTGTAATGTTCTGCCAAGTAAGAACTTCACCACTTCCCAGATTTCTGATTGGGTGTGAAGTGTAGTAAAATGCTCATCATTATCATCTATCAGTAATTTATAGGCAACTTGCTCACCAAACAACACAGAGTAGTCAATTATGTCAAATGGTTGTCTGTGTTCACCTATAGACATAGCTAACGGGCAGCCCAATCCTGCCTAAGATTCATCGCAGTGTGCTAAGCACACTGCACCGGATCCTAGCCCAGATTGGGCCAACGCTGGTGGAGCTGGAGGCTGCCTCGGGAGGAAGGGAGAGCCCCAAAAGCCCCTATGGCCCTCCTCAGATGTGCGTTGGCAAAATGGCCGGTGCAAATCCAGGGAGACCGTGTAAGGTTGGCTGGGTCCGGGAAGGGGTTTTGGATATGGGCGGAGTGTGTCACCGATATCCCCGTCCCTGGCCTGGCTGGCCAATCCCCCACGCAACCCTGACCCGCCCTCCCCATGCCCTCCCGCCACCCGGCACAGGACTTACCTGCATCTGGCGGTGCGGCCTCTGGCCGCGGGTGGAGTGAGCGTTGCTGACTTTGGCACGTCTGCAACACCTTACCCCTGTGGAACTATAGTTCCACCAGGGTAACGTTGCATAGGATTGCGCTGTCAGCCAACATTTCCATTTTACCACTAAAACAAAATCTGAATTCCAATCTGCTTATAGTGTCTTCTCAACAGTGATCTAACGTTTTGTACTTCACTAGATATCTCAGAATTCTCTACATTACAGGCTTGCTGGAAACTCTTCTGGCTACGTTTTCTATACATGTAATGTGGTGTATTGGTAGAGAGAAATGTTGTAAGTTTACAGCCCAATCCTACCGAAATCCCCCCACCCGCCGATGCAGCTGCACCACCAGAGTGCGTTGCATCCTGCAGGGTGGGGGTCAGTCTTAGAGGTCTCCTCTGTGTAAGGGAACATTTGTTCCTTTGCCCGGGAGTAAGCCTATACCACCCAAATGGGTCTACTCAGACCTGTGCCAGCAATTTTTCTGGCACAAGTTTGAGTAAACCCAGGAAGGTGGATCGAGGCCAGGGAGGGGATTGGATATTAGTGGTGGTGCTGCTGCTGACACTGCCCACTTCCTAGCCTTGATCCGCCCCCTCCCTATCCCCATCTCCACCCCGTTCCACCCACCCCACCTCCCTCCTTCCCCCACACTGACTTTCTGGCATCGGGGGTCATTGCGAGGCCACTGATGCATAGCCACGGCTACTCACCACTTCTGGCAGTTGTGGCTACTCACCACAGCTACTCACCACTTGTGGCAGCACCCCTGCTGTGCAAAATGGTATGTCACCATTTGTGACAGCCATAAAGGACCTTGCAGTGGCGGAACACTAGTTCTGGCAGCCCAAGATATATCTACCATGCTAGTACTGGACTGAATGCAAATGTACCTGAAAAACATGTACTATCTGTATCAAAGCCATTAAAGGAATAAGATTCTTGTCCAAAATGGAATCTAACAACAATAGTAAAGAGTTTTCTGAAATCTAGCAAAATATACACATCACTGGTGATAATGGAGCAGCGCAGAATTTTGTTCTTGTTTATCAGGAATTAAGGGGGAGGAAAGGGGTCGTATTGCAAATCTGACACTTGTTACATCTTTTGCTTCTTTGTGAAAGCAGCTACTGTGATCTGAGAAGGGAGTGGAATACAGCTTGTGGCATTAACATCTTATACCACTTGTTTCCATTGCACATGTTCAAGTTGTTTGTGGCCCTCTAATTGCTGTGGAAGCAATCTTCAGCATCCTATTTTATATGAGAGAGATGTTGTTCATCCCATCAGTCCAGATTTCCATTGCCAGAACACTCAAAGATGAGTTTCAATTACAGTCTTGTATTTCCCCTCTACAGTGGTGATGCAACATTTGCAGAGTAATACAGGAGTGACTCTTGGGATACATTGCACTCTTTATACTACATCCCCAGAATCTATAATGAAAAAATGATTGTGGTAGTCATACAGAAGTACAAACAACACCGTTGGCATGCTACCTACTGGTACTTATTTAACAACATTTACCAAACGTGGGATGTCTCATTATTTCGTGATTTGTAAGTCTGGCATAGGAAATTGAGAACACTCATCTTTGCAAGAACCCTACAACAGCAGCCAAGACCTTCTTTGGACTCCTGCTTCCAGTTTTGCCATCCCTTTCTTTTTTAAAAGTGTTCAGCTCTGCACTTTAAAGCACAGTTAGCATTTGAAAATGTGTCTTCTGAGCCCATGTACCAGTTATCACAGGTAGTGCCAATTATTTCTGACCACAGCATGAAACCAAGTTGTCCAATCCACATATTAGGAGCTTTTTGGATAATGACTGCCTCATATTATTGCTATGTTTATTCGTGTATATGCCAACCATTGGGGAGCTGCTCTGTTCTGCTCTCTTGCAGTTATCCCCAGTTAAGTTGTAACTGACAGCCCAATCCTAACCAACTTTCCAATACCAATGCAGCCCCAAGGAAAGGCAACAAATGTTCCCTTACCTTGAGGAGGCCTCCATGACTGCTTCTCCATCACAGAATAGTGTGTGTCCCGTTGGCAAGGCTGCATCATTGCTGGAAAGTTGGTTAGGATTGAGCTGCCAGTTTATTTAATGTATTTTTGCCACTTGAGACTCAGAGTAACAGTACTGAGTAACAGGATTTGGTCCTGATAAAGACCCATGGAAGGACGTCTTTGCTTTGGCCCAGAAGGTTGCTTTGTCGGTTTGTGGCTCCCTGTCTTTTATTTTTAGCACACTGTTCTTGTTATAATATGCATTTCTATTCCCACAGAAATGAATGGCTACATTCTCATGGCTTCCAACTGTATTTTTTCCAGTCCTTTAACAGTGTGGGAAGATGGGGCTGATTAAGATGATGTTAGTTCCACAACATTCTTAGCATGCTGAAGAAGCTTACATGTTCTCAACTGTGTCTTTGGTATTGCAATATGTTCTTTGTGTATGCATGTTCATCCCACATACAACCAATCACTTGATTAAGGCATTGGAGTTGGGCAGATTCCTAGCCTCTTTGTGAAAATTCTACTGCTCATACCATAGAGTGGACTCTGTCAGACTTGCTCTAGTGACTTCAGAAGGGAGGGAAGCTGGAGGGGAAAATCATCTGTTTTTCTCTCTCCTTAGTACAACACAACCTGTGCCTAATATCTATTTCTTGACACTGACTCTGCAAACCCTCTACAGATCAAAATGAGTTCACCTTTAAAAATACGTATGTATGACTTGATACATATACTGTTGTACATATATCTATCTCCAGTGTATATAGTAGGATGCTGTTAGACCTTATAAAGTGTACTTCCATCTCTACAAATGAGGATGTGAGGCCAAGGGTGGTTCAGAGGTGACATGACTAATAGCTCCTGATGGATTTGGCAGCAAACTTGCAATTCCACATTTGGTGAAACTGGTGTCATTTCACCCTGCCAGCACAGGAGGCTTCTGTGCACGTATTGCTCAGCCTAACATCACAGAAGTCTACAGAGCTGGCCAGAACTCAGTAGATTTTGTTAAGTTCCAAGGTGCAATCAGGGTCTCCAGATGCAAAATGGAGCCTGGAATGTTCAGATGAAACATCTGGCTCCCTCCAGGGAACCTTTTCCTGCAGTGGACCCAGATGGTTCCACCTGTCTCTGTTAGCTCCTCATGTTTCAATTTGGCACCTCACTGACAAAAGTGTTTTCTTTTAGTATCAGTGCCCTATGGCTCTGACTCTTTTTAACCCTGTGGTTCTTCAGTTTCATTCATACAAAGTATTGTGAAAGACCTCTAGATCAGCCTTGTGAAGTGAAGGTAAGGCAAACACCAAGCAAACGATAGCTTCACACACAATTCAGCAGTATTACTGTCCACACGGGGGTCACACATTTACGAACTTTCTCTTTTGACATACCAAAAGACCACACCACATTAGATTACCTGTAAGCATGGTTAAAAAAAAATCAAATTTCTCAGCTTAAGGGCAGACACAGTGTGAACATACACTGAACCACCAAAGTGTTTCTTCAAGTCTATCCCATTTGGGCTGAGCTAGCCAGACCCCTTTTAAACCACTGAGTTTAGACGCAGCAAATTACTCATATACTCAATACAGTTCCACTTTCTCATCACTGCATCTCCCTGTATATAACTTGCTCCCCATTTTTGTGTCTATAATTCCAAAAGAGAACTGTACATTATTTGGCAGAATGACCCTTTGATAAACACCGCTGGCCATGTATATGTACTGTATGTATTAACGTGTAGATGAGAATCCTTATTGTATGTAAAGTTTTATGAATGGTTATTTTTTAATTTATGTATTTAATATAGGATTCAATGACCTCTGGTGTTTTAGTTTGTATAAAAAAATAAAACAGCAGCATTTTGTAAAACTTCACTTTACATTGACGGATTATTATCCACAGCCTATTTGAAATATGTTTTAAAATAATATACAGAGGACAAGAGAGCAATAAAATAAACTGCTTCCTACCATGTACTAAATTATCACAGGAAAGCAGAATATGATGAAGTAATTTTCTAGGGTTTAATTTGTGCCTGAGATCACCCACCAAGGCTCAACCCATAACATCTGTTTTCAGTACCAGGACTAGATCCTGGAATATATGAATACTAATAAAGATGTGCCTCTGAACATGTGCAGAGTGAATTTTTTCACCACTGACTCCACTTTTAAAATCAGGTTTTTCATACAATTTTGGGCCCTATCACTTAAAAAAAAAAGAAATTAGGCATTGGAGTCTCTTAGCAGCAAGACTTTTAAAGGCACAAAAACAAACCACTCACATAAGCCAAGTAGTTTTGAAAGATAAGAACATAAGAAGAGCCCTGCTGGATCAGGCCAAAAGCCCATCTAGTCCAGCTTCCTGTATCACACAGTGGCCCCACCAGATGCCTCAGGGAGCACACAGCCAACAAGATAACCTGTTTCCTGCTGCCACTCCCCTGCACTTGGCACAGAGAAAAGCTACTTCTAAAACCAGGAGGTTGCTTATGGCTTGTAACCTGTGATGGTCTTTTCCTCCATGAATCTGTCCAAACCACTTGTAAAGGCATCTAGGCCAGATGCCATCACCACATCCTGTGGCAAGGAGTTCCACAGATGAATTACACGCTGGGTAAAGAAATATTTTATCCATTCTAACTCTCCCTCCACTCAATTTTAGTGCATGTCCCCTGGTTCTGGTGTTGTGCGAGAGAGAGAAGAATTTCCCTCTATCCACTCTCTCCATCCCATGCATAATTTTATACGTCTCAATCATGTCCCCCCTCAGGCGCCTTTTTTCTAGACTGAAAAGCCCCAAACGCTGTAGCCTTTCCTCATAAGGGAGGTGCTCCAGCACCAAAGATATGGGATATTTCATGGATAATAGGTCAACAGATTAGAACACAGTACAGAAGCGAGAAAACATAAATCAATTCAAAATAAAACTGCATAAAATTGAAAAGCTAAAACAATGAGCCAACACAATTAATCCCAGAGCAAAAAACACACACAATCAAATCAATGAAAAGCTTGCTGAAACAAAAAAGTGTTCCCTTCCCTCCATAATACCAACAAAAAGGGGGTGGTCCTGATCTGACAGGATTCCACAGGATGGGTGCCACAACCAATCACATCAACCATATCTCCAAAGATAACGGCATCTGCAAAAGCATCTCCTTGGATACTCTCATAGGATGGGTAGATTTGTATGGAGAGAGATGGTCTGTGGTGGAAGGACGTACATGGTCAGAGAGGGCAAATGAGCGCAACACCTTCAGTTAGCAATAGCCCTCCCATCCCTTCCCTCTCTCTCACCGGTTGGTCTTGGAGTGGGGGATATTTGGGGGTATGTGGTAAGTATCCACTGCCACTACCAGGACACAAATCTCTGTCCCTGATCTGTAAAGGGTCCCAAATTCAGGGGCATTCCCACTTACACAAAACCAAAACAAACAGTAGTGAGAACTGGGTGGTTCGGGAAAGCGCCACAAACCTGCTCTCTAGTAACTGAGGCCAGACAGATGATAAAACATGAAAAGGAGTTTATTAATAGACTAGATAAACAAAGAAAAAAAAACAGAGGGGATGCAGAGGATCAAAAAACAGAGGACACTAATCAATAAGAAAGCAGAACTATCCCAAGTTGGAGTTTGGCAAAAGGTTGGCACAGAATTTGAAAAAAAAAAACAAGTGGAAATTAAAATAAATCCCTGAACTAAGTTGTGACTCAGCTTCTGCTCGGTGGCGGAGCCGCCAAACACAGCAAGGGTGCAGGGTGGGGTGTCACCCCCTTGGCTCATCTTTCTTCAGACACGCCGAGCTGCTTGGTGTTTCGGGCAAGCCAGAAGCAATTGGTGATGAGGTGATGATGTCACGCAAACTGCATGAAAGTAATTGGCAGTCACGTCACCGCCAATTACTTCTGGCTCACTGAGCCGGAAGTAATTGGCGGTGACGTGATGACACCACCAATTACAGTACTTCTGGGTCTGTGCACTCAGTGGGTGACGCCAGAGCCACTACACCAGGTGCGCAGACAGATGGCAACACCGCTGGTGCTCCTGTATATGTTGTAGTGACTCTGGTGTTGGACTTAGACCTGGAAGATCCAGGTTCAAATCCCTGCTCAGCCATGAAGCTTCCTGGATGACCTTGGCACAGTCATTATCTCTCAGCCTCACCTACCTCGCAGGGTTGTGAGGACAAAAGGAAGGTCAGAACCACGTTGTTTTTATATTCTTAATGGCATCTATCGTAATTATTTTTAATGTTTTATTAATTGCTTTTAAACTGCTTTTAATGTTTTTATTTAACTGTTTATTGTATTTTTGTGTGTGAACTGCTTTGAGCACAGGAAAAGCAATATAAAAATATTTTAAATAAATAAGTAAATGTACACCACCCTGAGGTCCTTGGAAGAAGGGCGGTATAAAAATGTGAACAATACCCCAAGTTCATGGTATTCAAAGATGGAGCAGCCCCGACCATGGCTTTTCCTGCCTCTGCCTCCCCCCACCACCTTTCATAGCTTTTGAACAAGTCCCTACCACAACCATAGGTTACTGCTCCAATTGAAATTCATGCACACCCCCTCCTGAATGAATGAATGAATGAATATACCGGTATATATAAGCAGCACCGCCCCATTTTCCCTCCAGCTGAAAGAAAACTGAAGCACTGATGAGAAGGGCTCCTTTGGCTGTCCTGAAGAAGGGCTTCCCCCCTCCTCTCACCCCCATCCACCGGTGCAAGACAGGATTGGGCTGTCACACAGTAAAAGATCAAGCAAAAGCTACTTCTGCTGCTGTCTCTTCTACTTGCTACAAACAAGAGAGCAGAAAACAAGTAGAGGATAAGCTATAAGGCGGGCTATGCTGGGAGCCTGTCCAGGGTGTCATCTCACCTCCTCTGAGGACCTGAAACACGTGGATATTGAAAACCATATGAGTTTTCCTGTCACACATTCAAAACCTAAAATATGGAAGATATGAAACTCACAGAATGAAAATTGAGCATAGGTACTTGGAGCATAGATACCGCTGAACCATAAGCTGTCGATCAAAAGGTCGGCAGTTCGATTCCCGCGACGGGGTGAGCACTCGTTGCTTGGCCAGCTCCTGCCAACCTAGCAGTTCCAAAGTATGTCAATGCGACTAGATAAATAGGTACCGATTGCGGGAAGGTAAACAGCACTCCGTGTTCCAGCCGCATGCTACGTGCTACGGCAAGGAGAGTCATGCCGGCCACATGACCACGGAGGCGTCTTCGGACAACGCTGGCTCCTTGGCTTTGAAATGGAGATGAGCACCACACCCTAGAGTCGGACACGACTGGACTTAATTGTCAAGGGCTTTACCTTTTTACTTGGAAATTATGTGGCAAAAAATTCATGGATGTCTCATGAATAAGGAAAGTCACATGGGCTTTGCTTCCAAATGTGCAGCTATTCCATGGCAAATGTTCATTTCCAGGTGGGTTTTTGCACAATTGGTTTGGGCCTAAGTATAGACATCCCTTGTTGGAACTGATAAAATTCTTGATTCTTTCCACAAGATGGCAGGCTTTTGCTGCTATCATTGGAAGATGGGGAGGGGGGGAGAGTCTAAAGCTAGATGGAAAACTGAAAGCTAGTTTCTTATGGTGAGTAAGTATTCTATTTTCATACTTCTCTCTCTCCATGATGAGATTATGTTCTCCTAAACACAAATTAGTCACAAATCTCAAACAATGTGATGTTTTGTACAGTACAGAGTTTGCTCCTTGTAGCCCTGTGCACAAATGTCACAAATGGGTGGTGGTGGTGGTGGTGGTATGTATAAATCTCATGCCATAGATTTGTCTTCCCAAGCAATCTTCACAACTCTGCCTAAGGACTGGAGTTGGCTGTGTGCTGACAGATGCAGTAAATTAACTTACAGATCCAAGACATGCCGCGTTCACAAAGAGCCTTGGAACTAATTAATTGCACACACAGCAATTCAGCCTTGCTCTTCTGCCAGACAAGAAAAGGCTAAAGGTTAGTGTGAGTCATTCTCTAATTTTCAACTCTGGGGGGCACAAATCCTTCGCTTCTGTTTTAAGATAGGCGTGTGCATCTCTTCAGCCTCTAGGATTGCGTGTGATATTTCGAGCATAATCTTGTTTACAATTTCTAATTATTTTCAGACTTATTTATTTGCTTCCAGTGCTCAGAAGATTATATCTGTACTCTTGTTATCTCATAGGAAGGAAGCTATATTTTAATCCAGTATTATGCATGTGCAGGAATGGTCTGCGACAGAAACATGTTCCCTGGGCTGAAAAGCCTCATCCAGGAGCTGGAGCATCACAAGGACAGCCCCAATCAAATGAGCAACTAGAGGACCAGTCAAGTTGATCAGAAATGCAGCAGACTCAGAAATAAATCCCACTAGGAACATATAAAGCTGCTTTATAGTGAGTCAAATCAATGGGTCATGAAGTTCAGTATTGGCAGCAGCCCTACAGACAAGATGCCAGGGATGGAACCTGATGGCACACACTGAACTTCTGCATGCAGAAGTTGTGCCCTGTTACAGGGCTACAGACCCTTCCTCATTTATTCCCAAATAAGCATACACAGGCTCACAGCCTTGACTTCTACAGATCTGGGGTAGGCGACTGCAACTTGAAAAATGGCAAATCAAGCCAACATCTTAACAAGGCCCCCAAAGGCAAAAAGAAAAAAAGAAGGGGGGGTGTAAATGCTGATTTACCAGGGACAGAGACTAGAAAATGTTGGTTTGGATGTCACAGCAAATAGCAGTTTGTTCAAAACCAGGACTGGAAGTTTAAAACTTCTTCTCCTCACACGCGATGAGGGGGGAAAGCGAAAGGCAGGAGCTCAAAGTTCATGAACATCATTAAATAAACCATAGTTCTGCATGACATCATGCACACTTAAACCAGATTATTACAGAGCATAAAAACAACTGAAGCTTGGGCTTACAGCTTACCTTGGAGACACCATTTCCAATCAGGCTGGCAGAGATCAATTGTTCTTAAAAAGGAAGATTCTCATTACAGCCATATAAATTGAGGTAGCTGTGTTGGTCCATTAGACAAAAAGTAGGGTTCACATTTACTAGGGCCAGCTGAAACAGCACCAACTGCAAACTCTGAGCTGTCTAGAACTCTTCAGGCTGGGTGTTAGGCAAAACACAAAAGGCAGGAGACATATTTAGGCATGATGAAAAAGCTCCAAGGTCTGCAGTTTATGAGAGTCTGAAGATGGCAAGCAGGAGGTTTTATGTTGACTTCACTCATGGGGCAAGGTGAAGCTGCCACTTCAGGCAGTGGGTTGGGAAGGAGTAGTGAACTGGCCAGGTGCCTTGTGCAGATCATATGAAACCATGAACATCACCCCACTCACCCTCCAAGCCGGCTCCAGGCATCTGCGTTCTCATTTGGGATCAGTCATGCTGCCCTCCCAGTAGAGCTTTCACTGTGATCTTCTTTCCATTCACTCATCCTTTTGAAAGGGGTATGTGTGGGTCCACAGTTGGCTAGAAGGAGAAGAAGGTGGGAGGGAGCCTCACAGTGCAGTGGCCACAATCTTCCAACTCACTCCCCACAGGTGTTCTTCACTCTTCTGGATGGCCATAAGAACTTAAGAAGAACCTTGCTGGATCAGGCCAAACACCCATCTAGTCCAGCTTCCTGTATCTCACAGTGGCCCCACCAGCTGCCTCCGAGAGCACACAGCTAACAAGATAACCTGTTTCCTGTTGTCACTCCCTTGCACCTGACACAGAGAAAACCTACTTCTAAAGCCAGGAGGTTGCTTATAGCTTGTAACCTGTGATGGACTTCTCCTCCCTAAATCTGTCCAATCTCTTTAAAGGCATCTAGGCTAGGTGCCGTCACCACATACTGTGGCAAGGAGTTCCACAGATTAATTAAACAATGACCATAGAAGTCAGACCATCCACTATGGATTCCCTCCATGAAATTCACAGAGATAAGGTATAAAACAAGGATTAAGAAGAATAGATTCTCCTAGGTGGGTGGTGTCCAGATATCCATCTTTGGTCTGAAGTCCATTTTGACAGGCTGGAGTCTGAATAGCTGAGAATTGCTGTGCCTTGCTGTACTAGGGGGAAGGACTTATCAGCAGTTTCCCAGGCTGGTCACCTGTGTGTTATCTTTTGGTATGACTCTTCAAAGCTGAAGAAGCTGAGTTGCTACTTAGGAATTGACTATAGCTGAGATTCTCAGGTTGGGAGGGGGAGAGTGAGGTTGCATCAGCCAGTGAGATCGGTGTTCAAGAAGCTTCGGATAACCTAGGATCTAGACTGGACAGGACATGATCAAAAGGTTGCCTCTCAGGTATATAACCCTGTTGCTGGGCTCTATCAGAGTTCCTTTTTGGATTCCTGTCAGTGGCGCTGTGTGCGCATGCATGCACTTTGCTCCACAGGTGAGAGATAGTCAAATAAGACTTAGGAAACAGCTCTATTTTTTGTAATGTTTTTATTTATTTTTCACAGTTTAATATCGCCCTTCCTCCAATGAGCTCAGGGTGGCGTACATGTTTCCTTCCCTCCTTTTTGTCCTCGCAACAATCCTGTGAGGTAGGTGAGGCTGAGAGATAGTGACTGGCCCAAGGTCACCCAGGAAGCTTCGTGGCTGAGCAGGGATTTGAACCTTCCAGATCTTTCAATTAATCAGATTAATTAGCTAATTAATTTCTTTCTTCAGGGCGTACTTCAGGGGGGTGCTGGACCATGAGGGGGGGTACACCGGGTGACAAAGGTTGGGAACCCCTGTCCTAAAGAAAAAGGCTGCTGAAATGTGGTTTATGTCTTTATAGAGGTAGGCCAGTGGATCCTTCCTTCTCTAAGCTTACTGCTCACAAGAGACACATTAAAATAAAGTTTGTAAAATGTCCAACTCTTTTTCCCCATTTGCTATGCTAAGGTCATATTGAGAGGAAGAGAAAAGAAGAGAGGTAGCTCTCTCTCTCTCTCTCTCTCTCTCCCTGGAACTTTGGATCCCACCTTCTTTTTTCTTAAGCATATTTGCTCTCTTTACCAAAGTAAAATATTTTAGAAGGCTTTTGATGTTATCTCATCCCACAGCCTTTGACTGCATTCTTTGCCTGGACAGTTGGTTTGTTACTGCAACTTTCTTATCTGAGTGACATTTCCAGAGGGCAGATACTTTGCTTTCTTTTCAAAAACTGTCTCTGAAAATGTTTTACAACACTTTAACCACTTTTAGTCCTTTTGACCATAATGAGTTTCCATTTTCCATTGTGCCAATTTTACACAGGCCTGGTGGACGGGGGGGGGGGGGAGCATGCCTGATTGAGACAGGAGGGCACCTCGTGCCAGACATATATTGCAAAGAGGAATTCTGAGGCAAGTTGAATCCAGCAACTAAGAGGTAAATGTTGTTTCTCTTTGGAATGGTGTTGGCTTGCAAGTAAGTTTTTTTTTCTTTCAGCACTTACATCAACTGTTCCAGTTTTCTTCACTAGGAGTAAAAAAAGTATCCCTGTTATACAAAATGTCACATTTTGGGAACTTGAGATGTACCTCTCATGTATCATCTATTAAACCTGGATTACTGAGAAGTATTAATAATGTACAATCTCATTAAACACAGGCTTACCATATCGCTGACCGGAACGTTCCTTTTTGCTCTTAAGGGAGGCGGGGGGAGGGGCGATAGAAGTCGGAGCAACGCTCCGACTTCTATCGCCCCTCCCCCCGCCTCCCTTAAGGGCAAAAAGGAACGTCCTGGTCGGCGATATGGTAAGCCTGATTAAGCAGGACTACATACAGCTCCCTGGCAGGACTCTGAACACTTGTGCGCCAGGTTTCTCCCAAGTCCCAGAGAAGTAGTGGGGAGGTTGGGTTGTACTTAAGGGAGCAGTGAACAGTTAATTCATTATCCTTGAATACAGCATACCTTAGTTCCTTTCACAATGGGACAAGCAAGGCCTATTTAGATATTATAGCTACCAGGTGGAGGCTGCTTCAAAATGTTCCAGAGTGAAGCCGATATCATGTGGGAAACACTGGAGTGGTTTTCTCCATGCCTAACCTGTGCCTCAGGAATGCAATAATAATATAATATAATAATAATAACAACCATGCCTTTCATCTGTTTTGGAAAGCAAGGTTTGTACAGATTGTGTCAATGAATAGCCTTCAGGGTCAGGATTTTGTACACCTTTATTCTGAAATGTTGGCATGTTATGCTTCTGAAAAGTGATCAGAGAGAAAATGTACGTAAATAACATTATTCTAATCTCTAGTGTCTTATTTTAGAGCTGTCATAGAGTTCATGCAAGAAAAGCCCCATTCCTTTTGACATAGGTCCAGGATGAGACCACTTCTGGCGACCAACACCCTCATCTGCTGTGATGAACAAGCTAGGTGTGTCCTGCTTTTGCTGAAATTTCATTCCAGCTGCGACAAATTGGTCTCTTTCGCACTCCTAGTTGGGGTGAAAGGAAAGCTTTGCTTTTATTGGATCTGTTGTCAAAGAGACAAAATATTATTCTGTCTTTCTGGCAAAGAGTATAATCCCATAGGCGGAAGGGTAGCACAGAAAAGTAAAGTCAGACTGCACCACAATAGAGGCCTTCTGAAGCGGAGTCACCAAGAAAAGCCTTAACAGGAGGAACGGAAAGTACATTTTTATGACTACAAAGGTTTAGTTAATTGTTTTAATGTTCTCTCTCTCTCTCTCTCTCTCTCTCTCTCTCTCTCTCTCTCTTCTCCCCCCCCCCCCCAAATCCACAGCAAGCTGTCCACAGCAATACATAAGTGTATTTTATTGCTATAATCGTGGTCAAATATGTTTTCCTAACTGGAAAAATAACTGTGGTTTTTTTTTCCTGTGTGCATATGTAATTCATTGTAAGATGGAGAGAGCTGTTCCTTCCAGGATAGCAGGAATCAGAAGAAACAGTCATGAAGTTAAAAAATAAAAATAAAGATATAAATGAGAGCTGATTATTTGATCTTACATACTTAATATTAACAAAACTACCTATAACTGTATCCGTTGCTAAGGCAATAAAACACACTGCATGGGATCTGGAATTTATCTAGATGTCAGCAAAGTTTTGTAACTTCCAAGCCATCTTTATAAGACATTATTTGATTAATGTGTAAGACTTTGTAAGGCATTCTTAAAGTGTGTATTGCTAAGGCAATATAACACATCACGTGGGATTTGGAGCTTTTGAAACACAGCAGTCCAAGGATTTTCTATAATACCATACCAAACAACATTTGTCAGCCAACCAAAACTGTCCATAGAAATACTAAGGAACTACTTAACACAGCGTTTCTCAAAGTCCTACTCCCATGTAAGTCTTTGCAGGGGCGGGACAATGTTGGAGGCAGTGTCACAGGATTGTGTCCGCCCCCCCCCCCAGACTCCAAAAGTCTTTTAAAAACTTACCTGGTTGTCCTGCCAGCTCCCTGATGGGCCCTGGGGGGGGGGGTCTGCTGCTGCCTCTGCAGGCCTCCCCAAGGCTCTGAACAGCACCGATCACGTCCAAAAGCCTACTTCACCGAAAACCGGAAGTAGGCTTCTGAACATGATTGGCAGTGTCTTAGGGAGGCCTGAGGAGGTGGCAGCAGGGCCCCCGGACCCATTGGGGAGCTGGCAGGACAACCAGGTAAGTTTTTAAAAGTCTTTTGGAGTTGGGGTGGGTGCGAGCATGCAGCGCTGCCCCCGACACTGCAGCTGGCCACCCCTCTTAAAGGACAATCGGCTACTTCCGGGAAAAGTGGTGGGTTGCGACCTGCCACTTCCGGGAAAAGTGGTGACCCGCCACTTTGAGAGCCACTGACTTAACACATATTAGTAATGTAGTGGGACCACATTGTCACAAGACACAAACTAAAAAGGCTGCACACAATAAATGTTATCAAGTCGGTTGGTCTGGTTCACTAGTGAAGACTACAAAACTTATACAAAAAGATCTGAGTTCAAATTTGCAATGTCTCATGCGCTTTGCATGGCTTTGGGCACATTACTTTCATTCAACTTTGGTCACCATTGTGCCCTGGAAATAACTGAGAACAAAACTCAAATTTGAAAGACTGAGCATAACAAGAAAATAAACAGGCCATTTTGTGAAAGCCCTTATGATAACTACTAAACAGGAATAGGTCTAGAGATGTAAAGCTTTCTTTGTGAGCCCTAAGACAACAGATGGGGTCTTCACAGAGAAAAGTCAATAATCTGTGGATTAAAGACGCCCTAATTACACACCGATTACAGCTGTATAGTAGGGACAGATAAAAAGGCAGACAGAGTCATCTCTACTCTAAGCAACTACCAGATGGCCTTTGACCTATAAGACCTTTTGTCCATTAGGAACAACCTGCAACCACATGCTAGCTTTCTTGGCTAAGTATAGGGAGCCAAACACAGGTAGTCCCCTACTTAGTACAAGTTAGGTTCTGGAGGGTTATACTTAAGTTAAACATTATTTATTTATGTGTTGTAAACAAAATTGTGAACAACTTTCTGAAGTGGTTGAAAGACAGTATATACATATTTATTTCTATAAATAAATTCTTATCTATAAAATATAGATCATTCATTCCCTAGTGAATGTACACTCTGTGGTAACCCTATTTTTTTTTTTGTTGATCTCCATCTAGTCAATTTATTTACTGCCTGCCAACAGATTTTGCTTACTGCAGTGCTTACCAACAGATTTTGCATGATTGCCAATATCACTGATTATGTAGCTTTCATAACAAAAATAATGAATACACTTTGTAGTGGAGCGTGTCATCATTAGTTTTTAGTATGTTCATATTATTACACAACCCAACACACATTTTGGTGCCTTAAAAGTTAGACCTATTCTTGGGTATATTTGGGGTGCCAATTCCAAAAATGGCATCAGTTTTGTCCTACTCTAGTTTTGGAGATACAGCATAGCTACTTTATATGCTGATTCAAGCAGCTCCCTCATTAGGAAGCTGACGCCATGGCTTCCTCACAAGGAAGCTGCTTGAATCAGCATGAGTAGCATATAAGCATACAGTATAAGCATTTGTTGTTGTTGTTCAGTCGTTAAGTCGTATCTGACCCTTCGTGATCCCATGAACCATATCCCGCCAGGCCTTCCTGTCCTCCACTATCTTCCTGAGTTTGCTCATTTTCATGTTCGTTGCATCGGTGACGCTGTCTAACCATCTCATCCTTTGCCTTCCCCTTCTCCTTTTGCCTTCAATCTTTCCCAGCATCAGAGTCTTCTCCAGAGAGTCCTCTCTTCGCATTAGGTGGCCAAAATATTTGAGCTTCAGCCTCAGTACCTGTCCTTCCAGGGAACAGTCAGGGTTGATTTCATTTAGGATTGACTGATTTGATCTCCTAGCAGTCCAAGGGACTCTCAGGAGCCTTCTCCAGCACCACAGTTCGAAAGCATCTATTCTTCGGCGCTCAGCCTTCCTTATGGTCCAACTCTCGCAACCATATATTGCTACTGGGAACACCATCGCCCTGACTATACGAACTTTTGTTGGCATGGTGATATCTCTGCTTTTTATTATGCTATCTAAATTTGCCATAGCTTTCCTTCCAAGGAGTAAGCGTCTTTTAATTTCATGGCTGCTGTCTCCGTCTGCAGTGATCTTGGAACCCAAAAAAGTAAAATCTGTGACTGCTTCCATTTCTGCCCCTTCTATTTGCCAGGAATTGATGGGCCCAGATGCCATGATCTTAGTTTTATTAATGTTGAGTTTCAAGCCAACTTTTGCACTCTCCTCTTTCACTCTCATCAAGAGGCTCTTTAGTTCTTCTTCACTTTCTGCCATTAGGGTGGTATCATCTGCATATCTGAGGTTGTTGATATAAGATGGCTATTTTTAAAATTAGAACTGATAGGGCAAAACTGATGCCATTTTTGGAACCCGTGCACCAAATATACCCAAGAATAGGTCTAACTTCCAAACTTTTTTGTTGGACTGTGTTATTATTATCAGTGGTGTCACAGCCCCACCAGATATTTGGACTGGGATTTTTAAGTGCTCACTAGTTTGAACTCTAGAGTTTAACAACTGGTGAGATATCATCGTATAATGTTCGATGGTCCTAGTAGTAGTGCGGCTTGTTGCAGTTGTTCAACTGTTATCTTGTCTATGCCTATATTAGCCAGGTATTTCTTAAGGGCCTTGAGGACTGTGCCTAGTGCACCAATGACAATAGGAGTGGTTTTCTTTCCCCAAAGGCACTGTATTTAAATTTCCAGGTCTTTGTATTTTGCGATCTTTTCGAATTGTTCTCCTCGATTTTATTATTTCCTGGAATGGCCACAGCAATTATGATGATGCTATCCCGGATTGGACAAGATTTCTTGTGCCTGGACTGATGCAATTAAAGGTGAAGCAAGCAAGAAACCCCATTTTCACTTTATTAGCAGGTTTCTGTGAGAGACTGGGAAGGAATCTTTGCTGTCCCTATCCTAGCTGTGGTCTTCAAAATATCCCCCCACCCCCCAGTTTTGGCATATGCAGAAGAAACTGATTAGTTATGACAAGGGAGAACAAAGTGTCTTCCTGCCTTTGGACCACACTGTGATGACCTAACCTTCTCACTATGTCTTTACATCATAAATGCAGCCTGGGAGCTATTGACGAAATGCCTGGATCTCAGTATGTTCTCTCTGCTTTTGTCCAAGAGGCTAGTGAGTCAGCTCATACATCATTCATTCTTTGCATAAATAACAGGACTTATTCTTCTCAGTTAATTGCATGCTGGGCCTTCAAAATGTTTTAAAGAGACAACCTGTCTCTCACCCTTGGATCCCAGACATTCTTTCCTACGGCAAATTCCAGCACAGGCATTGATTCTTTTGACACCTCCAGTTCTACACAGAATTTCCCATATTTCCTCAATAACTGTGGAAGAGAAGCATTTTGAGATCCCTGTAGCATTTTGTTGAAAGTCATTAATCACAAATTGCATACTGAAATAGTCAAGCCACAAAGATAAATCCCCTCCCCTAACCAAGGGACTTAAGCATTCTTTATTGAAAGCGTGAAAGTGTAGTGCGCTCCATCTCCCAGGCTCCAATGCCAATCTTAAAAACCATTTGCATCATGAGCATCAGAATCAGTCTAACAGACCAAACATGATAGGCACTAAAATACAATTGTTTATTACTTGTAGGGTGACCACTGAGAATGTCTCTGTATCTTTCTCCTTGGTGAGAATATAAACTCAAGGCAATGGTCCTACTCAACCACTCAGGTGGTTGCAGGAGCCTTGCTCTGTGTCCCAACCACCATCAAAGTGGTGTTGGTGGGAAAACAGGAAAAGATCTTTTCCATCCAGGCTATGAAACCCTTTGCCCCAGGAGATTTGGCTGGCTCCCTCCCTCCCTAATAAAGGTTAACTGTCAAATGAAACATTATTGTCCCAGCAGACCTATATTCTGGCAAGCTCTTGAACTGTTATCCCTGCCTAAACTTTCTAAAAAGTAAATATTTATCTGCTAATGATGATTGGTGATGTTTTTTAAGTACATAGTTGTCTTATCTTTTCTGTTGATAGTAACTACCTTGACCATCTTGAAGATGATGGAAATATGAGATATACCGTAAATATTTTAAATCAGTATTTTACATCTCAAATTTGGTAGATCTGATGACTCACATGATGAGACATATGGTAGGTAGGAGGTGGTAAAGTAGGCATCTAACTTGATCTGGCCTAGGGCTGGTTCACACATTTATGACCATCACTGTTTCTCATGACTTTCTTGAGAGTTGAGGACTCCCCTTATGAGACAAGAACGACACATTTATGTCAAATGGCGCTGTCCATGCAAATGGCACTAAAAGGGTTAGCTAGCTGTTTCAAGGGTGCGATTTTCAGTGGGAAAATGGCACAGAGGTAAAGGTTTAAATACCCTCAACCCCAGCCCCAATCCAAAGCCCTGCATGCCTAATACATGGAGATACAAGTAAACCTGAACAAAAGAACCACATGACTAATGTATTGTGTAGTTTGGGTCTGAACTGCAGAGAATGAATCAATTGAAAAGTGTTGTCTGTGGTGATATAAAAGTTTTTTATCTGTGGTTTTTGATCCATGATGACTTGCACACATAAGCAAGTCACCTCTGGATACTGCAGTCATCAACTGATGGGCATGCACAATGGGGAGGAACCATTGACAGTGATGTCAATGGAAGCTCACAACAGCTGGAAGTCATGCATATCCCTGTAGTTCCTGGTTGAGTGGTTGGAGGATGCTGACTTAAGTCTTAAATAAGTAACTTTTTTGTTTTTTTTTCCCCACAGTACGGATTCAGTATAAATTGACACTTAGGGCAATAAAGCAATCTTGCTGACAAATTGTACATTCTGTCCTAGAAACTCTGTTCCTGTCCTTAACTTATTCTAGCAGTGAATAACCAAGCTATACACATATATATGCTTATGAAAGGATATACCTGCAGAAGTGAAACAAAATGGAGACACTACACCTGCTATTTATTCCTCAGTAATACTGCAGACATTCCTGAGATTGCAGATGACATAATCACCACTTACTTCCAGGTTTTAGGCTGCGACGGAGCCCTGAAAACAATGGTAAAGAGGTCAGGGTGAGAGGGAGGACATTTCTCAACCTCTGCTGGCTGCCCAGGACCACTTACCATCATTTCAGGGTTCCAGCATGGTGCAATAGCAGCCACCACCTTGCTGCCAAAGTGCCCGCGTACCACCAACTGGCAGTCCATGTACCACTAGCGGTACACATACCACAGGTAGGGAAACTATGCTCTAGAGACTAGAGCACGCTTGCTTTTGGTTTGCAGTCTGGGTCTTGACATACATAGCCATTTCAAATGAAGGTTGCTTTAGGTGGCACAAGCTATAATGGGAAAAAAAGAAAATAGCACAGTACAGTGTCATGTGTAGTATTTTATATTAGCAATTAGATAGTGGTATTCAAGTAAGAGAGAGTGAGACATCACACTTCATAGAATGTCTCAGTGATGGAATAGAACTATCCTACTGAAATAGCCTACTTTAGAGAATACTCTAGTGCAGGGGGGTTCTGAACCAGTGGTACTTCAGCTGACTGCTGGTGGTACTTGGACTGCCGGACCACCGGAACCCTGTTCCGACATGTCATTTCAGCGGCCTTTGGCTGAGCCTCTTGGGAATGCTGAGAAGAGCCCTCCCACCCGCTCAGAGTCTCCTACCGGTGTTTTCTGGCCTCCAGAAATCTGAAATCCTGGAAGTAACTGGTGATGATTTAATCACCAGTCACTTCCGGTGGTACGCAGCAGGAGAGTGGCGCCAGAGGTAGTACTTGGCTGGGAAGGGGTTGAGAACCCCTGCTCTAGTGATAAAATGCTAGTGTAACAAAGGGGTACTGGCAAGTGCCTTTAAGGCTCGAGGACAAGGAGAAGACCGCTTTCGCGACCCCCCAGGGGTTATTCCATTTCAATGTAATGCCTTTTGGATTACATGGAGCGGCCGCCACGTTCCAAAGGCTCGTCGACCAGATTCTCCACGAATGTCGCTCCTTTTCCGTAGCTTACATTGACGATATCCTTATTTTCAGCAGAACTTGGGAGGACCATCTCAAGCACCTGGAAGCGGTACTCCGAGCCTTGGCATCGGCGGGACTCCGAGTCAATCCTAAGAAGAGCCACCTCGGATCAGAATCGGTAAGGTATTTAGGACACATCATAGGAAAGGGGGGCATCAGACCTCAACCCGAGAAGTTTCAGGGGATCTCCACCTTCCCGAATCCCCGATCCCGTCGCCAATTGCGAAGATTCCTGGGGATGGCGGGATACTATGCCCGATTCATCCCCCACTTTGCCTCCCGGGCCAGCCCCCTTACAGACCTGTTGAGAGGAAAGACGTCCCAAACTTTTCACTGGCCGAGGGAGGCCCAAGCCGCTTTCCAAGATTTACGGAGAGCCTTGTGTGGAGACCCTGTACTACGCAGCCCTGACTTCTCCTTACCCTTCGTGGTCCAAATGGACGCATCCGCCACCGGCCTCGGGGCTGTCCTCGCACAACGTTTCCCAGACGGTGAACATCCCATTGCGTACCTTAGCCGTAAACTACAGCCCGCCGAAACTCGGTATTCCACGGTGGAGCGGGAGGCCTTAGCCGTCAAATGGGCCATTAATGCATGGCGGTATTACCTGGCGGGAGCACATTTCATCCTCATAACAGACCATGCACCCCTCCAATGGATGCATCGCCTCAAAGATAACAACGATCGGGTCTTGAGATGGTATTTATCCCTCTTACCTTTCCAATTCTCAGTAGAACACCGGAGGGGGAAAACTCACCTGAATGCAGACTACCTGTCGCGAGTATGGGAAGACCACCTTCAACACCCGCCACCGACCTCCAGGATGATTAAGGACTTAAGGGAGGGGGTCTGTAAGAGCGATCCGGCATCGCCCTTACCTTCCTCCTCCCCTGGAAGGGAAGACCCCTCGGGGACACCCCAACAGCAGATGGCCCCGGCGGACTTACCGGGTCTTTCGGAGTCCAGGATGGCCCCGGCGGACTTACCGGGTCTTTCGGAGTCCAGGAAAGGGGACGCCACAGCCCCACCGGTCCTCGGAACGCCAACCCCGGAGACGACAGCCCCTTTAAGGGTCGGTCTGGGCAGCTCCGGACCGACGGGACGAAGGGGGGTCCACGGGGCGCCACCCCGCGAGGCCAAAGCCTCCTTTAGGGCCGAGCAGCGGCCTACAGGCATCCCGGAAGGGCCTCTCCCAGGCCCGCCACACCCGCAACGGCTGAACGCCGAGGGGGGGGCGGACTCGGCGCACGGCCAGGCGGCGTCAGGCCCGATCTCCCGAGAGGGGGAACGCTATTGGCCACGCCGCCTGTCCGTCACCTAGGGGGGCAGGACTAGGGGAGTATATAAGGAACAACCTAGCCGATGATGAGTCAGTCGGCCGGGAGGCCAGAGGGAACGCGTCTCTCTCTAGCCAGTGATCGGACGGCCCTCCAGAGAGGCGGCCCAAGTGGTGGCATAACCCCCGCCCTCTGGACAACCTGAGGCTTGGGGAAATAGCGACCTCAGCAGGGAGCAAGGCTCCCTAAGCTACGGGACTCCTACCCTCGGCCAAGACAGAGACAGCGGCGAACCTGGAGGTCGACGAAGAAGAGGACCTCCCCTTTTTCACCCCCCTACCGGACCTTGGACTGGAAGGAACCCTACAGCTAGTTACCATCAATGCTCATGTAACATTGGTAGAAAATCTTTTTTTCTTTATGGGTCAGGTGTAATAGTAAGCCCTGTGGTTTTTGTGAAAATGTCTTGCCAGTGTAAAATAGGAAATAGTAGCTTATTTTTCTGCTCAGTGTAGTTAGAAATGGCTTTATTAGGTACACATGAAGCGACCAGGCTGAATCAAACTATTGATCCACCTAGTCTAGTACTATTCTTACTGGCAGCAGTTCTTTTCCAGCACTATTACCTGAGATTTTTTAACAGGAGATATTGAGGATTGAAACAGGGACCATCTGAATGCAAAAGAACACGCTCCACCCTGGGCATATTCAGTATGAATAAGCAAAAATGTTTTTATGCGCTCCTGAAACAGACACACTTAAGCATAAATAAATCCAATGTTAAAAGTAATTAGCGGCCCAATCCTACTGAAAGGCGGTGCTGGCAGAACACAAATTCCACAGGTGCTGGCTGCCGTACTGTACTGTACTGTAAAGTACAGTACAGTACTTCCAAAATACTCATGAACAGCTTAATGATTAACTGATTGACGGCTGCTGTTGCACTGTGCTTTTGGGTATATAGTAGTCAGGGCTGCCTTTTGATTGTAACACCCTTCAATCTTTTAGATTGTTCCCTAGACGATGTTTCCGGGATTTGGAAACGAAACATTGGAGTGTTAACAATATCAGACTTCGGATTTTAATGGATTTTTTTGCCAGCCTTGTTGAAACAGAATACAAGCAGTCTTTTTAATTTGTTTTATTCAAGTCTTTATGTTTTGAAAATACATGGCTATGATGCCCGTTTTACCCAGATCTTTGTCAATAATTGCTGGCCATGACAGCTTCCGTGCAAGAAGCTCACATTCTTCCTGGCCAGAGCCACATGCCATTTTCAACAGCTCTGGAGGCCAACTTGGCACTGATGGTGTTTTGATTCAAATATAACTTTGGAAAATAAGTTAGAGAAAGAGATAAGAAGCTCCCAAGATATTTAATATAATTACATAGGAATGGCAATATAGATCAAATATTTATGTTACAAAGCCCTCAGCTTATGCTAGTTAAATAACATGAATTCCTTTGTGTATGAAAAAGAGCCACTTATAAATAACCAGCTCTCCCATTATTTCTCTCTAAATCCATGCTGGAACAATTGTAACTTTATCAGCTGCTGTGAAAAATGATTCAACCATTCTTTTTTGCCAGAAACACACACACCCATGTCACAAACCCCCTTTTTTAAGTAGCCATTTCCTTCATTTAAGTGTCTTGACCTAAGTGTCCATGTCTTCCATGGATAAAACTATTTAAAAGACAGAAACAGTGGTATTGAGAGTCTGACATATTTTGGAGCACATACAAATCAATGTGCATCATGCTCAATGGAATGGCACTCTCAGAGATTCCAGGGCTTGAACCAGGAGTCTGAAGCCAGGATGTGGTTCAGTGAGTTATCACTGATGGTGCATACTAACAGAGTCCTCAAGTGCAGAAGGAGTGTGCGATGTCACCCTTTATGATTAGAACTAAAGTCTCTGGATTGGTCAGGCTGGGTAAAAATATGGGCAGCCCAATCCTAGCCCCGCTGGCAGAACTCCATGCTGGCTGCCGTAAAGCAACCGTCTTGTGTGCTCCAGCAGCTCATAAGAACATAAGAAGAGCCCTGCTGGATCAGGCCAAAAGCCCATCTAGTCCAGCTTCCTGTATCACACAGTGGCCCCACCAGATGCCCCAGGGAGCACACAAGACAACAAGATAACCTGTTTCCCGTTGTCACTCCCTTGCACCTGGCACAGAGAAAACCCACTTCTAAAACCAGGAGGTTGCTTATGGCTTGTAACCTGTGATGGTCTTTTCCTCCATGAATCTGTCCAAACCCCTTTTAAAGGCATCTAGGTCAGATGCCATCACCACATCCTGTGGCAAGGAGTTCCACAGATGAATTACACTCTGGGTAAAGAAATATTTTCTTTTGTCTGTTCTAACTCTCCCTCCACTCAATTTTAGTGCATGTCCCCTGGTTCTGGTGTTGTGCGAGAGGGAGAAGAATTTCCCTCTATCCACTCTCTCCATCCCATGCATAATTTTAAACGTCTCAATCATGTCCCCCCTCAGGCGCCTTTTTTCTAGGCTGAAAAGCCCCAGACGCTGTAGCCTTTCCTCATAAGGGAGGTGCTCCAGCGCACGAATCATTCTGGTTGCTCTTTTCTGCACCTTTTCCAATTCAACTATATCCTTTTTGAGGTGTGGTGACCAGAACTGGACACCATACTCCAGATGTGGCCTTACCATCGATTTGTACAAGGGCATAATGATATTGGCCGTTTTATTCTCAATCCCTTTTTTAATGATCCCGAGAATGGAATTGGCCTTCTTCACAGCCGCCGCACACTGGGTCGACACTTTCATCGACCTGTCCACCAGCACCCCAAGATCTCTCTCTTGATCCGTCACAGACAACTCAGAACCCATTAGCGTATATGTGAAATTTTGGTTTCTTGCCCCAATGTGCATCACTTTGCACTTACTTACATTGAAGCGCATCTGCCATTTTGCTGCCCATTCTCCCAGTTTGGAGAGGTCCTTCTGGAGCTCTTCACAATCCCTGCTGGTCTTCACCACCCGGAAAAGTTTAGTGTCATCTGCAAACTTGGCCACCTCACTGCCTATCCCCGACTCCAGGTCATTTATGAATAAGTTGGAAAGCACCGGTCCCAAGACCGATCCTTGGGGCACACCGCTTTTCACCTCTCGCCATTGTGAAAATTGCCCATTGACTCCCACTCGCTGTTTCCTGGTCTTCAACCAGTTCCTAATCCACAAGAGGACCTGCCCTCTTAGTCCCTGACTGTGGAGTTTTCTCAGGAGCCTTTCATGAGGGACCGTGTCAAATGCCTTCTGAAAATCCAGATATATAATATCCACGGGTTCGCTCGCATCCACATGCCTGTTGACCTTTTCAAAAAATTCTAACAGGTTTGTGAGGCAAGACTTCCAGCTCGTGCTGCTGGAGTGCCAGCGGGAAGGCCAGTGTCTTCCCACGCACATCACCCCAGCACTGGCCGCCCGTCAGAGCAAGTAAGCCAGCGTGGGAGGCAGGAGGGGATGGGGGAGGGCAGAATAGGGGTGTGGAGGGGCAAAACTGGGCTGGGATGGGGAGCCTGCGGGAGGGGTAGATCTGGTGGCAATGGTATGCACTAGATCCTGTCTTCCTTTTCCGCAGCCTCCCTGCCCCCTTTCTCTCCTTGGACTTGGGCCAGCTAAAGAGTACAGGGGCATTCTCATTGCAGGGCAGCAGGCTTACAAAGGGGAAGCCTCCGTAAGCCTCCTGCTCTGCCCACCAAATGGATACAGCGCTTGCCTTTCTGGCATGGCTGCAACGGCGGGGGTGGTGGTGGTAGGATTGATTGGGTCATAAACCTAGTGTTTTTTCTTGGTGAATAAAGCAGTTCATTCTTTGTGCTGTGGTTTCCATGTCAATCCCATGACCCTAAGGATGCTGAGATCGTGAACATACCTGTCCACATGCAATCCCAATCTTGCCCTGACCAGAACGGTAGCCATGAATGCAAAACAGCCTACCCCAAGAAATACAGGGTGTCTCAAAAAAAAAATGTACACACATTTTAATGAGTTCATACATACTTTATTGTAGAAAACGTGCAACACTTGAACATCTCTAAGGGAAGCAATTGAAGAGATGTGTGGAACCATCCCAGCACATGGTGGATGTCAGCAGTGTGTAGATGCCAATGGGGAACATTTCGAGCACTTGGTCTAATTCATTAACTAATTAATTAACTGGGTCAAGCAACTGCTTCTGTGTGCACCATATGCAGTATAGGTGTGAATTATGGTATTATAAGATATGTGAATTATAGCATAATAAATTTGACATTATAATGTATCTGTACATTTTCTTGAGACACCCTGTATATGTTGAGGATTTATTTTCCAAAAAGTCCATCTTGGTAGGTTTGTGGGTTTTTTAAAAACTTTGGCTTACAAACTAAAACTAACAGAAACTTTTCTTAAGGGTCTTGACATCAGTATGTATGCACCTCACACTCAATGTGCAAGGTGGGGGTTTACAGCACAATCCTATGCATGTCTACTCAAAAGTAAGTCCCACTGTGTGCAATGGGGCTTACTCCCAGGAAAGTGTGCATAGGATTGCAGCCTTAGAGTGATACGCACACTCTATTCATTTTACCAGCAAGAGAGTCTATTTTGGTAATAAGGCCTGGCGGGATATGGTTCATGGGATCACGAAGGGTCGGACATGACTTAACGACTGAACAACAACAACAAAGAAGGACAGTCGATAAGTTGGATGATGTGTTTGTCACTACCTTTTGCAACTGATGTAGTGGGTTACTATCTGTTTCTGCCCTCCTGGTTTGGTTGTTTCTGCTAACAGAGGTGTTTTTTTTGTTTTTCTTTCAAGTGGTGTTTGGCATTGGCAGTCATTTCAAAATAAGAAGCCAACAGTAAATGAATACAGAATCAACATGATGCGAACCTTAAAATATCATACAAGCATTACTTTGAGGAAAACGCTTCTAGCTGTGAATGGCTTGTCTGGGGAGGGAGGGCCGTGGCTTTTGCCATATTGCTTCTTTCACTTTGCTTGGAAGCTTTTTGTGCCTTACATTGGCACTGTACCCTAACAGCTTCCTCAGATGCTCAAATATTTTGAGCTCATTCATCTTGTCCCTATAGCTACTCTTGCTAAACCCTGGAGCCTGGCTGTCTTGCTTGATTGATGAAGGCAGACAGCTTTTTTTCCCTACCATAATCAGAAGCCACTGAATACTCTCCCCAAGTGTATACAGTATTTGCCTCCATTAAGAATTTTTTCATCTCATTTTTAATCTTTGCTTCTGCTGTGGCTCTGATCCTGATTGTGCACCTCCCCATGTGCTAGCCTATTTTAATTAGAAAAAAAACTTCAGTTGAAACCCAATGGCTGTGCAAGGACTTCTTCCTCCCTCCCCTCCTCCTCAACAGGTGAAGTGCTGACAGGCCGGCATACATCCAGAGCAGGTGGGAGGGGAAGGAACTGGTAAACTTGGGGAAGCACAGGACGAGCTGGGTGGGGCAGGGGGAAGCCTGGGGGCAGGGTACACATACATAAAGAGGTATCTATGGCAGCGGGTCTAGGGTTGCTCAATGAGTTTTGTGACTGTACTCTGCTATATCCAAAGCAATGGTTTAACCATAAGATGAAGTGAAGATATGGTGAATATGTTGTCAATTTGGAGAAGTAGCAGTTTGAAACACGGGGAAGGAGGAGGGGGGCATTTTACTTTATCAAATTCTACAAGTTTCTTTACCACCTGAAACTAAAACAGTAGGAAACTTTGAGAATCAGTGCACAACATGTAGCACACATCTGTTTTCCTTGATATGCACTCTGCACTGTTTTAGAACATAAAGCACTAAAACATATTTTCATCTGTTATTACTTTGTCCAGCAGCAGTTGTTTCTCAAAAGAACCTTCTGCCAATGTCTAGGTTCATTTCATGGCAAAAAGTATGTCTCTGTAGGTTTTCCTTTGCGTGTTTCTACTTTCAAGTCTGTGGCATTCAGGGAAGAAAAAAACAACCACCAGCAACAAATGGTAAACATACAATTCTGTTCCTTTTCAGAGGCTGAGATACTTTGAAAAGTGCATTTAGAGACAAACTGTCAAACAATGAAAGTGAGATCAGCTTTGCTTTTCATGCCTTGGATCGAAATACATTGTATATATTCCCATCTTTAAAGTTTTCTTGTTCATATAATCTTGTTCATATAATCCAGCAGCTTATTTTGCCAACACAAATAGCATTCATTTTTATATTTTTAATCTTAATGGAGATACATAATGTCTTTCTAATTATGACAATTGAAACTTCCTTGACACTTCTTTCCCCAAAGCTTTAAAGGGCAAATGATGGTATTAATTTGAGGAGAGAGGTGAACACAAATCTTGAGATGGAACTCGACCATGAATTTGTATACAAACAGGAATTTGGAAAAATGTATGGGTAACAAACCATGTCTGAAAGAGTAGGGCTTTCGGTCACACACAGAAAGTTTCTTTAGGTGAAAGTGGAGGTACTCCAGCTGTACATGGGGCAGGCACAATATGGCCCCAGAGCATGGTCTGAAGGCACATAATACAGTAAACCTGAGCTGGCTCAAATAACACTCCAACTGAGTTGACTGTTTTAAATGCATGGAGGAGGAATGAAGGGCACATGTTTCCCCTCTTCCAGTGTGCCAATGCCTAATTGAGCAGGAATGACAATGGCTCGTTTGAATCACTCCTCAATACCGTACTTGTCTTAAATACTATTTTAAAGTAGTATTTAAACCTCACATTGAGGGATAGATTTGGGCAAACCAGCTCCCATATAATTAGATGACAGTGCAATTGGTGAGTACATGGGAAGGAGTGTGTAGGTGCCCGCACCCCTTCCCTATGCATTAAAAATGATTGTTTGGAGTATTGTCCCACCTTACTGAAACCAAGTAGTTCTGGCTCAGGTCAATGCCTTGACGGGAGACTGTCTGGGAATCCCAGATACACTGTGTTGAGTTCCATGAGAGAAAGATAGGTTCAAAATATTTTTTAAATGTAAGTTTGTATGTATACTGATTGTTACACAGTGATAACTTATAGTAGAAATCTGAGAGCAACCACACATCCCCCTAACAGAACTGATAGTGCAATCCTGTGTAGGACTGCGCCAGGGGAGTGTGCACTCCCTCTGGTTCAGGGTGTCACAAAAGTGCCGTAAGGCACTTTTGCAGCACCCGGAGAGTAAGGGCCGCCAGTGCAGAGGCTTACTCTGCATCCCAACCGGCCCTGCGCTCACCAGGGACAGTAAGTACAGCGCCGGCTGGGGCAGGGTGGACCAGGTGGTAAGGGAGGTCTGGAGAGGGCGGGCATATCGGCGGCGAGATCTGCCGATATCCTAAGCCCAGCCCGGCCTTACACAGAGGCCTCAGAAGTACACCAGCTCCAGAGCTGGCATACATCCGAGTAGACCCATTGGACCTGTTTGAGATAGTTTTGATGTAATAGTTTGCATTGGTTGTAAAAGTGCAGTAAAAAAAATCTTAAAACAAAGACAAAGAAAACAGTATAAAACACAAATATTTGACTGTCATCCTGCAACAAACAAGTGCAACAAACACTTTCAAAGGGTTAGCTGTATATATGTTTGTTAGTTCCTCTCATATCCTATGTTGATATGTATTGTGGTATATTTTAATTCATTTTGCTATTGCCTTCTGAGCGCAAAATGCATGCAATACCTATTTATATAGCATAAAATAAATAATCATTTCTTAGGAATGGAATTCTGTTTCTAAAAGAACATGTGCTAATGTGAGATTAAAGCCCCTGCTCTAACCTGGTGATCCTTGACCAGCTGGGATCCAGACATTGTTATACCCTTGAATTCTTTGCCAAGTTAAGCCCTTAAGCTACCGAATAAATGTGATATTCACTTGGGTGGGCCACAACATAATTACTTGAAGAAATGAGAAGTATATCAGCTGAACAGCTGGCAAGCTCCTTGCAAGGCCAAAATGGAGACTGCCTGCATTTTGTCACCTCACAAAGTGGTCCTTCCCAGGCCAAATTTCATTGGTGCGGGACATAGGAGCAGGAGTGGTAGGAATCCAGAGAAACCCCTCCTCATGAGACAAGAATGTCATGCACAAGTGATTGAGTTGTATCTGTTAAAAATTTCCATTTTTTGTCTTCAGGGAAATCCTGGAAAACTGTAGAACAGAAAAGTTCTGAAGAAAAGGGAAAGCAGAAGGAGAGAGCTTTTGATGGGACAGAGAATTAGACTTAATATTGTCACTAAAACTGAACCTACAGTTCCATCAACCCCTGCACCATGATACTCAGTGTACACTGTGAGTTTACTCTGTTTTTCTTTTCTTTGAGAATAAAAATGAAAAATCTTCAGCTCACTCTATTTTTTAAAATTTAATTTTTGGACAGCCCAATCCTACCTAATTCCCTGCGCGGTGATGCAGCCATGCCAACGGGGTGCATGCTGTATCCCACGGGAGAGTTTCAGGCCGCTAAGGTCTCCTCAGGGTAAGGGAACATTTGTTCCCTTGCCCCAGGGTAAGCCCTTGCTGTCCAACTAGTGACTAGGGCTACTTGGACCTATGCCAGTTATATTACTGCTATAAGTCCGAGTGGACCCAGGAAGGTAGTTTGAGGCTGGGAAGGGGGATAGGATATCAGCAAGTCCACTGCTGCCAATACTGCCTATCCCAGCCTTCGATCCACGCTACGCCACACCCCATTCTCTGCCCTGTTTCTCCCACCCCAATGCCCCCCGACTTACCAGCGCTTGGGCTCCTTCCCTGTTCACTAGGTCGCTGCTTGAGGGGTGGCCTGGCCACACTGAATAGCATGCCACACTTTGCTACAGTTGTAAAGGGTCTTACGCTGTATGCACTTAAGGCCCTCTTAGAATTGGGCCATAAAACTGTAATTGCAATATACACTCACATCATTTTACCAGGGGTTAAAACATGGTATTCTTCTTCAGGAAGGCTTGCTCTAAACTCCTCCAAATTATTTTTGTATTTTCAGATTTCTTGAAGCAAGGATTACATCCATCCTATTTTGGACGAGAAGTAATCAACTGAATGAGTAAATCACTATGGTTCAGACATAGCTGTGTATGAAATATAGCAAAGCAAAAGAAATCTCAGTCTACTTTCTACTTACCAGTTCTATTGAATTATTGTTAACATTAGTTTTCTTAATAGCGTGCCTGCTCTAGTTTTTAGAAGGGGGAAGATATAATTGTAATATCTTTCCTCCTGTAATTTCTCTTTATTGCATTTTCAATAGATGATCTATGAAGCTAGCTATATATCAGCTATGCCAATCGGGTTATTCCCTCATTACACATTTTCTGTGTACAATTACAAAAGGGTGCTGTCTCCAGGTCCACCGGAAAACCACTTTAATATCATTTCCCACTGATGTAGTAATAGGAAAAAGAGGACTTGACTCTCAGGTGAATGGTTTGGGGTGAACAAGGGCATGTGCATATGTATCAGATCGTAGCTATTATCAACAGCTGATTTCAATTACCTAAAAATATCACTTTCAGGTCCCCACTTCAGCAAGTAGCAGGAAGTTCCAGGGCAGCCTTTTTTTACAGGACTGATTGCTTTCTGAGGAGTACTGGAGATTTGTGATTTTCTCCTAATATCTGTTCATTTAAAAATATACATGTCGGAGGGTTGAGGCAAAAAGTACCCAGCTTTTAAAGCTGGCCTTTAAAACTTCAACATACCCTTGGCGTCCTTCAAGCAAGATCATTGTCAGCTAACGGCAAAACACAGACATTTTTACTCTATTGTTTACATTGCAGACTGCCTCCTTTTATCTCAACCCAAGCAGGTGAAGTATGTCTAGTAGCAAGTACCCATCAGCTGTCAAGGACTATTAAATAAGAATCAAGCTGTACACAGTTTGGAAAGGCAGTCATCTCTCTTTACTTGGCACAACAAAATACGGTAACCTTTTCATTACCATATGCTTTATTGTGAAAGGAAAACAACTGCCTGTAAGTTCTGAATCACCTCACTATTAAAGAATGTGAGTGCTGAGCAAAGGTATTTGAAAAACAAACACTGAGCATCATTATTTACCTGGCATTGCCTTTTACTCTGCTTGTTTGGAAACAAAGATAGAGAGTAGCTGTTGGACTGGTGCAAGGCAGAATATAAATGAACACTAAAGAGCCTCGAGGGCTAAGCCTTTGTGACAGAAAAAAGTCAGAGCCATTGATGAGAAAAACAGTACTTATCCAAGTGCTTAACAAACGGGACACATTGTAAATCATGACCATGGCCCTGTTTGTGTGCCATCACTTAAACATTTTCTCTCTCAAGCAGCACCTAAATCATCTGACCCATATGGGACAATCATAGGAACACAAGAGCAGCCCTACTGGACCAGGTCAAAGGCCCATCTAGTCCAGAATCCTGTTTCTCACCAGATGGTTCAGGGAAGCCCATAAGAAGGAGATGAAGGCAATATGTCTCCCCCACTGTTGCTTTTCTGCAATTAATACCGACAGGCAGTGGAGATAGCATATGACTGTCAAGACTAGTAGCCAGTGATAGACCTGTTCTCCATGAATTTGTCTAATCCCTTTTTGAAGCCATTTATGCTAGTGGCTATCACCTCAACTTTGGATAGCGAATTCCACATAGATTAATTATGCATGCACTGTTTAAAGAAGTACAGGTGTCCCCTCGTATCTGCGGTCCCCATAACTTACCCACGGTTCTCAAATTCCCCCCATTCTACTCATCACAACTCACTTCTCTTCGTCTGCAAATGCTGTGCAAAAGGCAGCATTGTCTTCCTTTCCCTTTGGAACAGGAAGCAAAGAGCGAGAACCTAGTCTCATACACTATGTAGACTCAATTGCTACAGGGGGCAATTGTGAGAATGCTAACAGGAAGTAGACAGCAGAGAACTTCTTGTTAGCATTCACACAATCACACCTGTAGTGATTGAATCTATGTAGTGTATGAGTCTAATTCAGTGGTTCCCAAACTGTGAGGCATAGGGGAGCCGTGGAAGGGTGGCTTCAAGTTCCCTGTGAAGATGGGGAAAAAGGGGGTGCCCCAGTCAACATACCCCCACCCCACTTCTGATTTGACCTATAAAAGGGGGAGAAATTACCTTCAGAGACGTTATTCACAGAAGAGGTGAAATTGGGGAGAAAGCTTCACCTGGTGATTTTCTGCCTGTCGCATAACAATGTAATAGGGAGCCGCAGCCAATGGTCACCAATGGTAAAGGGAGCCACAGGTCAAAAACGTTTGGGAAACACTGGTCTAGGTTCTTGCTCTTTGCTTCCTGTTCCAAAACAAAAGGAAGAAGATGCTGCCTTTTGCAGTGTTTGCAGACGAAGAGAGGTGAGTTATTAGACGAGCAATGGGGGGATTTGAATAGGATTTGCTGTTTTCTGCGGTTTCAGGTAACCGTGAACGCCTGTACTGTATTTCATTTTGTCCATTCATCTCCTGCCAATCAGTTTCATTGGATGACTCCGGGTTATAGTGTTGATGCAGCGGTAGCCATTTTGGCATCGCTGCATCGGCAGGGGAGAAATAGATAGGATTGGGCTTCACAGTTTTCTAAGTTCATACATAACACAGAACTGCAGTTGATTCTTAAAGTGAAAGGAAAAGCTTTCGCTCTCCTCCCCTGATGTGTGAAGGAGGAGAAAAAGGGAGAAGCCTGAGAGCCCAGGAAGCTTGAAGATTCATTGTTGCAATAAAGCAGGGATGTGGATCAAGTCTCTGACTCCAAGTCTCAAGTCAAGTCCCAAGCATGCACTGGCGTTGCTAGAGGTGGGGCGGAATGATAAGTCTTGCACAGCAGTAACCGCTCCGTTCCGTCTCCTGTGCGTTGCCTTCGCTGCTCGACTGGTTCCGAATGCGAGTGGGTGGGGCCACCATGGAACGGAGCGGTTACCGTTGTCCAAGACTTAAGGCTGATTCACACCAGCCCTTTCCGTGCGCGTTTTGGCTTCTTTTCGTGCGTTTTTCATGCTTGCGTCTGACGCAGCATGAGCTTACGACGCAGCCAGGAGAGATGGTTTCATTTTATGTTTTTGCTGCGCTCGCGTTTAAGCTAGCATTTATGCTCCCGGTGCTAGGCAGCTCACCAATCAGAGAAGCGCATTTCTCTTCACCAAATCACAGCTGCGCTTTCTTCAAGAAGGCGGGCAAACGTTCAGAGAACTGCTAGACGCACGTACAGACGCTAGAGTAGAGCAAACGTGCACGGAAGGGCTAGTGTGAATCAGCCTTTACTGTTCCGCCCCACCTCTAGCAACGCCAGTGGTCCCAAGTCTTTATCCCGGAGTCTTTGGTTGCAAGTCCCTATCTATTTAATGGGGAAAATGGGTTTAAACCTGAATAAAATTCGACTTGTCGTAAAAGGCTCAAAGTCTCGAGTCAAGTCTTTCGAGATTTTACGATCGCCGAGTCAAGTCCGAGTCAACAGACTCAAGTCTACATCACTGCAATAAAGACTATAGTTATGATGTCTGAAACTGGCTTTAAGATAATTTGATACAGATTAGTTATTCCAAATAGGTACCGCTTGCGGGAAGGTAAACAGCGCTCTGTGTTCCAGCTGCATGCTACGCGCTGCGGCAAGGAGAGTCATGCCGGCCACATGACCACGGAGGCGTCTTCGGACAACGCTGGCTCTTCGGCTTTGAAATGGGGATGAGCACCACACCCTAGAGTCGGACACGACTGGACTTAATTGTCAGGGGATACCTTTACCTTTTTTTATGTATTCTTGCATTGTAACTTTTAAAACACATCAATGGACTATCATTAAAGAAAAAAAAAGTAGACCACACAAAGTTGAAATTGCCCACCTTGGATGAACCTCTTGCCAATTGCTTCATATGTTCATATACAACAATGCCATCAATATATTGTGTATACACCCATGTACAAGAGGGTAAAGCCACTTCCAATCTTTTTATAGAAGAGACCTGTAAAAACATTAGAGTGGAAAACTGAATTCTAATCTCTAGATACACCAAAGTTTCCATTGTTAGGGAAGCCTGATTACATGTGAAGAGGAAGCTGACTACTGCCCTGTTTCCACTTTCCCCCTGAAATGCATTCAATTTTTATCACATAGTTTGGTTTACTGTAGAGGCTAGAAATTACAAAAGACCTACTAAAAATAAAGACGAGTTTGATAGCACATGTTTTAATGACTCATCTAACCAACGAGTTGTGGCAGACGCTGAAATTAGACAAAACACCAGAAAATATGTTGTGGCATTTCATCTTGCCTTGGTAGCGGACAGACTAGTAACCTAATAGGAATTTAGTATTAGTAACTTGGTGTGTTTTTTTATTTCAGTAACACCAGAACAACATCAGTGTGTAAAAGATTCCCATGTATAGTAAAGATTGCAGTACAAATCAAGATTTCCCCCCCCGTGACAAATAGACGTAGACATTAACCAGTATTTCTGTATCATAAGTTGGTTAGTCTTAGTTTTAACAAAACCCAGCTAACAGTTCCACAACAAGCAAAAAGCAATGAATAGCAGGAGTACAAAATTACAAAACGACCACATCATGCAGAGTGGGAATGTCTTATTTCATTAACTAATCCTCCTGTAGAAAGGGATTTGCCTAAAGGATATTTTAAAGAAGGCTGCATGTTCCTTCCTCATTCATAGTTGCAATTACAGATTGCTTTATAAAACACCTGGTAGCTTTTTAACATTTCTAAGTGTCTGACCATAAAAAACAATATTTCTAACCTTGTGATTTCCAGTAAAAAATAAATTATGCATTTTAAAAAATTAATCCGATTTTTTTTTTACAGAAATCTGACATAAAGAGCTGAGCTGCTGGATGAAAATGTGTTAATATAAAAATAAAGTACAAGGATTGTAAAGAAAAAATGCTAAGTCCCAGAAAATGCATGAAAAATTAATGTAGTATGAAAGACCCTGCTTGTGCAGGGTTTGGAGTGCGTTTTTCTCAGGTCTGCTCAATCAGAGCAAAAAGCAACATGGCACCAATGCAAATTCTGTGTATATGCTCACATCATATGGAGAGAAAAACGGAATTCCTACCTGGGAATGTCCTGTTCTGGGAGGAGGAAGGGTTGCATTCGTTGGCTCTTGGGTATGCCCCTCCCACTCCACGAGTCAGAGTCAGATTGGTCGAAAAGCTCCCCCTTGTGGGAGGGCATCCTCTCGTAAACCCAGTCCAGAGCTGTAATGAACGAAAGAAGAACCCTCCACGGGCACCGGGCTGAGAAGACTAGAAGACAGCAACTAGCCCAAGGTGCACATAGAACAAAGGCAAACAATAAGAAAAAAGAAAAATAAACCAGAAACTGGAACCCCGAGATAACCTCGGACGCCCAAAACTTGGAAAACAGGCAGACTGACATGAGAACAATAGTTACAGGAAAAAAATGGGGCGTCAGACCTAAGGCAGATCTAAACTAGTCAAGTACAAGGTATCTGCCAAAAACCATCCATCCCCTTGAAGGGCCAAAGCCGAGCCAACCGCAGTAGTGCAATAGACAGCAAGGACACATCCCTCGAGCCGCCGCGTCAAAGGGCGGGACGAATGCAACCCTTCCTCCTCCCAGAACAGGACATTCCCAGGTAGGAATTCCGTTTTTCTCTGGAGGGAGGAAGGGTTGCATTCGTTGGCTCTTGGGATCTTTCAGAGCAGTACCTGATAGGGTGGGGATAAGCGGCGGTCTACCGATGGGCAACCACCTTCTGCAAAACCCTCCTCCCAAAGGAGGAGCCAGTAAGCCCCGCCAAATCTACCCTATAGTGGCGGACGAAGGTGTGAATTGAGGACCACGTCGCTGCCTTACAAATGTCGGCAATCGAGGTGGCCACTCTGTAAGAAAGCCAAGATGTTACGCACCTTTGGTTTCATGGGATCTACCCCCTGTTCCTGACACCAACCAATAAACCTCCTCCAGGTTGCACCATAGACACGGTGCGTGGAGTCCTTCCTAGAGGCTATCGAGGTGTTTATCACTTTATCCGAGTAACCCAAGTTAATTAAGGCCGTCCGCTCAACCGCCACGCAGTCAACTTGAACAGCCGAGGCTGCGGATGTCGAACGGGGCCCTGCGTGAGGAGGTCCTCCCTTGGAGGCAGCGGTAGTTCCTCCTGGACAGCCAGATTCATTATGGAGGGGTACCAGGGTCTCCTGGGCCACCGGGGAGCCACTAGAATGACTTCTGCTTGACAGTCCTTTATTTTGCGGAGCACCCGGGCCACAAGAGCTATTGGGGGAAAAGCGTACAGCAGGCCCGGTGGCCACGGAGAGTAGAGAGCGTCCACCCCTTCCGTCCCTTCTTCTCGAACTCTCGAGAAAAAACGAGGAAGTTGAGCGTTTTCTCTTGTGGCAAACAAGTCCACGATCGGTTCGCCCAGACAGGCGGCGATCAGAGAAAATACCTCCGGGTGCAGGCGCCACTCCGCTTCCTGCAGAGACCGCCTGCTGAGCCAGTCTGCGGATACATTGGACACTCCTGCCAGGTGTTCCGCCCGTAGTGATGCAATGTGAAGTTCCGCCCAGCTCATCAAACTCTCCGCTTCGCGCGCCAGCCGAAGCGATCGAGTACCCCCCTGCCTGTTTACATAAGCTTTTGCCGTAGTGTTGTCCGTCTGGATGAGGACATGACGCCCCCTGACCTGAACCAAGAAATGAGCAAGGGCCAGACGAATAGCCCGCAGCTCCAGGAGGTTGATGCTGAGCTGGGACTCCAAACGGGACCAAGTGCCCTGCGCCAGGGAGCCCGACATGTGCGCTCCCCAGCCCAGGAGACTGGCGTCCGTGGTGATCACCACTCGCTCCGGGAGGACTAGACTCACTCCCTGCGACAGTCTTCCTTCCGCCGTCCACCAGAGCAGTGCTCTTCTGATTTGCGACGACATTGGCAGCTGCAGATGTCTCTGCCTCTCTATTTCGTCCTGGAACGGGAGCAGAATGCGCTGGAGAGGCTGCATTCTGGCCCTGGCCCAGTGGACAACATCCAGACAGGAGACCATCAGTCCCTGAATTGACGCCAGAGACATTAGGTCCACGCGAGAGGCCTGCAGAGTGGATTGCAGGATTTCTCGGAATTTCTGCTGTCTGCCCGGAGAGAGTGATATCCTGAACTGGCGAGTGTCTATAAGGAGACCCAGGTGTTCCACCCGTTGTGAAGGGGTCAGGGCACTCTTTTCCCGATTGATCACGAAACCTAGACTCTGGAGACAATCCAAAGTCTGTGCTACATCCACCAGCGCCCGCTCTCTGCTCACTGATTTGATCAGTATATCGTCGAGGTAAGGGAACAAGGTAATGCCCCCCTGCCTGAGGAACGATATCGGCGCTATGAGCAGTTTGGTAAACACCCTCGGAGACGATTTGAGCCCGAAGGGGAGAGCGCGGTACTGAAGATGCAGGGTCCCGTAACAAAAACGGAGAAACCTGCGATGACGCGGCAATATGGGCATGTGAAGATACGCCTCGGTCAGATCTATCGAGGACAGGAAATCCTCCTGGTCGAGGGCTAATACGATTGATTTCCAGGTCTCCATCTTGAACCTTCGGCTGCGTATAAAACGGTTTAGCCACTTTAGGTCCAAGATGGCCCTCCAATCGCCGTTCCGCTTGGGTACCAGAAAAAGAGTGGAGTAAACTCCTTTCCCCCTCTGCTCCCGCGGTACCACCTCGACAGCCCTGATGTCCAACAAATGCTGGATGGCGTGCATCTTCAGCTGGTGCTTCCGTGGAAATTTGGATTGCGGGACCTTCCAGAACCTGTCCCTGGGTTTTTGGGTAAACTCTAAAGAATAACCTCGTAAAACCGTTTGTTGAACCCACGCATCGCCTGTAATGGCTGCCCATCGGTGCGCAAAGTTCAACAGGCGTCCTCCTATAACGGAGGATGATACGTCTGACCTGGCGTCAGACATGCCTGTGATCCTTATGGGGCTTGGCATTGGCGACGGGGTTCCCCCGCTGTGGACGTCCCCTAGGGAAAACCCTAGATTTGTTCCACCTGCTCCTGGGTCTTGCCCCGTCATTGGAGCGGGAGTATTGGCGAAAGGGCCGTTGGACATATGGTTTAGCCTTGGAAACCTCTTTCCGAGCGGTCGGGAGAACCTTTCGCTTATCCTTGTTTTCCACCAGGAGAGGTTCAAGGGCCTGCCCGAAAAGCTTACCGCCCTGGAACGGAATGCCCACCAACCTCGTCACGGAATTGGAATCACTGTCCCAGGATCTCAGCCACAAATTTCTACGAGCTGCCACATTAGACGCGATAGCTCGGGCGCTAAACTGCAGGGCGTCCAGTGACGCATCCGCAGAAAATGCCAAGGCCAAAGCCACCTTTCTCAACGACGTTTTGGCAACCTTGGAGAGGCCCGTCTCAGTCTTTTCCAGATCCGTGATCCAGGAATAAGCAGCCCTACTCAGGACGGAATTGGCTGAGGAAGCACGAAAAGCGTGTGCAGAGGCCTCAAAACCCCTTTTTAGAGACGCCTCAATTTTCCTATCTGTCGGATCTCTCGGCCCACCCTCTCCCTCAGAGGGCAGGGCTGCCGCAGAGGAGAGCGATGCGATAGGTCCATCAATAGTGGGCACCTTTAACGTGGCCAGGATTGGATCAGGTAATGAATAAAATTTATTTACTAGTCGTGTGGAATGTTTTGGGTGTATGGGTGTCTCCCATTCCATGTCTACCACTCGCTTAAAAGAATCTGGAAAAGGGATAATATTTTGGTTGGCCTGGATTTTTGGAAAAATTTTTGAAGAAACAGTCTTACTGGAAGAGGCATCCTGACTCTGGTCAGGAGTTGGGACCAAATCCAAAGTTTTAAGGGCTTTCTGAAGTATTCTAGGAAAAATGTCAGCCGGAAAAAGTCTAGTCACACCCTGGCTGTCCCTTTCCTGCCCTGACAACTCACCCTCCTCCCTCTCAGACTCAGGTGACAGCGAAGGATCTGAGTCCTGAGAGGAAACAGGGCTGACAATCGTTTCCCGCCTTTTATGGCCAGCGCGTTGCTGTGCTCTGAGGCGTTTAGAGCCCCCAATTGATTTTTCAGAGTGCTTCTTAGCACGTTTCCCGTGGGTCTGTACATAGTCCTCAGAGGAGGACTCATTTTCCCTCGTAGAGGACAGATTGGGGCTGTTAGCTCTGCGCTTTCGCCCCCCATGGAGAGACTGTTTGCGGTTCCCACCAGCGTTAGCCAGATGAACTCGAAAAGCCCCCTCTACCGAAGCCTTCACTAATTCCATTATCCTCGCCTCCATATTAGGGTCCAAAGGAGTTGCTGACACCACACTCTGCCCAACAGACGACTGTCCCGCTCCCGGGTTTGCCGCCATAACTTGCCTGAGGAGAGCTGAGCGATCGACAAGGGCTCGCAGCGCCGCCGCCGAGAATGCTGGATTCCCGCTGATCGGAATACAGGACGCTCCGTTCCCGCCGAAAACAACCGCCTGTGGGCGCCTGAGGCAAGTGGCCTCCGCGGTTGTCCTCTCTCGCAACGGCTCGGCCGTGTAAAAGGGGAGGTGAAAAGGCCCCCAGCAGCAGTCTCTAAGGAGACTTTCGCTGCCCGTCGCTGAGGAGAGAGGCTTGGCTGTGCCGAGTATATGGGCGGGACCAGCCGCGCGCGCTGAGTCGCGTCGCTACGGCGGTTATGGCTCTCAATCTCCCACTCGCTCTTCTGAACTGACAAGCGGCTCGGCTCGCCCCCAGAGGCCCTGGGGCTAAGGGCGGGGGGATCAGGGAGAGGGCTGGAGAAGGAGAGACGAAAACGAGGGCAGGTACAGTGAAAAACGGAGAAATAGTGAGGAAAAAACAAAGGTACAAGGAGGAGAATAATACTGAGGTAGAAAAGCTGAATCAGCGCTGAAAGATATCACGACCCTTCTCTGGAGTGAGTCAGAGCCAGACTGGGTTTACGAGAGGATGCCCTCCCACAAGGGGGAGCTTTTCGACCAATCTGACTCTGACTCGTGGAGTGGGAGGGGCATACCCAAGAGCCAACGAATGCAACCCTTCCTCCCTCCAGAGAACTGTTGCCCACACAGGTAATATTTGTCCTTCATATGCTGAAATAATGCAGCACTTAAAAAAAAATCAAAATACAGAAGGTAGCTCAATTCTTTTGCTTGCTACTGGCTGGATTAGCCTGCGATCAGTACTTTCTTGGTGGATGAGCTCTGCCTGTAGATATCCCTTTGATCTGGACTTAATTCCTTTGCATTTTGGACAATTCAACTTCCTTAATTACAACTGTTTTATGCAGAATTAGAACCATGGTTGGATATCTGTAGAGTGTAGACAATTAGATTTTCTTTATTATTTTTAAAATTATTTGGCTGAAAAACCAATTTCTTTTTCAACTTTAGATCAACACCCATCCTTTTACTTTGTCACAGAAGTCTTTTGCCACATGAAGCAGAACTGTCTCACTGAGGCCATACAACATTTGTAATCTTAAAAGTAATAATAGCACCGCATTTATTTTCACACTATCTTTGCTCAATTATCTAGGTATCTCAGGACATGTTTGAAACAGCTGTTTTTTTTATTATTTTTATGTTTGTTTTCTCTCAAATAGGATCACAAGCAAGACTATGATCTGCACCTCCTCCTGTGACTCGTCCTGATTAGTTCTCCATTCCCAAGGTTCTTAGTGTGAACACCTTTTTAAAGTAGGTGATAACATTTTTATTGTACTCATCCTTTTGGCAGATATTCTGTGATCTCACATCGTAGTCAGTCATTGTCCCTACTGCTCCACCTACTTTATTCTTTTTTTTAAACAAACACTGCATATGAAGATTTATACCGCTTCACTAATGCTAACTAGTCTGGCAGACATCTCATTCTTTTGCATTTTTAAATTTATTTTTCACCTTTTTATTTTTCACCAGAAGAGCTGCTGCCTGTCAGTCGAGTGTGGGAGGCGCCAGCCAGCAGAATTGTCAGACTGTAAAAAGGCTACCATCTGGAAAGTAGCTGTTCATGAAAGATTGGACATTAAAAAAAACCAAGGGGGGTTGGGACAGCCTGCCCATGTACTTGGATTAAAGTCGGAGGAGAAATCCAATGACCAAGAAAGGTGGTATATAAATACTGTATATTATACTATTATACTGTCCTTCCTCCAAGGAGCTCATGGTAGCATACATGGTTCTTTCCCTCCTTTAGTCCTCACAACAAACCTGTGAGCTACTTTAGGCTGAGAGATGCTGACTGGCCCAAGGTCACTCAGGAAGCTTCATGGCTGAGCAGGGATTTAAACCTGGATCTTCCAATCTAAGTCTACCACCAGAACCACTACACCATCCTGACTCTTTTTTTCTAATACTGAACAGATATGCAGACTTTTTTGTCAGCTATTTGTCAATGGGCTCATTTTGAGAAATACATGCATCTTCTAATTGACTTGTGCATGGTATTTTGTAACATTTTGATATTAATATTTCAGGCAATAGCTCTGTAATTATAGTCATTTGGATATTTGACATCAATTAAGTCTAATTGAACAATGTGGGGCCAGGGAGGCGTTCAGATCCATTAGCTCTTCTTGCATAGTTATAATGCTGTTCTTTCCAAGCCTATGTTCAGAGTTATAGATATTTTGCTGCTTAATCCAAACCCCAAGTGGTAATGCATCTCTTCCCCTCTTTGTAGTGGGTGTGCACTTAGTCTGCTGTCTAGGTGCGCCACCAATGAATTGGTGAGACTGTGCCACAGAGAACTCTGGGACACAATGTCATTTTGTGCAGAGAACCTGTTCAGCTCTACACAACACAACACTTTTTCTTGTCAGTTTTATCATGCCAAGCTGCCCTGCACAAAGGGAGAGTGCATGCATGAGACAGCTATGAAATTTGCTGCCCACAGTGTTGTACCCACATCTGCTCCCTGAATTATTTGGTGTGCTATATCTTCAGGCTAACCTTGGCCTTCAGAAGAGATTCCAGTTTAAAGACTTGGCTTTTAGAAACAGAGATAATGAAATTTCTAACAGCGCAATCCTGTGTAACTCTTGCACCGGTGTAACAGTAGGTCCACTGGTGTAAGTGCACTTATGCCAGTGTAACTTGCTGTACACCGACGGACGCAGGACAGACACAAGCGTAACCCCCCTCAGACACTGCGCATATGCAGTTCGGATGCAGGATGGACGCCAGTGTAACTCTGCCGGCGCAGGGGGCATTCTTTACTCAGAGACAGGAACGTTTTCAGTATTTACAATTTATAGTATTTCTCTCCCATTTCAATATCTTCTTGTCCTCGCTCTTTGTCGGTTTTGGAATCAGTTTTACAGACATTACCAAACGTTAGGCTTACCATATGTCCCGGAATGGACGGGACCCTCCTGGATTTCTGGGTCCCATTCCGGCTCTGCGCAGCCCCGAGCCCAGCTGCCGTGCCCCTCGCCCACTCAGCGCCTGGGGGGAAGCACGCTCCCCCCATATAAGAACGCCTCTGTTGGGCTGTAAGGCTGCAATCCTATGCACACTTACCTAGGAGAAAGCCCCATTGACTCTAATGGGACTTACTTCTGAGTAGACATCTATAAGATTGGGCTGTAAGTTGCCTTGGGGCACCTTCCAATGAGAAGGGGAAAGGTGGGATATAAATATTTTAAATAAATACTTAAAAGTACAAAGGCCACAACAAAAAGATGACTAAACTCTTGGCATGCACTTGCTGTCTGAATAATACTCACTGAGGAAATAGGGCATTAAGGGAAAATGTCTCATTTTAAATAGGCCCTTAAACAGGAACAGCAGCACTTTGACAATACTGTAATTATAATAAAATCAATGTACTGTACTTCCCTTCCTTGTAACTTCTATGTAAGAATCTTTAAGTAATTCAGATCTATAAAATCAAATAAATTTTTATTGCTATTTGGCCCTCTCAATGAACCAACGTTCAGTCACTTTAGGATGTAACTTCTGTTTTAAGACTAGAGGAAAAAGGCGCCTCCCTGCTAGTGTCTAGTAGACTGCAGAATAGTTTGTCAGAAAAAAAAATCTGATCTGTTTTATTCCTGTAGTGGTAAAGATCAGCAATTCTTTGTTTTCTACATTTTGCCAGACAGGGCTAATGTTAAACTTTAGATTAACAGTTCCTATACTGTTCCCATTCTGCTGCTCCTACTGAGAAATCTATTAAAATGTTAATCACTCCCTGGCTTTTGAAGTCACTGTGGCATCAAGGGCCTCTACTGGTCCCAGGCTCAAATGAATGAGTTTGCTTTTTCTCCTGTCATGTTGCTCTTATCAGCAAAATGTGGCCTAGCCAGGTTCTCAGATGTCTATGGAGAATACCTGCCTGCTTTTCTCTCCCCAGCTCTCCACCAGAACTTTCTTTTCTTGCCACAGTGGAAATATTTCTTCCCCAACAAGCCATTAGGACTTTGCAGGCTTTGACTCAGCCTGTTTACCCATGACTTTACCCATGACTTGGAAAAATTGACTCTGGACTAGATGGCAGCAGACCCTTCGTCAGAATTGGGTCACTGCTGAATCCCTATAACACGGGGTGGTGGCAATTTAAAGCACATTGGCATTGGAGGGAGGTTGACTCCATCCCCCTTCCTCCCCCAAAATACTCTGCTGGTTAAAAAAGCTGAGGGAAAGATTCAGCACTTCCAGATGCACCCCTGCTTTGCTTTAAATCAGGGGTTCTCAACCAGTGGTACTAGAACCACCAGTGGTACTTCAGCTGACTGATGGTGGTAGTCAGACCACCGGACCACTGGAACCCTGCTTCGACCTGGCACTTTCGGCGGCACGTTTTTGCTCCCGAAAGGTTCCTGCCTTCGAGTCTCTCGAAGAGTCTCTCGCTGAGAAGAGCCCTCCCACCTGTCCAGAGCCTCCTACCTGCATTTTCTGGCCTCCGAAAACCTGAACATAACTGGCGATGCTGTTATCGCCAGTCACTTCCGGTGCTATACAGCAGGAGAGTGGTGCCAGAGGTAGTACTCGGCTGGGAAGGACTTGAGAACCCTTGCTTTAAATAATTGTCCACCTCCAGTCCACTCCACCTCACCTCACTCCTATTTTACAGAAATTCAGTACATGAATCATAGTCTATCTAGACCCTAACCCTAACCCCTGCTAACTGGGTAAGAGGCACTTTTTCAATTGGTGCTCCTCTTATATTTAGAAGGGGGAGAGTAACTGCCTCCGTTTCACCCTAGCACAGTGTTTTTCTGGTGGCTGTTTGCTGGTGATGTTCTGCATCTTTTTTAGATTGTGAACCCTTTTGGAACAGGGAGCCATTTAATCATTTGATTTTGTCTGTAAACCGCTTTGTGAACTTTTTGTTGAAAAGCAGTATATAAATGTTGTTGTTGTTCAGTCGTTAAGTCGTGTCCGACCGTTCGTGATCCCATGAACCATATCCCGCCAGGCCTTCCTGTCCTCCACTATCTTCCTGAGTTCGCTCATTTTCATGTTTGTTGCATCGGTGATGCTGTCTAACCATCTCATCCTTTGCCTTCCCCTTCTCCTTTTGCCTTCAATCTTTCCCAGCATCAGAGTCTTCTCCAGAGAGTCCTCTCTTCGCATTAGGTGGCCAAAATATTTGAGCTTCAGCCTCAGTACCTGTCCTTCCAGGGAACAGTCAGGGTTGATTTCATTTAGGATTGACTGATTTGATCTCCTAGCAGTCCAAGGGACTCTCAGGATTCTTCTCCAGCACCACAGTTCGAAAGCATCTATTCTTCGGTGCTCAGCCTTCCTTATGGTCCAACTCTCGCAACCATACATTGCTACTGGGAACACCATTGCCCTGACTATACGAACTTTTGTTGGCATGGTGATATCTCTGCTTTTTATTACGCTATCTAAATTTGCCATAGCTTTCCTTTATTATTATTAATTATTATTATTATTATTATTATCATCATCATCATCCATATGTCCCGTAGGAATTTTGAGGTGGAAGTGTTTCTCTTCAGATACTGTTAGGGCATGCCTAAAGGAAGGGTAAAATCTTGGGTTGACTACTTCTATTATGTATTTTAAAGTGCTTTAGGATGGCTACTTTTCATTGTGCAGTTTCTGTGCCTTAGTTCTTCCAGACAGCAGAAATCAATAGGCTGTTTCTGGCATAGCAATACTATGATGGAAAAAACTGCATCTGTTAGGTTTTGCCTCTTATGCAACACTTAAGTGGCAACTCTGGAAATTATAAGTGAGTTTCTGGTAACCTAGAGTTTGTACTAAGCAAATGTAATATGACTTTATCTGTGTACAAATCAGTGCATAGCGCTGACCTCAGAGTGAGATTTCAGGTGCACGCTGCTAAAACTGAGCTCTTTCATTAGATTACAAACTGTTAAGATTTAATTTAATTAGAAGTTTTATAATGACAGATATTTACAGAAATAAAACTGTTTTGCAAAAAAATCAAATTTTAGATTAGAAGAAAAACTAAAGCTTCAGTTCTAAAGTCTTATTATTATATATAATATATTATTATATCTTAGAAAACAGAGGATTTATGGGTATTAGAGCCATGTTAAAAAAATTAAAATATACCAAAGCCAAAATGTGATTAAAAACAATTTAATTTAATTTAATGTTTGTCATCCTAACAGCCACGCTGTCACTACCTAGAAAATGTCTTAGGAATAAGACGAAACGTCGGTCAATTTTGCCCGTGTGATTACAAGAGATCTGTCCAGGGTTGCTATGTTTACAGCTTCTGGTAACCTGGATTAAATTGTTTTTAATCGCATTTTGGCTTTGGTATATTTTAATTTTTTAACATGGCTCTAATACCCATAAATCCCGTGTTTTCTAAGATTGTATCAGGCCATGAAAGCTTTCATTCGTTAAATTATTATATATTAGAAAAACTAAAGCTGTGCTTTAAATCAGGGGTTCTCAACCAGTGGTACTAGAACCACCAGTGGTACTTCAGCTGACTGATGGTGGTACTCAGACCACCATAATATATGCCTCCAATTTAGTGAAAATATATAATATATATTATATGCCATAATATCGCCATAATATTTGCCTCCAATTTAGTGAAAGAAGCCCTAATATTTCATTTCTATTGAGCTGCTAGAATATTTCATTCCCGGGGTTCTTTGCTCTGGGCTCATTTAGAGTAAAAATAAAGAAGAGATCCCCTCATTACTTGGCCATGCTCACCTTCCACACATGTGGAATTTCAGTGTGGAATTTCAGCTTTTAGTGTGGGTTTTGAGTCCTAGCAGTTTCTATTTGAGAAATTACGCACCACTGAAGTTTCTAGCAGGTCTCCTGCACCCTTAATATCTACAAGGCATGCAGTTAATTCAGTGGCCTCCATCTCAGTGTCAGGAGAAGCTGCCCTTGGTGAACGTCTGCGTGCCACATGGTTGTTAAAGACAGGAGGACTCTGCCAGAAGCAACAACAAAATTGCCTGCACCTTCAAGCACAACTGGGTGGAGGATTCCTGCTTTTGAGCTCTAGCACGAACTAACAGTGTTGCCAACCTTTCATGAACCTATCCATTTAATAGGATATGCTTGTCATGCAAAAATCCAGTATGTGTGTAACTATTCCTCCTCTTGGCATAGAGAAAACGGAGGGTAAAAGCATCTAAAGCAGTAGTCTTTAACTTAAGTACTTTGATGAAACAGCCATCATGGAATCCACTTCCAAGAGTCCATGCACCCAAACCTGGAGCCCAATAATAAAGAGCTGGACCTTATTTGCCCAGAGGAAAAGCTAAGCAGTAAAGGGGTGGAGCTAGTCCACAGAAAAGCTACAATTTTGTACAGCGCTGTGTATACTTACAGCGCTTTAGAAATAAAGTTTAATAATAATAATAATAATAATGAAAGGCTAGTTTCAGGTGCAATAGCTACTCAATATGTAACAAGTCCCCTGCCATCAAGCAATACATTCACACATAATACCATGTTAACCCAAATTATCCTTACACAATCTAGACTCCGGGTGTATCACAAGCACAAGAACTAAAAGTGCATAACAACTCAAACACAGCAGCACTTTACACTTTAAGTCATATACTGTATATACATGTATATATAAACACAAAAGGCCAGCGGGTGGTGCAGTGGGTTAAACCGCTGAACCATGAGCTGTTGATCGAAAGGTCACCAGTTCGATTCCCGCGATGGGGTGAGCGCTCGTTGCTTGGCCAGCTCCTGCCAACCTAGCAGTTCCAAAGCATGTTAATGCGAGTAGATAAATAGGTACCGCTTGCGGGAAGGTAAACAGCGCTCCGTGTTCCAGCTGCATGCTACGTGCTGCGGCAAGGAGAGTCATGCCGGCCACATGACCATGGAGGCGTCTTCGGACAACGCTGGCTCTTCGGCTTTGAAATGGGGATGAGCATCACACCCTAGAGTCGGACACGACTGGACTTAATTGTCAGGGGTCACCTTTACTTATATATAAACACACATACAGGCAGCATATCGTGAAATAATTTATCCATTTATCATATGAGAAACACTGAAAGCAAGAGCTCCTAGTACAAAAGACAACCAGAGAATACATGACAGAGAACTCAAACACAGCATGCAAAACACAACAATCAAAGGAAGCGAGTCAAGCCAAAATGCAGGTGAATTAATGGCAGAGAGCATTCAAAACTCATACAAAGCAGACTAGATCTGTAACATGGGAACCATTCAATTATTCTTAATAATGCAAGTACAGTACTGTAATACAAGTTACCGGTAGGTTAAGCTTAAAACTACATATCAAGTAAGCCGTCACATAATCTAAAGCAGTGGTTCTTAACCTTGTTGGAGGTACTGAACCCCACCAGTTTCATATGCGCATTCACTGAACCCTTCTTAATTTGAAAAATAAAATATGATTTTTTCAAATTCAAAACATGTCATAGGGATATATTTTAGGTATATATACATAGGTATATTTTATAGGTGCACAAAATGAACAAAACCATTAAAGAACAAAACCATTAAGAACAAATATAAAACATGATTTTCACACAAAAACAAACTAATGAATATTTATTCACTGCAAATCAGTGTGACTTCTGCTGTTGCCTTTCAGAGACCAGTTTAGAAATGCGCGGGTTTACCTTGGCAAGTGCCACTCTCTCTGCTAAGTGGGTCACCCTGCAGCAGACAACACAAGACACGGGGAAACACAAGAAACAGACACGAGGGTGGGTGGGGTGGGAGCGGACTTCGCCTGACACTGACGCATATGCCAACTGCCAGCTGAAAGGCAACACTGGTTGCTTGCTTAAATGTTGCAATCCTTTCCACTAATCTTTTCCTTAAACAAAAAATACACACACAACCCCCCCCAGTCTTTCAGGCTGCAGATCGAGGTCAGACTGAGTGTGTAAATTAATGCAGCTCGGCTGTATGAATATGTGAGTGTGCTGTATCTATGTTAAGTTGTGATAAACATTCAGCATTTGACATACGTTTTAGGGACCTGAAGGAGAAGCTAAATCTGAAGCTTTTGAATGAGTGTACTTTTAACATCCGTTTGAACCTATCTAATTGCCGAGGGCAGACGCTCTGAGGCCTCCTCTGAGGCGTCGCTGGAGTGCGTGGGGAAGGGCGGACCGCCTGGGCGACGCGCGCAATGGGTGACGCGCGCAGGCGGTCCCGCCCTTCCCCTCGCACTCCAGCGATGTCTCGGAGGAGGCCTCGGAGCGTCCGCCCTCCGCGGAGCTCCAAGGCCTTTTGAGGGAAGCCCCATGCGCGACGTCGTATTTATAAGCTTTAGCGCATGCGCAGCTCAGAAACGTACTGCGCATGCGCTAAAGCTTATAAATACGACGTCGCGCATGGGGCTTCCCTCAGAAGGCCTTGGAGCTCCGCCGAGGGCGGACGCTCCGAGGCCTTCGCTTGCCCAAGACAGCTGGCCGGAGAGGATGTCTCCCGAGCCGGCGGCACCGCTGCTGCCGGCTACGGAGACATCCTCGTTGCCTCGGGCGGCACGGGGGTTATTAGGGCGGCGCGCGCGCACCCTCGGGGGTCAGTCTCGCGGGTTCGGCGGAGGAGTACTCCGCCGAACCCTCGAGACTGACTCACCGAACCTCTGGGGTTCGATCGAACCCCGGTTAAGAACCAGTGATCTAAAGCAAAAACATAGTGTCACTTTACTATTACTATAACATAGTATTTACTATTACTTTACTATAAATTTATTATTGAGTATATTATTACTATAAACCTGTAGTATTTGGTTAACACCCGCCAACATCTTAAAGATGAAAATCCACAGACATGGTTGTAGCATCACAGCACACACTATTACACCTCCCATGCAAGCAAATTCACATGCATCCACACATATGTATCTTCCTTCCATGCATCCATCCACATGTATGCATCTTCCTTCCAGTCACACACACATCTTCTGTCTACATAACCACGCACCTGCATTCACACACCCATTCACGCTGTCCCCCCATCCCTCCCTCCCAGCTCTTACTGGGCAGGCTAGGCCGATCTTCATGAGCCGAGCCAAGCTCCTGATTTGGGGAAAAGCAAGTTTAACAAAAAAAAAAAAGATCTCTGACTTCAACAGTCCGCACCAACCCCCTGACTGAAACTCAATCAAGGAGGCCTGTTTAAGAGCCAACGGGTCTCCAAGCTAGCCACTGTACCCTCACTAGGTGTGAAAGACTAAGCAGGAACCCAGCAAGGGTCCACAACTAGCAAAGGAGAACCCCTTGATTAGTTCATCCCACCAAGAATTCCTTAGGCTTCTATGGAGGAAACGTGTATAACAGTGTAATCTTATCCAATTTATACCACTGGTGTAACCAGCAGTGCAGCGAGAACGGGAGGCCCCAGAACAGAGAGGATTCAAATCCCCTCCAAAGGGGGGTTCAAGGGGGATTTAAATCTCCCTTCCCCTCCCAAGCCTCCCGCCCAGCCCTCCCCCACTGGTTATACTGGTGGTGTAAGTTTGAGCATTAACCTGTTGGTGCTGCATTAAGTCACTCTCATTCCAGCTGCCATCCAAGGACTATGCTAGCCAGCACCCAGCAGCCCTCTTCCCCTTTCCTTTCCAACCTTTCTCTCCTTCCATCTCCCTGAGTGCAACCAAAGCCACTGAGCCAGCACAGGCTGGTCAACTAATCTCTGTGGGCTGCCTCTCAAGGTGCCCCTTCACAAAAGCAGCATGGCTCCCTTGCCCAGCTTTCCTCGGTAGAACAAGGCTACTGCCTAAATTGCATGCTAGGGCTTGCTTCATAGCCTTCTTTCTGGGGCTGCTTTAAGACCCTGCTTTTACTCAGGTGGTTTGCTTAGTTTTGGCTCTCTTGCCCAGTGGTCCCTGAAGCCTTGCAGAAAAAGGATTGGTCCTAGGTGCAGTCTCGGTAATAGGGGAAGCCTCACCAAAGACCTACAAACTCCCTTTTATCTTTCTCTGTCTGTACTTAGTCACATTGATGGCACACTTAGCTTTTGTGGCTTTCTCTCGCCCACTGTGACTGTTGCAGTGTGTGAAAGAATTTTGTTCGGTTTTTCAACCACTTTTATTGGAGACCCGAGATTAGTCTCAGGTCTCCATACCAGGCAAACTATCTTGACCGATCCTTCAAGTTGCCTGAAATATGACTTTTCTGATAAAGATTATCTTTGGGAGGCTTGAGACACCGGTTAAGAATGTTTATTCGGTGAGAGGGACTAGCTCCCCCATGGCAAGTGGGTGAAGTGATTTCGCAGCCTGGCTCTAGCTCAGAGGTTCTCAACCTGTGGTATGGGTACCCCTAGGGGTACGCAGACCTCTTGCTGGGGGTACACCAAGCCCTGCGCCGTATCTGCCCCATCAGTAGCTAATTGTTAATTAACATGGATTTTAAATTTTAATTATTTTCAGAGCCCTTCTGTCTCTCTGATTTTGGTTTGGGGCTTATTTTTGTACGTTGGAAAATGTACTTTGGTGGGGTGGGGGGGAGGAGCTGATTTTGGGAAGTGTGACTTGGAGAAAAAAAGAGATCCTTGCATCTCTCTCTCTCTCTCATTCTCTCACACTCAGTTAAATAAGACATTTTTTCACATTTAAAATTGTTTTAGTACTTTTTAATTTAATGATTACTTACCTAATTAATTGATTAATCCAATAAATTAGCAGGGGGTACTTCAGAAAATTTGACCGTGATAGGGGGTACCCAGGCCTCCAAAGGTTGAGAACCCCTGCTCTAGCTGTTTATTCAGGCTGCAGAGAGTCCTTCTCCAGTCAGTCTTTTGGTGTGGCCTGAACCTCAGGAACCTTTCTCCTTCCCTTTTCCACTAATCCCCCCACTTTCTTCCCTTTTCTTTCCCTCTCTAAACCCTAAACCCCACTTTCTCTACTCTGGGTTCCCCTGCAAAAACCATCTAATCTCCCTATGTCCCATCTCCTTCTTTTCCCCATTTCACTCTGTTCCTTCTTCTTCTAAGGCAGGGACACCCAAACTTCCACCATTAGGGCCTCTGTGTTCTTAAGAGTTGTGTAGAAGACAGAATCTTGGCAGATGCAAGTGCTGCTAAAGCAGCTGCACCTGCTGAAATGCCCTCACCTATACAGCCATTAAAGGGCCAGGAGTCAGGACTCTGTTATGTGTGAATGATTAGAAATAGTGTTTCCTCTGTCTACCTCTAGCCATAAGAGTGAGCAAGTTCAGCTAGGAACCATTTTTTTTATTCCTATTTTTGAGTCACTAAAAAGCCCTTTTGTGTTTTGTTGCACCTTTCATCTACGCCTCCCTCTTCCTTTCCCTGCCAAAGCACATAGCTGTGCCATTGGCCACTACACAGGATCCCAACATAACAAAGTTGTTTGTCCCCTGTGTACTCATATTACATGTGTTTTTTAAAAAAAACACTGTTGGTATCACTAGAAACCACAGGAGTGGGATGGAGGGAACAAGTGACTGTGTTGCTGCTGACACTGTAGCTGCATGGCCAGTCCATCCATGTGGCCAACTAAAGCGGTTGCCTCAGCCAGCAGATTAGATGGGGCGCCCATCACCGTCCACCCACTTGCCTCCAGTGCTTCTCCTTCTCCTTGGATTGGAAAAGGAAGAGGGGGACAGTGAGAGGAAGAGAAAATGTGGAGGGGAGGAGAGTGCTGCTGATCTAGAACATCGGAGAGCAGGAGGAGCAGAAGCTGGTGCATCATTGGGTAAGGGGGGGAAGCATTTGGCTTGCTGCCCAGGCAACAGGAGGTCTTTGAGCTGGCCCTGCATTGTAGAATGGGTGCGTGGGCATTTGCACCATGGCTGCCACACTGCTGCGTGTTTGTTGCCACAGCACTGCTTGCTTCACCTTTTTCCTTCCAAACCAACTGGAAAGAGGAAGAGGTGGAGGAAAGCAGTGCCAGCAAAGGGAAATGCTCAGAAGCATTGTGCCGCATCACCTTCTTCCTTCTCTGTGGTAACATCTGTTCCAGGCAGTGGAACCCAGAGACCTGGAAACCCTAGTTTTTTCAATATGGTGGTGGCAACAGCAGCACCACCAGAACCCACCTGAGGTCAGGTTGCAACCCACCAGTTGACTCCCGATTTAAAGGAATACCTTCTCCAGTACGGACGTGCTTATTTGCTGACATCATTCTCTGAGACCTTCTTGTGGATGTCCCTGCCGTTGGAAGTTAGGCAGGCAGCTCCTGGAGGAGAGGCCTTCCTTGTGGTGGTACACCAATGGTTGAATTCCTTTTGCATGATGCCAACACTGCTATCCTTTTTAGGCACCATGTTAAACCTGCTCTTGAAATGCTGCTTATCTCGTTGGGTTTTTTTTAAGTCTGCTTTGTTTTAGTTGTCATCATGGTACTTTACATTGTTTTAAATTGAGTTGGTAGGTAAGAAGGACCCAGCGTGACTGAAAGGCAGAATGGGAATGTGTAGATATGTATAACTAAATAAAAATAATACATGTCTTGTGTGTGTCAAGTTCCTAGCAAAGACACAGGAGCAGGCCCGGTTAAAAAAAAAAAACAACGATGGCAACCGGCTGTCGCCCATCCCAGCAGCGCCATTATCAGCTGCGTAACAGTGAGGTATTCGGCAGGTCGTCTTCCAGGCATGATATCCCCGCTTGAACGTTCACGACAACAACGCTATTCTTCAGAGCACAAAAGAGAGAAAAAAAGTTCGCCATCCTGTCAGGCGCATTATTAAGATGGAGACAAATCTCTGCCTGTGACCTCTGGCGCTCCCCATGCCTGTCCCGCGTCGTCGTTGCTCGTGTGAATAGTCCTCGTGGCTGCCTAACGGCTGGTGCTCGTGTGAATAGTCCTCGTGGCCGGCCAAGCAGTCCCGCCACCTCCCTCTCTCCCTCCCTCCCAGCGGGCGCTCTTTTTCCTCTCCCTCAGTCAGTCAGTCCGCGCCTGAGCCGAGGCGCGGCGGCAGTAGAGGAGCCGGCTGATGCGCGCTCGGAGCCTCCTCCCAGCCCTGCTTGACTTGCAGAGAGCCGAAAAGGACAGGCTGGACTTGCCAGCAGCGGCTCCCGAGAGTTGCTCAGCGGCGCTGCCTGCCGACGGCGGCCATGGCCTCGGGCATCGGGCGGAGAGGCCGGGAGCGGGTGGAGCCGGAGGCGGCGGCGGACGCTGAGGAACTGCCCGTGTACCTGGCGCGCCCGGGCACCGCCGACCAAGTGCCCCGCCAGAAGTATGGCGGGATGTTCTGCAGCGTGGAGGGCGCCTTCGAGAGCAAGACGCTGGACTTCGGGGCGCTCAGCGTGGGGCAGCGCGGAGCTCGTCGCGCCCCGACGCGGCAGCAAGAGTCGCAGCCTCAGCAGCGCCCCCCACCAGCGGCAGCGCCCCCGCCGGAGGAGCCGCCGGCCGGCGTCGTCGAAATCCGGGCGCCCTCAGGCAAGGAGCGGCTGCAGAATCTCGGCCGCGAGGATTACAAGGTAAGGGGGGCCGGGGGGGAGGAGGAGGAAAGAGTCCCTCGAAGGTGCCCGCCATCTCCGCTGGATTGGATGGGGGGGCGCGGCTGCCCTCCCCTCCCGGGCTCGGAATGCTGCTCGGGGCTCGGACTCCCCTAGGGGAGAGCGAGGGAGGCTCACCGTCTCAGGAGAGGTCTCCTCGGAAGTAAGGTCCGCTCTCCTCAATGGCACTTACTCCCGAGTACGTGTTCGTCGGATCCACGCCTACGACGGCTCGACTCGATTGGCTTGTCCCTTGAGGCGCTTATTAGCGTCTTTAGTATGATCTGCTGCTCTGAGAAACGTTTGGGTCTTTCACAAGCATCTTTTCAACATCTTGTTCTCCTAAAGCTGCGAAGTGTTAAACTCGCAAGACAAGTTAAAATAAAAACGATACGAGTACTTGGCCTCCAATTTTTATGGCCTGTTGCAAAGTTGCTTTGGTTTCCTAGACCCTCTGACTTTTAATTTTTTTCCTTCCTAAAGGAATACTGTACACACGACTACATTGCCTGTGTGAGATAACTTTTAAACACTTCTGATTTCATTTTAAGGAATCGTTTTGTGTTGTGTTTTCCAAGCGGTTCCTGTGAACCCGGGTAGGCTCCAAGGTAATATACAGATAATAAGAAAGTTTGCTCTGTCCTGGCCAGATTGTCATGTAGATCATGTGCCTATATTTTAATTATTATTCAGTGTTTTGAAAAATAAACTGTCAGTGGAAATCTGTTGCTCATTGAACCGGTGTGATGCAGCTGTATTTTCATCCTTGCTCCCAGTGGTTGTGGTTAACCAAGAGGAGGCTCTACAGCTTTCTTCTGTTCCTTCTCAACAGAGGGAGAGAGCTCTTCTTTTTTTACCATTGGTTTGTCCTACGCAAACTGCCTGTCAGCATTTTTAAAGTTATTAACTTAAAAGGTCTGTGCTCCAATTCCAGGAAGCAAGCACATTGGGACAGAATGTAGTTAACTTATGCCAGGCTTGTTACTTTAAAGACAATCCCCCCCCCCCCAAAGAAGGAATGGAACTAAATTCAAGTGGTTTAAATTGCTAAAGCTTGATTTTGATCTTCTGCTGGTATCAATAAAACAGAAGCAGCTTAAATACTGCATCATAAAATCAGAATTAAGAGCTCTTTGCCATTGTAAAACTTACTGTCTTAGATTTTGAACGCAACCCAAGAATTCTGCTGAGATCCAGAAACTTCCAACTTGGTTCCTGTATCTTAATAATTACAGTGCTGTGGATTTTGGGGTACTCTTATCAACTGCAAAATAGAGGGGAAAAAAGGACTTTTTCTCCCCCTCCCCATTATTGTATCCCAGTATACCTTTGAAACAAAAGCTGACACCCCTGATTTTAGGTAGCTGCTGTATTCAGAGTTTGGTCAATATACTGTAATTCCTCAAGCTCATATTTAGTTTTTAGACTTGGTTAAGAGTGCAGGTGTATAGGGAGACCTATTCCTTTAAGTCAGTGGTTCACAAATTGGAGGCATGACTCCCAGGGGAGCCATGGAAACCAGCCAGGGGAGCCACAGAATGCCAGGGAATCCTCTCAGGAAAACAGTGCAATGCCTATTGGTAGGCATCACCATAATGTAATGGAGAGCCGTTGTCAATGGTCAAGGGAGCTGCAGGTTAAAAAAATTTGGGAAACACTGCTTTAAGTGAATGATAGCTAGTTCCCAGGCTGAAATTAGTCCTAAAGGGGATGGAGCTGTGTTGGATATGGGAGGGAATGCTCATACAAAATTAGCCTTGTTCTTGACGTGTTCTAGAACAGTGTAAGCTTCTCCATTGAATTCAAACTGATATGAAGTTATGAATAGATTGAACTCATGTTTTATGTTTCACTCATGTTTTATGTTTCACTTGATTTTCAATATGATTGCTACTCTGCTTATGCCTATTGCTATATATTGGAAAAGGGGCAATCTTGCACTAAATCTGCCATCTTAAGTTCATACAGGTGCAGATGAGTGCCTGATCCATTATACTGGGGAAGTCGGAGCTCAGTGAATGGTTCTGGGGATGCACAGATCCTGTAGTAGGAGCTACCAAACCTTAACTATGCCATCCCAACAAAGGGGGAGCTTACAGGGTGAGGTGGGGCAGGGATTGTGTGGATCGGGCCCAGGAGGGGGGTGGGATTGGTGACACTGCCACGTGCTGTATCCTATCCCCCCCTCCTGAGCCTCTTCCCCTGACACGTGCCTGCTTGGTTCTCCGCTGGCTAAAGAGCCAACAGGGATCCAAGTAACCCCAATGCGGCTGGGGATTTACCCGTGGTAAGCAGGCAAATGTCTGCTTACCCCAAGTAGGCCTCCACCTCCCCCGGATAGGATACAGCATGGGCCGCATGGGCCATGCTTGAGAAGGATAGGATTGGGCTGTCCGATGAACAATACAAATTAAACATTTCCAGCATGAATAAAATTGTACAGTGTTAAAAGTGTGGGTGGCAGAGACATCGGCTGGCATTTAAAGGATATAAATAGGTACCGCTTGCGGGAAGGTAAACAGCGCTCCGTGTTCCAGCCGCATGCTACGCGCTGCGGCAAGGAGAGTCATGCCGGCCATATGACCACGGAGGCGTCTTCGGACAACGCTGGCTCTTCGGCTTTGAAATGGGGATGAGCACCACACCCTAGAGTCGGACACGACTGGACTTAATTGTCAGGGGTCACCTTTACCTTTTTTTTAATGATAGCATCAGACAAATTTTGCCTGAAAGGGGGATTCTCCAACTGGGGCGTCGTCATAGAAAAGGGCCTCTAGTAGCTACCCACCTAATCTCTAAAGATGAGGGCCCACATTTGAAGATGCTTGATGGGCTAGTTCATGTGGAAGAAAGTGGTGACTGTGGTACACAAACTGTTAATAGATTCTAAGGTCAGCTCCATCTAAAATGTGCTTAGAAACAAACTGGCTGGCTGACAATGTACATGTTTTAGACATGGTGGTAAATTATCACTGTGGGAGGTTCCTGTCAATACCATAGCTGCTGTGAACCAAAACTCAGCTGGTCCAGAGCACATCTCAGAGGCAACTCCCTATGCTATGTACAATGCATTGCAGTTACATAACCTGGATGTTGCCTCAGCATGGCTAATTGTGCCCCGATCATTTCTTTGAAGGGAACAAAGCTGGTGAACCAACCAAACTTGGTGTAATAAGTTTCATACTATGAATATCACTTATAGATCCAGCAAAAAATCTCTATGTAGAAGAAACTCCAAGCTGTCCAAATCAGGGTGTGTGTGACCTCTTCCCAAAAGGGTGAATATCGTCGTCATGATCTGGTGGATCACCTGTCCACCACAACTCCATCTTATTTGCATTAAGCTCCAATTCATTAGCTTCCATTAGTCTCATTACTGACTCTAAGCACCTATTCAGAACTTTTACTTCACCTGAATTAGATGAAAAGGAGAAATGGAATTGGGTGCCATTGCAAATTGGTGACACCTCACTCTAAGTATTCCCTGTGGTGTCATATAAGTGCCACGTGAGAATGCCACTGCCATTTCTTTTACCTTTATTCTTCCGTGAGATGTAAGAAATTAAATAAAAATCTATTTTAGAATTTAAAAGGGCAGTATATTTATTTTATTGCTTCAAAGACATTGAACTAATTCTTACCGTATGTACGGTAATAATCAAACCAACTTTGGGCTCATAGTTTTTTGTTGCACCCAAACTGGGTAAATTATTCTTACAGACACAACAACAGGATTAAAAGCCATGACATAAAATCCGACATTAAAAAACACGATAACTCCAGTTTAAAAACTTTATGGATTAAAAATAGATCTTAAAACACAAAGTTTCAGTCATCCTTCGAAGACCCTCTTGCCTCTTCAGGCAAAGCACAACACAGCAAGCTGCAAGATGGTAAAACAGATGTCTCTTCAATAACGGGTTTAAAAGACTTATGGGTAAATTATGGTTTGAATGCAACGTTGAGCGAGTGCACAAGCCCAAAGCTTGGACCTAGTGTGAACTCAGTGATTTTAACTAAGATTTGATCTGAGGCATCACAATCATAACTATAATACAGTTACTTAATAACATGTTTGCATATGTAAAAGCTGTAGCTTGGTCATGCCAGTGAGCCCATTATCCTGAGTGAGACAAAGTTCAGATGAGAATGCTTCAAAAGAAGTATAAACCACATGAGTTTGTTTATACCTCAGTATGAGTTATACTCATTATAAAATATACTCGGTATATACTCATCATACTCTATTATACTGCCTTGCTGTTGTTGTTTTTCTGCTCTACATTGTCACCCCCAGTGGATTTTATTGTTTTTTTTAATTTACCTTATGTATTGTTTTTAAATTATGTATTTTAACTTGTTGTAAGCCACCTTGGGCATTTGCCTTGGCATAGGAAAAGGTGGGGTATAAATTTCTTAAATAATAATGGAGGATCTTGTTTGTTGCTGTAAACGTCTGCACCAGGCACTGAATAATATAATATAATAAATTTATATAGTACTTTAGGGCAGCGTTTCTCAAAGTGTGGGTCGCGACCCACCACTTTTTCCGCGCATGGCCAATATCCCCGTAAGGGGGGTGGCCAGCCAGAGCGTCTGAGGCAGCACTCCAGGATTGTGCCCACTTCCGACTCCCAAATGCTGTTTTTAACATACCTGGTTGTCCTGCCAGCTCCCCCGAACGGCCTCCCCAAGGCTCTAAACGGCACAGATCGCGTTCTGAAGCCTACTTCTGGTTTTTGGCGAAGTATGTCAGGTATGTTAGAACAAGCATTTCAGAGTAAGGGGTGGGAGTGCTACCTCTGACATCGCCCCGCCCCCTCAAAGACTTTTTTTTATGTCAAGTTGTGCTCATGTCTTTGGGAAGCAGAAAATAAATCTCCATTAAAACATACCTTATGGCATTGCAACTCAACTCCAGAGTGTTAATCATTCTTGGGAAACATAAAGCAGGATTGGTATTCTTATAAATTTCTTAAATGCTTTCAATTTTGTTTTATTTGAGAATTGAAGTACAGTATATATCCTTTCAGCATACTTTAGCATACAGTTCTTTTGTGAAATACATAGTCTGTTCCATGAGAGCTGGCTATAATGACACAAAACACAGGCTTTACTACAATTGCAAATTACAACTTTGCTATAGGATTAGGCACAGGGATGATCTGGTTACGAGGGGAAATGTGCCTACTCTTTAGCAGGAGTCAGTGGTTGCTAAATAAAGCTTGTATCAAATAAGTGGTTTCTTGAATAATCATTCATTTGTTAGTATCGATTGCAGTGTGAGACTCCATCTTTGCCACAATTACCATTTAGTATATAAAAATAAATAAAATGCATGAAATCAGCCTATTTTGTTCCTTATGCTTGAATTGAGCCCCAACTGGATCTAAAAGAGGCTAGTTATACTTCTAAAGATGTTACACGCATTTTTAGTTTATCTGCTGTGTCAATCTCTCGTCGGCCTAAGAGATCTTGAGGAATCTGTGAAAACGCATTGCGAATCCAAGCATAGGCATGTCTGCTCAGAAGTAAGTCCTGTTCTAGTCTATGGGGGTAAAGGTAAAGGTGACCCCTGAGAATTAAGTCCAGTTGTGTCCGACTCTAGGGTGTGGTGCTCATCCCCATTTCAAAGCCGAAGAGCCAGCGTTGTCCGAAGACGCTTCCGTGGTCATGTGGCCGGCATGACTCTCCTTGCCGCAGCACGTAGCATGCGGCTGGAACATGGAGCGCTGTTTACCTTCCCACAAGCGGTACCTATTTATCCACTCGCATTAACATGCTTTGGAACTGCTAGGTTGGCAGGAGCTGGCCAAGCAACGAGAGCTCATCCCGTCACGGATTCGAACTACTGACCTTTCGATCGACAGCTCATGGTTCAGCGTTTTAACCCACTGCGCCACCCTATGGGGCTTACTCCCACGTAATTGTGAATAGAATCGCAGCACCCCTTAGGGGTAGAATTTCTAAAAATCCCTTCTTAGTAGGTGCTTACGTCACAGACGTAACATACTCCCTGAATTTTACGTGTCTAGGCCCAGGGGTTTGGGCTGTGCGGTGATCAGTCAGTCAGGACTTGTTTTTTTATATATACAGATAGATAAAGTTTAGTTAGGATACAAAGCTGATCGTAAAGCCTGATTTGTTCACAATTTATTTAATACAAGTTTTATTTATTTAATACAAGTTTAATACAAGTTTTGTATTGCTACTTTCATTCATTTATGTATTTTTATAGATTTAGTTGTAATGTACAATACATAGTTATCTCAATTTGTATAGAGTACATTTTTGCCTACACTAAGAGACTGCAAAGGTATCAGAACTGAAGTTCACTGCCCAGTAAATGAAGAAACATCTATTCAGTGAACACTATGTTACAATGGTAATTACTACTAATAAATGTCTACCTAAGTTACTTTCTACCTGAATTACTGTCCAGTCTGGGGGTCAGATGAAGGGGAAGAGCAAGCCAACTCCTTTTTCTCCCAAGTTTATGTCTTGAGGCTGGTTGTCCAGCCCAGCCCATGCTCTTATGTATCTACGGTAGCTGCAGCAGCATCTGTGGTTGGCAGACAGTCTTGCCAGTCATGCCTTGTTCCTCCTGACCATGCAGGGTTGAGGACACTACTCTGGGTCTGTTGGTGGGGAGGGATGAAGGTGGTGGTTGTAGCATGTGGAAGGAAATTGTCTTGTTTCTTCTTATTGCGGTCACTTTGGCATGTACTCCAAGCTAAGTGTCGCTGAGCAGGGAGACAAATGTACCCAGCTTTGTGGGACTTGATTTTCTTTCTTTCCTTCTGAGCTTGGCCTGGAGCAAGTCCAGGAAGGGAGGCTGGTTGTTTCACTGGCAGGCCTCTATATGCACTGGTGGGACACAGCTTCCCTCTCCTCTTCCCTGTGTTTCATGGAACACCAGTGGGCAGGCATTGTCATTGGCCTACTGGATTTTGAGTCAACTATAGAGCATAAAAGGGACCATTGCAGAAGCTGATGTAGCTCTCTGCAGAACTACATTGCCTTCACTCACTGGACTTGGAGTGTGTGACAGAGTGGGAAAAGAATTATTCCTGCTGCCGCAACCACTTTGTTCAACTTGACAGAAACGATAGTGACACAGACGTGGAGAAAGTGGCTTTTATAGCAGACCTGTAAGTACTGTAACTACTAGACTGGTCGCCTGTGGCAAGTAAAACATTGCTGATTAGGTAGAAAAGTATTTTAAATTGGAAGAGACTAGTTCTTGCTTTTTTCAGGCTCTTTCAAGTGACTAAAGTTTGTGTATGTGCATTAGTAACTTGTTTACTTATTTGCAAGCCTGTTTTGTTAGACATTCAGTGTCCAGTTAGTGCAGGAAGATCATGGTCAAATTGGTCTTCCATGAGTGGAAAACACTTGGATCTACTTTGCAAAAAAAGTAACATACTGTACATGTAGAGAAGAGTCTAGCAAAGTGCTACAGGCAAATATTCTTGGAGGATTTCCACAGACATTTTCTACTCTATGTAACGTTAGGAAAACCACTGTTGGGATCATTAATAAACAAAGTAAAAGTAAAGTAAAGTAAAATCGCTGTCTTAATAGCACCACATCTGGATAACTGTAATACTGAAAGAACTTCTAGCTCTGTGGCTAAATTGAATTTGGGACTCTTCCTTTTGGGGAAGTGCTTTTTGGCTAGGTCAGGGAAAGAAGAGCCAAAAAGAGAGTGGAAAGAAGAGTGGTAGTGTGTCCTTTACATGCAGAAGCCCCCATGTTGTTGTTGTTGTTGTTCAGTCGTTAAGTCATGTCCAACCCTTTGTGATCCCATGAACCATATCCCGCCAGGCCTTCCTGTCCTCCACTATCTTCCTGAGTTCGCTAATTTTCATGTTCGTTGCATCGGTGATGCTGTCTAACCATCTCTAATCCCAAAGTCATACTGAGGAACACCAGTCTGAAACCATGGAAAGCCACTGCCAATCTGTAGACAATGCTCAGCTAGATGGACCAATGGTCTCATGTAGTGTAAGACAGTATTCCTATGTTTCACTGGCAAAGTGTGTCAGAAACATTAGGTGGGGTTGCATGTGCATGTCGGTAATGTGGTGGTATCTTTGTCTCTTAAAATATTGGCCAAGTGAACATATTTTATTATGTAGTGGCTCAAAGCAAGTTGTTATATTGTCAAGTGGTGATTTGCATACTAATATGTTTTGCTTCAGCTATGGATTTTGGACAGAACTTATCAATATTTACTTATTTAAGATGTTTATACCTCACCTTTCTCGTCTATAGGGAGTTCAAGACTACTTACAATGGATAAAACCAGATCAGAAAATTAAAATAAAAACAATTCATGAGAAGTCAGCCAAAACATCTTCAGTCCATTATAAAAATCACAGCAGTCCCATTTCCATCCACAGCTGACCATCACCCTTCCGCAAAGTGAAATTGTCAAGGGAGGGAGGGAAGGCAGAACGGAGCACAGCGCCTAGTGATGGCGCTCTTTTCCCTTGCTTTCTACTTTGCTCTTCTTACTGGGTAACCTGAGAAAAAGTAGTTGCCTTTACCACCCAGAAAGGTTATCTTGGGAAAGCCTCCCTCCCTAGAGAGCCCCAAATTCTGGGATTTTCAGCACATCATCCTAGATTGCTGTTGTGGAGGGGACAGCCTTCAGCTGGTTCTCCTTAGCTAGATCTACACAACTTAATGATAAAGTAACAATGGAAAGCACACTGGTTCTACAAGTTATACATCTAGACAAGGAGTGCAGCACGTAGATACATGGCAGTGTTAACAAAGCACCAGGAAAGAAACATTTCAAAAGCATTCCAAACATGACGCACACATGCATGGATTACAAGATTACAGTCAGGAGCCAGTAAGGCACGTTTGGTTTTAAAAGAGAGTCGGCACATGAATTAAGCATTTTACATGGAAAAGGCACTTTTCACTTGAACTTCCATGAATGTATTACTTGGACACTTTCTCTTTTATGTTCAATTTGAAACAGACAAAATGCAACCTAAGCAGAATAAAATTCTTAATGCTGGATAAATAATTCGTTCACATGATAACACTGTTCACTCCCCTTTACCCTGAAGTAAAGGCACAATTAGTGGACAATTGTGAGCTAGATTTCTGTTAGGCCCTCTGGTGGTGGGAATGGGAATTTGCACTGAAGGAACTGCACTTGGAAGCTATCTTGGGAGCAATCCATGGAGTTTCAGATACAGGTATTTCTCTTTGGTCCTTTTTCCCATTTGGTCGCATGTTGTTCTGCAGCATTACTTCCATGACCCCAGTAGAGTTGCTCTAGGTGGGGCGGAACGCTAAGTTCCGCCCTGCTCTGAACCCTTCCTTACTCCCCGGCATGAGGTGGCCCCGTCCCCTTGCTGTCGGAGCCATTCAGTGGGGCGAAGGCAACGCGCAGGGAGCGACGCTACTGCATGACCCCATGCAACTGGTTCATGAATGTGTGTGAAGGGGCAGGAAGGGGAATAGTGTGCTTTCCTGGGAAAGGCTTTGCACAAGCAGGGAGCTGTAGCTTCTGAGGCGTTGCAAGAGGGGAACAACCATATTCCCCATTTCTCTGTTTTCTGGATTCTTGAGTTATAAATCCCCACCCTCCTAGTCAGCACCTCCCTGTTTCCAATCCATGCCTTTTTGACTGGGTGGATTCCTTTGCTGATGGGAAGGGTGGCAGGATAAATAATGCTGTCCTGTGTGCCCTTCCACCAGAAATGGGATGAGGTATTAATGACTGTGGTTGGATTTCAGTTTTATTCTGATATTTACTTGATTTACCTACAATCTAGTACACTTCAGTTTGTGTACTGTATTTGTATTGGGTTAGGTATTAAGCCCCAGCTACACTATACCCGTGCGGCCAGCGTGCGTCCAACGTGTGGCACGCACGTCAAGTGGAGCCTGCCGACGGCAGCCGGCGCTGGCCCATCAGCAGCCGACGTCCCCGCAGGGAAAGTCGAGCTCGGCTCGACTTTTGCCCGTTCGGCTGCGCTCCGGCTGCGTCAGGATGCAGACGTAGCGCGGCCGTGGACAATGTAGCTCAGCCTTTACTTCTGTGCAGAAACAAAAGCAGAGATTCTAGTGGATGATATTTCTTCAGCTTATATTTTCTAAATCTGTGAAGCAGGTACTATAACGTTCAGTACAAATAGCCAAGGGTGCAAAACAGTACACTGATAGTTGATAACATGACACCCCCTATTGTGGGACCTTGATAATTCAGAAGCCTGGGGAATTGTAGACTATTCACACTTCATAGTAGTTTGAATTAAATAAAAATGATGATTTTAAACAACATTCTCTTAAAACTAAAATGGTATCACTTTATCAAGGGATTAAGACTACTTTTTTCTGTGGCTTGGGTACTAATTTTCTTTTTATTCACAAAATTTTCCTGGCTCTGCTTTCCATCTGCAGCCACCTGTTGTTCCCTCCTGTGTTCCCTCAAAATCTGTTCCTCAGGGTTGGAGGACCTGACATGTGGCTCAGGTGGCTGCAGCTGGAAGGAGGGATGGGAGGGAACTCGTCTCCCGTGCAATTAGAAGTGCTTTCTGCTTCCGCAAGAGCACCTTGGCGTCCAAGCCTAAACAAATCAAGAACCATGAGAAAATACAGATTGTCATGCATTATAAATGTGGCCTTATAGGTCATATATTGTATCAGTATTGGAGGCTAGGGATGAGCAAGTCACCCCAAGCATTCATCCAGCCCCTGACCCTAGGAGATGCCATCCTGCATATCTCCCAGAGAGTCATTCACTGCGCCCTGTGTGTTGATGATTTTGTGTAGTCTTATTTTCAATCTCAAACTTTGCAATTTGCTCAGTTCTCAAATTATGAAGCTTTACTTTCCCTAAGCAAACTAGTGTAGTTCACTTTCTTTCCACCTTCTGAAAACTAAAACTAGGAACTGCAAGCCCTTGCTTGCAGAATGTTTGGACCCTTCGTTGTCTCTACACAAAGACATTTATGAAAAGAATCAAGACGCATGGGATGCAGTGAGCAAAAGTCTTGGATGGTTAAGTGCTTTTTGTTTCTGAATTGGGGGCTGGATTGAGGCAAGACAGTTGATTGTTGTTCAGGCATGCAGCAGCTGACATAGAAGACTAGTATAAAAGCAGTGTATGATTAAAAGGTAGAGAGTGGAGTGTGAGATCAACTAGTTTCGGTAGACCTTTTTTGCTGCATAGTGTTACTGGTGCTTACCATTTCAGCCCAAGAGGATGATATTGGTGGACTGCCAGCTGAAGAATTCAGCACTGGTGCTCATGTATATTTATGCTGAAAATACTTGCACCCAATCAGTGTGTGTATATTCTAATTTGGAGCTGGTCTTCCAGTGAGACCTGGTGAAGCGGCCCCCTTGGGCAGCGATTTGGCCAAAGCGCCCTATGTGTACCCATGCCTGGCCTGATCCAAGCTGATCCTGCACTAGTCAGTGCTGCTGCTCCTCCTCTTTCCACGCTCTGATTTTAAAGAACCCAGAGGCAGGAGAATGGAAGAGAAAGAGTAGAAGAGTTGTCTTGAGTGTCTACTGGGACACCCTGAGCATCGGGGTATATGTGGTAATGGAGTCAATCTTGGACCAGCCCTGTCCTAATTGGTCATGAACTGTGCACTAAACTTGATCCAAATACTGTATTACAGTCCATTTGAGAGACTTGGAATCCAGTCTTAATTAGTAATGCCACCAAACATCATGCACGCAGTTCTCCAAGATCAAATAGTTTGTAATGCTCGCCTCCAGTGTGAGAGAATTATTATGACTCAACTGTTTTCCTGCAACTTAGTCCAGGCTGTACAGGATCTTAAGCCCTGTGTTCCACTCATTAATCTAGCCCGCCTGCCTGAAAAATGCAAGTGGAGAAGTGTCCAGAAAACAGCCACAGGCAAATAAAGTGGAAATGTTCTTGACATAGGTCAGTAGTGCTGGAAAAACTCCAGTTCTCCATGCTCCTTATGTGTGACTTGCAGCATGGTAGAAATCAGAGAGGGGTGTGGGGAGAGAAACATTCCTATTTCTGTGCTGGTGCCAAAGCAACAAGAAAGGGGCTTGAAGGGAGGCAGGCGAGTGGGTGATGGAGGGGGCTTGGATATTTGTGGGGTGTTGTGAAAAGTTTGGATTGGACATCATAAAGGGCATGAGAGAGTTTTAACCAGACTCATTATTGAGTTAGGAAAAAATAACTATTTTCCAGATTGGGAGGGATGTTTGTGTGTTATGAACAAAATTCTGAGCCTGAATAGGAAGAGTTCACCTGTCTATCTTAGCATTTGACAAATGGTTGGAAGCTGGTTGTACTGAGTTGCAGTTGATTAGCCACATACATGTCTTGCAGTTACCGTAAAGAAGTGGCAACTGACTAAAGAGATTGTATAAAGATGTGTGCTGTGCTGTCCTACAGATGTTTTGTTACAGGCAGTCTGATAGTCATTGTAATGGATTTAACACCATATATTATCTAGAAATTATAGATTCCAACAATAATGCATAGTTCTAGGAGTAGCAACCCCCCTCCAGTTGTCAACAAAAGGGCTATTGCTTGTTTATGATCCCCCCAATAAAGCTTTTAATAGGGTTTAGGGCCCTCCTCACAGGGAGGAAGTAGGGCCACACCCACTTCCTAAATGACATATAATTGTGACTCAGCAGCCCTTACAGGCACTTTTCCTTGGTAAATTAGAGACTAGGTCTGCTAAACCACACTGGAACAAATTTGATCTAAATCTAGGGCCTCTGTGTGTGTAGGTTGAGCCCATGGTTTTTAGAGGTCCTGTGTCCTACTCAAATTGCTGTCCTAGGAACCTCTCAAGACTTTCAGGACAGAATAGTAATACCATCACAGACGGCAACAGTTCAGAATCCATATTCTTTTAATTACATTCCCTGGAAACATGTTGGTTTAAATTAAGAAGTTGGGGAAGAATGCTCTTTTGTAGAAATGGGGGGAAAATTCCATGTAACCCAAAGTATGACAAAAATTCCAGTGCTTTGGAAACTGATTTTTGCTCTTGGGTTGTAGTATATGCGAAAGAGAGGGCCTGAGGAATAGAGGCAGGCATTTCTAACATCTGTCTATTCCCATTGTGCATGTTTGGTTAAAACTGACAGGAAATCATGCAAACAGGAATTGAAATATGGTGCAGCTTTGAGTGAAAAACACCTGGACTGAAATCGGCAATTCTCTTTCAAGAACCCTGGTCAGTGTCCAGTCCGTTTCCTACATTCTGTGAGAAGTGCTTATGAAACTGTAATTTGGAAAACAGATGCATTAAAAATGGGCTTTTACTGATCATTGGCAGAGCTAGCACTGATCATTCTGGCAACTGTTGCTGTTTGTTTTTCCAGCAGAGATTAGGCAAGGAATAAGCAAACCCACCCCTCTTTGGTTACAGGGGTTTAAGAGGTTTTGGGCCCATCCTGTCCAAGATTTGGGCAGGTTACAATATAAGAACAAAAAGTAACTTCCAAAATATTGTTGCATAAATCAGTGAAAACGTTCTTTTTATTTTTTTATGTATTATGACTATTTACCTCCCACCATATTTTATATTAAAATGCTCAAGGTTGCTAGCAACACAAGATGATGTACACTTAAGTAAATAATATGCACCAAACAGTAAAGCAAAAGGTAGAACATCAGCAATAGAAATCCATTATTGCTGTATTATAAAACACGTTTTTGACAATGTTAGGGTAAAAAAGGCTATCAAAGAGTGGAGATTCTCCAGTGGCTCCAGGGTGGCTTAGCCATGAGTATCTGGGAAGCTCCTCCTCCTGAGCAGGCAGAGTCAGATGATCCAGGTCTTGAAGGGCGGGGGGCTTGCCCAAGTTCCCAAGACAGACCTTGCCTCACTGCAAGCAGCAAGGGTTTTTTCTCTGCTCAGCTCCAGCTGAGAAATCTCGAAGCCTAGATCGAGCAGCCACTCCGTGGGGGTCTCGGACGACCACGATTTCAGCCAATCAATCACGGATGGCTTCACCACTTAGTTGCAACAAGCAATTGGCAGGAAGGTCCACTCTTCCCTAGTCACAGGCCTGCTCAGTCCCTCCATGGTAATAGCACTGTGAAAAAGGCTGTGGGCTTGGCTCATGAGGCCAGAGGTAAACATAAGGAAGGCCATAGTGCCAGCACCTGGGCTGCCAAGAGGGTGAAAGCTAGGGACAGGAGGCCCTTAATCCCTTGGCCCACTTCCTTTCCCCAGAGGTTCTCTGTCCGCCCAGGGGGTCCTACTGACCCACTGAGGTTCCATCACCATTGCACACCCCACCCCAGCGTAGTCAGCCTTGAAGTCCTACCAGTTGGAGGTAGATGGCTCTGAGCCCTCTTCTTCCCCGGAAGTGGGGAAGCTGTCCAAGGGGGAGCAGAAGAATGACCAACAGAGCTCCTTACTGTGGGCTAAACTGTTTAAGGCTTTAAAGGTCAAAAGCAACACTTTGAATTATGCCTAGGAGCCAGCATAGCCTTTTCAGCAAGGGAGTTACATGCTCTCTGTAACATACCCCCATTGGGAGCTTAACCACAGCAATTTAGACCAACAGCAATTTCTGGACACTTTTCAGAAGCAACATATAATGAATGGGATGTCACTAATGTATGTGTCATAGTTTGACCTAGTTTGACTTCTCTAGGAATGAGTATAGCTGGTGTACCAGTCTAAGCTGGGCAAATGCATTCCAGGCCACGGCCACCACCTGGATAGCCACACTCCAGGCTGGAACCTGCAGCACTCCCTGATTGTGAGCATGTGTGCCTTCAAGTTTAGTACTAACCCATTAAACACAGATTCGTCCTCCAGTTCCTAGATGACCAGTCTTGGGAACTCAACTAAAATGCTCAAAATCAAGTCATAGTTAAAGGTTCAGTTTACAGGACTTCCAGATGCAGCTGTGGAAGTGGGCTGGGTCTAAGTCACCTAAAGCCATGATCCAAAATTGCAGTTTGCACACAAGTAAGGAAACCACACACATAGCTGGGCCTTTATTTGATTTTTGGTGGTTGCTGCTGCTCCCATAGTCAGTGAGACAAGCAGTTCAATTTTAAAAGCAATTTGCCTTGATAGTGGTAAGAGCTTCGGTGGCAGAAATGTCGGAGAGCGCCCTGGCTGCACGTATAGTTAACTTAAACATGCTTATTAAGGCGCAGCACTTTAGATGTAAGTAATGTTTTAAGAGTACCTCACTAGTACCTTCTTATTGAGTATTGATGGTTTATAAGGGTGACCCAGAATGCAACTTTCTTGTATTCAAACCCCCCACCCACCCCCACCTTGGATCTCACTCACAGGTTGACTTTTGCGAATGCTGCCAGATGCCATCTTTCCTTTTGGTCTAACTAAAGCTAAGGTAACAAGGTTTGGAAAAGGCCTAATTTACACTTCGGATAAGAAACCACACACATTTTGCTCTGCACCATTTAACGTGATAGAACAACCCACAATATTCACATTCTCAACTAATTTCTTCAAAATAAGTTTAAACATTTTCTCTGAAACCATGGCACTGAACACTTCCTTTAAGAAAAATGAACTGTGGAATTTTAGAAATGTGATAAGGGGAAGAAGGCAACTTTTTATGCTGCCAAGCAACATTTCTTCTAATTCGAAAACTCCTTTGTGAAAGCCTTTTCTTCATAGTCATCAGCCAAGACATCAACAGCCACATCAAGTCTAGGCTAGAACTTGACCCACTTTAAGATTAGCTGTCATCCCCTCATTTGTTCTCTATGGCAAATGCTGCCAGCAATCCTTTCAGGGTCTGTTTCATGTCTCTTCTACCAAGGCCCTTGTAGAAAGTCCATTTTCCCCCAAGAAGAGTCACTGCTATTAGAGTTGGCTTTTCTTGCTTTTCCAAAAAAATCTCCCTGGAAACAGTCCGCATTCTCTGCACCAGCCTTACACCGTGAATGACTTCCTAATGTGCATGATATAAACCTTGGTCAGTGCTTGCAACGGAGGACCAAACTAGATGAGATGTTTGGAAATTGGATTATGGATTTCATTCTCTTTATTTTTGTTTAACCCTTTCTACCTTTTTTTGGTGCAAATACCTTTCAGCTGTTATCTGTCCAACTGGCAAACAGCTTAGATAGGAAGCAATTATAACATGAAAACAGCATGCAGAGAACAGATTTACGGCGCAATCCTGTCTAAGTAGAGACTGGCGGAGCAGCCACGTTGCCGGTCTAGGGTGTTGCAAACGTGCCATAAGGCACGTTCGGCACCCAGAGAGTAAGTGGCGCCGGCGGAGAGGCTTGCGCCGCGCCTCCAATGCTGCAGACAACAGCAGCGCCGTGGCGGAAATGTAAGTCGCCGATGGGCAGAGGGAGGGCTGAACGGGACATTCCGGGGGTAAGATTGGAGGATTTGGCTCGGGGAGGGATCAGTGGAGGCGTCTTCCACCATATCCTATCCCCTTCTCGGACCTGTTGGGCCTTACATGGGTCTCTCAAATGTTCGCCAGCGAGTAGGTCCATCGGGGCAGCTGGTGCATTACTTGGGGTAAAGGGATGTTTGTCCCTTTACGCTGAGGAGGCCGCCGGCTACGCCAGGGCAGGCCCAATCCTGCATAGGATGTGGTGAGCGCCTTATTTGCACCACCTCGTCCTGCTACACATGATTGGGCTGTAAACCTCCCCCACCTGTGCTCTGGTTCCAATCAAATCAATGGAGAAGGGGCTCTGTTGTGTTTTTGAAACGTTACAATGAGTCCTGGACAAAATTGTACTTTTGATTGCCATTGCAAACTACAGCTACTCATAATTCTAAACTGCTCAAGCTTTGAGTGTATACAGAAGGAACAATTGTTTCCTCCATCTCTTTCTTCAAAGACATTGGTCAGTATGTGCCTGTCAGTGTTGCATGTGTCACCTGCCGAACTAAACATCAGTCCAGGGAAGCTGCTTGGAGGCTACACAAGGAAGTCAGAGGTCCTTAAAAGAATGTCTTCTGTATTCAGGAAGAAAGAAATTACTGCTCTTTACCTTCTGCACACAGGCCTCCAGCAATATAAGAAGAACATGGAGGCCCTCAAACTGACTCTAAAGAACTGACCTCATGTAAGGAGCAAAGTCTAAGTTGAAGAGTATAAAGAATAAAGGGTATATGAGTTTAGAACGACAGGCAATAAGAAGCATAAGCTGGGAAAGTTCCTGATTCAACTATCTTCTCAGCCATGAACATGAGGTAGCTTAGGCAGATCACTATTATCTTAGCTTCAGGCCCTCATCTACAATGTAGGGAGGAGGTGATGATAGTGGAATTCCTTAAAGGGATTTTATAAAGATTACTGTGATAATGGAAGTAAAAGCTGTGAAAACTTGAAATGCACTCTATCAATGGCATTAAGAGGCAAGAATAGTACAGATGTCAGCATCGAAAGAGCAAGTAACATTACCACTAAAAAGACAGTATGCTGGATCTCCGGGTTACAGCTGGCTGCATCAGCACTTTCGTGCAGGTGCAGGACATCTTTTGTAGTTCTTTCACACAGGTGCGATAGTAGTGGGCTGGCAAGAACTGGCTGTTTTGAGCTACGTACGTGTTGACTTCCATAGAGATCTTTGGAACCAAACCAGGACATGCTGTACGTAGGGGACTTAGTGTATATGGAACGTAGCTCACACCAGTTTATTTCTTTGATAGATATCTTGCAAATAGCTGGTGCCACTGGAATCCATCATGCAGGAAAGCAAGTGAGCCTGCATGATGAGGGCCCATGTGCACATGGAGTGCTAAGGCTGTTGCGAGTGCTGCACGGAGAAACTATTAGTGACCAGAAAGAGGAACTACAGTAGTTTATTGCAGATTCTGTCAAAAGCCAGCATTGCCTTATTTCTTGTGGAGACTAGAGAGAAGCACTTCATCCTGAATCTGCCAGTTAGTGCTGAAAAGATGCCCTAGAGCAGTGATGGTGAACCTTTTGGGCTTGGTGTGTCAACATTTTTGAAAATGCCTAACTTGACTCTGCTGGTGTGTCGCCCCCCCCCCCCCCGAACTTTTAATAGTACCTTTACTATTGCTACTTTTAATAGTAATTTTGAATTGAACTGAAAACATATAGAATACATTACATTTTATTTAACATGGTATTTTAGTTAATATTGCATTGTATTTAACATGGATGGCATTTTAAAGGGGTTGTGGATGGTGGGTACTACACAGAGAGAGGGGGGAAAGCTGGAAGCAGAGATTACCAAATGTACAACGAAAATTAGTGTCTACCCAGGGCTACCTTTGCATCCCTTTCTTTCCAAACGATCTCTCTACTCTCTCCCCCCCCCCCACACACACACACTCCGGACTCTTGCAAGTGATTTTGAGCACCACGGTGAGGGAGGAGCAGGAGCCAGGGAAGCATTGCAGAAGAAACTCTGGAGGGGTGTGTGTATGCTTTTTGTTAGTTCGTTTCACAGCCTCTTGCTCGACTTGTCTGTGCTCCCCTCGTGCTTTCCCACCCTCGTTTTGAGGCATTTTTCACACTTAAATGAGGCAAGGGCTGTGTGAGGTGTGGTGTGGGGGAAGAGACTGGATTGAATTGGGGGTGGGGGTGAAAACTGCTGAGTGGGGGGTGGGGAAGCTGGAAGCACAGATTGCCGAATGTAACCCCCGCACCACCCATCCATCCAGTTACTCTACAGCATTGCATCAGCCCCATAACACCAAATCTTAAAGAGAGATTCCTTTCTTTTCTCGCTACGGGCTAGTGCCCGCCCTAACGACCCCCTCCTTCCAACTCACCAACGCTCCCTCTTTCTTCCTCCTTCACTATCAGCTCCTGCTTCCACGTGTATGAGTTAGTTAGTTAGTTCTCTCTCTCTCTGTTTCCCGCTGCATTCATTTTCGCACGCACGCGCTCTTTCCCTGCTTCCCACTGCATTCAGTATCGCTCGCTCTCTCCCCAGAAGTCTTTGCGATAGCAACAGAAGCCCCCTGCAGGATTTTTAAAACGTCTGCAGCAATCCCTGCCCTCAAGATAAGCTTGAAAAATGTAAAACTTCTGTGAAAATTTAAGGCATGTCGGGCCCTGGGGGAAATGCTGGCGTGCCACCCAAAATGACCTCGCGTGTCACTTGTGACACGCGTGTCATAGGTTCGCCATCACGGCCCTAGAGAGAGAGAGAGAGAGAGAGAGAGAGAGATCACTGCAGTTATTGCCTGGGCAAAACAGTGAACAATGCCTAGCTTTCCCACTGTAATGATTCAGTTCACTGACAGGGCTAAAGCATAAGCCAAGCTTGTAAAAGAGGCACCTGCCCCATTTCCCCTTTGTTACATGCACTATTGACAATGTAAAGAGGGAGTTAAGGTTTCTGTTCCCGACTGCATCATCTGTACTACCACTTCTTTCAGATGTCTAGGAAGATATGTTGGGTCCAAATTCAGCATAAAGGGATCATTGTGATTTCCCAGCTGAGGAGTGAAAAAACAAAATCTTGCCTTAGCTAGAATCCAGTTGAATAAGGAGTATACTCAGATGACATTTTTCAGCTCTCTCAACCTGTCTCCAGAAAAGAAAACTATGTTTGTTTTTGTTTCAACCATTCTTTTTCTTCATCCGTCAACAGCAACAGTTCTTTCTTTTTCTTTCATACCCATCGTGCATGCACATTCCTCCAAGCACCGGTTCACCCAGATGATTTTTCCCACTATAACTATGGGGGGTGTTAGTCATTCTTTGTATGCCTAGAAATTCCTACAACCACAGCTGCTATTTGAGCAGCATTGACACACACAGTTAGGTTGTCTCATATGTTGACCAGATGTTTTGGTTTGGTCGAGTGCAATACATCTCTAAATTCTAAGAACCACTTCACACAGTATCTGCTTGTGCATGCTTGAAATGTATCACTCTGTGCGGTGCTTCATTTGCTTGCAGTGGTTTATTTTATTTAATATATTTCCATAACACCTTTCATGCGATTTTGACAAAGTGGTGACAAAAAATCAATACAATAAAGCAGGAACTATAACCACAAAATTCATTATAACTAATAGTCTGTCAATCAGGCAAAAGCCAGACAAATAAAAACATATGTAAAGCTGACTTTATCCACTATGTGGTCCCAACGTATTTTCTCCAGGGAGGGAATTCTACAACTGCTGTACCACCACTACCACCACCACCACCAAGGCGGCCCTGTCTCTGGTCCCTGCCAAGTTAAGCGGTAGGCCAGAAAGCATTGCCTGAGATGCAGATCTTAATGCCTGGGTAGGTTCACATGGTTGCCAAGACATTTCATCAATGTCGCCACAAAATGGGCATGTTGTGACAGCGTGAAAACAAACATGGCAAGACCTGAATAAGTATAGCTCTCAGTTCAGTTAGCACAAGTTGAGCACAATATACTGTATTATGAGCAATTGTTCTCGGAGCACTTTCAGTTACAACATACTGTATATACATTTGTTTCTAATAAACTGTTTCATAGCAACATTTTGAGAGCCATCTCCTTTACAACTTTATCCATAGCGACTGCTTCACATACACAGATGTTGTTTCAATTAAGTCCACTTTTCATGAATTTGAAGTCATAACAGTGGATCCATTAGTGCCTTCATGCTACAATTATAACCATATGCTTGACTATAGTCACATGAAATGTTTTGCTAAATGACCCAATTGCATGGCCTGAGCTTCAGCAGAATTAACGGTCACAAGATATAGTGATGACCACTTCTAAAAAGATTGGGGGGGGGGGATTAAAAGGATGAAATGTGTTTGTGAACCACTGCATGCAGGGGTTGTCAGTTTCTTCAGTGTCAGTGCACACAAAGAAGGGATGTTTTCAGCATGGGAAAAAGGTCATTAGCCATGATAGCCAAATGAAACCACTGCATACAAGGGAAGCATAGCTACAGATAGCAAATGCTAGGGAGAACAAACAGAAAATGGCCATTATCTTCATGGCTTGGGAAAAGGTCACAGCTCAGCAGTAGAGTCCTTGCTTTAGCATGCAGAAGATTCCAGGCTCATTCCCTGATGTCTCTAGGTAGGGCAGAGATGCATTCCTGTCTGTAACTTACAGCGCAATCCTAACCAACTTTCCAGTGCTGGTGCAGCCACAATGCAGCCCTGAGGTAAGGGAACAAATGTTCTCTCACCTTGGAGAGGACTCCATGACTGCCCCTGCACTGCAAAATGCAGTGTGCGCCCTGTTGGCATGGCTACATCAGCGCTGGAAAGTTGGTTAGGATGGCACTGTTAGAGAGTTGCTGCCGGTCATTGAAGACCATAGGTGGTCAACTTTTCAACATGAATGCTCCTGGCCCTTTGATGGTTGTATAAGTGAGGGCATTTCAGCAGGTGCAGCTGCTTTAGCAGCACCATCAGCACTTGCAGCTGCCAAGATTCTGTCTTCTACGCACCTCTTAAGAATGCAGAGGCCCTAATGGTGGAAGGTTGGCCACCCCTGGTGTAGACAATACTGAGCTGGACCAAGGGTCTGAATCATCATAAGGCAGAAACAATCTCAGGTTTTCACAACCCGTCCATATAACAGAATTAAAAACATTCATAATTTCCAGGTATTCTGTCGTTTAATAAATAGCTAATAAAAACTAAAGCATAAAAGTTGTAAAATGTCTGACGTTTCGCTACTCAAATTGGTAGCATCCTCTGACCAAAACTTGCAGGACATCATAAGGCAATTTCTCCATTTTCCATCCTGATGTTTGTAAGCTTCCATAGAAATCTTGAGAACAAAATGCTGGACTAGATGGACCCTTTTTCAATCTAGCAAGGCACTTTCTAGAACTCACATCCATGTGTATGAAGCTGCATGCTGAGAACTGCTAAAGCTGCCTCTGTACTAAAATAAGCTTTCCTTAGCTGTTTTTCTTTTTTAAGTAAAGGGAAAATACACACACCAAGCTCTTTACACCAGAGACTGAACTGCAAATCCGTGAGGGTGTAGCGCAAAATCACTCTCCTAGCTGCATTTCATCACATAATGGAGCAAAATGTCTGCTGTACGTTGGCACAAAGGATCATATGCAGCACACATGTTAATCAGATTATGCTGTTTTACGCAACAGACTTAGTTTGCTTTGGTTTAAAACACTGATAGAAGAACAGTGTCACACGACTGGTCTAGTGTTCTGTTATTCTTTGGGAATTTGCCACATCTCTCTTCAGGCTGATGTTTTGCCTCTGGCCTAGATTCTAGGAGTGCCAATGATAAAGTGACCTGCTAAGAGTTGCGTATACTAAAACTCAGCATACTACTTCTCAGACTTACTTTGGGACAACTAGTGCTGAATTGCAGTGCACGCCTGTGACTATGCTCAAAACTGCTGCACCATGAGGATTTGCTGATGGGAAACGAGCAACCCCACAAAGCGTTGAGTCGGCTTAAAGACAACATTAATACACAAAACGTTGGCTGAGAATTCACTTTACACAATCACAGAGACATTAAAGATGGTTTTTTCTTTTGAAATAAGGATTTTAGTAAAAGAGTTTCCATATAGAGAACCGCATAATTCAGACTGCAATCCAATGCTCTTACCTGGGAGTAAGTCCCATTGAACACAATGGGACTTCCTTCTGAGTAGACATGCTGAGAATTGGGCTGCATGCTGAGAATTGGGCTCCAACTCTGCCATGAGCATAACAACAGTTGAAAGAAATTCAGAACCTCCAAGTCCTTCAAGCCCTACATACCATCTTGAGGTATTAGAGACTCCCTGCAATTTAAGATAGAGCCGCTGGACCATTATCTCTGTTGATATTTTCATCAGTCATGGAAGTATGCAACCTTTTCGTGAGCTAATGTATAATGGTCACCACTGCTTTGCTGAACATTGGCAGCATAACCCAACTCACTGTCATCAGGAGTGTAAAGAAGTGTACCATTTACCTCACCATCTACATTATTAAAAAAAGCTTTGAATAAAAACTTGCCCAAACCCCAAGAGAATATTCGTTTAACACTGCCATGCTTTCCAAGCAATTTTCCATCTGTGTCACCATACTTTTAAACAAAGCCAGATAATTTCTTCTCTTTTTTTTCTTTTCTTCAAAAACAAAACAGGGCATCGCAAGGCACCAGCTGTATCCTGAAATCCATACAGCATAAAAAGCTACACGTTACTTGATGTAAAATGCACTAAGTTCGAAACTCTGTTCTTATGATGATAAGGGTCCCTTAGATTTGAAAGGAGATGCTAGGGCCGTGATGGCGAACCTATGACACGCGTGTCACAGGTGACACGTGAGGTCATTTTGGGTGACAAGACAGCGTTTCCCCCAGTGCCCCGACACACCTTATATTTTTGCAAAAGTGTTACAGGCTTGTCTTAAACATTTAGGACAGGGATTTTGGCAGACCTCTTTCAAATTATTATCTAGTAAAACTCGGCAACCAAAAAGTCACTAATTGATGTTTAATAAAATGCAATGTGTTCTATAGTTGTTTTTAGTTCAGTTCAATTCAAAATTACTATTAAAAGTAGCAATAGTCAAAGTACTATTAAAAGTTATGGGGGGTGTGACACACCAGCAGAGTCAAGTTAGGTATTTTCAAAATCTTTGACACACCATGTCCAAATGGTTCGCCATCACTGTGCTAGGGTAAAACAAAAGTCATCCCAGGTGCCAGTCACCAAGGCATCTAAACATTTTGCGATATAGCAAAACCCATCCAAGTTATCCCTTCCAAATATTTCTTTCTAATTTATTGACTTCTCTCTACAGCTAGAGAAATACAAGACTTTTGGGTAGTCTGGTGACATTTATAGATACCACAATTTAAGAAAAAGTATAAGATAGATGGGTTCACCCGCTTCTGAGTCAAAGGTTCTGAGATTTGAACTGCAACACCAGGTTGTGGTTTAAAGTACCTTGGATGCTGAGCAAAGGACTGTGTTGTGTGGAGGCCGGGAGAAGCACCAATGACTACTGCTGGACTAAAGCTGAGTCCTGAGTGGAAAACGTTAAGAGTGGTAGGCCTCATGTGTATATTCTGAGGGCCAATTATTAGCAAAATATGTAATGCACATACAACTTCATTTAGAGAATACTGTTCTTGATTTTGAACTTGAGCTGCTGTTTTCAAATACACAGGATTTTTTTTCTGGGAAGAAAGGGTGTAGCTTTGTGCTGATTCCCCATCTTAAATTGCTCCTTGCTGCTATTAGCTGTTTTATCTCGGTGACTAATAGGGTTCTTTTTTGAGGGGGGTGATTTGGATGTAGACACCATTTCCACATGGTGACCCCCAAGTCCAAATTTCCCCTGTCCTGTGGCTAGTTTTAGAAAAAGAAAAAGATGTTTCAAGTTCCAGTTATGGAATTTCCACATATCATCTAGTTAGGCCCTTAGCTTTCTACAAAAGGGCTGTGCAAATTGCTGAAATGATTTTCAAGTCATCAGAAATGAAAATACTCCGTGGCATGCTATCAAAATGAACAATCTCTAAGGAACAGGAATAGGCTTACCGTATATGAAACTGTCGGATAAATCTAATTTATGAAAGTTGCCATGAGTTTACTGCAACAACAGCTGAAGTTGCAAACAGTTTTGCTTGCATTAAAAATAAAAGTGACTCTTCCATCTCTGGTGGTGTGAAGAATTCACATAAATTCAGGCCATGCCTGTCTGGATAGTGTTGCAGGCTGACTTGGCAATAGTTGATAAAGCCTAAAAGAGTGCTCTGAGTCTTAAAACGCCCACAGTCTTGGGTAGCTCACTAGCCTACATCCAAGCCTCAGACCATGAATCTCATAATTCAAGTTATTGATGCTCATAGTGGTTTGGCTCTGCACATGCACTAGTCGCTGAATGCACTGCTTAATTTTTTTTCTTCGAGGTGTACAGAGCGGATACCTTTTTGTGCATACATATGTTTTGCAAATAGAGATTATTTCACATCAGGTATGAAGCACCTTCTCCTGCCAACCTAGCAGTTCGAAAGCAAGAAATTGCAAGTAGATTAATAGGTACCACCTCAGCGGGAAGGTAACAGCATTCCGTGCGCCTTGGCATTGAGTCATGCTGGCCATATGACCACGGAAGCATCTTTGGACATCGCTGGCTCTTCAGCTTTGAAATGGAGATGAGCACTGCACCTAGAGTGGTACTTGGTAACCCACCCTGGTGTCTGGTAACGACTGGCTTTCGAGCAAGGGGAACCTGCACCTTTTTTATAAAGCACAGTATACTCTACAAACCACATCAATGATCTTAGTCCCACTAACCACACTATAAAACTCCTTAGAACAAAGATGGGGAGCTGCTTCATTTTTGCTTATTTTGTGCTTCTCAGCTTTGCATGTGGAAACTTCCTTTCATAAAATTCAGGTTTGTGCATGGGCTGGAATCTGATATTTCTATTTCCATAAGAAAATCCAGTGTTGTCAAGAAAAATGGGCTTTGCAAACAAACTCCCCAAACCACCACTTCTTCAAAAACATAGTGTAGATCTTTGGCTTTTCTTTAATGAGAGTTGTAGGGTTGTCCATAAAGAATATATTGAAAACCCCACATTGCATTGTTTCCCCTTTTCTGTAGAAGTTGTTCTCCTGACAACCACAAGATTAAAAAATGAATTCTTCAATTATGTCAGAGAGCCTCTTCCCAGTAAAAAATTGTGCTTACGGTAGATTTTCAGACCGGCTTTGGCAACCATGAGGACTAGAAGACTATGTGGATAAATATGTAAATGTGGATGACCCACTGGGGCTGTTTGTTTTAATTGTTTTAATTCTTGATTTTAAATGTATACATGTATTTTAATGTTTTTATTGTAAGCCGCCTTGGTTGCCCTTGTGGGAGAAAGGCGGGGTACAAATTCTATAAATAAATAAATAAATAAATAAATAAAATAGAAGACCATTTGCGGGGGGGGGGGGGGAGAGTTAATGTCAAATGAAAACATGGTGTGCCAGAGCTTTTAAGGAGACCTTCATATAAAAAAGAAGGTTTGTTGAAAGCCTGAAGACTGGCTTAATACAGAGGCTTCCTTTGCAGGATTTTTTATTATTATGCCTTATTTACCACATGTCAGTTTGGCTGCTGTTCTCCTCGTTAATGCACATTTCTCTCTAAAATAATCTGTTTAGCACAGGAAATGATTTAAAAGGCCATTCTCACACAAAGAGGTGGAATTTATTCAGGCACATCCCACTGACTGTGTGCCTTTGGAGACTAATTCTTAAATGCCTGGCTCCTGCTTGCTGTTTTAGATTCTTGGGAGTTTGCTCCATTTTAACTGCTCCCTTGCATTGTCTGTATTTGCTTCTCGCCTGGCTTCTGCAGTAGCCTGAAAAAGGATTTACAGATCCTGCCTTGCCCCCTTTGCAAAGTTGTTGACTGGAGTTTTCCACTGCTACCCTCTAGTGGCCGACATGCTTTGTTGCAGTGACAACAGTCCAGAGTGGGTGAGGCAGAGGGAAAAATCAATATACAGAGAAAGCGAGACTGGGAAGAAGGAGCAGGGAGGAGTCGTTTCATCAGCCATTCTTGTCTTACAGGGTCCCAGCTGTCATTGGTAAAAAGCGGAGGGAGGGAGAGGATTTACTATTGTGTGAAACAAGGAGGGGGGAGACAGAAAGGGAGAGAGGGGGGAAAGGAGGAGTGAAGTGGGGGAAAGGAAGGAAGCACCAATTGTTCCACCTGATCTTCAGCTTCTTTGCAAGCTGGTGCTGCGCCCAGGTTGAAGGATAGGAGCCGGCTCTGCTCCTGCAGCAACACCCACACATCATGTCCGGTTACCAGGGCAAGAAGAACATCCCCAGGATAACAGTGAGTGGCTTAACCTCGTCCCCCTCCTCCCCCCTTCTTTAGTGCTTGCCTTATTAAGCTTTATTTGTTCTGTAATGATTTACTCCACCCCGCATACCGCTCTGTTTTGTAAATAACCAATGCAGACTTGCCTGAGGGACATCTGTGTGTGTTTTAATAGGGATATTCAATAGCCAGGCAGCCTGCAGAAGGGGAAGGGATACATAGGACAAATCTTGGACTTTGGTGATCTTTGCAGTGACGGGGTGTAAGAGTCTCTGTTTTCTCATGCTGTTGATTTACCATTTACAGAAAGCCTCTGCTTTCACAAGGCAGTAACACTCGTCTGTAATATTTTTGTTGCCCAAACAGTTGCGATAGATTCTTCTCCCCCCCGCCCCCCCCCCCAGGTTGTTTGTGTATGTTTGGCATAGTGAGGATTTAATGACCCTCTGTCTTGCAGACGTGCTCAGTGGGGAATGGTGTCCTTTTTCCTTGTCCGCTTCAGGGGTGTTTCGGCACTTTTTGCTCTGCTTTGGACAGATCCTGTATTTTGGAAGGGGTTGATCTGATTGAATCAAGCTGGCTTTTAAACTAGACTGTTTTCAGTCTCTCATTTTATTTTTTTATTTTTGTCTGTCACATTTAAGAACAAGAAAGCCCAGGGACGTCCAAGTTGCCTGCTGCATAGTTTTGTTTGCTGCATATTTGGGTGCGTCATGTGCTTTAACTGGCGCAGGAAAAAGAGGAATTGGTTTCTTTTATAAAAGCGAAAGCTCTGGTTTCAAACCAGTGCAAAGGATGTTTTTTCTCTGCATCTGAATAGCGGTTGGTTTGTATTTTAAGGTGAAGGCAGAGATATCTGATGGAGACCATAGGTAGAAACACTGCAAAAATAACAGTGTTTGCATCTCTCTTGGTGTGTGCCCTGCAGATGCTTTTCTAGTGGCTTCATACTCCACCCTGATTTATTGTTGATGCAATGAAATGCCTTGCAGTGGGGTACCCCCTTGGTCTTTAATGGGCCTGGGGGTTATTGTTGCTGGCTTCAGATGCAAAGGAGTGCAGCTGTGCTTTGTCTCCAATGCATTTTAATGAAACCTTTTGTGGGATAGGGTATGCATTGGGGGAACGAGTGATTACTCCATCTTTGAGGCAAACAAAGGAAGCACAACCAAGCACACACACACACACACACACACACACGATAACTGCCAAGCTTATGCTTTTCCTTTTTTCCAAGTGTACCAGTTTAGAGGATAACAATTTTTCCTAAAAAGACTCTCTCTTTTTTGTAGTGGGGATTTTCAGGGTTTTGATGGTTTCTTTTGTTTGTTCAGCTTACGTAAAACATTTTTAACCAAATTGATGCTCATGGATTTATTTTGTGTTTTGTTAAGCTCATGGATAAAAAAGGCTACCTAAGTAAGGACATTAACCTTAACCACTGGTGCCAGCTCCCCCCCCCCCCCCCCCATGGCACTCTTTCTGGAACCTTGATTTGATTGGATCTCTTTCTGTTAAGGTGCAAAACACTGAGGATCACAGTCCAGACTTTGGGGACGATTATCTGCATTTAATATCAAAGCTAATTGGCAAGTAACCTTTTAATATTGAAGCCAACTCTTACCTGCTTTCAATGAAAGCAGGTAAGAATTGTGAGTGTTAAATATACATTCAGCACAATGCTCTTTTCTTCTCTTGTGGGTTTACAAGGTGTGACCTACATTCACTAAATCCCATGATATTGTTTTCTTTTGTGCTACTGCACCTGATTGCAGCAGTTTTGCCTCTCTGAGGCTCTGTGCAGGCTGGCCACACCTACCTTGGTATTCAGCATATGCCTTGCTTTCTTTGAGACAGCAAGAAGTCCCACAGCACCAAGGCACTTGGTAACCCACCCTGGTGTCTGAATTTATTCTTCTAGCCTTGTCTTCCACTGTGCTCACTGTTGTGGGGTCTCCATTGCCTTTTAGCCTTTTCAGCAATTCCGCTTTTTTCATTTGTAATTTTAAGAAGCAAGTTGGAGATGGTATATCTAGGAAATGGCTTGTAAAACCTGAGCGTATACATTAATATTGACAAACATAACTGCACTGATGGTGTTAAACTGGCAGTCGTGTACTACATGATGACTATGCCCTCTAGCCCCTTTAGGACATCTTTGCTCAGTACATTAGGCAATGCAATTTGGTCGTTCCCCTGCAGACCTTGATGGTATACTGCAGGAATAGACCTTGATGGTATACTGCAGGAATATAAGAGAGGAGTATACTACCCTCTCTTTCTAAAAGAATATTGCATCTTAAGAGGGTGTGTCTCCTTCAAGAAGCTGTGTGTGTGTGTGTGTGTGTGTGTGTGTGTGTGTGTGTGTGTGTGTGTGTGTGTGTGTGTGTGTGTGTGTGTGTGTGTGTGTGAGAGAGAGAGAGAGAGAGAGAGAGAGAGAGAGAGAGAGAGAGAGATGGATGGATGGAAGGATGGAAGGATGGAACAAGAAGTACCAGATATAACTTCCAAGGGGGGAAAAGGGCATGCTCCATCTTATATACCCATAATACTGATTTCCAAATGTGGGCAGTGCAGACTGTGCACAGACCACAGTGTTACTGGAGGGCGACTTCAGTGCTGCAGAGACTGAGACTTAAAAAATAAAACACTCTAAGATGTAGAAGCAACAATTAGCTGTCTCAGTAGCCAAAGGCCCCTTGTTGTCACCACTTCTAATGAATTCCTTTGTTGATAGCACTTGTAGGCTTCCCTAAGAAGAATTACAGTACCTGGTTGTATTTGTGTGGCAAGCCCAATATGGCTGTGTGTCATCCGTGACTATGGACCAAAATCTTGAAAGACAACAGTGTTGTTTATGTTTCAGTTGCACAAATGCACTGTCTCGTCTCTCCCCCCCCCCCCCCATTTTTCTGGAAATGTTAATCTTATGTATTTTTGAAAAGCAGCCCAAAGAAACAGAGATGATATGTTTTCTTCAGTCTTCAATACCAATGCCTATAAGCTGCAGGTGTACAGTACATCTGAGGTTCCTTTCACTGTTTTATGGATGCTGCTGTCTTGAATATGGTGACATGTTTCTAGTGTGGCTACTATACGTATGCACCTACCTAGAAGATATTGAGGTGGGGCTAAATACGGTAGTTGAGTTGCAGATTGGTGCTGGTCATCAGCATTGCAGCTGAGCCCATGAGTGATGCAGCTGAGCACATGAGTGATGTACATGAAGTTGCAGTTGGATTTGGAAAGCCCACGGGCTAGTATTTAAAAGTAAAGATGTGGGACAAGTAAAATGCAGAAGACAAATAAGTTCATGACTTGCTCAGAAGAGTCACTTCAGAAGTTAAGTATGAGAACAATCTCTGCCTTTTTGTTTTTTTAGAAAGCAAAAGTCTTCTGCAGTAAAATGGCTATACTCTAGGTAGTCTGCGTATCCTGGATATGATGTCAAGAGCAAATCCAGTCACTTCAGTTCTGAAACACTTCATTAGGTTTCCTTTTTTTCAGAAGCTTAGAAGAACGTTGTTCACTTCAGTTTTGATTAGAGAAATGGAGGCTTAATAGTAAAGAGACTTGCTTAAATACATGTGGATCTTCTTTGTCCGTTTGCTTCTAAACTAGTCACTCATTTCACTGTACTCGGGGATCTCCTATTTTCAGGGTATATTCCTTTGTAAGACTATGATGTGGGTGTTGAGGAATATCTATGATACATACGAAGTTGGCAAAGCCAGTGGAAAGACACTAGTGTTGTTTCCAGCAGTCGCCACACCACCCAGGTAATTTGTGAAATGTGCCTCACCCTCCTTGTGTACACATGTTCTTGTCCCAATTTCCCAAGGGTGGTGGCGGCATTCAAGTTACCTGCGACAAGACCTTTCCTTTTCAACAGCAATCTGCATTGTTGTCATTGCATTACCTTTGTAGAGTTCCTTTCAGTAAGAGGAATGACATTTAAAACTCTGGTCTGCCTCCAAGCAATGTTCAACTGTGCCTTGTAGATTGTAAAGTACTACTTCTCTAATTTCTGTTCCTTTTTCTGATCTGAATCCTGAATCATGTGCTCAGTTGTCCTCTGAACATCAGGTGACCTGCTAGGTGCTGTAAAGGAGCAGCATTGCACATAGACAATTTGTGTCTCTTTGAATAAATGTGTGTGTCTTTGAATAAATCCATCCAAATTGGAAGAAGAGTAATAAGGGAGAAGTGATGGTATCTGAGGAAGTTAGCCCTTTATTTATTTCACATATTCCCCTCTTCCTCTGAGAACCTCACAGCAGTCTGCATATGGTTCCATGTGCTTCCAGCCAATTTACAGAGCCAAATCTGCTTAGTTTTAACAGTAGAACTCCAGCATGTGTCTGAGACCATTTTCTTTGCCAGCTGTGCAAGATGTAGTTCAGGTACTTTACATAAACCTTTCAAATATGAATGAAAACTGAGAATCCACCTAAAATAAATAATATGAGCAATGGGTTTGAGATTGGACTGGGAAAAAAAACCCAGGGGAAAAACCTTTTCTTGTAACTTGGACCCTTCTGCATATGCATTTTGTGAAACTCTAGTACTGTACTCATGATTGTATAATAAGTTATATATATATATATATATCCCAAGCATGGGGTCATGGTAGGGAAGACATATTCTTCCATGTTTTGAAATGCAGGTCTAGAAATCTAACCAACCAATATTGAATTCTAGATTTTAACGGCTTTATCAAACCTTTTTGGCCTTTGTGCTGAATGACTGCATTACAGAGGAAAAGAGAGTGTTGGATTTTTAATAATGGCTTAGCCTGGAGATAAAGCACCTAAAGTACAGGAGGTATGCAACTACCCATAGCGCATATTGCCTGTTTTTTCAGAAAATATGTTATTGAAAACTTAATTTAAAATGTGCCCCTTTTTCTTAGTTTAAAACTATTGATTCAAATTTCTATCTTGATTTAAAAATGAACACACCCTACTCCAGACTACTGTTTTTAATAAGGAAGTAAAGAGAACAGTTATCTGAAATAAATTGCATGTTTCTAATTCAGATATTTCCTGATCTTTCAAACCTGGTTTAGGAAAAAAAAAGTGTTTTTCACCCTTGTCTGGAGTGCAGTGGTGGTGTGTAGCCCCCAACAGTCTTTTATAAACACCAGCTGTCTCCTTAAGGAATCTGGCAGAAGTGCAGGAAGTTTCTGTATTTGTATCGGGGCCAATTCAGATATCTACAAATAGGGCTTCCTTTCCCAATCCATTCACATGACAAGAAGAACAAATAGCTACAGTGAACTGTGCAAAAGAATCCATGCTGTTCATCACACACATGACAGTGGTTTATGCTTGTAGTAAATCTCTTGGGGCTGACTTCTGCTACCATTTTACCTGCACATAATTAATCTGAGCTGAAAGAAACCTGTGCAATGGCCTTCCTTGAGCATCCTCTTCTTAAAAAGACAGGTTGTATGGTATACAGATTTGGCAGAAGAGAGGAAGGGAACTGAGACTGGCCTGCATCTATCTACTTGATCTTGCTTCTGCAGTCAGGCAATACTAATATCTGTTCTATAGAAACAGCTGGCTTGTAGGATAACTTTGGTTAAGTCAGAAGTAGTTATTCTGTATAACAACGGAGAGGCATCTCCATGCTCGGAGGAGGTAACAGGGAAGTCCAGGACCCACGCCAGAAGCTCAAAAGAGAACCCCAGAAGTACTTGATGCTCTTGCTGCAAACTCAGTGGCTGTATCTCTCTTCTCCCCCCCCCCCCCTTTGATCTGTACCTTGCAGATAAAAATTTCCTCAGGCTAACAGTGGCTAATGATGCAGCCTGTCACTGGGCTGGCAGGAAGACGTGGTTGGGTGTGGGGAAGCACAAATGAGCTTTGGCAGGATGAACAGTGTGTTTATTGTAATAGCTCTTGGTAAGCATGTAAAAGCCTTTGCTTTAGTCAGGCCCATTTCCTGATAAGTGCTTTGGTTTCCTCCTCAGTTCCTCTTACATCTGAATGCATCCAGAACCTTCTGTGCCAAAATAGACATGATGTCACTAAATGTGCCCCCCCCCTTCTGCCTTCCAGTTAATGCCTGAGCTGGTGCTGACCTTCCAGTTTTCTTATTCAGATGGCAAGTGTGTCTGGCACCAGTGTGTGTCTGGCATATATGATTATATATGCAAGTCTTCTAAATTGGGATTTTTCATTCATGACCTGGTGTGTACTATACAGATGGGACTACTTAGATAATTAGGAAGTCAACATGCTGCCACTTTTCATATCCTGACTATTAACATTTTTTTTCTGCATGCTTTTATGACAGCAGCATAGATTGAAATAAACTTTCTACTAAATGCACCGTGTATTGTTCTTTTTTTCAAATGTTTTATCTGTTCAGTCTTTTGATTGTTAAAAAGAGAAAAATGTACTTCATGCACAAGTAACTTGTATCTATCACAGAGGGAGGCGGGATGGTGCTGAGGGGAACAAGCAGACTTTCCCTTCTTGCTAATGGCCTGTTAGGCTGTCCACATGCAGGCAAGGAGAGTGTGTGAAAATTGGTATCTTTTGAGCTCTATTAGGAGCTCTGTAGTATTTACCATATTTATTTGATTTATATACTGCCTTTCTCCCCAAAAGACACTCAAGGCGGCTCACAACACATTAAAATACATAGATATAAAATACATAAAAATATAAAATACATATATAACACAGTATTAAAAAAGCCAACCAGCAGCTATAAAACCATCAGTATTAAAACATTGAATAATTAATAAAATCCACCAAGCACCAGTCTGCAACCAGCAAATGTACACTTAAAAATCCTGCTTGGTTCAGAAGGCTTTTTGAAATAAGGTCTTCTGGCCTCTGTGGAAGGCTTCTAAAGAAGGAGCAGTTCTCGACTCAAAAGGGAGGGGATTTCATGGGAGAGGCACCACTACTGAGAAGGCCCTATTTCTGGCTGCCATCTCCCTAACCTCTCTCAATGGCGGCACATCCAGACCTCTTGGGTGACCGAAAAGAACGGGCTGGGTTATATGCAAGGAGGCAATCTCTCAAATATGCTGCCCTAAGCCATAAAGGGCGTTAAAGGTCAAAACCAGCACCTTGAATTGGGCCTGAAACCAAACTGGCAGCTAGCATAGCTGCTGATGCAGCGGTCCGATGGAGTCAAACTGCTGACCTGCAGCAACCACATGAGCCACTGCATTCTGCACTAGCTGCAACTTCTGGACTGACTGAGGCAGATATTGCCGTAGCACAACACGGAACAATTCCACTGGATGGCTCTCCGCAGATGTGATAATGGTGGTAGAGAAGAAGAAGCTGTCATCACTGCAACAGAATAGGCCCTAAAATGAGCTCTAGGCTGTGTCTGGTTGGACCTGTCGCAAGTCTTCTGCTACCGTCGCTCAAGACAATCTAACTGCTTCATAATTTGCAGTAAAATGCTTCATCCCACTGCTTCATCATTCGCAGCTCCTCGGTAAACCAAGGAGCCGCTTTGAGTCTGCAAGATGGCAGACGTCGCTCAGGAGTGCTCTCATCCATACCCTGGCCATCTCCCTATTCCAGAGATCGGCCAGGGCCTCAGATGAGTTGCTGGTCTTGGTAGCAGGAAAATTCTCCAGAGCCCTCAGGAATCCATTAGGATTCATTAGTCATCAGGAGTGAACCATATGATATGGTCCTTCACCTCTGCATAGGCAAGAGGCTGCAACAAACCTAAACCTTTCCAGGAAGTGATCTGTCTGTGAAAACAAAGTGATCACCTTCCACTTGTCTGGTCGTAAACACCAGGTCCAACATGTGTCCTGCCTCGTGAGTTAGAGCTGAAATATTCTGATACAGGCTCATAGTTGTCATGGCTGCCATTAAGTCCTCAGCTGCACCTATCCCTGGGACCTCAACTTGAGCATTGGAAGTCCCCCAATACCAATAGGCGGCGGAACACCAATGCAGTGTCCAAGTTCAACCCAGTTAGCTCAAGTAGGGAGACTGTTGGGCAGCAATGCGGATGGTACACCAACAGAATCCCAGCCCTTCCAACATGACATACAAACACTTGAACCTGGCGGATTGCCAGACAGGACTCCTGGAAAGGGGAATGGATTCCCGATAGATCATTGCAAAAACTGCCCCCCCCCCCATCTCTGCACCCTGAACCCTGGTGGACAAACTTGGGAAAGACTCTCTCCTCTCACCTCATCCAACCAGTCTCCGTAATACATGCCAGCATCCTCATCCAGGATTAAATCCCAGATGAGGCAGGTTTTGTTATTTACTGACCTGGCATTCAAGAGCAGCAGTTTCAGATGCAGGGAACTACTACAAAGGCCAGCAGTCATCAGAGAGCTGAGGGAAAGGCTAGAAAGTGGGACAATCCTTTTACAACAGACCTTCCTTCCCCTGGAACGGCCTGCTCCCCCCCCCCCATATCTTCCACGGCCTGTTACTCTATTGATATTTGGCATCCTTCCCTAATGAAGATAAACACATCTTTTACCATCAAGGCCCACCCTAAGACATGTTTGCTTGCCCAGCAGTGACTTAAAAGAGGAAAGATGCCTGTATTTTAGGAGTAAAACGTCACGAGAACTAAAAGGGAGATGGGGTGTAGCTATCGCAATGAATTCCCTTGCACTATCTCCCAGTCTTGGACCACTTGGAAGACTAGCAGTTGTACATTTCATAAAACACAAGTCTCTCTTGTGCCTACTTGACTGGTGTATTTGGACTGCACTGAAAAGCAACCATGGAGTCCGCAGCAACAGACACGAGCAAAGAAATTAACCAGATGTTTATGTGAGTTTCTTATATAGTACTGTAATGTGAAGCAGGCCTGCTTCTTCTTGACACGAAATAACAAGTTTGATTCCTTTCGCTTGGAAATGCTGGGTTTTTTAAATGAGTGAAATGGACTTGAAATTGCCAAGCCCTGTATACTGACATTGCTAGATCCGGTTTAATCTTACGTATTTCGTTCTTGAGTGGAATGTTAAGATGTCTCTCCTTTCTGAATTAGAAAAAAACCTGGATGTTATAAAAGATGTGTAGCATTTAATTGGTTTAATAGGTTATAACAACACAGTGACTAACCTGCATTTTGAAATGGTGAGCCTAAGAAAGTGTCTCTTGCTTATGTCCCCTCTGCTTGCCAGTTAAGTTCTTCATGTGAGGCCTTGCTTTGGATTCCATTCAAAGTACGGTAAGTCTGATCTAGCAGACATGGAGCAGGACCTTCTCTATTGTGGCACAGATCCCTCCCTGCCCCCCCCCCCCCACACACAGGATGAACTACTTAAGCCTAACAGCAGATATTTCAGAAGAGGACAAAGACTACCTTGTTCCAGTTGACAGTTCTGGGGGAATAAGTGACTAATTTTGGTGTTAATTGCAGTGAAAGATTGCTAGATCAGGCTTACCTTGAATGGAATCCAAAGCAAGGCCTTGCATGGAGATCGTAATTGGCAGCAGAGGCCATGAAGCAAGAGACACTTTCTCAGGCAAAGCTGCTTTTTAAAAAGAAACGTTAAGTCTGTAGGTGTTACTGGCAGTCGTAACATAACATGTAGTTAGACCCTTAATCTATTTGATTGGATTATTATTATTTTGCACGTACAAACTCCTGTTGTTTCCCCCCCTTTAATGTCACTTTTCTCTACAGCTGATAATGGCTGGCACAACAGTACCAGGAATTCAAGCGCCTCTTGACGTAGCAAGGTTTTTACAAGTTACGTGAAGCAGTGTGTGCCATGCAAAGGGATCCCTTGCAGTGTTGCAGAGGATGCGGCAGTGCAAGAGTAATTCGAGGAGATGTTTAGCATTCTCTACAACACTGACACGAGGAATTTATGGGGCTTGCATCTTGGTGTGGCAAAGAGTCTTTTGATTTACTTTACTTACAGCCCAATCCTAACCAACTTTGTAGTGCTGATGCAGCCACTGTGTAGCCCCGAGGTAAGGGAACAAACATTCCCTTACCTTGAAGAGGCCTCAGTGACTTCCCCCCGCTGCACCGCATGATGCAGCGCATGCCCTGTTGGCATGGCTGCATCGGCCCTGGAAAGTTAGTTAGAATTGGGCTGCTACAGTGCAGTCTTATGCACGTTTTCTTCAAAATAAGTCTCATTGTGTTCAGTATTTGCTCCCAGGAAAAAGCGTATAGGATTTCAACCTTATTTATAGTTTAGTTTTATCCAGCTATTCCATCAAGTAACTCTCAAATATGCTTGTGTGTGTATTCACTGTCAGTACTTATTTAGACAGATTATTACAGTGGGGCTTGAATGAATCTCCAAACTTCCCACAGCCACCCCCATTCTACATCTAGCTAGGATTCCTCACCAACAAGCATCCCCAATAGCTGCTTAATAACAATAATGACAACAGAATAAGAGAGTCTGAAGGAGGAATCCTACTTATAAAGCATTACAGTACTTTCTTGCCTCCCCTGAAGTTAAATAACACAAATCTTGTGGAGAAATGGAACTTGTTAAGACATTTTCCTCTGTCTCCCATGTCAGTTCAATCTACAAACCTGTGCAGTCTTAAGAATTTTAGGGAAGATGGGCCACTGGGATGTTTTCTCCCTAACCTGCATGTATTATGGTTGCAATAATAATAGTGATATTATATCTCTCCAGGTAAAAATGAGAACAGAAGAAAAACTTATTTTCTCTGAATCTATGGGTTTAGAATTAACTTTGATGGCAGGAATAGCACAGAGACAGTAATTCAACCTTTCTAGGAAACTTTTTTTTCAGTTTTAGGAAGCTTTTTTTTTTTTAACAATTAACCTAAACTGACATTTGTAGAATATAAATACATTGGACTTTATCCAAAATTCCTATGGCTCCAAAGTGTATGGCATGATCCCTGCAAGGAAAAGCTATTCCATTCACTTCAGGATTGGAATGTGTGCTGATGGTGAAAATGGGAGCAAGCCAAAACGTCTGAGTGCAATGGATGAACGTGTACTGAAGTATGTGCATATTTATCACTGCATCATATGCTTAGCGAAATCCTGAGTGGTCAGCAGTAACGAAGGAAGAGCTATTAAAGCTCATAGGTAATCTAAAACGGGGGAAGGCTGCGGGTCCGGACAAATTACCACCAGACCTAATTAAGGCTAATCTTAGTTGGTGGGCCCCGCTGCTGGACGAATTATTTACATTAGTGGACAGGACAGGGATAATGCCCATGACTTGGTTTCAGGCAGTCATTGTACCGATTTTTAAGACGGGAATTATCGCCCAATCAGTCTACTTTCAGTCATTGGGAAAATGTATGGTAAGCATTTACAGAACAAACTAGTGGACTGGATAGAAATAAAATAATAGGACCTGAGCAGGCAGGTTTCGGAAGGGGAAGTCCACTTTGGTAAACTGTGCGGTTTTGTCTCATCTGATTTTCAAATATGCTTCTAAAAGAAATGCTTTTTTGTATGCGGCCTTCTTAGATTTGAAGGCTGCGTTTGATTTGGTGGACAGGCAGATTCTATGGGAAAAACTAGAGACAATGGAGTTGGATCCTAGACTCCTCAATTTGATTAAGAACTTGTGCACTGACAATACCTGTTGAATTAGAATCACCATGCAAGGCGATATGTCCAACCCTATCCCTTGCAATAAAGGGGATAAACAAGGATGTATCCTTTCCCCAATACTCTTTAATCTGTTTATAAATGATTTGGCACCTTGGTTGCGACCAATAGAGGCGCACATCCCAAAATTGGGAAGCCATATCATCTCAATCCTGCTATATGCCGATGTACTGTCCCGATCCAAGATTGGTCTAAAACGTCTATTTGCTGCCGCCCTGGAAGAGTTAGTTAAGATCAAACTGCAATTGAACCCGGAGAAGTCCAAGATAGTGGTTTTTGGAAGGGGGCGAAAAGAGTGTGTTTGGAAATTCCCCGGGATGAATATACAGCAAGTTGGGAAAATAAAATACCTAGGGATTACTTTCCAGGCCAATTATAAATGGACGGGGCATAGGAGAGTAGCGCTTGGCTCTGCTAAACTCTCTACACATGTCCTATTACATTTTTTTTGTAACAAAAGGGAACTCGCCTCAGTGGAGAAGGTATTTGGGCCGAAAGTAGTGTCACAGCTTTTATATGGGATACCAATATGGGTAACGGTACCATCATGATATAGAGGCAGTTCAATCGTTCTTCTTACGTAAGATTTTTGCGCTTCCCAGATGTGTATCATATGCAGCCTTATGTCTAGAATTGAATGTTTATAAATTGGAAACATTAGCATGGTGCAGATTTTTTAAATTTTGGCTGTCAATGTGCTATCAGCCCGATGGTGATATATATTTAAAAGAAATGTTGAGGGATTCCATCCAACCTCCGGGCCTAAAACTATACCGCAAGAAAATTGCCCAGCTAGGACTATTGGAGGGGAGAGCATTGGAGCTTTACCTTAATCGGCAGCATATGCCTTAGTAAAGCAAAGATTGTTTGACTCTGCTAGACAAGATCTACCGGTAATATCTCAGGCCGGAAGAACTTGTTCGCCTTTGTATTTTCAAATTCCATGGTCTAGGGATGGTGATAATGAATATCTACATGGCCTTACAGACCCAGCTGAGAGAAGGGCCTTCACAATGGCTAGGTTTAATTCCTTCCCTTCCAATCTCCTTTGGGGAAGGTTTGAGGGAAAAGACCTGGCCATGAGAGTATGTCCCTGTAATAAGGCGGACATTGAAACATTGGAACACATGATTTACAAGTGTGCTCTATATCAGGGGTCCCCAACCACTGGGCCGCGGCCCGGTACTGGACCACAGGCCGAGCTTCCACGGGGAGCCGTGGGAGGCAGTAGTGTTGGGTCTGGGGCGTACTTGCCTTCGCGATGCGTCGCCTCCGCTTTGGCCGTCTTCGTTTTCGGCCCTCCCTGGAGCTCGAACAGCTCCAAAATGGTGGTAAAACTGGTGGGGGGGCATGATTGGAGCTGCGCTGGGGGCGCGCAGCTGACGTCACGCCCGGGTCACATGGGGGCGGGGCGTTGGCACCCCCCCCCCCCGTCCGTGGGAAGAAATTCCAAACGGATACCGGTCCCTGATGCCGGAAAGGTTGGGGGCCGCTGCTCTATATGATGACCTGCACAGTAGGTACTAGGCAACAATCGCACCGTCATTGCAACAGGCTGAGAGTCAGAAGGTGAGGAATTTATTACAAGCTAAACATCAGAGCACAGTACAGAGGTTTGCCCAATTTTTGCATTGGTTGTTTTCTAGACGTACGCGAATAAAATCTTGCATCACGAATGGGGATTAGAGATTAAGAATATGTAGCTGCCAGGTTAAGAGATGGTCAGAAGCATTGTATTGATAGGTTATATTGTGTGTATTGTGTTATGTATTTTATTTTGTGTATTTATTTATTGATGCCAATAAAGGTTGACTGACTGACTGGCTTAGTGAAAGTGTCAATTTGCTCATTATTAGTTCTCATTCGTAATACCATGGCTCTTGAAAAGTTTTCTGTACATGAGAAGTTAGTTTCTAGGTTTTCTATGTCTCTAAACTGTTCTAGAATTTTTTTCTCTCCATGCAATTGTACAGTTGCTAATAACACATTAATTCATAATTCTCAGCTTCCTTTTTTGTCAGTCCACACTGTAACTGCAAGGGCTCTTGCAGGAAAAGTACAGCCCCCGCCATGGTCTACTGTATTTGTGCCCAATATTGAGGAAAAGGATGCCACAGCTTCTTATCCAGCTGCACTATCTTTTGGTTGATCCTGCCTCTCGCTTGTGTTGTATAGGCCGCCTGGGTGCAGTCTCCTCTCCAGCCCATCTCTACCTTGTAACAGGGAGACTGCTCTTCCAGGTATATCCCATATTTTTATATCCCAGGTCTACCCTGGGATATAAAAAAGAGGTGAATTTCAGTACCTGCCTGCCTAACCACCCTTCCCATGGTTCTCTGCTGCTTGACAGCGGGTCAAGAAAGATTTATTTATTCATTTTTAAACTGTGTTGCCTCTGGTGACTTGGATTTTTTGCCATCACAGCAATTCCACATTCAAGGACTTCTGTGTATGTACTTTGTTGCAAGTGTGAATTAGTGTTGTTGTTTACAGATTAATGGAGCAAATGCACTAGGTGAGGTTAAGCAAGGTTAAATGTCCTTGTAAACTGAATGGGACAGGTTTCTTTAAGAGGCCTTGGGCTCTTCAGGCACCCAAATTGGTCAGATGACTGGGATGTGTTAGCGACTGGGCCTAGGGAAGTGGCTAAGGGCCGCAATTGACATTGTATAGTATTCTACTATGTGCCATTCTTCCTCTAAGTCTGATATCCCCAGTAGATGCAATACCGAATCCCTGCTTTCTTAATGCAAGGTTGACAGCTTAATTTTGAATAAAGTTTTGGTTTGTGTATTGCCCCATATTACTCCTTCTATTTTTGTTGCGGACATGGTGCATTATAGAAAAGAACAGACAAATGTTTATATTACTTCTGGCATTCACAATTCTTTGTTTTTCCCTCACAGAGTGATCGCCTTCTTATTAAAGGAGGAAGGATAGTCAATGATGACCAGTCATTTTATGCTGACATTTACATGGAGGATGGTCTTATAAAGTAGGTATACAGTTCTTATAGCTGTTATCGTGTGCGTGTGTGTGTGTGTGTGTGAGAGAGAGAGAGAGAGAGAGAGAGAGAGGATAGGTAGGATTCCAAGAATACTTGTATGCCTGCTTACATTGGTGTGGACTATCCTCTTGCTCATCTCAAAAAGTCTACACATCTACTTCATTCACAGTACATTAATCCATGTCAGTGCATTTAAACTGTCATATTATTGAAATATCCTTCACCAAACAGAAGAGAGGACAAGTGTAATTTATGTTTGCTTTCTGGCTGGCCTACTGCATTGTGAAAATGACTACTTTTCTCACTGCTAAGAATGGTGAAGGTTTGCTTCAACACAGCTGTGTTTTTCAAGATTCTGGGAGATTTGAGGAACAAAACTGTGATGCCTTGTGATTTATCTGGCTTCTGGTTGTGTTTATGGAGTCACAGTAATGACTCCAGTGGTTAAAGGCTAAAATTGTTCTAGTGTGGAAATACATGCAATTAAAACTAAATCCCAGTGCAGTGGGGTTTCAGTTGTGGGATATTTTATAGCCAAAGTTCTTTAATGTTCTTTTCCCTTTTAAAGTATAAAAGCAAATATCTAAATGTTTCTTGCAGGAAATATTTTTAAAAGCAACAGTAGGGAAATCAAATAATATTTAAGAGGAGGAAATTTTCCAAGTGCTTGAAGCCTGAGGGAAAAGGCAGTTTATTAAGTGCTAGTTTATTGCAAAAGACGTTTGGAAAGTAGTACCATCTGCAGAATATGCAAACCTTACGAATAGTTTTTCAAACGTCATGAGCTCATTGATAACAAAATGTGGGTGTTGGTTGGGCTATAGCTTACTATATTAGGAAAGATATATTTTAAAAACCTATAATGAAGTATCAGTTTTGATGTGAAGAAATGTTTGGTGTTGGCAGCAATTTGGCTTATGTTGGGACTGCATATAGCATAACAGGTGTTCCTGGCTTACACAGGCTTTGTTTGCTTTTTAAAGGATTTTGTTGTTGTTGTTTTTAGGCAACCTGGTTTATTGGAGTGAGCAATAGTGGAATCAATTTCCCAATATCCTGACTGTTAGCATATGGGGCAGGGAATGGTGCACAGATAAAGGAGGACCTACTGTATAGAGAAAGCTTTGGGGCTTGCTTATTTGTTTAAAATAAGGCGAGGATGACTCTGTTAGAAATGTTCACCTACGGCTCACGTTAATATTAACTGGGGCTTATTTATTTTATTTTATTTTTCACATTTTTATACCACCCTTCCTCCAAGGAGCTCAGAGTGGTGTACATATTTCCTCCCCTCCTTTTTGTCCTCACAACAACCCTGTGAGGTAGGTGGGGCTGAGAGGCAGTGACTGGCCCAAGGTCACCCAGGAAGCTTCGTGGCTGAGCGGGGATTTGAACCTGGATCTTCCAGGTCTAAGTTCGACTCCCAAACCACTACACCATCCTGGCTCTTATAATTGCAGGGGAGTTCTTAAATTCTGGTTAATGTTCCCGTGAAAGAGCTGAACACACCGTACCCCATGTAGTAATTGTTCCATTTTGATGATGAGCCTGATTTTGGCAACAACAAAATAGTATTTCCATTCAAGGAAAGAGAAGATTCAAGGAGGAAAATGGTCTTTCTAACACTGCTATAGCACAATGAGTGCATTGTTAAAAACTTCACTTGAGTGCCTAAGGCTGTATCTGTGAAAGTCGAAATGCATAGCTGCGAGTAGATTTGCAGAACTCTGACAAAACCTAAGGATGGTTCAAAACAAGCTATGACATTACATTTGAGAGGGTTTTTTTTATTCTTTGCAACAAATAATCCTGGGTGGGTCTCAGGACTGTAAGTACCATAGGGGTGTGCCTATCTGTCAAGGTAGGGCTGCTTTTAAGGATTTTTTTGCAAGCTCTCTCTTTATCTCCCATCTCTTCTCAGTAAAAGCCGGGTCAAGGTTTTGTGTGTGTGTGTGTGTGTGTGTGTGTGTGTGTGTGTGTGTGTGTGTGTGTGTGTGTGTGAAACTTAAATTCTGATATAAAAAACCGTCAAGGTTTGAAAGCAAAAATATAAATGTAGCATCATCGATTGTGAACAGTACAATTTAATGTAAATTGTTTCATTTGCTGGCATAAACACAGAAGCAGGGCCCTGATCTTTTCCCCACTCATTTTTAGACTAAAAAAAAAAGATAAAGGGCTTATGGTTGAACATACGTTTTTCAATATCTCCATGAAACTGCTGAGGGAGATCACCTGGGGATTTGGAGTAGGGTGTCGCCGCCAGTATGCTGATTGACACCCAGCTCTATTTCTCTTTGCCATCTTGTTCTGGGGAAGCTGTGGAAGTCCTGGAGTGCTGTCTAGAGGCGGTTGGGGGTCTGGATGAGGGCTAATAGGTTGAGATGAAATTCAGAAAAGAGGTCCTCCTGGTGAGGAAATCATTGATACAGGGACTGAGTCATCTGCCCACTCATGAGTGGGGTTGTGCTCCCCCTGCAGGAACAGGTACGCAGTTTGGAAGTGCTCCTGGATTCACAGTTTTCTCTGGAGAGCCAGGTGGCAGCTGTGGCCAGGGGTGCCTTTGCCCAGCTTTGGCTGGTGCACCAGTTGCAGCTGTACTTGAGTCGATCAGACCTGACCATGGTGATCCATGCCTTAGTGACTTCAAAACTGGATTACTGTAACATGCTCTCCATGGGGCTGCCCTTGAAGATTGTTCGGAAGCTACAATTAGTGCAGAATGCAGTGGCTCAGGTGGTTATCCGAGCTAGGTGGTTTGAATCTGTTGGACCGCTGCTTCAGCGATTGCACTGGCTGCCCATTTGTTTCTGGGCCCAATTTACTGATTTACCTTTAAATTTACCTTTAAAGCCCTTCACAGTTTGGGACCAGGTTATTTGAGGGACCACCTTCTCCCATACATTCCGGCTCGCCCTTCATGTGAGGGGGCTATCCTGCAAGTGCCACCTCTGTCCCAGATTAGAGGGATGGCAGCGCAAGGGCGAGCCTTCTCTGTAGTGGCGCTACAATAATGGAATTCTCTGCCGGGGCAATTAAGAACTACCCCCTCTTCGCTTTTTGGTGAGGGATCAAAATGTGTGTGTTATGTCAGGCATTTGGGTGATGAGTTGGTATCTGCCCCCTGTGTTTCATGTTGATGCTTTACTCTGGTCTAAATAGCTGTCCCCCAATTGTTTTTATAGTTTTTATTAACTATTGTATGTATGCTTTATATATTATATTTTTTATTATTTGAAGGAACTCTGTAAGCCACCTTGGGCATTTGCTTCGGCATGGGAAAGGCGGGATATCAATTTTTTAAATAAATAAATGTTGAATGGTTTGTCTCAAAGATTGTACTTGCTCTTTCGTAATCCTGGAACATGGAAAGAGTGTTGCCCAACGAAGCTGACCTGTGATAAGTTTAGAATAGACAAAAGGAAATACTACTTAATGCAATACATTTAACTTATGGAACTAGACCTATCAACAGCTATTAGCCACAATAGCTCTAAACAGAGCCTCCACGTTCTGGGGCATTGTACTTCTGAATATCAAATGCTGAGGATAAATGGAGAGTGGCCATCCCCTTCATATGCTACTTGTGAGCCTTCAGAGACATCTGGCTTGCTGCTGTTGGAAACAAATATGCTGAATGCGCTCGACTGAGTAGGGTTGGTGTGATCCAACAAGAGAGTTCTTGCGGTCATTCACAATTGATGGCACAACATGTATATTTTACTTGGATAAAAAAAGGTGCCTGGATTTAAATGGAAAAGTATGAAGCACCTCTGAGTAATGGAATCATTGCAAACCATGACATGGGGGCATCTTTCCACATAGTACATGCTCCTGTTAGTTTAACTTTATTCCATGACCAGTTTCTCTGACCCCCTTTGTTCGCAGGAGTGCTGTTGTCCATGCATGTGTTGTATTTGCTATTGGCTATTATGCTATTTGTTCTTGTGAAGCAGTCTTATGTGCAAGCTTCTTGCACAAATATTACTTCCATGTAGGAAATTGCTTTTACCCAGTGTGCACACTATGATATGTAACATGTACTATGTCTGTTTTGCCACACTGCATATCCCAAGGAACGTTAGCTGATTCCTGTTATGCCTACGTTTGATGAAATTGCGATGTAGCTAAGCAAAATGTAACAGGAAAAACAAGCCACTAACCGGCCTGTTTCTAAGCAGCATGAGCAGAAATGCTGGACATTTGCTGTTGTGGCCAAACTGGGAACCTGGGTATCTGCTGAACAGCTGCAAAGTGGCAGGGAGAAGACATAAGCTGAAGTTGGGGGCAATGCTGCCTTCATGACATGGCAGCAGGGGAAGGCTTAAGCACCCTTACCTGCCACTTCTAATCCCACTGTTTCCCGCCCCCCCCCATCACTTTGCAGCTGTTAGGTATGGAAACGAGGGACTCTGCCAGAGTCTTTGCCAAATGCATAGTTCTGCATTGCTATACAATGTGTTGAATTACAGATATTTGGATTCCAAATACCTATTGTACCGAAAAGGTCTCCTAATTTATATATCTGATGAAATGCACTTGTAATTTTCCCACACCCCTATTTCAGAAAAAAATATACAAAGCATATCTTGGTACGTATGCTACAGCTATAATGTCTTTATAAACGAGTCAGCAACAAACAGAACACTCGAGATTGCAGTGCTAACTCTGTTAGTATGCTGATCAGTTATGGTGGATGAAAGAATTGTTTTTGTTATGTGGGATAAGTTCTGCATGGGGTAGTGGTTGTAACTCTGTGTGGCTGCTGTTTTGTTACCATTTAATTAGACAAATTGGAGACAACTTGATAGTCCCTGGAGGGGTGAAGACCATAGAAGCCAATGGAAGGATGGTTATCCCAGGAGGAATCGATGTCCACACTCACTTGCAGATGCCATACAAGGGGATGACAGCAGTGGATGACTTTTTCCAAGGGACAAAAGCAGCCCTGGCGGGTGGGACCACCATGATCAGTAAGTTTAAGGGGGACCTGTCTTGGTGACTATATTAGTAGGTTGATGGTTTTTGGGGTGGAGGAGGGAGGCAGCATTTCTGTCATTTTAAGGAGGCATGAAAATTGCATGTATGATGTACTATACAGTACATGTACAAAGATTGCTTAAAAACAGTACATATTTTTTCCTACATGAAAGTGAATTGAAGATAGAAAATGTATAATGTTTGAAGCAATCCTAGTTTTCTTTGTAGCTGAGGCAAGCAAACGTGGGTAGAACTATAAACCAGATGAAATGTGTGTAACGAGTGCAATGGAAAGCACAGGGGTTTTTTTTTGGGGGGGGGGGAAACATGCTAGTGTAAGGATTTTTGCAAGAATCCTGATTTAGCTTTATTATTATGGAATTTTACCTTTGCAAACTTTTTTAGGCTGGCAGGTAAGGGCCGTGTGTACTATGTAATTAAAATTATATCTCTGAGAAAGATCTTACATGGCTCAAAATCAGAAGACATGTTTGCCCCATATCATGATTTCAGCATCTTTTCTAGTGCACTTTGACCAGAATAAATGTACATTCAAATTTTGTGGGGTTTTTTTTGGGGGGGGGGGGAGAATAGGGCACCCTGTCCAAATGTGTGTCTGAACAAAATGATCTCCCAGCATGCTTGAGAAGTAAACTATAATGGGAGTGGAATTCTTAGTCCTTGTTTTGAGAGATTCTGTTGCAGGCAGACTCTGGCTCGCAGTTTAGCTTTGCTGCTTCTACAGTTCTTAAGGCGTATTCAGTCATGAGTTTCTAGGACAAGTTGCAAATGTGAATGCAGTCCATTTTCTTCCTGCTCCTTCATTTCCATTCAGTTTTCCAATCAGTTGAAAGAACTGCAGTGTCTGCCGCAGTGTCTTCTACATGAAAGAACTGCAGTGGAAATTGAGAATTACATCAGGAGCAATAAAAAGGTACATTAGGCTGCATCTTAGGAAGACACACTTTTTTAATGGATGAGTCTAAGCGATAGGGGGAAGCTGCTACTTCCAGCTCGCTTCTCAGCAGAAGTCTTCTAAAAGCACCTGGTGCAGTGCCAGGAGCTATTAATCCATCCAAAGCTCAGTGTCTTAGGTTTATTTCTCTCTCCCCCCTCCTTCTGGTAAATGCACTCTGGCAGTATCGAAGAAACTGCAGACATTAACAGCACAATCCTGTCCAACTTACACCACTGGGGGAGGGCAGGGCAGGGCGGGAGGCTTTGGAGGGGAGGGGAGGGGAGATTTAAATCCCCTTTGAATCCCCCTTTGGAGGGGATTTGAATCCCGTTTCCATTCTTTGGCCTCCCATTCTCGCTTCACCGCTGGTTACACTGGCGGTGTAAGTTGGATAGGATTGCGCTGTAAGAGATGTTCTGTGACTTGAGAGCAGTGTTCCCTGTAAGGGGTCTGCACCGGTGTTGCGTTGCAATGCCGCCTCTGGATGTTTGGCGATGACATCATCACATCATCGCTGAACTTCTGGGTTGCCGAGCTCCGCACTGTGTGGAGCTCAGCAGGGAGGTGCATGGCCCCTTGGCCGCACCTTAGAGAAAACATTGCTCAAGAGCCGTTTGTGAGAGTCTTTTGTAAAAGTTTTTTGAAAATCTAAATATACAGTATCTGAATTGCTTCGATCCACTTCCCTTTTGACACTCTCAAAAAACTCTAGGTTAGTGAGGCAGGACTTAGCTTTCCTGAAACCATCCTGATTTTTCTTCAGCAAGCCATGTTATTCTAGATAATTAATAAGTAAGTATGCTTTCTATCAATTTACCTGGAACAGATGTTATGCTGACTGACCTGTAATTTTCTGGATTCCCCTCCCCCCATTCCCTCTTTAAATATTGGTGTTACATTGGCTACCTTCCAGTCCCCTGGCCCAGAGGCTGTCTTAAAGGACAGGTTACATATTTGTTAGAAAATGAAAATGAAGGATTCATGTAGAGAAGGAGGATAAATCCTTACAGGCCAAGTACTGTAGTTCTTGTATTGTAGGAAACTGAGCACATACTATACTGTATGTGTATTGAGCACATACTGTATTGAGCACATACTGTTCTGTCGGGTAGTTGTTAGGAGTCCGCTTCAGACAAAGGGGAAGAACACAAGACCTTCGTTTCCCACGACAGCTTGCTGCTGTTTTTCTCCATAGTTGACCATGTTGTTCCTGAGCCAGAGTCCAGCCTGATAGAAGCATATGAGAAGTGGCGAGAGTGGGGTGATGGAAAGGCTTGCTGTGACTACTCCCTGCACGTGGACATCACCCTTTGGAATGACAGTGTCAAACAGGAAGTACAGACACTCATCAAAGAAAAAGGTTTGTCAGTACCAAAAGCAAGGTTTTCTTACATTGTGTATTGAGGTTTTTTTTTTTCTTGTAGGTCATTCTGATTGCTAGGCTTCCACGTTTGAGGTTGTTATACTTGCCTTTGCCTTCTGTCAAATGTGGTGAGTGACCCTAGAAAGGCAACCAAGGGTCATCTAGCAATTGCATGACAATCCTTGCCTCCTTTCCAGCTCCAGTGGTGTGAGGAAGGCTGGAGTGGGTTGTCCATTTTGTTGCCGTGATGCACAGGTATCAAGAGAGATCTTGGGGTGCTGGTGGACAGGTCGATGAAAGTGTCGACCCAGTGTGCGGCGGCTGTGAAGAAGGCCAATTCCATGCTCGGGATCATTAAAAAAGGGATTGAGAATAAAACGACCAATATCATTCTGCCTTTGTACAAATCGATGGTAAGGCCACATCTGGAGTATTGCGTCCAGTTCTGGTCACCACACCTCAAAAAGGATATAGTTGAATTGGAAAAGGTGCAGAAAAGAGCGACCAGAATGATTAGTGGGCTGGAGCACCTCCCTTATGAGGAAAGGCTACAGCGTCTGGGGATTTTCAGCCTAAAAAAAAGGCGCCTGAGGGGGGACATGATTGAGACTTATAAAATTATGCATGGGATGGAGAGAGTGGATAGAGGGAAATTCTTCTCCCTCTCGCACAACACCAGAACCAGGGGACATGTACTAAAATTGAGTGGAGGGAGAGTTAGAACAGACAAAAGAAAATATTTCTTTACCCAGCGTGTAATTCATCTGTGGAACTCCTTGCCACAGGATGTGGTGATGGCATCTGGCCTAGATGCCTTTAAAAGGGGTTTGGACAGATTCATGGAGGAAAAGACCATCACAGGTTACAAGCCATAAGCAACCTCCTGGTTTTAGAAGTGGGTTTTCTCTGTGCCAGGTGCAAGGGAGTGTCAACGGGAAGCAGGTTATCTTGTTGGCTGTGTGCTCCCTGAGGCATCTGGTGGGGCCACTGTGTGATACAGGAAGCTGGACTAGATGGGCCTTTGGCCTGATCCAGCAGGGCTCTTCTTATGTTCTTATGTTAAGCATGCTATGTTTCTTCAGTCTACTCTCTTGGTCCAAACAGTGGTCAGAGACAGAGACAGGGTATGGTCCTGTCAGTACAAGACATGATCAAAGACTTTCAACTGTTCAAAATCTGTGCTGAATCTTCTCTCAAAGGTAAATAGTGTGCAGAGCAGTTTATCATCAGGGTACATCATGCAGGGGCATGAGTCCCATCAAATATAAACCATGATGGCTCAAGAAATTATCCTTTTTTCACATACTCCTGCAGTTATGTTCAGAAGTGCTTCCTGAGGTAGGAGAAAACCTCGTGTCTCCCTTCCCACAGACATGCACTAAAATTGAGTGGAGGGAGAGTTAGAACAGACAAAAGAAAATATTTCTTTACCCAGCGTGTAATTCATCTGTGGAACTCCTTGCCACAGGATGGCACCTGGTTTAGATGCCTTTAAAAGGGATTTGGACAGATTCATGGAGGAAAAGACCATCACAGGTTACAAGCCATAAGCAACCTCCTGGTTTTAGAAGTGGGTTTTCTCTGTGCCAGGTGCAAGGGAGTGTCAACGGGAAGCAGGTTATCTTGTTGGCTGTGTGCTCCCTGAGGCATCTGGTGGGGCCACTGTGTGATACAGGAAGCTGGACTAGATGGGCCTTTGGCCTGATCCAGCAGGGCTCTTCTTATGTTCTTATGTTCTTAAGTCCCACACCTTGCTTTCCTGTTCCTACTGCTTGTTGCAGTTGGGTTTTCAACTTGGCTCTGATTTGGACTCCATGATCAGTGCTGAAAATAACCATGCACTCTCTCATCAGTCTCTTCTTAATTAATAAAATGGGAAAACTACTGTACTTGACTACATGTGTCATAAGAATGCCATGGTATATAATATGATGATGATCTTTCAAGTTTTGAAAGTGATATACACAATACAGTATTGATGTTGGTAGCATTGAACATTTTCTAGCTGTCCCAATTGCATTTTAAATCATTTCCATCTCTAATCCTGTAAGTATCTCGTCATCCTTAGTAGATTTTCATGGTGGTCACAAGCCCAATAAATATTTATTTGTGGTTTATCCTGCTGGTTACACGAACTGTATATACATGTGCCTAGTTGGTTGACTATGTATTTAATATTCCCTTATTCAATTCCCTTTAACTATAGCATTGATTATAGTTTTGATCATAACAGGATAATTTTTGAAATCTTGTGAAAATTAATAAACCAGGGTAGCATGAGACTAAACCCTACCTACCCTTTTAGTATTTCCATGCTATAGCTAGTTCAGTGTCTATGTAAAAAGCTTTTCTATAGAACTTTGGCTAGACAACTATAATGTTCCAAAGGACCTGCTAACAGGACAATAAACAGAAATGATTCCTTTGCTGCTAGTTCTTGCCAAAGTTCCCCATTCCATTGTATGCAAGTAATTTCTCGCATGCCTTGTGGACCTACCCATTAGAACAAGAGAGATTAGAGAATAAAATCTTTTCTAACTTTGTCTGCTTGTGTATAATGTCTCATTCCTTTAGGAGTTAACTCTTTCATGGTTTACATGGCCTATAAGGATTTGTACCAGATGTCAAATACAGAGGTAAGAGTGATGCTATTCTCTTGTATTGCGTGCATAGAGTGTTGGCTATTTTTCCTCTTTGTAAGGTTGATTCCAGTTGAGAACTTTTTGTTTAAAAGCAATATTCAGATATTCCAAGTAAACTACATAAGCATATTCAGATATAGCCCTTGTTCAGCCCCTGGGGATTTTACAGTGTAACTTGTAGCCCCACTACATGGAGGATGAATCTATCAATGGCTGTTAGGCATGGTGGCTAAATGAAACTTCCATGCATAGGCAGTATACCTATGAATGTCAGGTGCAGGAGGACTTTTGTTTTTGTACCTTGCTTGTTACCTTCGGGCAGCAGTGAAGCTGGCGTCGTGCCAGCTGCCCCCCCTTGTGATGCTGAAGTCACCCTCACCCCGCCCCCGAGTGACGTCAGCCGGAGCCAAACGTCCCTCGGGGGCTGGGCGGGAGGGCGGGGACCAACACAAATGCGGCTCGGAGGCGTCTGCAGGCTCCTCCGAGCTGTTCTGCCCCATGGATCGCCGCCGGCACCACCAGTTTGCTGCCCCCCTGGCCCCGGTTTGCTGCCCCCCGCCTGCTGCCTGGGGTGGTCCGCCCCCCCCGCCCCATTCCATCCTACCCCTCTGCCTTCGGATTGACTACAATACTGACACCATCTTGCTGGGGAACTTCAGACAGAGTCCTGCACTGGGACCCACATGGCATCCCCGATGACAGGTTTGGTGGCATTGGTAGCATCTGTACTGAGGATTCAGGGATCAGCCAGGTGAGGCTGGATCCTTGGCCAGTGTCTTGACCCCTGATGCGCCTCCATTGGCTGACTGCTGTTAACAGATTTCTGAATGATGAACCTTTTGGTCTTCTCCAGCAGTTCTTATATTGATGCTTAGCTTTATATTACCTAGAAGTTGCATACCCCCAGGATGATGTGCCTAAACCTTGAGTGTGTTGTTAGGGCAGTCAGTCTTTGAAGATCAAAAACGATTTTAGGTTTTCATGGCCCGCAATAATTCTTGAATTTACTGGAACAAACGAGTATAGAGCCATAACAAAAACGTTTTAAAACTGTACCAAGAAAAAACGAGGAGACTAAGTGCAACTTAAAAGTAGTAGTTTAAAATATAGACTATTAACAACACACACACACACACACACACACACACTACCTAAAATAACCCGTTATTTTAGTGTTTTTAATATTCTATTTTTTAAACTACTACTTTTAAGTCGCACTTAGTCTCCTCGTTTTTTATTGGTACCGTTTTAAAACTTTTTTGCCATGGCTCTATACCCGTTCGTTCCAGTAAATTCAAGAATCTTTGAAGATCTATTCTTAATGAGGGGGGAGGGGAGAATGAGCTACTAATGTATCTTGTGCAGATCCATTTGTAGTCATGTTAGTAAATAGCTGATATAGCCCTTGGGTTTAGTATTTGGTTTAGTGCTGTATTGGCAAGAAGACTGTTGGTAATATGGGGAAATGAGCATATAGCTCAGCAGAGTCCAATACAGAGTAATCCTCCTGCTGTCGAAACTTTATTAGGGTCAATAAAACAAAACAACAACAACAAGGGTTTATGGTGGGGGAAACAGCCAGACCACATGGAGCCCTCATGACTATTTCACATTTCCATAATCTTCTGTTCGAAGGAAAGGCACATGATAACATAGTAGTCAACTATGGTAAAATATCCTCAAAATTCTAATTCATGAGTAAAGGGGAAAGGAAGAAAGTAACTGAGTTGTAAGCTCCACCTTTTGAGTAAGATGATCAGGTTTTTTTAATTTTATTTATTATGTTTTAAAAACATTTGTATCCTACCTTTCATCTTACATTTAAGGTGCCCAAAGCAACTAACAATATGATAATGAAAAGTAAGTCAATAAAAATAGCATAGAGTACAATTAAAACAGTAGCAGTGCAAATGGATAAAACAAGGAGCAGCTGAGTGACAACATTAAAGGGAGAAAGAAAGATGAAATAAAAAGGTTTTTAACCTTCTGGCGGGGGCTAACAAGGAAGCTGCAGTTGTTAGCTCAAGTGGGAGAGAGTTCCACAACTGTGGCACCACTATAGAGAAAGCCTTCCCCCTTGTCACCTTCAACCTAGCTTCAGCTAATGGGATGTCCAGAAGAAAATTCAGCATCCCATCTCACAGCCTGTGTTTGTTAGTATAGCACTATGCCTTAGGTTAGCATAGCCCCATGCAAATCCTGTTTTGTTAATCATCTATTTGTTGGAACCTTTTTGACATCTTTTAAGACATAACATATACATAAGTGTAAATTAGAGCCATAGGTTTTTGCACGAAAGCTTTCATGGCCAGCAATTATTTCCAAAGATTTAATTATTACGGGCATCATAGCCATGTATAATAGAACAGACTTGAATGAAAACAAATATAAAATCCACTTGCGTCTTTCGTTTCCTTTTGAATCAACAAGTCAGACAAAATCTATTAAAATCCAAAGTCCAGTGTTTTAAAATTCCAACGTTTCGTTTCCTGTTATTGGAAACATTGTCTAGGAAGCAATCTGAAAGCTTTCAATCTTTCAGATTGCTTCCTAGACAATGTTTCCAGGAACAGGAAACGAAACGTTGGAATTTTAAAACACTGGACTTTGGATTTTAATAGATTTTGTCTGACTTGTTGATTCGAAAGGAAACGAAAGACGCAAGTGGATTTTATATTTGTTTTCATTCAAGTCTGTTTTATTATACATGGCTATGATGCCCGTAATAATTAAATCTTTGGAAATAGAGCCATAGGCTTCGACCACGAGTAGTTATTCTTTATGGATCATCTTCGATGGCAAGTTGGTGTCCACATCAGAATGCCCAGTTCTTTCTTTTGAGCTTTTTGTGCTGTTTTCCGATAAGCTTAGCTAATCTTCCACTGGCAGTCCTTTCAGAGCCCTATGCTTAATGACAAAATTTTTAGTGCTGATCAGAAACGTACAAAGATAAAACATCTGATGCTGACTGACTTGTTGCATCCTCTTTTTCAGCTGTATGAGATATTTAGTTTCTTGGGAGATCTTGGTGCAGTAGCTCAAGTTCATGCTGAAAATGGAGATATCATAGCACAGGTGATTTTATTCTACCTTTTCTGTAACCAGGGCAAGGAGCTAAGTAAACATACTGTAATGGAGCATTGTACTAGTTTATTGTTAAACATTTTCTTTCAGATGGGTGTTTAGATCCCAACTAGGCAAAGGTAGAATATGTCTTGAGTTAAGGTTTTAGGCCCTTTGATCTGAATCCTGGCCCTGGCTTCTGCAAATATTAATGCACGTTTTTGTGTCTTAGTTGCAGAACTCCAATTATTAACACTTTGTTTCAAAAATTGTTTTGTTGTGTGTTGACTTGTTAAAAAATATGGTGCTGTTTTAACTCTTTAATCAGTTGACAGCACTAGTTATATAACATGCAGCCCAATCCTACTGAAATCCCTCCCCCTGCCGATGCAGCCATGCCAATGGAGCATACCCTGCTTTGCCGGTGTGTGTGTGTGTGTTGGAAAGGTCTCCTTGGGGTAAGTGAACTTTTACCCCAGGGAAAGCTTCCACCGCTGTCATGGGACTCCTCTGATCTACACGGCATAAAGTCCAAGGCATGTAATGGTAGCAGTAAGGGAGACGGATGGGGTTAGGATATTGGCACACGCAAGTGTTGCCAATACCGCCCCCATTCCGCCTCTGTCCCCGCTTCCTGGGGACACCCTTGTTTTTTCCCCCTCTCTGCCCGTTCTGCTCCCACAGCCATTGCACCTACCTTTGCTAGTCCAGCAGCGGGCCTCCTGTGCTGCTGTCGCTTGTGGCAGCACGCGCAAAACGGCCGCTGACAATACACTGCACACGCCACTGGAAGCCATTGTATGACTGCAGAATTCTGTTCTGTTATAAACACCCTGCACGCGCCAGCCCAATCCCGGATAGGATTGGGCCGATGGAATAATTCATATATCTTTAGAGAGCTGGGGTTGTGCTGTGGTTTGGTATGTGGTATGTTGGACTAGGGTCGGAGAGATCAGCACCTTCATGCACTTACACTGCCATGAAGCTCATTTGCTAATTCTCAACTTAACCTACTTCACAGAGTTGTTACAAGGATACCTTGAAGGGGAGGGAAGAAGATACACTCCTGTGCATTCCCTGGTGGGACAGCAGTGTAATAGTATAATTACAATTCTAGCTCCATTTCCCATCCTTTTCATTTTCAGCATATCTTGACCCACTCCATTCCCCTTTAGTTTTGTTTGAAGCAAACAGTTGAGTAGAAGAGACAGTAGACAGATTTAATCGTTGGGGATTTCATTAATCAAACTGATCTAATTCATAACTTCTAACCTTATTGTATTTGTATTGTTTAGGAGCAGACCAGAATGCTGGAGATGGGAATAACTGGCCCAGAAGGCCATGTTTTGAGTAGGCCAGAAGAGGTATGGTAATATGGACTAAATCAAATGCTGAGAAGGGGGCAGTTTGTTGCACATCACAGCAGTGGTAGCTTTTCAGCACAAATCCCAAGCCACACTTGGTAGTAGATGATGCAAGTTCCTAATATGAACATGAACATGAACCAGTGGAATTTCAAAGGAAATCCACATAACCTGGGTGCACTATTCATTCTGTGTCATATTATCCTAATTATGCATGGTGTAGGAAAGTGGATAGAGTTGGGGTTTTCTCCCACTCTCACAACACTAGAACTTGGGGGCATCCAATGAAACTGATTGTGGAAGATTTGGTACAAAACAAAAGGAAGTATTTCGTCACATAGCGCATAATAATAAATCTCTGGAATTTTGCCACCACAGGATACAGTGATGGCACTGTTTAGATTGCTATGTAAGAGGATTACTCAAATTCTTGAAAGAAAGGTCCATAATTGGCTACTAGTCATGATGGCTGTATGTTATGTTCAAAGGCTATAGCAATTGAATGCCTCTGTGACAAATAGGATATGGGCTAGATGACCTTTGGGCCCAATCCAAGCGAGCTCTTCTGATGTTTGTATTCCTGAAGTCTTCCCTTTTGCTGATTATGAATCTATAATCCATATAGATTGGTGTTGAGGAGATAGTGAGTACTGGTGTTGAGGAGATAGCGAGTACTCAAAATTGGGGTACTTGAAAGTGCTCTCTACAGCTGCATCAGCATTGCAAAAACACTCTCAAAACTCCTGTCTGCTTTTAAACCTGCATTTAAGGTCTGTAGTTAGTTAGAGAACACCTAAAGCAATTAGCACTGAGGATACAGGATTTCCTGATCATGAGTTGCTGTCAAGATGCTGATTGGTTTGCATCAAGTCTCTTCGTTATTTGGCCTATTAATCCAAGTTCATTTTAATTTAAGGTTAATTTTAAACTATCATTTTGCAAGAAGATTTTTTGACGAATAACCCCCCTTCCTACACTCATGCACCCATCCATGTTGTCAGTGCTTACCATAATGGCTCTGCAGTGTTGAGAGGAATGCAAATTACCATCTAATGCTAGCAGATATAACACTGTAACCGCAAGGAACAGAAATTTGCACACATTTCTTTCATTACTGTAATCGTCCATAAATAGGAAGGTCAGTGTGTGTCAAATGTTAACATGCTTCTGCAGTTGATTTTGGAAGATGTTCTGTTCCAATAATCTTGGTAGGGTGAGAACACTTTCTCTGCTTGCTATATTTTTATGTTTTGGTTTTGAGGATTTTGGAGAGAAAAGTGTGTGACTCTGAAACTTACATAAATTGACCAGGCAGCTGTCCCAAGTTTGTGTGGTGCATATCATAGTGTTGCTCGGCCTCATGGACAATTCTTTACTCTTGGCTTGGACTTTGTCTGTGGAGGGAATTACATGTTAACCACACACATGCCTCAGGACGCATTCTGATGATATATGTGGTGTGGTTTTGGACCACAAGCCTCAGCCATTACTGAGTATTTGCAGCCATGCAGAAAACACGCCACTTTGGTTATCTGGAATGTTGCAAAAAACGTGTATATATTCTTTGGAATTTCTTTATAACACTAGAGAGAAATTGCTTCAGAATCCTTTCCCACCCACAGTCCTGTCTGAATTTGTGCGTGCTATCTCTCTTCTGCCAAGAGAGTAAGAGAGCACGCATACACAACAGCTGCAGGACTCTTCTGTTACCCCAGCTGGCTGATAGAAGTTTATAATGAAATGCATATCCTGAATTGCTTGTGTCAGTTTCCTTCATTTTGAACAGAGTCTGTTCAAGAATCAGCTGTTATACGATAAAATATCTTCCTTAAGTAACAGACATGTTTTGGGTCGTCGCAGAGTTTACCTGTATGATTTGGGACAATGCCTTTCAGGTTTCTCTCCCTCTGCCCTTTTCATTTTCAAAAGTTCAGTATTCAGGCTTTGCTAGTCAACACTTGGGCAGGGAGAAGGCATTTAAGGATGATGTCAGGCTCAGTAGTGGATGATGTAATGTTCCAAAGATATCTCACTTGATGAAGTGTTGAAAGTTCTAACAGCAAGCAAGATATGAAAGTTACAGGCCCATGATGTCATGGGAGGCACAATTAGCCAACAGGATCATAGGCAAGGGGGGAAACCCCCTCATAATTAGGAGAGACATGTCCTGAACAAATAACTACAGTAGTTGCAAATTGCTCCCCGGGTACAACCATAGTCCAGATACAAAATATGTTAGGGTTGCAGGCTTTAATCGGTAAACTAATCATCTAAAGCTTCAGTTTTGGACCCCCCCCCAGGCACTTTTAGCGTCGGAAGCTTCGTTTCTTCTTTGACTGAAAAGGCCTGCAAGGTGGGTGCTCAAAGCTTTCTTTGCTAAAAGTGAATGTGGGGGGTCGTGACCCCCCAGGCACCTCCACGACCCCCCCAGGCACTTACTTTTAGCGTCGGAAGCTTCATTTCTTCTTCAAAAGGAACGCGATGAGCAGCCTCCTTGCAGGCTTCTCCAGTGAGACTAGGTGCTAGAGAGGCTCTGCAAGGTTGCACAGCCTCTCTAGCACCTAGTCTTGCTGGAGGGGGCCTGCAAGGAGGCGGCTCATCGCGTTCCTTTTGAAGAAGAAATGAAGCACAGCCTCTCTAGCACCTAGTCTTGCTGGAGGGGGCCTGCAAGGAGGCGGCTCATCGCGTTCCTTTTGAAGAAGAAATGAAGCTTCCGACGCTAAAAGTAAGTGCCTGGGGGGGGGTCGTGGGGGTACCTGGGGAGTCATGACCCCCCCAGCACTTTTAGTGAAGAAAACTTTGTGCTACTGCCTTGCCATCGAATCCGTGGGTTCCTGCACCCCCATCCGCATGTGTCCCCCCCCCGCCCAGGCCCTCCGCCCCCCACCCCAGCAATGTCTCTGATGTGTCCTACTCCTCTCTGCTGCTTCCCATTCCCTTTTCTGTTCTAAGCAGTTTCTCTTATTTGCCTTCCTTTCTCCTGCTTAAATGCTGGCTACTGTGTGAATCGTAGCTTCTGTACCCAACACGTACAGCTTTAATTTATCAAATGACTTTCTAGCACATCCAGGGTTAATACCGGTATATCAGCTTAGCCTCACTTAGCAGTGGATTTTTGCTTTCTGTTTTAAAGCCAAAAAGAGCTGCTGGGCATTCTTTGTAGTATAATTGCTATTTGCAACATAAATGAACATTAGGAGTACAAGGATTTATGGAAAGATACAGACAACTGTGCATGAGCCACCTATTGCAAATACTGTAGAAAGCTCGGAGTTTGGCCAGGTGAGCATTTTGTGGTTTAATGTTTTTGCTAGGTGCATTGGTCTTTTCTTTTTCGTGTTCTTTCAGGGAAAAGGCCATGCAATGATGCCAGTTAATTGTATCATGTGTGGTTATTGATCCCCCATTTTATTTTTTTGCGAGCTCACAAATATTCTTGTATTCCAGCTGGAGGCAGAAGCTGTATTTCGTGCTATCACCATTGCTAGTCAGACAAACTGTCCTTTGTATGTGACCAAAGTGATGAGCAAGAGTGCTGCTGACCTCATTTCACAAGCCAGGAAAAAAGGTGAGCAACTGCATCCATGTATCTTCAGATCTATCCATGTTATCCACGTGAAAAGACTTGCTTTGTTCTTTTTATTTGCTGATCATTGCAGGGAGCTTAGTCCTTCCATCTCATTGTTTAATTACTTCTTTCCTCCAATTAATACTTGACTATACAAACTATACAAACATGTCTATTTTAAATGTATATTTACCCTAAAACATGCCCTCAAAGTGGCATATAAAAACTAAAATTGCACAGTAAAAAAAATACTACTAGAAGAACAAAAGTACATAAACAGCAAATTAAGAACACTAAAATTAATGTAATGTCAAAAGGCAGTATATGTCTATTATTGTTAAAAGATTTATATTCTGTCTTTCCCCCCTTCCAATAAACAGGAAGGCAGGATTTCATGAGCCTCCTGAAATCCACTGAACCTGGTTGTGGAATTGGCTTCCTGAGTTAGCCAAAGAGGGTAAAGCTCTAACTGTAGCCACCTGTCTAACCTCAGAAGATGATTTGTATCAGAGAGTACCTACAATAGGTGGCATTCCTTTAAGATAGCCTGGCTGCTCTAACCAGAAAAAACCCACATGAAAAACATAGACCCCTAAGTTTTACCCTCGATTTATCCACGGGGTAGTTGTAATTAAAAGGAAAGGTATTCATTGACACGTTTTAGCCTAGCTGCTAGTCATCAGTGCGTAAGTGCAAGTGCACCACAGGTGCCTTGTGCCGATACAAAGAGGTATGGTGGCGCCCTGAAAGAGACTCATTCCAACCACATCAAGGAAAAGTTGTTACTATGCCAAAGTATGAATTCAATATTCATAATTTGTTGGTTTTTAATAAGTTTTAAACAAATATGCTGTTTGCTTCCAATCAGAAAACAAAACAGATCATGTCGTTTACGCACACTAACCTAGGCTGAAGTGGCCTTTACAGTCATAATTCAATACCTCCCTATTTGAGCATAGTTTTCCATGTGGGCAATTATGACTGGGGGTTTTTCTGTGTGCAATTTTCCTGTGGGCTTTTTTCATGTGGTTTTTTTTTCCCCCATAGAACCCCTGGCTGCCAGCCTGGTTATGACTTTAATGGTCCTTTGAGGTACCCATAAACTGGCTTGGGGCCAGCGTAGTTATTAAAACAGAGGTTGATATAAGCTGTCTGAAGTCCAGCTCCAATTGGAAACCCTGCTACCATATACTGGAGAAATTGAGGGGTCAACCTGGATGTGACCTATTTGCCCACACCAGCAGCTGCATGTCTAGTTCCCTGCTTTCCCCTCTGTAGTGTCTAGCACAACTTACGTTTGTCCTCAAATTGTGTTTTCCCCCTTCCCTACCAGGTAATGTAGTGTTTGGTGAGCCAATCACAGCCAGTCTTGGAACAGATGGAACGCACTATTGGAGCAAGAACTGGGCAAAGGCGGCTGCGTTTGTGACCTCCCCCCCTCTGAGTCCAGATCCAACAACTCCTGACTATATCAACTCCCTGCTGGCCAGGTTGGTGATGGCAAGAAGGGGAAACCTGCCTCTCCCCCCATCACAAGCTTCTGATCTGTAGAGGTTGACCATAGGTAGGCTTACCAGATCTCCAACAGGGACAGAGTGCTAGACCTTTAGGAGAAGGAATGTGGGCAGGTGTGGCTTGTTAAACCTTAGAGCACAATCCTAGGCATGTCTACTCAGACGCAAGCCCCATTGTGTTCAGTGGGGCTTGCTTCTGAGTAGACATGCCTAGGATTCTGCTCTAGGACTTAACAAGCTACACCTGCCCACATTCCTTCTCCTAAAGGTCTAGCGCTCTGTCCCGGTTGCAGATCTGGTAAGCCTAACCATAGGCATAGACAGACTGTTGCATATGTCAAGCTTAAGCACAGACGTTCCAGTGAAGCTGTGCAGTGCAGTGCAGTACTGCTTCCCCTCTATTCAGATTCTGTACATTATGCCTTGTTTATTTGGAGGATGCAAGGGCATTGTTGTTGTGACCGTCATACCGGTAGTAGCATGTGATGACTTTATATTGAGAACAGAGGGAGTGAAGAAAAAAAGTGGTCTTAACTTGAACATACTATTAATGGAAGAACAAGAGAAGGTGACCAGTTAGGACTAAGGAATATTTGGCTGAACTGTCTGTTGGCGCAGAATTGAATTAGTGGACAGCTGTAAACTGCGCAGGTTTTCTGTGTCTGGAAACAGTGGGGTGCGGCACATCGCAGATTTCAGAATCGTGTGTTGATTGGTGGCTTGAAGAGAAGACTGCTTGGGCTAAATGGTAGTTGAATTGGAACTTACCCGCATGGGGTGGCTAGAAATGGAATGGCAGCAGGATTTGCGTGAGAAGAATTTGGTGGTCATTATTAGGGGGACATTGTGGAAGATTGTACATGATCCCTGTGAATAGCTTCCTATACAACTTGAGCAGCTACTTCTTCAAAAGCAGCTCAGTCCTGGAGAAAGGAACCCCATCTGCTTCCCATTAGCTTTGTGCTCCATACCGTATTGGGTATAACCCTTGGGAGGCTCACATGGTGGGGGACCCAGCTTCTGTTGGCTTGTTGTTTTTGTTTTTACTAGAACAAAGCTGACTGACACAAATCTCTCTATGCAGTAAAGCAGACATATGGCACCAAATTGTTAAGAAGAGATAGAGATTATCATTGGATTAGGACTTGGTTCACAGGCCCAGACTGAGGCCACAAAGCTCAGAGTCTCTTTTGAATTGGACACAGGGTCCATCTGGAAGCCAAAAGATCTGTGTAGTTCCCTTTCTTGGTTTTGAGGCAAGGCTTTAAGGATGTCGCCTCTGTCTGCCTTAATTACCGTGTCTCCTTAGCAGCTAGCAGGCTCCAGGAAGCAGGAAGTTTCCATGGAACTCTGAGCACAGTTCTTGGTTTGATTGTTAGGGCATTACCACTGTTTGCTGCTGCCCTCTGGTGTTATTAAGTATAATAGGTTCAGAGCAAGGAGCTTGGTTTGAGGCATTCAGTGAACTCCTAAACAATTTTTAAGGGAATATATTGCATTCCTTTATACACAGCCTTTATGAATTCAGTACACGTTAGATTTAACTGGTCAAGATTATTGTGGCATTGCTTCTATCCTGCCCTTCACTGCAGTGTGAAATTCCAATATGGCTCAAATAAGGTATGCATTTTCCTGTTTGTCTGTGCAATACAGACAAAAGAAGGAGTCTTGAAGCCTGGATGCCTTTACCAAATGCAGTTCTGTGTGTGGCTACAGGTAGGAGTAGTAAGCCCAGAATTCTAGCCACACACCTACCATTCTACTTTGTCAGTTATGCAGTTGGCTTACTTCAAGAACTGACTAAGAGTTATGTCATTGGTGCCAATCGTGGTTTGTAATTCTCATGTTGGTGTGTCATGGTGTGTTGTGCGCACTGTAAGAGACTGAAGAAAAAGGAAACAAACTGAGTCCTATGACAACACTAAGGCTTCAATCCTACCTACACTTACCTGGGAGTAAGCCCCATTGACTGTAACGGGACTTACTTCTGAGTAGACATGCCTAGGATTGGGCTCTAAGGTACCTAACCAGACTGGTGTGTCTACTACTAGTGGCCAATCTCTTATGACTTAAGTATCTTATCGTGACACTGCAATTTGGTTCTGATGATACGCTGCTTTAAAAAAAAAGCCTTTTGCACTAAAAAAAGAAAAGCTAATGTGCAGTTTGCTTTTGTTAGTACTTTAACATGGGACCTATGAACTACTGCAAGCTGGCTCCCCTTCCGGAAAATACAGAGCAGAATTCCTCTTTTTGCTTTCACGGGCAAGAAACTATGATCTGATGTGAGTTTGCAGCTTGATGTTACAAGGTTCATGTGGCTAGGCCTCTGGCATCTGCAGGGTGTTTTTTTTAAAGCACAATTTGGCCCCAGCAAAGCAGTTGACACTCTTCTGTTCTGCATATCTGCATTCAAAACTGGTGTGAGGTCTAAATGTGGAGCCAGTTATGAGGATTTATTTCTTATCTATTCATCAATGAAGAAGTCTTCTGAAGGATTAAAGATTTCTGTATGCAAAGTACCTGAGGATAGTATCCCTGGACTTATGAAATGAGAGAAGCTATTAGGGAGACTGCAGTTGCTTTTCACTTTCTTACTTACAAAGCAAGACGGCTCCCTCCTGCATATGCTTCCATTGACCTTTCCTTTTTTTCATTTGTTTGGCTAGAAATGTTGAAAACCACGTTTTATCTCCTGAACTACAGTAGGCCTAACACTATGGCGAGGGCTGTAAGGAGTTAGGTCTATAATTCCTTATTTTACAGTTGCTCTTATTTTCTTGCTTCAGTCACTACAGTCACCCCAAAGAACACAGCAGCCCTTTGTGTAGGATCAGCCATTCTTAGTCTCAAGTGTCTTAGGGCAAGGCACAATTAAAGGAACAAAACCTACTACTAGGGCTAGTTCTTAGCAAGGTACCTCCTCCTGGCACTCCTGTTGACTCGTGTGAGTGAAGCTTTCCTGATTGATAGCAGAAGTCTGGATTTTCCCTAATTCAGCAGAAGCCTAGAACTGAATAGAGGCCATTCTTTATTCCATGCCTCTCTTCTCCCAGTTGTTTGGTACCACCCAAAGGAACGAGCTATTGCCTTTTCAAAGCTAAGCGGTTGTTGTAATTTTAGTTACAAATTGTCATTTCTTCTCTGTTTGTTGTTATCTTAATAAATGACAAATCTTAATAAGCTACTGATGGGGGGGGGGAGACATGTATGAATGGACAAAGGACCTGACTAACAGATACTTGCCTTTTGTGGGGGGGCATTTCTTTGAGCCAGTGGGGACCTTCAAGTCTCGGGAAGTGCGCATTGTACATTCAGTACAGCACAGAAAGCGATTGGAAAAGACAACTTCACAGCAATCCCAGAAGGGACCAATGGTATTGAGGAACGGATGTCTGTCATCTGGGACAAAGCAGTGGTAAGAAAAAGGATCCATCTGAGCTTGTGGTGAAGATCTGTACTAGGCTTATTTTAAAAACAAACAATAAGTGCTGGGTTTGTCCAAAATAAAAATGAGTGAATAGTGAAAAGGGGCCAGTTCAGTTACTGAGAATGAGAATGTAATGGCAAATACTCCTAAAGCGGTTGCAGGCCAATGATTCCTCCAGGACTACAGTTGTTTGTTCTTTAATTCAGTAGGACTTTACAGAGTGGCAGTATAAAGTACTAATGAGTACTTGTGCCCTGGGGTTCCTTTACCTAGTAATAATAGTTGCATGGGCAGCACAATCCTGTGTAGAGATCCTATTCCAGCGTGGCCTGGAGATCTACTTGGGGAAAGGGGACATTTGTAGGAGGAGGCCATGTGATGGCCAAGCCAGTCAGAACGGGGGCAGGGATATGACGGATGCCATCCCTACCCCCTCCCAGACTGGATCGGCCAATGGCCCTCCTCCCTCGCTGCCCGGACCGCGCCCGCCGGCAGGAGCCTTACCTGCCTCCGGCAGCCATGGGGACATCCTGGCAGCGGAGTGAGGGTGGCTGGCTTTGCACCGCCTGCCCTTACTTGCGAGTTGTCGCGAACATGCTTTATGGCACATTCGCGACAGCTTCTGGCGGCAGAACACTTGTTCTGCTGCCGTTGCTTTGTGCAGGATTGCGCTCTTTATGTCTAGACACAGTTTTGCACAATGTCTAGAGGTAACTTCTTAAAGTGAGAGATGTAATACATGTGGACAGTCACTACAGAATATATAACTATTAGCCTGGCTAATCAGCACACTGATATGATTAATGCATGTACAAAAGCAGGTTGAAAGGTTTTTGTAGGTGCCCAGCAGTGAGCAGGTGGTGCAGGAACAGAATCATTGTCAACCAACTGCTATGCACTCGGACGGACTGAGTCACTGCCCTCACCCAAACAGATGTTTAGCATTGTCAGATCTATTCAATGGGGTTGGGAACAGGAGAGGGAAGTCATCTTAATGAGCACATTCTACTGGTGAATGGGAGTATCTCTGGATCAGAGCCTCAGTTTAATGCCCTTTGCCAAACTTTGTTTATGAACTAAATAGAAATTTAGAGAGGTGCTTAAATAGTTGTCTAGTGATAACTCTGTATCACTGCACTATAAAATATCTAATCTCCCTGCCTTAAGTTCCTTTTCTTGGTTCCTGCTTAAACAGGCTACAGGGAAAATGGATGAAAATCAGTTTGTGGCCGTCACAAGCACCAACGCTGCCAAGATCTTCAACATGTACCCAAGAAAGGGAAGAATTGCTGTAGGATCAGACAGTGACCTGGTCATATGGGATCCTGATGCAGTGAAAATTGTGTCTGCTAAAAGCCACCAGTCAGTAAGTCTTTTGCTGGACAAGGCAGCTAGCTGGTTAACATGTTGTTACTGTGACTTTGAATCTGGAGATTGAGAATAGCCTTTGGGGCCATAATGAGACTTAACCCTTGTGTTATAGGCAGCTGAATACAACATCTTTGAAGGGGTGGAGCTGCGTGGAGCCCCACTGGTTGTCATATGCCAGGGGAAAATAATGATGGAGGATGGCAACCTTCATGTCACACAGGGAACAGGGCGTTTCATTCCTGGCACTCCTTTCTCGGACTACGTCTACAAACGCATCAAAGCACGGAGGAAGGTAAGATGATGAAGAACTGTTTGGGACGAAAGGTTCTAGCAGAAGAGTTGTGTCACTTTGTTCAGGAGCTGCCTCCTCTTATATTAGCTCCACTTTGGCAGTGGCATCTTTCCATTCCACAGTGTGAAGGTAACATCAGAAGCCCTAGGCCATGTGGGAGGAACCCATACCAGCATTGCCCCACTTTCTGGGAGGGGCAACATCTTTATTGTGGGAGCTGCTGCTGTGTGCTCTTCCACCTGGTCTTGGTCTTCTGCCATTGGGGGCAAAGGAAGAGCCATCCTGTAGTGGCTTTGACACCATGAAGGTAATATGAAAAGGGATTCTGTTTGTGCATCACTAATGAGAAATGCACACCTAGCTCTGCTTCCCCCCCCCCCAGCAGCTTTCCCTCATTTTTTTTCTCATGTTGCCTTACTCTAGATAGCATTCTTTCATCATGTTTGAGACAGCACCTGCGAGTTCTGATGTTGCTTCTGTAATGCCATACGTACAAGAAAAGACAAGCTAAACCCACCCACCCCCACCAGTCTGTTCGCTACGAGTGAATGAGATGTCGCTAGAGATGTCTAATGACCTCTGCACTGAAAGACAATTGTGGAGAGGTTTCTGCAACTTTTAAGGCCATGCTACTATGAATGCTGCTTTCTATTGTTTTTTCTGACAGATGGCTGAAATGCATGCAGTGCCCAGGGGCATGTATGATGGGCCTGTCTTTGACCTGACAACTACACCTAAAGGGGGCACCCCTGCAGGTTCCACTCGGGGATCCCCCACCCGGCAGACGCCCCCAGTCAGGAATCTCCACCAATCTGGATTTAGCTTATCAGGTAAGCCTGAGAGCATGGTGCACTGATTGAACTCTGTATCAGCTCTGGGTAGAAGACAACCTAAAAGGTGCCGCTTTATATTTAGCACAAAGTGTGTGAGAATCTTAGATTTCCTTGTGATCGGACAACTCAGAACTTGCTGTGGAATGCATGACTTCCTCCTGTCCATTATCTCATTTACCTTGGACTCTCCCATGATGGTGACTGTAACACATCTTGGGAACTAGCCAGTGGTACTCTACCAAAATAAATTTGTGCTAAAATTTGAAATGTTGAGAGGGGTCAAGGCCATGGAAACTGTCTTCAGAGCAACTTGTTTCTGAATAAACATGGAAAAGATCTTTATACTTGTCCTTTTACCATATGATTGCATCACAACCCTGTGAAGAAAAGCTTTTTAAGTTGCCTTTCCATTCTCTTCCTTCCCATCTTGTATGTACTACAGGAACCCAGATTGATGAAGGTGTCCGCTCAGCAAGCAAGCGCATAGTAGCACCCCCAGGAGGCCGTTCCAATATAACATCTTTGAGTTAAGCATCCAATAATTGGGGAGGGGGAGGGGAAACTATTATTTGAGAAAACTAAGCAATGGTACCTTGATATTTAAGAAAGAGCAAAGGAGGAGTGTTACGTTTTTGAAGAATCAGTAAGCCTCAAGCCTTATGTTTCATAAATGCTACTCACTACCTAGCTTTAAAAATATTGCGGGTTTTCTTTTTTGTTTATTCATAGCCTTAATATTTTCCCTTTTTTTTACATGCATGCAAATCTGACAGGTGGCTAAGTTTAAGAGTATGTAATTGTACATGGTGAGTGCTTGTGTGATGACACATTGTAAGAAGGGAATTGGAGAAAGATGGGAACCTAATGACATGAGCAAGCTGACTAGTCAGGTTACTTGGGTGGAATCAACCAAGGAGTTTAGTGCTGGGGAAGGGTAGGGGCAGAAGGTGGTGGGGGCAGGGTAGAGGGAGGTGGATGGGGGGACCAAGTAGATCTGTGTATTGTGTCCATGTTCTTCTGTTTCCACTCAATGCTGTCAAGATATAGTTGCCTCGGAGCAGTATGTGAGGCTTTGGAAAGCTCAGCCATCTTTGTAATGGCTTTGTTGTATCGCCTTTTCCTGTTAGAGGTTTTATTACTTCGTACATTTTATTGAATAAAAAATTGAAAGGAGCATTCTTCTTAATTTGAATTTATTTATTAGGAGTTTTATACCCTGCCTTTTGACCCTCAAAACAAACAGAAACCCATTGACTTACTGATACCAATAATAACACAATAATCCCAAAACAAAACCAGAATTTACATTAAAACAATTAACAGTTTAAACTTAAAATCATTTAAACAAAAATAAAAACAGCATATAAAACAGGGACTGAAATAACAAATATAAATACAAATAAATTTTTAAAAATGAAAAATTGGAAAATAGGCTTTCACCTAGTGTCAAAAAGATGCTAAGGCAGGGACCATTCCATAATCGAGGTACCACCCCTGAAATTAGCCTCTTTCTCATTGCTACCCACCAAACCTCGGATGGCAGAAGCACTTTGCAGAGGGCTTCCAAATATGATCTTAACATGCGTGCAGGTAACAAGGTAAGATGTGTTCTCTCTCTTCAAATCCATCCTTCTATTGGTGTTCATTCCCATGGGAAGGGTGAATGGGCCAAAAGGTGCCGTTCTAGATACCGGAGAAGCAATATGCTGAATTATTTCACTAGCTTTTTGAGTTTCTGTCGCCTCCTTATTGCTTCCACATCACAAAACACACACACCTCAGTGATTATTGATCTGCCCATGGAAGTCATGACATTGCCTTCTCTAGAGAGTGTTTCAGCAGCTGTTAGAGAATTTCCTCAATGATTCTTGAGATACCTTTCTACTTTGATCTATGGAAGATGGAGGACAGAGCTGGAGCCAGAGAAGGCATTTTGAGCCTGTATAGCCCTGTTGACCTCTGCAATGCGGTTTCCATGATGACTTTGAAGTTAGGCAAAGAAATACCTGGTGTACCACAACCTCCACAGGCCACACATTTGTAATATTTCTGTTCTGGTCCACTGCCATTTGCCACAGTTGATTGGCAGTTGTAGGACCAGTGTGAGCTATTCAAGCTACACAATGGTAGTTGTGCTATCACAGTTGTGCTGTGACCTCACAGAAAATTCATTATTTGTATAAGTACCTGCTTGCTTTCTATCAACTGTATGTATATTTTATTTTTAAAAGAAGTCTTGACAAACATGATAGCTATTCACTCGTTTCATGGGTAGGTATCATAAAGAACATACAATAGCTCAGCATTTCTCAAACTGGTGGATCGTGACCCACCAGGAGAACCACATGTTGTCCCCTTCCACCTTAAGGGGCGGGGACAGCATGGCGGCAGTGGTGGATCGCTGCCTCCGGTGGGATTTTTTGTTTCACTTACCAGGGGTCCTGGAGCCCTCTGGACAGTGCGGGGAGGGCTGTGGTCCCCTCCGTGAGCCTCCCCAGGCTTTAGATCACCGCTCTGTGGCGATTACGACCACTTCCGGTTTTTATCCAAAACCCAGAAATGGTTGTAATCCCCGCTCCATGGCGATCTAAAGCTCAGGGAGGCCTGCGGAGGGGACTGCAGGCCTCCCCACACCTCGTGGGGAGAACTTTGAGAAACGATGCAATAGCTAAAGAGAATCGGGTTCAAGCTGCTGCAACTGAGCTTATTGTTGCTGTCGTCATGCACATTTAACTGCATTGAGTCAAACCAATTAATCCATCTTCTCCAAACCTTGCCTTGATCAAGACACGGTAGAAAGTTCTCATGCAAAAAATTGCAATAAAGGAGAATTCTGTTTCTACAGCTAAATTTTTGTACGAATTACGAGAGACCCAAGACATATCAGACCTGTAGGATTTACACTGCAATATCTATCTGCCACAGTAGAAAGCAGCCAGGAGCTGTTTACCTCTCATTTACACAGGTACTTTGTTAAGTATGATAGCATGAAAGTGCAGACTCTGCCTATTGGGGGTGTTGCTTCTGGTTCCCAGACCTGGTATCAATCTGGTACCTACTGAGGCTAAGCATCAACAAGGGGCCCACTTAGAAACTAAGCCTTCTAAATTGTTGACATGACATTTAAAAACCTAATTAACTTTTGTGCGTGCTGTTCCTGCTGTACATAGGGTGGAGACAGACCTTTATAAAAAGGCAGAAAGAGGTGAATTTTGTGGCCTGTATCAATTATGAAGATGTAAGTAAATTTGCTTGATTTGCATTGTTGAGTCATAAGGAGGAACGGCAAGACCTTACCAACTGACCACCTGAAAAGCCCTACTCAGTTTTGCTCTCCCATCTGACCTCTGAGGTCTACTTTACATATGCAGCAAATGTGGTAGTAAAACTTGGGAGTTCCTAGAGAAGTGCCTTTTAGACTGGGTGGAAAATTGCGTAACTGAATGCCCTCCACATTAAAAACAAAGATCTCCTCCTGTACATGAAAAACTAGATGGAAGAGATAGCCTAGCCTTGCTCTTCCATTTAAGGCATCTATACACTATTCTACACATCAAGTCATAAGTGCTGGACTTGGCTTAGGGAGATCCAGTTTGAATTCCAACTCAGACATGGGTGACTGGATTGGTCACAATCTCTCAGCCTAAACTACTTTGATTGTAAAGGTCAAGTGATGCTGCCCTGAACTTACTAATGTTTGTTTTGGTGCACTGCCTTAAGATACCAGAATTCATGATCTGTTCTTCTAAGACTGCTCCAAATCAAGTAATTTGCACAATATGGAATTCTACAACATGACTTCCAATTTCAGATGTGAGATATTCTAGAATGTGGGCTACACAAGACTCGTATTTCAATAGCATCTGTGTGTCACCACCCCTTTCCTTGTGTGTTTCTGACTTAGTTCAAGCCTCTGAGGCCTGGCCTTATACATACAACAGAATGAGGTGACAGAATGAACTGTAGCACTTCACATTGCAGCTGTCATGTTTATCATACTTCCCTACAAACAGAAAACTAGCACAATGGGAAAAGAGCTATGCTTGAACTTCTCTTCCTAGTGAACAATTTTTTACTTGTAGGAGTTCAGTAAGCTGGTTTCACAAGTGATCTCAGTGTTCTACTGCTTTCATAGCAAGTGAAACAAGGAAATGTCTCCCCAGATTGCTAGTCATGAAAAACCATGACATAAACTTTAACTAAAAAATTTAACTAATGAACATGTAACACACTCTTGATAATTTCACTGCCGCTCATGGGGGTGTGTGGAGTTCCCATTTCTACTTATAGGCTGCAGCTATAAATTTTGCATCAGTTTAGAGAGGATTGTAATTTTTGTACTATTACCTTGTTGCCACAAGGTGGTGCCAAATACCCAAAAGAAAGGTCAGCAAATGGTCCCTGTTGTCTGTAAGGAAAAGTAGTATATATAGCAGGGGTGGCCAAACTTGCTTAATGTAAGAGCCACATACAATAAACTTCAAATGTTTGAGAGCCACAATATTTAAGAAGTATTTAAATTCTAAAATATATTTAATATTTATATATTCATGAACATTAAACTTATGCTTTAATCCATTTATACCCAGTAAATAATTATAAAGCTTGAAAATGTCCTATTTACTTTCGATATTAATTGTGATGCAAAGAGGAGCTCGGCCAACATATTTCCGAGAGCTGCACATTATATGTCAAAGAGCCACAGTTTGGCCACCCTTGATATATAGAGTCCTGAAGGCAAAATGTTAAAGTATACTTACTGGCTTGTGCACCCCGCAGATTTTTAGGAACCAAATATGGTAGGTTTCCACCTCCAATAGATTGATTGCACATTTCAAGAGCGATAAATCTGGTGAGAAAGCTGAATCCCACATTTCTGCAACATGTTGGGGGTGGGTGGGTTGTTGTATAAGTCTCCCATTCCATATCCAACATGTTGGGGGGGGGAGGTTTGAAGAACTTTATGAATTTAAAGAGCTTGAATATTAGCATGCCAATTGCATAGTACTTCTATAACACTGTTATACAAAAAAGAAATGTCTCACATTTTGATACTACAAGCTGCTTTTTCAGGTGGCCTTCTATTATCCTGAAAACAATCAAGTATCTTCCTTCACAAATAACAAAAAAAGAGCATTTCTAAGGCCCATGTCGATTTCTGAGGAAGTCAGTGAAGCATATGCTCTAACAGATCAAAAGAAATAGAACTTAAAAACAGCTTAAATTGGGCATATTAATCTAGCCAAACATTAGACAGATTCATGGAAGATTGGTGAAATCAATTGGCCAATCCGTATCTTCGCACACGCACGTGTGTGTGTGTGTGTGTGCGTGCGCGCGCGCGCAGTTCAGACTGGCCAAGTGTAATTGGCCAACATAGCAAATTACCTAATTAAATGAAAGAGGCACAGCTCTTAGCCGCTCTCTACTGTGCCAGGTAGATGACATAATCAAGCTTGTGTGTGTGTGTGTGCGCGAGAGAGACCTAATTTGTATCTCTTAGAAAAGGGAAAGATGTCAATGCAGTATAAGTGTCTCACAGAACATTTCATAGATTATAAAATGGAAGAAAAATTCCCAGTGATTTTTGTGTAATTTAGCTAAATCTGTCACAATTACTGACCTAAAAAATATTTTATAATGAACAAACCGCCTTCTTCCTTACCTCTTTTCTATGCGAGGAAAGGGTGCAATCTAACCATGTTTGCTTATGTTCATGTTGAATGTGTATAAAGATACACATCTAATTTTTTATGCAGGAAAGTTACTCAGCATGAGCAGCTTTACTTGTTGCTATTCTACGTATCTACAGGCATTTTGTTGCCCTTGCTGGACAAATGCTTGAGTTTACAAGTTGCCCAAAAGAAGGCTTTTAGGAGAGCATTGTTGGGAAAGGTATGACAAGACGTCCAAAATGCAACTGGAAATTCTGAATTGTTTTGGCAAAAAAAACACAAATTGTTTCCTAACCTAACCCCAAAAGTAAAAGTACCCAAACAGCAAGCAGCACGTGTCTGTTCAAAGGTGAAGAGTTGTCTCTCTTTAATATAGTTCCCTCTCACCTTTGCATGAATTCAGTGCCTTGTAAACCAGTTAGGAGTGCAAATCATACTGAAGGACTTTCTACACAACCATTTTATTTCACAATAAATTCAACTGTCACCTTGGGCTTCTGTTGCTAGAAAACACTTCCCAACATTCAGACCATTTACAGGGAAAATGACAGGGTTTTCTCTGGCTAGTGTACCTATTTTGAAAGCAAGTGCTTGTATGGACTGTATTGGATAGTGCCTGTGCTTGCTCACTACACAAGTCAGGCACAGTAGCTCTTACATAAGCCTTAAAAAAAAGTGAGGGGGAATCCTGGCTGGGTTTAGATGCAACAGAAAACTGGTTTGCAGTGCCATCAATAAACACTCCCCTCCTCCTCTAACCACAGGGACAGTGGAAAAGCATTTACTTCTGCTCTGAAGTAACCCACAGTTGTGTATCTAAACTCTGAAACTGTGTGGTTTACTTACTTCCCATCATAATTAGGGGAAAGCAAACCAGTATCAAAATGGTTTCCGGTCCTGGTCGCCTCTATGAAGTAAACCACAGGTTCTGCCTTTGGATATAACATGGAACAATGGTTTACTTTAACATGAAAGTAAAAGCTGTTCCCCCAGAGGAGAGCAGAATCTGTGACTTGCAGAAAGTCATTCAGGTAATGAGAAAACAGAACGAGAGAACCTATCTGAACCAGGACACTAACAAAGCTTTACCTTGCCCCCTACAATGTGTCCCATTTTGTGAGTATTTTGGTTTTCCTTTACTGTCAAATGCCATTTTTTAATTTGTGCAAATCACAAAGGCACAGCTCCAGGAAGTCTACTCCCACAGGTATTGTATGAGGATGAGATGTAACACAAATGGATCCAGAGTGCAGTTAGTATAGCACTGAGGCTTAAATGCAGTCTGGTGGTACCTGAAAGGTTGAGCCAAAGCTGTGTTAAAGGCTCTCTGTCTTTCTCTTGATACTTAGGATGACAAATTTTCCTCTACCCAAGATGGGGAGGTGACCTCTCATTCTTTTTACTGCCAGATGAAAAGCAATGCCTTCACCAGTCAGCCTGGTGCAGCAGGCCAGGCAGAATGATGACATGGGCGAGATATAGCCTGGGGTCCATTAGTCGACTTTCTTTACAGGATAAACAAAGTACAGTGCTGCCTTAGAGCTTAGTCAGGCAAGGTCTATGAGATGTACTGTACTGGGATGGAAGGAAGGGTCATTTTGTGGTCATCTCTTGCATTGGGAAATAAACTCTAAAGACATTTCTTTTTCAAAGGTTACACAGGAGTGACAGATGAAAGCCAGCTGGAGAATAGTGTACTATGAATACAAAGGAAACTTGTACAATGCTTGGCCTCATCCGTATAAGGCAGTTCCTCTCCTTGAGTGTAATTATATCACATCACACATTGAAGATACTGTGCAGATCCCTGCTACCTTCCTCTGACCAAGCTTCTACCTGGGAGAATTCTATGGCAATGTTGTCTACTTTGGGAACTGTTCTACAGTATCTCCTGCTCTAGCCTTTCGGTTGATTTCAGAATAGAGCAGCTGGGAGTCTGAGCTGTAGCCAGCTACCTGGGTCTGCTCTGTTTGGCAGGAGGAAGCCAAAATGTTTTATTGAAAAATAAATTGAGGATTATTTTCTGCAGGGGGTGCACATAAAAGAATAGTGTGTAATGTAAGCCAGTGGGACTTAAGAGAACATCTGTCTCTTTATTTCAGCATCCAAAAGCTACTTTACCTCAATTTCAAGCAGCCTGGAGAAAAGATGGGCTGAGTGCCCCCTCCCTCAAGTGCAGTTGTTTCCCAGTGCATGGATAAAATACCTATTTCAAAAGCATATCCTGGACAAAATAGATGAATAGAATGTCTTCTTTTTTTGCACACAGAAGTCATCATCCAGTCAAAAGCTTGACTTCTTCTCTGAAGTCAATGGGCTTAAAAATTACACAACTTTGGCTGGATTCTGTCTGCTGGGAGAGTATTTGCATTTTATACACAGGACGCATCTGAAAATGAAAGGCCACCAGAGGGCGGTTGACTCCAGACTGGTGGAATCATTAAGTCCATTTTAACATGAATTGCAAAGGGCTTGGGAAAGACTTCGGCTTGAGACTGGGCTTGCTTTTCACATCAATGCCATGATTCAGTCAACCAGACTCTAGCCAGAGAAAAAAGGAAGCTGAAGGAGGAAGGACTAGAGATGTAAAGCAGTATAGAACTAAAATTAAGTGCATACAATGTTTTTTCCCTTAAGGAACTATTCTCAGTAAAAGTAGAGGCTTAGGCCATTTAAAGCTTGGTATACTTCCCCCACCCCACTTCCCCATGCCTCAGACCTCTGGCAGGTCTTAGCAGGTCTGAAAAAGACTAAGGACTACAAAGCAAACAGTATAGCACACTCACTTAAGAGCATGGAGTATATCAATGAGTTTAGGGGGCCACAAACCAGACAACATGGTCCTTTTACGAATGACTAAATAGCATTCTGGTTGTTCCTATTAGATGCCAACTTCAAAACACACTTAAACCCCATTAATACCCCCCTCCAACACCAGTTGTTGGGAGTTGTCTATTACACTTGCTGGTGAGTTCTATCTAGAAGCAGCTCCAAGTGGAAGAGCTTAGCGAGTTACTACTTGTAGTTTATGCCACACTAAATCTGATTGTCTTTAAGGTCTCCTTGCTGTTTCTGCAGGAGACTGAAAAGGACTACTACCCCGTTGCACTTTGCCTCATCTTGCTCTGCATTTGCCACCACTTACATTTCTGCCTTGCACTGTGGCTCCTCAGATCTTCCATTTTGCAGCTACGCTGGATTAATCTTAGATTGCTAGTTAGTAGTTACAGATATATTGCCAATAGTGGAAAAATCCCATAAGAGAATATTTCTCCACGCTGGATGGTTTGAGCTGGTATACGGAATATAAACTATAAGTCAGAGCAGTAGCTGGTGTTGAAAACGTTGACACCGAAATCTGTTGCCCGGGATTTGCACAATTATAGTTCAGGCCCACCCTTTTGAAACTATTAAAATATGTGGTCACCCAGTTAGCAACTATCTACTGAAGGCCTTATAGGTTTTTCTACAGGCAGCTGACTGAACCCGGACAATCAGTACCCCCAACACCCTGCCAACATAAACGCTACATAGAGAAAACATGACCTTGACCTTCCACTCTTGTTCCCTTTTTGGGGAACAATATATCATACTCTTTTTGGTTTACGGCCAAGTTCTTTTTGTTTTAAAAATCAGAAAAGGCATAACATGAGACTCTGTGCCTTATTTACTGTGGCTAAAGACTAGACCCCAATTCCTTCTGGTGGAAAGAGTATAGGAAGGAGGCACTCAGCTTCCAGACTGGTAGCCCTAGAGCAAGATGTCTGCCTTGTCCCAATAGCAGTGTGCAAGTTGTCGCGCTCCATGGAATAGCTAAATAAAGCTTGGACCTTCAATAGCAGCACCAGAGCAGAAGCTAAAGCAGATTTCAAAGGTTATTATTCTGGTCGTCTTCTTCATCTTCTTCCTGGTTGTCTTTGGTTTGTGCCAGTGTCAGGTTCTCCTGCATTTCATTATGCTGCCTCCTCATCCTAAAAACAAACAAACAAACAAACAAACAAGAGAAGCACATCAAAGCCCACAGTCAGGCAGCAATGAGATCCAGCAGCAGAGCCGCCTGCTTGTCATCTGATTTATACTTCTAATTTCCAGGAAGCATCGCACTGGTAAAATCAGCCTTGTGTTAATACAGCAGCATCTTTGGTGGCATGGAAATTGATTATTAGGAAAGTCCCATTTCAAGCACCCCTTGCTTGAAAACTACTCCACAAGGACTCTTGCTCATTCAGTTTCTCAGGCCCTCTTCCTCGTATGCAGAGGTTTGAGCCGATAACACCCACTGTGTTCAGGTAACCTCAGTATGATGTGAAACTAGGATGCTGGAAGGAGGCAAGGTCTGGCAGATACCATACATATAGGATTAATCCAAAGGAAGATCTAGCCTGTCACTAGGAAGGGCTGGCTGTGCAGTGATGAGGTTCAAGGTGATGTAAGAGATGAGCAGATCAGCTCTGGCTATCTGTCCAACGCAGGGACGTGCAGTCACTAGAGGCTGCGGAGGCAGAGCCTCACCTGCGGAGAACAAAAGGCAGGGAAAGCTGTACAGAGCGGAGGCAGTTCTGTTGGCTGCCTATTGTGTGTGCTGCTTCACTGAGGACTGGAGCGGCAAGGCAAGTGGCTTTTATTTTATTTTTTATTTGTTGGGGGTGGGCGGGTCCTAGGTGAGGCTCTGCCTCCCCTGCTTCTAGTGACTGCACGTCCCTGGTCCAACAAGCAGATTAGTTCTGCTAATAGAAGATCTACTCCGTTACTGCCCAGGCTGAGAACTCATATTTATATATTACACACACACACACACACACACACACACACACACACACACACACACACACACACACACACACACACACACACACACACACACACACACACACACACACACACACACACACACACACACACACACACACACACACACACACACACACACACACACAGTATATTAACTATGTCAGTGCACTGTTTTCCCCTTACGGTTTTCACAATTTGAATTCAGTGGGATTACCTAGCTCAGGGACATTGGCAAGTGTGGGCTTTAAAATGCATGAGTCTGAGCAGCAGCCTAATGACAGAATCTATGAACATGGCCTAACCTTCAGTGCTTTCCTATGGATTTCATGCCAAATTCACTTAATTATTTGAGGAGCACTAATCAGACTTCCTTATATCTAAAGAGGCTTACTGACATGCACTTGCACACTGGCCAAGATAAAGTCTACTTGTTCAGGTCAATACTTACTTTTCTCTGTTGAAAATGATGAAGTCCTTTTGGAGTGTCTCCAGGTGTTTCTGAAGTTGACAGGCCTGTCATTGTAGAATTAACAATGTTAAGTGATGAGGCATTTTCACTGTAGCTTATTACCCAGGAATGCATTAAAGCCACCACAACTCAGATTTTACTAAGATAAGTAAAAGCAATGTAAATAATACATTATTTTTCTAAACGATTTCCCCAAATAGTTGATAATCCAAAGTTTCCAAAATATACTTGACATTTTTTTTACATCCTAGCATAGTGGAACATTAACAGAGTTAAAGAAATAGGGCCAAAGAAAAGACAACATTTTACAAGTGAACCCTCTTAAAAGAAAATGCTTGGAAAGTGTAAAACTTCAGGAATATCTTCACAAAATTTTGCTATTTTTCTTATGCCAATTCAATGTATGAAGAGTGAACACCGATAAATCATTTACCAACTGGCTATTTACAACAATGTGCATATAGCCAATTGATACACTGGTTAAGTGTTTTGTCCTGTGAAGTGATGAGAATAGTTTTACCACACTTGTCTACCTGATAAAAATTGGGGGACAGAGGAGAGTTTTGAAATCTTTGTCAAGGCAATACAGAAAACAGGTAGAATCAGTGTTGTTTTTATTTAACCAGTCTCTCTTACCAGTGTCTCTAAGGGCCAAACTGCATGCAACACTAAACATATCACTGTGCTGCCATTCTGTACAAATCCACTTCTGTCACTGCTGTATCCTACCTTTAGTTTTTGGGATAAGAGTCCTAATTAAAAAACAACAACCAGGGATGTTGTGCACACACACAAAATACTATAAATAAAAATAAATGCAGTGCATTACTACTGAAGCACTTTTAAACTTCTCTGGAAAGACAAACCAACTCTGCTGAATTAATGTAGTTCACCGAAAGTCTGAGGTAAACCAGCCTCAAGCAAAGGTGAGTGACACTCCTCACTTCCAGTCAGGAGTCAAATACACCCTGACTCAAGGGCCAATTAATGATTTAAGAACTGGTAACTCAAGAGCCAAGCTGCTTCTTTGGAGGCTAACTCCACAGTGCCACCAGCAGCCATTCAGTTTCCATTCACCTGTTCTCAGAGAGGTAGAAAGCAACAGAGGTTTTCTCTGAACAGAATGAGCACGTATGTGCAGCTCCAGAACTATTTAACTATCACTGCATTGCACCAGCACAGAGCCAGTAATTCACAATGCACCAGTAGCGGAGTTGGGGCGGGGGCGGTGGGCCCCCCCATGGCACATGGAGGGTCAGGTCCCAGGCGGCGGGTGGGCGGATGTCAAAGCGGCCGGCGGTGGGGGTGAATCAGGTTGTTTCAACGGCGCAAGCAGGAAGCGGCGACAGACACGGCGACGGGTTTGACCCGCCCGCCCTGCGCTTCTGTGTGGTGGGAAAACGGCGGTGGCGGCAGCACTTCCGGTGCGGGGGGGGCAGTCGTAGCTCCATTACTGCACTTTGTTGCTATGGTAGGTTCTGGATTTGTAGACAGTACATAGGAAGCTGCCTTACACCAAGTGAGACCTTTGGTCCATCTAGCTCAGGACTAGCAACACTGGCTGGCAGCAGCCCTTCAGGGTTTCTGACAGGATTTTTTCTCTGTCTCACCTGGAAATGCTGGAGATTGAACCTGGGGCCTTCTGAATACAAAGCACAGGCTCGTCCACTGAACTGAGCTCTGACTTCATCCCAATCAGCTACTTTTTTTGGGATATGCCCCTGGAATAGCTGGTGCAGACCACAGCTCCACATCTGGGTTTCCTTATGACACCTCACCCATTAAAAAGGAATTAATATGACCTGCAGTGTGACACAGTGGCCCACCACTACCACCTCCATGTACCGGTATCTGGAGGAGGATAAGAATGAACCTGTAAGAAGAGCATCAAGGTAGCTGCCAAGCAAAAAACGTTGCTCCTCTTTCACCCAGAAGTAGTACAGAGACAGTGCTAATGTTTGCTTGCCTTAGTTCTTACCCCCATCCTCAGAACAGCATCACTGGGTGATGTGAGGGAAAGGAGTAAGAAGGGAGCCTGCAATATGGGTCCTCGTCTCCATTTCTTGCTAATGGCCCCAGCCCAAAACATCCACTACCAAGGTCAGAGAATATTGTTGAAATATTGAGCAACTGTTCATAGCGAATCGTTTTTAAAAATGAACTTAAAACTCGAATAAGACATCATCGGCACTACACAGTACAAAGTATTAAAAAGTGCAAGAATTATCCAAAGGGCAGGAATTATCCAAATGGCATAGGCCTCAAGCTTGCCTATTTTGCCTGCACTCTTCAAACCATTGAGTTTGGAGCATTGCCATGAATGTCAATGCAACTAGGTCTGAGTAAGCAGTCTGAGGGTTAACAGCGCCTGTCTTTTGGGACCCACATGACAACTAATAGCTCCAGAAAATGTCAAGATGCTGGCATCTCTAATCAGCAACAGGCCCATTAGTATTTGCGAAAGGTGAATTTCCTCAAGCGCAACATTGAAGAATAATTGCAATGCAGCGGTCTGTTTCTCACCTCCATTGAATCATTTTTGCTGCTTTCCTTCTCCTTCTTAGCCAGGCGTTTCTTTTTCTTATGCAGTGGCTTGGACTCCAGGATCATTTCTTCAAGTTCGAAGGTTGGGTCGCAGTTCAATTTGCCTTGCTATGAAGGGGTAGAGAGAGGTCATTCTAATCTAAACAGACCTGAATCTGAAAGTGTTTCAGACCTGCAAAGACCCTTAAAGGCCGAGCTACACCGCACGCGTCTCGGCACGTCTCGTCCAGCGGCGTCTGCATGCGTTCGGTGTGTCGTCTCTTGCGCCTCACAGCGTTGGCCCGCCGGAGAGTCACGTTCCGTCCCAAGTGGCATGTTCCGGCACATCAGCTGCTCTTGGAACGTGCCAGAACGCGAACGCGTGTGGTGTAGCTCGGCCTTAACACGACGCCTACCAGAGTAAAAGTACTTGCTGAATCATTTTCATCAGAGATTACTCAACTTTTCTATTCCTAACACTCTTCAGACATTTTCTGTTCCCCATAAACTGTATGGAATTCTCACCAATATACCCTGAAAAGGTATTCAGTGCTTTCTATACTAAAAGCACTACAAAAGGTCATCATCATCATCATCTATGACTTTTGAATTAAAAAAGAAATTGTAACCAATTGTCTTACAGTAGGCAGGAATCCAGGCATTATTCTCTTTTGCAGAACTGCATCCCAGTTGATATCTGCCAGATAAGGAAACCCTTGGATATCGCTCAGCTGAGAAAACCGTTCCTCGGCATTTATCTCCAATAGCTAAAAATGAGAATTGAACCAGATTGTAAATCTGATACATATTAAAACAGGATAACAAGAGAGTAAACAAAGATGTTTACTGCAAATTGGGTATAGGACATAAATAGAGCCTTGAATAATCTGTACAGCTAAACTTTGTGGTGAGAACGAATCCCCTAATTCCAAATTGAAAACAGTGAGTTGTAAGTTACTCAGAACTAACTTGTTCCATTGGTTTTGAGCATGACTACCTTTAGCTGGATCAGGGCCCACATGCAAGTATCTCCAATGAGTTTACAAGAAGAAGAAATGGATTACTGATTTTACCTATAGAATGGGATACAGAATCCTCCAACACCACTGTATGTAGCATGACATACGTACAAGGAACTCTCATCTTTTATTGTATTTTGAGAAGTTAATAGGTTTTCCAGGAGAAGGAAAAGTAGTTATCCCATCTATTTAGGCTTTCCGTTTTTCTAACAAAATGCTATGCAAGAACTCACTAATTACCATTTAATGAGGAATTAATGAAGGTTTTGAAAAACAAGGGAACAGTTAAAGAAGACAAACGGGGAATTTGTAGAGTCAGATTTTATTGTATTAAATTGCACGTGGGGGTGGGTTTACAAAGCACAAGGTACAAGTACTATAAGCAACTTAGCTTGAAGAGGGAAGTTAGCAGGAAAATGGGGCAGGATTAACCTCCATGCCATGGTCCTGACCTGAACTACTTGGGAGTAAACTCAGAGGTACATAGGATGCTAAACTTTGTTGTTGTTCAGTCGTTAAGTCGTGTCCGACCCTTTGTGATCCCATGAACCATATCCCGCCAGGCCTTCCTGTCCTCCACTATCTTCCTGAGTTCGCTCATTTTCATGTTCGTTGCATCGGTGATGCTGTCTAACCATCTCATCCTTTGCCTTCCCCTTCTCCTTTTACCTTCAATTTTTCCCAGCATCAGAGTCCTCTCTTCGCATTAGGTGGCCAAAATATTTGAATTTCAGCCTTAGTATCTGTCCTTCCAGGGAACAGTCAGGGTTGATTTCATTTAGGATTGACTGATTTGATCTCCTAGCAGTCCAAGGGACTCTCAGGAGTCTTCTCCAGCACCACAGTTCAAAAGCATCTATTCTTCGGCGCTCAGCCTTCCTTATGGTCCAACTCTCGCAACCATACATTGCTACTGGGAACACCATCGCCCTGACTATGCGAACTTTTGTTGGCATGGTGATATCTCTGCTTTTTATTATGCTGTCTAAGTTTGCCATACCTTTCCTTCCAAGGAGTAAGCGTCTTTTAATTTCATGGCTGCTGTCTCCGTCTGCAGTGATCTTGGAGCCCAGAAAAGTAAAATCTGTTACTGCTTCCATTTCTGCCCCTTCTATTTGCCAGGAATTGATGGACCCAGATGCCATGATCTTAGTTTTATTAATGTTGAGTTTCAAGCCAACTTTTGCACTCTCCTCTTTCACCCTCATCAAGAGGCTCTTTAGTTCTTCTTCACTTTCTGCCATTAGGGTGGTATCGTCTGCATATCTGAGGTTGTTGATATTTCTCCCGGCAATCTTGATTCCGGCTTGTGATTCATTCAGCCCTGCATTTCTCATAATGTACTCTGCATATAAGTTAAATAGGCAGGGTGACAATATACAGCCTTGCCGTACTCCCCAATTTTGAACCAGTCGGTTGTTCCATGGCCGGTCCGAACTGTTGCTTCTTGACCCGCATACAGGTTTCTCAGGAGACAGGTAAGGTGGTCTGGTACCCCCATCTCTTTAAGAATTTCCCACAGTTTGTTGTGATCCACACAATCAAAGGCTTTTGCGTAGTCAATGAAGCAGAAGTAGGTGGTTTTTTGGAACTCTCGGGCTTTCTCCATGATCCAGCGCATGTTGGCAATTTGATCTCTAGTTCCTCTGCCTCTTCGAAACCCGCTTGTACGTCCGGTAGTTCTCGGTCCACGTACTGCTGAAGCCTAGCTTGTAGGATTTTGAGCATAACCTTGCTAGCATGTGATATGAGTGCAATTGTGCGATAGTTTGAGCACTCTTTGGCACTGCCCTTCTTTGGAATTGGAACGTAAACTGACCTTTTCCAATCCTTTGGCCACTGCTGAGTTTTCCAAATTTGTTGGCATATTGAGTGCAGCACTTTCACAGCATCATCATTTAGGATTTTAAGTAGCTCAGCTGGGATATTATCATCTCCACTAGCTTTGTTGTTAGTGATGCTACCTAAGGCCCACTTGACTTCACTCTCTAGGATGTCCGGCTCTGGGTCAGTGACCACACCAGCGTGGTCATCAGGAACATTAAGATCTTTCTTGTATAGTTCTTCTGTGTATTCTTGCCATCTCTTCTTAATCTCTTCTGCTTCTGTTAGGTCTCTGCCTTTTTTGTCCTTTATCATGCCCATCTTGGCACAAAACGTTCCCTTGATATCTCCAATTTTCTTGAAGAGATCTCTAGTCCTCCCCATCCTGTTGTTTTCCTCGATTTCCTTGCATTGTTCATTTAAGAAGGCCTTCTTATCTCTCCTTGCTATTCTCTGGAACTCTGCATTCAGTTGTTTATATCTTTCCCTTTCACCTTTGCTTTTTGCATTCCTTCTTTCCACAGCTATTTGTAAAGCCTCATCTGACAGCCACTTTGCTTTCTTGCATTTCTTTTTCTTTGGGATGGTTTTAGTTGCTGCCTCCTGTACAATGTTACGAACTTCCGTCCATAGTTCTTCAGGCACTCTGTCTACCAGGTCTAATGCCCTAAATCTATTCTTCACCTCCACTGTATACTCATAAGGGATATGGTTTAGGTCATATCTGACTGGTCTAGTGGTGTTCCCTACATTCTTCAGTTTAAGCCTGAATTTTGCAATAAGAAGCTCATGATCTGAGCCACAGTCAGCTCCAGGTCTTGTTTTTACTGACTGTATAGAGCTTCTCCATCTTTGGCTGCAAAGCACATAATCTATCTGGTTTCGGTATTGACCATCTGGTGATGTCCATGTGTAGAGTCGCCTCTTGTGTTGTTGGAAAAGAGTGTTTGCTATGACCAGCGTGTTCTCTTGACAGAACTCCGTTAGCCTTTGCCCTGCTTCATTTTGCGCTCCAAGGCCAAACTTGCCTGTTGTTCCGTTTATTTCTTGATTTCCTACTTTAGCATTCCAGTCTCCTATGATGTAAAGGACATCTTTTTTGGGTGCTAGTTCTAGAAGGTGTTGTAGGTCTTCATAGAACCGGTCAACTTCATCTTCTTCGGCATCAGTGGTTGGGGCATACACTTGGATTACTGTAATGTTGAATGGTTTGCCTTGGATTCGAACTGAAATCATTCTGTCGTTTTTGAGGTTGCACCCCAGTACTGCCTTTCCCACTCTTTTATTGACTATGAGGGCTACTCCATTTCTTCTTTTTTTTTTTTTTTTTTTTTAATTTTTTTTATTTATTAACACAAAAACTACAGGGATAATAAGGTAAGGAAAATCATAGGGCAACAAAGGTAACCAACATGAAACAAATGGAAAAATAACTAACGGACGTCGAACTACATTAAAATGACTATTCACACTCTTCAATTATGCTAAATAAAATTAGCTTCATATATATTCCAACCCCACTATCTTTACCTCCTTACATCTACTAATAAACTAATATTTTATTTTATCTTTTCAACCAATCATAAAATAGTTGCCACCAATCTAATTTCTTTTTGACATCTCCTTCTCTTAGTCTTTCCGTTAAAATATCTAATTCTATCAAATCATAAATCTTAATTATTAACTCATCAATATCTGGTACCATCTCAACTTTCCACTGCTGAGCATATAACAACCTGGCAGCAGTAACTATATGTATAATAATATATTTATCTTTTTGAGATACTACTGAAGTCATTATATTCAAAAGAAATAATTCTGGTACGAACAACAGCGTATGTCGTAATATCCCTTCCAATGCCGCATGGACCATCCTCCAAAATTTTCTTGCTTTTTCACATGTCCACCACATATGGAAAAAAGAACCTTCCAAATTGTTGCATTTCCAACAAGTACTCGAAACATTCTTATACATCTTACATAACTTCTTAGGTGTTAAATACCATCTATAAAACATTTTATAAAGATTCTCTTTATATGCAACAGCTTTAACCATTTTAATACCTGAATTCCAAACTTGTTCCCACTCTTGAAAATAAATCTCTCGTCCCAAATTTTGTGACCACTGTATCATAACATCTTTAACTGTTTCATCTATCATCTCATAGTCCAGCAAAAAATTGTACATTTTAGTTACATATTTATCATCATCATTTAAAAATACCTTATCAAAGTCAGTATCACCCAGGTGAAAGCCCACTTTTTGATCTTCCCGTATCCTGCTTCTAATCTGATTTTGAAACCAAGTGTCCATCAGGATACCTTTCATCCTCAATTGATTCTCATCCCATAGTTTCCCCTGAGGATCAATCAGTTCTTTGTATGATCTATTTTGAGAATCTTTTATCCAATCTGGTCTGTTAGCCACTTCTAACGGTTTCACCCAGCCGGGTATTTTATCATAAACCTTATATCTAACCTGCTCCCATGCCCATAGTAAGGATTTCCTTAAGGTATGTCTTTTAAAAAACGCATAATGTTTAGCTTTATCATAAATCAAAAAGGCAGGCCATCCAACTTCTAGTCCTTCTGCTTCTAGGGTAACATAGTTCTCTTTACTTTTCAAAACCCAATCTCGAACCCATTGCAAAGCTGTAGCTTGATAATAACACAACCAGTTCGGGACGGCCATCCCTGCCCTCTTCTTTTGATCTTGTAACAATTTCAAACGAACACGAGGTTTCTTGCCACTCCAAATAAATCTTGTTGTCATCTTATCTAAATCAACGAAGAAAGTTTTTTTCATAATTATTGGAATTGTTTGGAACAGAAAGAGTAACTTAGGTAAAACGTTCTTCTTGATTACTGAAACCCTTCCAGTTATTGACAATTGTAAATTTTTCCATCTCTCCAAGTCCTGTTGGATTTCCTCCAATATCTTAATATAATTATCCTGCATCAAAGAACTCACTTTTTTTGACAGATTAACGCCCAGATATTTAACCTTCTCCGTTATCTGGAAACCCAATTCCTTGATATCTCCAATTTCCTTTGGATTTACATTTTTAAGTAATATTTTTGTCTTCTGATAATTCACCATCATCCCTGCTACAGCACCATATTCTAACAAGTCTTCTTTAAGTATAGGTAAAGCCTCTTTTGGATCTTCAAATATAAAAACCAAGTCATCTGCATATGCCTGTAACTTGATGTGATGGTTTTTTATCTTGAGCCCCCTTATTCTCTCATCATTTCTAATTAAAATGTTCAAAACCTCTATTGTCAGCACAAACAACAGAGGTGAGAGGGGGCAACCTTGTCTTGTACCTTGTTCAATTTGTATTTTCTCTGTTAAATTGCCATTCAATTTTATCTTAGCTTCTTGTTGTGTGTAAATCGCCTTAATAATTTTCAAAAATTTTGGGCCCAGTTTCATTCCATCCATCACGTTAAACATAAAAATCCAGTTCACATTGTCAAAAGCCTTCTGAGCGTCCAAGAACATTAAACCCACTTTTCTTCCTGAATGATTTTCATAATATTCTAAAACATCAATTATAGTTCTTACATTCTTTTTCAAGTGTCTCTTAGGTAGGAAGCCTGTCTGGTCTTCATGAATATATTTCACCAACACCTTTTTTAATCTGGAGGCTAAAATTGAAACATAGATCTTATAGTCAGTATTCAATAAAGATATAGGTCTATAATTCTTAATGTCAGATTTATCTGAGTCCGTCTTATGAATTAATGAAATCGTAGCTTGTTTCCATGTCGCTGGTATCTCTCCTGTACATCCTATCTCTTGAGCCAGCATCTGTAATGGTACCTGTATCAACTCAACCAGGAATTTATAAAAATCAGCCGGTAATCCGTCCGGTCCTGGAGATTTGCCACTTTTTTGTCTTAATATTGCATCTTTAATTTCATTTAATGTGATATCTTCTTGTAAAAAGTCGGAGTCTTGCTTACTAACTTCAGGTATTTTAACCTTTTTCAAAAATTGATCCTGCTGAGCTGTATCTATGTTTTTCCCTTTATATAGTTCCGAATAAAAGTCTGTTACAATCTTTTTCATACCTTCATTAGATATTATTTCCTTCCCTTTCTTATCTCTCAAACTTAATATCATAGATTTTTGAGCTTCTTTTCTCAATTTGTAGGCCAACCATCTCCCTGGTTTATTTGCATTTTCAAAAAAATTCTGTTTGGCCCATCTTATTTTCTTCTCCATCTCTTCAGTTTGAGCAATTTTAATTCGATGTTGTAAGTCATTAATTTTTCCCAATATCTCTTTCACTGAACCTTTAGCTCTTTGGGATCGCTCCTCTTCTTTCTGTAAGTTTCTTATCAGGTCTTTCATATTCTTTTCTTTCTCCTTTCTCTTTCTTGCCGTATATTCTATTATGATTCCTCGAATCACAGCTTTAAAGGCGTCCCAAATAGTTATCATCTTCATTCCGGGTTGAATATTGGTTTGGAAATAAGCCATAACTTCCTCAAAACATTTATCTTTAAAATTTTTATCTCTCAAAATCGAAGTATTCATCCTCCAGGTCCTCTTTTTGTCCCTACTATTCAAAGAAATCATCAGCGGACTGTGATCTGCAATTGTCATTGGCAGGATTTCACAATCAAAATCTAAATTAGTTACACTTGTTTTCCAACACATATCAATACGTGACCAGGCATTGTGTCTATGGGAATAAAATGTAAATTTCTTCTTTTCTGGATTCTGTGTTCTCCAACAATCAATCAATTGATATTCCTCTACAAGCTCCAAAAAGACCTTTGGCAAAAGACCTGTTTTCCTTCTTTTTGCTTTAGAAGACTTCCTATCCAAATCACAATTAATAACCCCATTAAAATCGCCCAAAATCCATAAATCATCAAATTCTCTCTTCTTAATTTCTTGTAACAATATACTATAAAATTCTTCTTGTTTATCATTGGGGGCATACAGATTTACTAATAACATCATTTTCCCATTATGACAAATCTTCACCATCAGGATTCTTCCATCCTCAGACTTCCACTCCAGATCTGATTCAAATCTTAAATTAACATATATTACCACACCATTTTTCTTTGTGGATTGATGTGCCGCACAATACATTTTGCCCAATTTTTTCTTTTCCAAATATTTAACATGGTCACTTCTGATATGTGTCTCCTGTAAACAAATAACATCTGCTTTCAACTTCATTAATTGATGAAAAACATTATTTCTTTTAGAGGGGTCATTCAGCCCGTTGACATTATTGCAAAAAATCTTCATATTCATGTTCGCCATCATTTCTTAATCTTAGGTCTGGTACTCTTATCTTTATGTTCCTTGGAACCTGCCAGTCTGTCCAGATATCTCCTCATCGTTGATCTTGGTCTTAGCTCCCTCTGTGTCCTTGGTTCTCCTCCTGTTGCACCAAGTTCTTCCTCTGGTAACGGATAATCTGAATCGTCTCTTCTCTCTCTAAGTTGGGTCATCTTTTGATCTCTCTTTTCTTTTCTGCGACTTTGTTCTTCTTCCTTCTGTCTTCTTTGTCGATTGGAGTCTATCCCATTGGAGTCTAATAACATTTCTTCTGGAACTCCCAGATCTCTCCCATTCTTCCTCAAGAAATTTCTCATTTTTTCCACCGATGTAATCCTGACTTTTTTCTCTTTATAAACAAAAAAGAGGCCTTGAGGGATCTCCCAACCAAATCTTATATTATTCTTCTTCAAAACTATCACCAAATCTTCATAAACTCTTCTCTTCATCCTTATTTTAAAGGGGATCTCTTTAAGAAACCTCAAAGTCAAACCTTTCATCACTCTTGGTTTCTCAAGAAATTTTTCCATCAATTTATTCTTGGTAAATTTGCTATGAAAAATAACCATAATTTCTCTTGGGACGCCCAAATCTTTAGCTTTCCTCGTATTCATCCTGTAAATACGTTCAATACTGTTCGTGATTTCTGAGACTTCTACCTCTGGAATCTGTAATTCCTTTATCATCCAATCAATAAAGCGTTGTCGTAAATTTTCTTGATCCTCCTCTGGAAAATTCTGTACTCTAAGCATAAAAGCAGCTCTCTCCATCTCCAATCTTAAAGTTGCAGTTTCCAATTCGTCACACCACGTCTGGGTTGTTTGCATATCTGTTTCTTGTTGATCTCTTAGTTCATCCAAACCTAATTGTAGATCATGAGTCACCTCCTGAATTTCTTTAATTTCATCTGTATTTTCTTTAACTTGTTGCTTTACAAGTCCTATCGAAGCATCCAGCTGTTTCATTTGCTGCAATAATTGTTGTGTTTCTTCCGACGCCTTATTTTGATTGTCCTTAACTTCATTTATACTCATTTGCATGCCTTTCAACAATTCCATCATCTGTTGCATATCTGACTTTTGTACACCCGCAGTTGCTAAATTAGCTAGTAAAGATGTGGCAGCAGGTGATTGTGATGGTTTAGAAACCTTGGGGACCACGGGAGGTGTAGCTTTCTTTGAATCTGCCATACTATCTCTTAAAAGAGTAAGTCTACCCGTATCTCTCACAACAACCCCAATCTCACCCTTCAAATAACTGTACAACAATATCACCAGTTGAAAAGGACAATGCAACAATATAGTCAAATTATAACAGTAATAACACTAATAAACAAGATAAAAGCTCAAAAGTTCTTTTTCTCTTATTTTCCCTTTTTTCCTCTTCCCCTTTTTCTTCTTTTTCCCCTTTCCCTTCTTATATCAGTCAGGCATAGTCCCATCTTAAAAGTTCTTAATTCCAAATCAGCCAGCGGATGAAACTCAGTTCAAAATACAGACAAGAAGAGAGAAAAAAAAAAAAAATGAAAAAATTTTGTAATCCCAAACGCGATGGTGTCTTGGCAAAACTCCCAGAACGTAGTGATCTTCCAAGGTCAGTAGGCACAACCCAATAGACAAAACAGACTTGTAATCCAGGGACCCCACAGCAGCAGACAGCATAAGACAAAGAATCCTCTTCACAAGAAATTAAGGATAAAGATCCTTCCGCCAATAATCCACTACATCCGTGAAGAATCAGTGAGGGGCTGCATAAAATCGAAGAATAGTACTCGGCCGCTCCGTAAACTTAATCTCCAACACAGCAACTGGAAACATCCTGGCTCGAGAAAGACGTAATTCAAGCACAGCCACCCCCTACAACTCCTCAATATTCCTCAATCCCGAATAGTGAGTTCAAGGCACACGCCGCCATCTCCACAAACAAGACAATCTCCGTGCGAGGGGGGGGGGAAAGGTAAGAATCTTCTATCCCCCTTCGCTGCTTCAAAATACCATATAGTTTTCCCCCTTCCGAAACACTCCACTCACCACAGATCGCCAGCACACACGCCGACTCCACAAGCAAAACAGTTTCCGCGCGAGGGGGGGGGGAGGGTAAAAAACTTCTGTCCCCCTTCGCTGCTCGTAAGTGCCATATAGTTTTCCCCCTTCCGAAGTATTTCACTCACCAGCAATCGATCAGCACAGCAGAAATGAGCTTACTCCAGAGTAGGGTTGGAAGCTTAATGAGTCTACTTTCAAGTAAAGTCTTTGCTCCGTCCGGGAGAGAGCGACAATAGCGGGCCTACGCGGACATCAAAGTGTCCGCAGCAGAACGGGGATAGAAAAGGGGATACCGAAAGAACACCGGATCGGCGCCCCGATCCAGTTCGATCAGCCTGCCCCCCAATCTCTCAGCCACGCTTCTCCTAGCGTGGATGGTCCCGATCCTTACAGGATCAAAGGAAATCCCCCGTTTTGCGGCGCGGCTCCGGAGCTCATTCCAAAGTCGCGTCTTCGGCTCGCCATCCCAGCCACGCCCCTACTCCATTTCTTCTAAGGGATTCATGCCCACAGTAGTAGATATGATGGTCACCTGACTTAAATTCGCCCATGCCCGTCCATTTTAGTTCGCTGATTCCCAAGATGTCAATGTTCAATCTTATCATCTCATTTTTGACCACATCCAGCTTGCCTTGATTCATAGACCTCACATTCCATGTTCCTAAGCAGTATTGCTCCTTGCAGCATTGGATTTTCCTTTCAACCTCAGACACATCCACAGTTGGACGTCCTATTGGCTTTGGCCCAACCGCTTCACTCTTTCTGGGTCTACTTGGAATAGTCCTCCGCTCTTCCTCAGTAGCATATTGGACACCTTCCGACCTGAGGGGCTCATCTTCCGGCGTCATATCTTTTAGCCTTTTGGTACTGTTCATGGGATTTTCTTGGCAAGGTTACTGGAGTGGGTTGCCATTTCCTTCTCCAGTGGATCACTTTTAGTCAGAACTCTCTGCTACGACCTGTCCGTCTTGGGTGTCCCTGCACGGCATAGCTCATGGCTTCATTGAGTTACGCAAGCCCCTTCGCCACGACAAGGCAATGATCCATGAAGGAGTGCTAAACTTTACTTATGCCAAATCAGACCATTGGTCTATCTAGCTCAGAACTGTCAATACTGGAGTACAGCAACACTCAGAGAGGGGTCTCTCCCAGCTGTGCTAAGAAACTGAACCTGGGACCTTCTGTATGCATGGAACATGAGCCCCACCTCTGAGCCAAGGCCACTCCTCCCTCTTAACTATACAAATCAGGCCTCCTACATGATGTCGTATTTTATACCACAAGCAGGAAAATGCAGTGAAGACAGTTGTGTGGAGAACTTTCCAACAGAAAATCAACTTTAGAAGTAGCATGGTTTCAACTCAATTTAGGAACCAGCTTTTGACAATGAAATATACATCGGCCTTCTACTTTCTCATAAGACGTGGCCTTACAGACAGATACAGCAACAGACCGCTACTATTATTCTACAAGCCAAGCAACTTAATTTGTGTTGGCCAGAAATCACTGCCACCACAGAATCGCCAATCTTTCCTTTTCCCATACATCACACCATCCATGACTGGCTACAGAACCAAGTTCCCCTCATTGCAAATGACTTTTCCACTGGAGGTTTACTTGACTGAAAATGGGGAAGTATTTCTTTAGCAGTACTTTACTCAACTCTTTCTTCCTAGTAAGTTGCCTCCAGGTGTCTGCTGCATTTGAACAAATTGTCCAAAGTGTCCTGTTATGATAAATTATTCATTGCAAAAAGTTTTTTTTTTTGACTCCATTTAATTCTCAAATGTAGAGCATCGTATTATAAGGGCTTCATCATGTACCCTGCTAATTAGCCAAAGAGGCACTTTTTCAATTGGTGCTCCTCTTAAATCGAGCAGGGGGAAAGTAACTGTAGAGTAACTGTCCCTTGTCACTCCAGCACAGTGTCTTGTAGTGGCTGTTGCTGGTGTTCTGCATCTTTTTAGATTGTGAGTCCTTTTGGGACAGGGAACCAGTTATTATTTGATTTTGTCTGTAAACCGCTTTGTAAACTTTTTTTGTTGAAAAGCAAAGCAGTATATAAAAATTCTTAATAACAACAATGATGGTGTGTGTGTGTGTGTGTGTGTGTGTGTGTGTGTGTGTGTGTGTGTGTGTGTGTGTGAGTGTGTGTGTGAGAGAGAGAGAGAAAATGGGGGGGCTGTTCTCTGAAGATTTGTGGTTTGATATTTTTTACTACTGGAGAGAGTTGAGCAAATTTTTTGAGTAGAAATTGCAATGCACTGTAGTGCAATAGATTTAAATGGACAATGTTGTCTTTTTTAGTGATCTAATCAGGAACCCTTGCTCAGTATCTGCATATCTGATACAAAAAAAGCCCAGACTAGGTGTTTGACTAGAATACACTGCTGATCCTTTGTGCAAAATGTGCACAAATGATTGCAAACCGATTCTTTTCTATAGTTAGGTGTTGCAAAATTGCCCAGTTTTTGGTGCCAAGTACTACAAACAACATAAGAATGCTTCCTCAGTTGCAATTAACTGACTATAATGACTTGATCAGTGCAATCTTATCCAACTTACACCACCGGTGGGGCCTCCCGTTCTCGCTGCACTGCTGGTTACACCGGTGGTGTAAGTTGGATAGGATTACGCTGGAAGACCACTAACCTTAGTGGTTAGGGTAACAACAACAAGATTGACTAACATTAATTCAAGATGCCAAAGGCATCTCGTGAAGACAACTGCTATGTGGACAACTGCTAACATCAAACACAACTTATTTTTAGTCTGTACTAAGCCCTGGTCCCAATCTAGCTGTACTGTAGTCGTACAGAGCCAGTCGCACGCAACAGTGGCTGCCAATGGGGATGGCTGAGAGAGCCATCTGCATAAAAAACACATCCAGCCAGTTCAATGAAGCCTGGATGCACATCTAAGCATGCATCTTTGCCCACATCAGCTGCATATGTAGAAGTCTCTTTCCATGCACAAATCTTGCTTATTGGATTAGAGTGTCTGCAATAAACTAAAATACATTTATGCAAGTTCCTCAAATACTATTACATTTGTAAGTCTCGACACACTTTTTTCATGTGTGACAACCGGGTTTTCTTCAAACCTATGCTCTCTTTCTCTCTCTCTCTCCCCTCCCATATATACACATTTATATAAAAAACCCCAACATTGGCTGCATTTGATGTATGCATCTGATTTCTATTCTCTCCCTTGTTCTATCCCATACTTTGGGCACCAAATGCGCTCACAACCAGCAGCAGAGAAGCTCACAGGTGCTTTTTACTTCACATGTGGAAACTATTGTGTCTGATTGGATGCAATGAACCTTTACTTATGAAATTCGCTGGAGACATAAGCGCCAGGACAAAACTTGACATCCCCAGTTGGTCTCATCTATAATACATACAGCTGCTAAAACAGGTGCAAAGGGGCAAAGTGGAAATTTAAATGATGGTGACAGTGCATCATTAATTCAAGAAGGAACAAAAGGGCCTGTGAGGTTTACAGAATGTCATGGCACAGAGCAAAAAAATGTAAAATGACATAGAAATACTGTATAAAGAAAACCTACATAAATGTTGCAATATTACTGTTTATTCTGGTCAGTTTCAAATTCTTGGAGTATGGTGTATTCATTCATGTTTGGGTGTAGACCAAAATCAGGACAAAAAGAGGTGCTTCTCCTGCTCAGACTGTACCCACAAGCGTCTCAGTTGCTTTTGGGGGTGATACCATCTCCTTGGTGCTTTCAGCAACCTGCCATTACTAGGTCTCACATCAAGGTCTATTGGACAAGGTTCTGAACACACCCAATGCTACAGAGATTTTCCCCTGTGCTGGATCCCAAGGATTGTATAGTAATGCCAAATTCTGGAAAACATCTCTGATTTGGTTGGAGATTTGAGGTTTCGACTCACAAATCATTCAGAAGACCTGCTGTGGATTTTGTTTTGGTGCTGGGTGGGGAGATGAAACTAAATATTTTTGTGAAGAGCATACCAACATAGCCTGTGTAGCCCAGGCTGTAAAAATTGCTGCGATGCCTGCTGCTGTTTTGGTGCCCCATACTGTACAGTGTACTCCTCCCCTTCCCCTCCAACTTCGTTGGTGTTACCCAAAAGAGTCAAGAGAGCAAGGACAGGACAGCCTGTTAAGGCTATAAACAGGCAAAGAGCCCCTGACTGGTACAGGGCAAGCAAGCGCATGCCACCCCAGGGTAAGGGAATGGTGCCACTCAGCTCTGCTGACCTTTAAACAATATAAAAACAAAGAGTTACAGAGAACCTGGCTAAATAATTATCTAGCATGGAAAGTCAGAGTCACATATGCAAGTGTTGTGGCTGCCTTAAAAACACAACCCTGTGCGCGCTGGCTAACAAGTCGATTTGGTTATGTTCACCGTTTCTGCAACTTCCAACCATGCCCACATAGCAAACCACACAGTGTAGCTTGCCACATCGAACAGACTCCATGTTTGTGAACTGGACCATCGACAGAGATCTTTTTCAGTCCTGCTCACAGAAACCTTTTTAATTGGAAGTTTAGACTACTGAAGATAGGGCTTCATGTATAAAAGAATGGACGACATCACTGAATAACTCTGGCCCAATTTCAGAGTAATTTTTGGTAGCAAAATTTCCCCACCTGAAACATCATCTGCATAAGTTGCTGTTAATAATATTGCTGTGTCTGGGGACGGTGCAGTGTCCACTTCCAATCTAGTACCAAGTGTCAACAGCATCACTGGTGCCCTTTCTGTGTGCCCCCCCCCCCCCGGTTGTAATGAAATGTAAAAGCTGTTTTAAGTTTATATCGGCCTTAGAGGCGGCAGTAGTAGCAGCAGTGTTCTTTCCTTAATGGCCTGTTAACCCTTCACATCCTCAACACAACATGTATAAAACCACAAATAGCCACAGAAACACGAACACAAGAACCTATGCACAGTCTTTGTATTAATAATGATTTTTCTTTCCCAAATTCTCCATTTATTATAGGTATGTGTTTTACAGCTCACTCCTAAAATTACCGCTCTTTTAAGCCTCTGGTGAAGAAACCTGTTCTGGCAGTTGCCAGACTTGTGGTACTCCCACCACATGAAAAAAAAAAAATGATGTCAAATCAATATATCTATAGAGGTTTGAATGCCTCTAGATACAAAATCACACATTTTGTATGAAGAGACATTCCAGGGAAAGAAAGAGGAGATGTGGAGCTGCTGCTTTCAACGGTCTTCTGTAAGGTCTCACTACTGGCTCCCATTCAACTTTCCCTTCCTGGGAGTTAAACCATTCTCAAAGTGCACTCACCTTTTCAATTAATGACACCATATCCTTGGACCAAGCAGCAGGGTACATTACCGTGGCCGTCTTGAACACATGGGCAATTTCGTTTGCAGCAGTGCTGGAGCGAATGTGATATGGCCTCTGTGGAAAAAAAGCAAAGCAACAATTTTGAAACAAATCTTTCATCAAGCAATTCCAAAAATCAAATGCAATCTATTTTAGACTTTTTATTTTGCTTTTAAAGAAAGAGTCTTTTAAACAGACACTCACTGTGCTCTTTGTGCTACAGAGTCCACACTCTGCTCCCTCCCTTACCCAAGGTTCCACCAGTCTCAGCTGAACCACTGAACGGCTATCACTGGGGCGCCTATCTCAACTGAAGTCAATAGCAACAGCTACATGAACAAAGCTACATTAAAAAGCAAAATGTAAGGGAAGAGGAGAGATCAAGGCTTTGCACTGTAATCCAATTGGCATTTCGCTTGTACATCCTGAGTTCATAGGAAATCAATTTGCTGCTTGCTTGTTTGTTTTGTTTTGTTTTAATCCTTTCCATATCCCCTGAAATATTTAAGCATAGTATTTCCTGTTTATTTCTGGAGTTGGAGCAACAAATGTTAAGAGTACAAACTGACACAGAGATGCCTTCCCAAAGGATATAAAAATGGGAGTGTAACAGATCCAATGATTAGATCAAGTAAGTGTCATTTAATAAAAGCTCAAAATGTAGCAAAGGATCTCTCGGTATGAAGAATTGTCCAGTCACATTACATATAGTATCATAGAAGCATTGCCTGCTGTACTCTGGCTAATCCAGCAGCCACTGCAGTACATTGAAGATGGAGGATATGTTCAAGCAGCCCCTCAAGATCATGAGTGGTCAACCCACGGCAGAGAAGATTTGTGTCACTCCTGGTCAAAAAGGGCTGTGATTGTGGTTCTCTGGGTACAGCATGGAGTCAGACAGATAAAGGGCAAACACAAGAGGATTTTTTTTTTCATGCTATGCCAAAGCTTTAGGACTCTATAACATTTGCCAGGTATCCCATGCCTGTGTGTTACTGCAACAACAACTGGTTTCAGGACGTTTCACTTTGCAACTCGTATCAAGAGCCTAATTAATATGGTCTTTGAATGACAGGAAAGGCAGTGAGAGGTTCGCAGCTGAACCAAAGTCGATTAGAACCCTTAAGCCTTGCAGAAGAATGTGTGCAGTTGAAAATGCAAAGCAACTGAGAGTTGCACATGACACTGGCTATTTTTCAACTCCATCCCCATTTTTATTAGCACCATTAACCAACATTAGTCGGCCACGCTGCACTTCTGCTGCAGTATACCATTCTGTTCAGCAGGAGGCACCCATATAATATTAGAAAAAAATATTTATATATTGCTTTTCAAAAAAAAAGTTCACAAAAGGCTTACGTAGCATATAATGCATCTCAATCTTTACTTGCACCTTTACGTAACATTTTAATATGAGAATTCCAACATATTGTTGGTTGTTTCCAGAAACCATCACTGTCTTGGAAATGGTATCAAACCGTAGCTGTTTCTGATGAGCCCCCATCCACGTACAATCGGCATTCACTTATTTATAAATACACTCGAGATGTGAGAACTATTATGCTAGAGGTCAGAATGACATTTATTTTGGTGAGTAAAAAGCAGCAATTAGTATTCTAGGAAATGCATACAATGTCACAACTGATTGTGAAAAAAATCATTGTAGGAGCTTCATTTGTGTGTTGTTGTTTTTAAAGAAGGGACTTAAATGATGTAAGAGACTTTGGAAGTTTTGGTTTCAGAATAGCAACATGGGAGGGAATTAGTTTGCTAACTGGGCAACGAAGCACTTTTTAAAGTGGCATTCCTCATATTTAGGAGAGAGAAAGCAACAGTCAGTATTGTATTCGGGCTGTATTCATAACTGTTTGCTGGTGTTTCTCATGCATCTTTTAAAATATTGTGAGTTCTTTGAGAACAGAACAGCCACTGTTCCCTCTTCCTTAGAGTCCAAGGTGCATGGCTCAGGGGGCCCCAGTGTGGCTGAGCAATATGGAAGTTTGATGATGACATCATAGCCGAATGTCAAAAAGTGGAGCCGCAATGCAGTTGCAACACTGTGCAGCTACGGAAGGGGTCCGTGCACTGGCACGGACCCCTTACAGGGGACACTGAGGGCAGCATTCATTTATTTATATGTAAACCTTTTTTGTGAACCTCTTGGTTAAAAGGCAGTATATAAGTATTCTTAATAAAAATCTAAAGCATCCTTAATTTGAAATGGAAAAAGACAAGGCTCTTTTAATAAAGTAACCATAAACAGAGAATAAAATTCTTTTTGCCCTACAAATTGTACCATACAACTGGTTAGTATTGATAAAATTATTTATACTAAATAATAATAATAATAAACCACCTATTCAGAGGCGAAACTCGGGCGGAGCGGGCGGAGCACCAGCTCCGGGCGCCATCTCCCGAAGGGTGCCCCGCCCGCGAGTCGGACTCAGACTTGAGTCCGGCAGCCCTTTCCCTCAGTAACAGTCTGAGCATGTGCAAAAAGAACGGTATAAATACCGTTCTCGCATCGGGCCTTCCTTAGAAGGCCCCAGGCAGCCGGCCGGGGAAGACGTCCCCGAGCAGGCTCTCACGATTGAGGGGGGGTGCCCGGTGCAGGGTCCTGCTGGGTCGCTCCCCCGGAGTGCGCCCCCCCCTCCGGAGCGATATTTTATTGTAGGGGCGCCAACCCCCTTGCTCCGGGCGCCAACGGAGGCAGTTTCGCCTCTGCACCTATTCTTTAAAAAAATGACTGGAAGAAAGCAAAGGTAGTAACTCTGGACAGCAATATGGATAGGCAGGGATTCAATTTATGTACAGCCAGAACTGTCCTGATAGCTTTTGCTGCAGTTGATAAGGCAAGCAATTTAGAATCGGCTTGCAGGCAGTGCCAGATGATAGCTGCAGTAAGTCTATTCAAAACTCTCCAGCTGTACAGCTCTTTCTCCAATCCCCGCACATATGGCTTTGTAGGACTACAGCCAGAGGGGCAACCTCTGCACGGATCACCACAAAAATCAATGTAAATATTCTAGAGTAAGATGCTTTCAGCATGACACCACATTGCTCATAAAGTTTTAAAGAACACCCCTCTGGGTGTTTCAGCTGCAAGGAACTTCTCAGTTTGCCTACTTCTTTCAGCAAACTACTGAGGTCTTTCATAAGAACAAAGACCCATCTAGTCCAACATCCTGTTTCCCACAGTGGTCCACCAGTTTCCTGTGGAAAGCCAAATTCACATGCAGGAAAGAAGGCATACTTCTCTCCCACCACTGCTCCCCTGCAATTGGTATCCTGAGGTTTACTGCTGCTGAAACCGGAGGTGGAGCACAGCCATCCTGACTATTACAAATTAACAGATCTGTCCTCCATGAATTGGTCCAATCTCCCTTTAAAACCATCCAAGCTGGTGGCCCTCACATCTTGAGGCAATGAATTTCACAGACTAATTATGCAATGTGTAAAGAAGTACCTCCTTTTGTCCATCTCAAGTCTCCCGCCAATTAGTTTCATGGAGTGACCCTGGTTCTTGTATCGTGAGAGGAGAAAAACTTCTCTCTCCACACCATTCATAATTTTTTAAGTCTCCATCATACCCCCCCCAAAAAACACCCTTTTTTTCCAAGCTAAAAAATTATTCTTTGTAAGGAAGATACTCCAGCCCTCTGATGATGTGGATACAATCTGGACCCAGTGATTTGTAAATTTTCATTTGTGAATATGCTCAGATCAATAGTTCCCAACCCGTGGTCTGCAGGACCCTGCCAGGTGGTCCACGAGGTCTCTGGTCATATGAGGGGGTGACACAAGCGCTGCCTGAGTCCACCGACGAGGCTTGGAGCGCAGAGCTGGGGCCTACTCACTCACAGACCGTTTGGCTGTGAAATCCCAGCAATACAGAAGCAATCAGTGGCGACGCAATGGCGTGTGGCGCTATCGCATCACTGCCAAACTACTTCCAGGGTGGTCTGCGGTGCCTCTAGTTTCGCTGCACCAGTCCACAGTCTCCCGACAGTTGGGAACCACTGCTCTAGATAGAACATCATCTCCTATCAGACTCAATTCTTCAGATTGCCTTCATGAGAAGTTCAATTCAGACACAGGTATGGTATATGCTCTACCTGTTCTATAGTGAAGACAGATGAAAAAAAAACTCATCAACTTCTCCACAATCTCCCTATCCTCTTTAACCTTCTTGTTTATTCCATCATTATTTAATGGTCCAACTTGGCAAGATTTCTGCTTTTGATGTATTCAAATAAGTTTTTACTGTTTTCTAGATATTTTTAGCAATGTGCTTCTCATATTCTTTTTTCTCATCCCTTGTCAGCTACAGACAATGTATAGCAAACTTCGCAAATAACATAGCAATCTATCAGCAAGGCATGCTGGAGCATGAAATGTGTTGGATTACTAATTCACACATAGTGGTGCATTCCTTCCGAAAACCATAGAATCATTCTGCAATCACAAAATGTCTTTTTAAATAGATTTTGTTCCTTGCAATAGCTGAACTGATAAATTTTATGACAACTTCCATCGTAGGAATTCACATCTAATCAGTTAGATAATTTGTTTTTTAAACTTGTGTCATTCTATCTAAAATTTTAATGAGGTTTAGACAGACAGACAAACATGTAAATTAACTGTATAGTACCCGGCCTCTAAGAAGTTCATAGGCTGTAATGCCTAATGACCACCAGTCGACAGCATACGAATAGCCAATAGGTTTTGTAGGACTGAACATCTCAGGTGCTGAAAAACAGAGAAAGTTGTGATTTCCTATAGGTTAGAAACTTAAAGCAAGATTGGTTCTGCTTCCCATGGTATAAAATACATTCTCATTATTCATTATATGCAAATACTCCAACTGTCCTTATTTGCCAGGAATAGTCGCTATTTTCTGTTACCTGTTTTGTGTACATCCTTGGCGTTTTTCAGACGTAATGATCCTGAATAAGTAACAATCCCCCATTCTTTCCACTTTTCTCTTTTCCTTCTTCTCTTTCATGTCCAGCTAGTTCAAAAGTGTCCTGAAAAACCAGTTTCCAGGGATCCCTCAAGTGGGAAACTGTGGCTTCAGTGCTTCCAACAAACCAGGTTATCAAATCATGGTTTTAGACTCTAGTTTCCTGGTTTGGACCTCACAGAACCAGAAAGCTTTCAGTGTAGCTGGGCACATGAAGAGGAGAAGGAAAGGGGAGAGAAGAGGAGGGAGCATGTGGGCACATTAGATGTTCATGGTCCAGCAAATCATGATTTTTTTGATCAGGATAGTTGCATCTGAACAAGGCAATTGTCTCTATCTTGCTTTTGGAGAGAGGCTGGAGATGCCTTTAAAATTTTTGTTCACGTACATGTATACATGCACTAGAGTTCTTCAGATTTCAACTCCTCCCACTGATCTCTAAAATTAAAATCAATGATTGGGGGAGGGAAGGTGCACCTTGCATCTAACAGATATGCTCAGAATGCCAATGTACTTCCTTCCATACCCCTATAATCACCTATCCAGATAGTGTATGTTATTGAATGCATTTAAATTCTAACAATACTATAGTAAGTACAGCCACATCCATCGTTGGATAATGATTCTATTAAACATGCTTGCTTAAAAAATAACCATGTACCCTGTTATGGTCAGTTTACAAATGTATCCTGCTTCAAAAGCCAGGCTCTTGCACAAGACACGACTGTTACACAGAGAGACATAACAGCTTTCAGTAATGTATAGTTTGCAGGATGGGGTTTTGAGGGAGCTCAGGCAATGATCCTTGTTGTGAGATTGGGTGTGTTCAGGGGTGTCAATAGAGTTGGTGACACCCGGGGCGAGATCTCATGGTGTTACCCCCATGAACCTCCTTCCATACCAGACCACACAATGTGGAAGCCTCCTGGGAAATGCGATCCCCGCATGAGTCGCAGCAGGGATTGGGGAAAAATCTATTTTCTACAAGTGGTGCGTTTTCGCACCATCGGTAACAAATAGATTAGAAAGTCATTTTGGTGTCACCCCTCCCTCGGGTGTCACCCAGTGCGATCACGCATTACCACTGGGTATGTTACAAATACATACAGGTGTTCCTATTTTTAGCTGCACAATGTTGGAAGGTATGTATAAGTAATTTGTCACCATTTTCTTCCAATTGATTTTACCCTGTGAAAGCAACTGAAGGTTATTTATTTTGGGGGAGATTTCCACTGTCCAGTAACATAGGCGCCCTGGAAATAGCAAACAAAATATACAAGAGAACAAAACCAGTAAATAACAACAATAAACAGTGGTTGTAATGAGATGGTAAATTCATAAAATTAGAGCAGCTTTTAAACCAGATTCAAGCAAAGTTTTTAAAGTTCTGGGAAAATAGGAAGGTCTTGCCTGGCCCAAAAAAGACAGCTGAGATATGATCACAAAATTAAGCTACAAGTCTGAAAGCTGTGAATTGGAGTTCAGCTCATTTTACTATCTGTATTTTGCAGAACATATCATAATGGCTCAAGTAAGGCCACTGTGCCACCTGCTACAGAGAACAGAGATAAACCTCTAGAGTCATGATTAACCTGACTTGGGTGCTCTGGAATCCCAGTTAATCTGATTGGAAAAGAATTCCTTCACTTGCAAATACTGTATGGTAATCAAATTCTAAATGTAAAAGCAGATTTGTCAATCTCCCCCACCACACAAACTCCACGAAAATCTGTTTAGCACTTTTCCTCAGTTCACCCTGTCCACAAACCAGTTTCCAGATGGTGGGGGAATCCCCCACCCAATGCATTTCAAAATTCATATAAAATACGTATTGTGTAACAAGACACTGGGTAGGCAGAAAGTGGACAGATGCAAAGCTACTATTTCCGCTTTGGAATCTTAACACGTAGATCAATGAGAATTGATAAGGGGATAGCAAAGAGATGGGGCTTCTCTGCCTTGCCAGCATACAACTTTCAAAGGCAGAAAATGCCTCTGCCCTGCATTCTGCTTCTTCATAGAAATTTCAGAATAGGAGTGCCAATATCAATGGTATTCCACTCAAGGATTAATTGCAAAACCAAGAGACACAAGTTGAGCCTAACTGGTAAGCAAGAAATACTGCTATGGAACCCCTTTCTCCTAATCCACATGGAGGGATGGGGGTGGCGTCACTGGCGTCACTGCAGGGGGGGCGGAACTCTACGTTCCGCTGCGGTCAGACCCTCCATTACACAGGAGCACGAAGCGCCTGCACCCCCTTGCCTTTGGAGCCATTCAAGTTGGTGCTTTCACCAACTTGAATGGCTCCAAAGGCGAGGGGGCGGCGGCGCTTCGTGCTCCTGTGTAACGGAGGGTCTGATCGCGGCGGAACTTAGAGCTCCGCCCCCCTGCAGTGATGCCAGTGGGTGGCGGTAAGGGATGTGTGAGTAGTTACTCAATGGTGAGGGAAAGCAAGCTCATAAATTCTCTACACTGCACTTCATGATAGCGTCATACATTTTAAAATCTGTGAAAAAAATTACAATATTTATTAATCCCCGCTTTGAGGTATTATTATTTTCCTTTCACAGATAGGAAAACAGAATGTCATTCATGGGTGAAAAGGGAAAGCAAATGCAGGGAAAAAACTTGTTAGTCTGACCAATATTCTATTAGCTGGACTAAGCGGGGCTACCAACGCCTTAACCAGAGTCCATGCTATGGTGCTAGCTTGACTGCATGAGAATTACCGTTTGAGAAATCTGGTCAAAACTAGACTAACAACACGTTTCCCCCTAACTACGAGAGGCAGTGACGGTGATAACGTGTCCTCCTACTTTTTTGTCACCATAGCAACAAAAACTGCAATCCAGAAAATTGAGCCAGGAGATTTTCTGCCATGTTTTTTTAGGACTACACGGCAGTTCAGAAGGTCAGTGCACAAATGCACTGAGCACAGGGGAACTGACTCATCATGCTCAACTTTCTTTTCTTCTCCTCCTCCAGTTCTTTATCAGCTTTTACAGTTATGTATCACAGTTTCTAGGTCACATGCTAGCTGTCTGCTTGATGCAAGTAACACATTCATTAACATAAAGAAGCAAACATGGAAGTAGCCCTCCATGTTTTTCCTCAGTCACAGATGCAATGCTTGAGTCTAGGGAACAGGTACAGGCACAATAATGCAAGCAAGTGCTATCATAATTCATGCCACCCCAAACATTGTTTATTAAGAGTGGCCTTAATGTCTGGCTAAATGCTGGGAAGTGATGCTAATTCCACTACCAAGTCCATAGAAAGGGGTCCTTCTGACAAGGAAGACCATGTCCTTCTGCTCCCACATAAACAAGAACCAATGAAAGGTATAAATTAATTGATGCTTGCTTTATTTTAAAATACTTCTATCCCACATTTCTCCCCTCCCAATAGGGAGGTGCCCGGGGCATCTCTCAAAAACATTTTAAAGCAACAGTAATAACACAAAATTTAAAAAAATTACAGCAACTACAACAAGGAGAGCAATAAAAAGCAAATCAAAAGCAAATCATCAGACAGTGGAAAACACAAGAAAACAACCAGGGAACAGACAAAAGTCTAGATCCCAAAAGCTGAAGAAAACAAGTTGTCAGTTGCCATCAAAAATAGGCAAAGAGGGAGCCAACGTAATCTCTAACAGTAATCACACACACAGGGTGTCACCTCGAAGAAGGTCCTCTCTTGAGTCACTACCAATTGAAATGTTATCAGTGGCAGAACCCACAGGAGGCCCTCCTAGCTGAACTCAGGGGGCAAACATCCCTTTGGGCGCTCAAACCCCTCCTCGAGCCAGGTGCTGAATGAGGTAGTTACGCCGCTGCTTCCTGGGCATCCAGAAGCAAAGCTGAGTCCAAATACACCCGAAGCTATGAACCTGAGTCTTTAAGGGGAGTAAAACCCCATCCAGAATAGGCGGACAATCCATCACTCGACTCACTGGTCCCTTGACTGAAAGCACCTTTGTCTCATCCAGATTTAAGTTCAACTTGCTCACTCTCCTTCAGCCCACTTACTCTAAGCAGAAGCTGATCCTTTTAATCAGTGGGGGGCATCATCACATCCGGCAGTTACTGCATCTACTTTAAAGTGAAGAAAACGCTGGCAGTGATTTGAAGAGGAAGCATCAATGTTCTGCAGATCCATTTATCGCTTTAAATTTGGATCCAAAGAACAGCGAGCAAAAGGAGAAAAGGCCTTCGGTGCTATTCCTTGAGCTCCTGCACAAGCCCTAGAAGAAGAGTTCTCGCAGCGCAGAGCCACAATGTTCTGGGTGCTGCATTACCAGGCTTACCAGATCTCCAACCGGGACAGAGTGCTAGACCTTTAGGAGAAGGAATGTGGGCAGGTGTAGCTTGTTAAACCTTGGAGCACAATCCTAGGCATGTCTACTCAGAAGCAAGCTCCACTGAACACAATGGGGCTTGCTTCTAAGTAGACATGCCTAGGATTGTGCTCTAGGACTTAACAAGCTACACCTGCCCACATTCCTTCTCCTAAAGGTCTAGCGCTCTGTCCCGGTTGGAGATCTGGTAAGCCTATGCATTACAGTAATTGGAAATGTGGTGATTAGGGAAGACAGGCTGTTGCATGCCAACTCTCATGGACCATGGAAAGTTTTTGAAAAGTGTTTGGGCAAGTCTTGTGCAAGAACCTGAGCCAACTAAAGAACCCCTCTGGACTGTGGGTCATTTTTCTTGCGCAAAACAACAACAAAAGCAAAACTATTGTCATACCTGACAATGAGAATTAAGTTGGAATGAGAATTAGAATGAGAATTAAGTTGTTCACAACACAGCCCTTAAACCAAGAGCAGGAACTACAAAGAATGGCCTTATCGGCCACCTAGAGCCATAGCTTTTGTCTACTCACCCATATACGGCTTTGTGCCAGCAATGCTGGTAACTTGCGTGTCCTTAGTTAGTACTGTGGCGATATTGAAGTCTGTGATGTGCACATGCCCTAAGAGAGGTGGAAAGAAAGAAATGCAAGGCGGTTCATACTTTGAGCTAATGCTCTATTCCGGAATGGTGATTAGACATTATGGCCACCTATGCTATTCTGAATTCAAAGCATCATCAATAATTACAAGAGAGCGGGAAAACAAGGAGAGTTATCAGCAGTATTTATCATTTTTACAACGTCGTTTAAAGCTATCGCTTTCTTCATTTTTCCCGTTAAACATCATGGCCTCAATCCAATAAAGCCGCCTTGGATGTACAATATAGAAGGCAAGATACAGAATACAATACAGAACGGCAAGGCACATCTTACAATACATAAAGGTCTGCATAATGTGCACAAGGAATTATTGGTTAGCAATCCTGCCAGATTGCCAAGTCTTAAAGTGCCGTGGCTGTTTTAGCTGGGGCAATGCTAGACCTGAAGCTGCAAAGTAAACTCCCCATGGTCACAGGGGCTGCTGGATACTGGTGTCTGCTGCTGATCCAAAACTCAAGGCTGAAATCTTTAATCTGAAAGAGTTATGTGCTTTCAGTTTGGGAGCCTTTGGGAAAGCAGGCTCAAGTTTCTGGTTAGCGCTCCTGGTAACCAGAATCTGAATTGTTTCATTCTAAACTTGAAAAAGTACTAGGCCCAAATACGTAGAGCCTGAGCCTGAGAACCATAGAAGCAACTCAAAAGTTACAGATAAGAAAAAGAAAGAAAATCCCCAATCACATGTGAGGTTGAATGCATTGAGAACAAATGAGAATAATAAGGCATCTGATGAAATAGGCTTTAGTCCATAGAAGCTTACACTGTACTTTAATAAATGTGCAGATTTTCAAGGTGCCACAGACTCTGTGTTGTTTTTAATGCAGCAGACAGGCAGCGCAATCCTATCCAGCACCGGTGCAGCGTGAGCACCAGACCCACGCAGTACCCAGTGCTGGAGTGGGATGGGGGTCTCCTTGGAGTAAGGGGACGTTTGTCCCCTTATCCTGAGTAATGGCCCAGCCTCCGCTATGGGGAGGCTGACCCGAGAAACCCCCTATCAGGGCTGGAGGTCTGGGAGGAGAGTATATGGCGTCCGATGAGGACACCAATCCCACCCCCTCCCAGGTCCTATCTACTTCCTCTCTGTCCAGTTACGTCCCTCCCCCAGCCCCAGAGCTGCTCAGTGCAGAACTTACCTGCTCTGTGGTGCAGGGCGCTGGATTTGGTGGAGGCGGTGGCGGCACAGGCCTTGGCGCCGGCTACTCTCAAGGTATTGCAAACATGCTTTGCGGCACATTCGCAACACCCAGCACCAGTGCTGAGACTTCAGCGCTAGTGCTGTGAGGGGACAGGATTGCATCATAACACAGCTATCCCTTTGGAAGCTGGCCCAAGACATTCTGCTGAAGGATGAGGCAGAGCGGTATTAAAGCAGCCAATTTCTCCACTCCGTAAATCTGTCACTCTACACATGTTTCAGCTTGCCTCATCGATTGGTCGGCCCTAAGCAAAGAGAGTCATGAACTGCTGCTACAATAGGATAGACATTTGCTGGAGGAAGTACAGTTTGAGACTTTCCCCCCACTTTCCCCTCCACCATTCTTCCCTGTTGCTTCAGCTCATTCATGCTTCTTTCTCGCCTTCCTTTCTCAAGCAGAATACAAGCGATATATGAGGAAGCGGTTGGGCCCCTTTGCTAATACTACTTAGACTTAGAGCTAGAACAAGTGTTATTTTTAGCATATGGTTTTGCTGTTTTGGGTGGCGCAGTGGGTTAAACCGCTGAACCATGAGCTGTCGATCGAAAGGTCGGCAGTTCGAATCCGCAACGGGGTGAGCTCTCATTGCTTGGCCAGCTACTGTCAAACTAGCAGTTCCAAAGCATGTTAATGCGAGTAGATAAATAGGTACCGCTTGCGGGAAGGTAAACAGCGCTCTGTGTTCCAGCGCTGCGGCAAGGAGAGTCATGCCGGCCACATGACCACGGAGGCGTCTTCGGACAACGCTGGCTCTTCAGCTTTGAAATGGGGATGAGCACCACACCCTAGAGTCGGACACGACTGGACTTAATTGTCAGGGGTCACCTTTACCTTTGCTGTTTTCACCTGGTTTTTATGGTTGTATGAATGCAAGTTCTTGTGGATATTTTCATCCATGGCTGGTTTTTCTATGCAGCTGACAGGGTTCCTTCCTCTCCCACCCAAACCGTGATTCCAGTCTTTCCTGCTCAATTCAACTGATAGGATAATGCATTATGCATCGTGTGCGTGTTCAAAAGCTGACCTGAATACTACCGCGATATGACTGGCACCGACAAGGGTGTGACCTGACTGAGATTTCCCACAGGAGAACAACTCCATTCTTTGAACGTTGGAGTGTGCTTTCAAGTGGAAAACCACCACAAAAAAGGTCCCAAGTGAGTAAACTCCCACACAGTAATTGAAAACTTGTTCTGACTCTTAGTATCTTCTGCCTGAATCCTGACAGTGCCTAGGAGAAACCATCTTGACTGGCCAGCAAAACAGACCAAACAGTTGAGAAGCAAAGAGAGTGAGCCACCTGCTCATATACAGTTTAATAATGCTGCTGAATCCCAGCTAGCAACCAAGATAGGCAACACGGTTACGAACTATACTCTGCCACAGGCCTCAGCAGCTGGGGTAGGCAATGAGGCTTTTTGGATGGGCATTTGCCCACCTCTGCCCCCATGTGGTGCTGCTAATGCCTTTGCAATAGAAGGGTCTAGTGGACTCTGTGCTCCACAGGACAGTCTGTCTAGTTCCAGACAGAAAAAAAGGCTTAAAAGACTATTGTCCCTCACAGCCTGCTGACTACGCTACTGGAAAAACATGAATGACGATGCCAGAGTAACTCTGCCCCCCAATAAGTGATTGGGGAGACAGCACACGTGTGGCCTCAACAGTCGTAGACAATCAGGCACCCTGTCACTCCCTCCTCTCACTCCACAGAGTTTTTAAAAAAGCAACAGCACAGAATGACTCCTCCGAGAACTCGTAAAAGAGGAAGCCGTGAAAGACCAATACAATATGCCTTCCTTGCGTCTCTTTTCATTTCCTTTACTGTATATTGCTCTCAGCTCCTTGCAGGAAATCACATTCATAAAATAATCCATTATAGATGCCATTATTTTTATTCAACTTTCGATATTTTTGGCAGAAAACAAGGGGTAGGGGAGATTGTGCCTTGGCTGTATAATTTACCAGAAGTAATTATTTAAATGCAATCCCAGCTTTCTTAGAAAATAAAATTTAATTGGCACACTGAACTGAAAGATCTATTAGAAACCCAAGAAAATTTCAAAGAACGTCCTACAGTATACTGTCTATACAGTAGACACACTTGTCAAATTCTAAGAATGCAACCATTCTATCAGACTGTATGAGAGCATGACACTGAAGATGTCCCTCAAGGGTTAAATAAGTTTCAAAATGTTTAACTGGCTTCACTTCCAACCAAATCATAGTTCTATGAAGTGGCTACAGATATTGTTTATTATTAGTCACATTGGTATCCTGCCCTTTCTCCAAAGAGCTCAGGGCACCGTACATGAAACTATCCCATTTTTATCTATGTAACTATGAAACATGAAACTATCCCATTTTTATCTATGAGCAAACTAGAGAATAATTTGCTTAAGGTTATCCAGCAACTTCAAGGCTGAGCAGAAATTTGAACTCAGAGCTCCATGGCCCACGTTCTACACGCTATCTGCTGCATGACATATGTCATGTCCAAAGCAAAGTGCTGAGCATTTCCAAAAAAACTACAACTTTACCGGGATCCTTTGAGAGAAGCCACAGAACAGCTTCAAACGCAGTTCATATGGAGCTCTTTCAAACAGTGAGACAACAGATGGTACAAAGCTGCATCTGTACTTTCATTTGCTATGGTTACTGTCCAATAATATGAAGTAGTTTGGAGGCAACATGAATGGGGTAGCTGTGGATTTTAAGGAAGCACGAGTACAGCAGGTTTTGATGGCTACAGCTGCTGTTCCAGAGCTTCAGCACTAGAGTTCCATTATTGTGGAGGGACGTTCTGGGACCAACTCGCATTCCAGTGGTGCAGCATGCTTTAGGGCAGTCACAAAAGGCAATGTGCCATTCCACGCAGCCAGGTCACTGCCTCAAGTGGCCGTGCATTAGTGGCCCCCGGGAAAAGCACCAGTGCCAGTAAGTCGGGGGGGTGGGGTGGTTTGACAAATTTGAGTGACAGCAATCACTAGTGAGTAGCGTATATCCAAAGCTGGAGAATTTTATATCTAGACATTCTCACAATTGATCCAAGATCACCAGCATTTGTATGTCATTGTTAAGAAATCATCATGTTTTGAACATTTGCCATTAACAGGTATATTGCAAGAATTAATTAAACTAATATTTGTTAAGCAAATGTAAAGATGATTTTGAACCAGTAGAATTTAAGGGTGCAATTCTTTCCAGTTAGGCTAGTTGAAAATCCCACTGTCTAGCCTCTTCTGATCCCCATACAGTTGGGCATAAACCTAGATTGAGCAACAGATTTAGGTAGAGTTGAAACATCATCCCCAAGGAGGGGGAAGCCACTGGAAAACAAGCAGAAAGTTAACTGTCTAAATATAGATACTGATGTTGCAAAAACAATGGCTCGGAGAAAAACTAAAAACAAAAATTGAACTATAGGTAAAAGGCTCTTTGCACGCATGAATGAAATCACACACCTCTCCTGCCATGGCTGGAGAAACACACAGAGAGAAGAGGAAATAGTTTAAAGGACACCGATTTCAAGGACACACAAAGAAAAAAAAAACAATTCCAAATACATTTTAACACCACTGCATAAACCACATTACAAATTGAAAAGGCTTTGAATCTGTTCTTTTTTTCAACAAAGGTTCCCTTGATTCCATGCCGATGACCATAACAGAACTATGATAGTGGTGTATCATCCAGCAACTGTAAGTACTAGATACTTAATATCAAATGAAAGTAAGGATCTCTACTCTAGAAAGACGTCGCCCACCCAGCGGATCATGAGGTCGTGACCATGTACACCGCCTTGAATACAGTCGGAGTAGAAATCCAATGACCAGAAAGGCAGTATATAAATACTGTATATTATATTATAATTATTATTATTATTATTATTATTATTATTATTATTATAATTAAGGTTGAACATCACTACTCTAGAACATCGGCTCTCAAATTGGTGGGTTGCGACCCACAAGGAGAACTGGATGCTGTCCCCTGCCAGCTCTGTGGTGATTACGATCACTTCCAGATTTTGGACGAAAACCGGAAGTGGTCGTAATCGCTGCTCTACGGCGATCTACAGCTCGAGGAAGCCCACACAGGTGGCCACGGGACTTCCGGTAAGTATTTAAACTACATTTTTCCCCGGTGGCAACGGTGATCGCCGGGATTACCACCGCCGCGGTCCCTGTCCCCACAAACACTCCACGCCTTGCAGGGAGAACTTTGAGAATCAATGTTCTAGAATAGATCAACCTTTCAAAATGAATGCTTCTAGTTAGCCCTTTAATGGTTGCATAGGTGAGGGCATTTCAGCAGGTGCAGCTGCTTTAGCAGCACCATCAGCACTTGCAGCTGCCAAGATTCTGTCTTCTACACAACTCTTAAGAACGCAGAGGCCCTAATGGTGGAAGGTTGGCCAGAAGACATAATTTGAAGACATAATTTTCTCTTCACCTTGTAGAGAAAAAGTGAGAAATGTATTCTGGTATACACATAATGTGACAGCAACATGGAAATTAAGGCACTTCTGATGAACTTTTATGAAAGTACCTAACCTGCTTTCATGTGAAAAATGGCATGTATTCTCTGACACTATGAATGGCTAAGGCTGCAATCTAATGCACACTTACCTGGGAGTTAGCCCTACCTAATGTAATGGGGCTTACTTCCGTGTAGGCATGCATAGGATTCCATAGTTAGGCTATGATCCTATCCTTACCTGGGAGTAAGCTCAGCTGAATTTGGTGGGGATAGCTAACATGCATAGGATTGGGCTGTATCAAACTTTTGCACAAACCTTTGGATAATTAAAAAAAAGAGATTGAGAATGAAACAGCCAATATTATTATGCCATTGTACAAATTGGTGGTAAGGCCACATCTGGAGTATTGCGCCCAGTTCTGGTCATCACATCTCAAAAGGAATACTGTATAGTGGAACTGGGAAAGGTGAAAAAGAGAGCGACCAACAGTATTAGTGGGCTGGGGCACCTCCCTTATGAGGAAATGCTACAGCGTTTAGGGCCATCACTCTAGAAAGAAGGCACCTGAGGGAGGGGGATGTTCTTTTCTCAACAACACCAGAACCAGGGGAGTTCTACTAAACTGAGTGGTGGGAGAGTTAAAACAGACAAAAGAACCCAGTGAGAAATTAATCTATGGAACTCCTTGCCACAGGATGTTGTCATGGCACCCAGCCTAGATGCCTTTAAAAGGGCATTGCGCAGATTTATGGAGGAAAAGTCCATCACAGGTTACAAGCCTTTATGACTATATGCAACCTCCAGGTTTTAGAGGTAGCCTATCTCTAAATGCCAGATGCAAGGGAGTGACAACAGGAAACAGGTTAACTTGTTGGCTGTGTGCTCCCTGACACATCTGGTGGGCCACTGTGTGATACAGGAAGCTGGACTAGATGGGCCTTTGCCTGATCCAGCAGGGCTCTTCTTACATATCTAGAAAAACAACATACAGACCCTCTGTGCAATCCAATATTCCAAATATGTGTTCAGTCTCCTCTAAGCGTATTTCCTTCTAATCTCCTATAAGCACAACCATTTTATCTTGGAATTTGCCTGATAGAGCCTTCCTCAAAAGCACCAAATATGAACAAGTTCTCCTGAAGAGGAAAGCTAGATTGCTGCACACTTATATAAACTTACTGTGTTACCTTATATGGAGCTGCATTATAATTTGTAAATGAAGAATCCCCGCAAAATACAAAGATAACTGTGGAAATCTTTGACACACCCCTCCATTCAGTAGAAACAAAGAGCTGAACATAGGTTTTTGCCTCAACTCATTTTCCATCTAACAACAATATGACACTGTATAACCTCCAATGATTGCCCTGATGTCTACGTCTTATTTATGCCTTTTCAGACACCTTTTCCTATGTGGTTGAATGTGTGTGCATGTTACTGTAGTTTGAAACAACAGGCACTTACCCTGCTCATCCATCAAGAGGTTATCAGGCTTTATGTCCCTAAAATAAAAGTTAGAAAGAGAAGGAAAAGATATTAAGTGAGAATAAAGTCAATGATGCAACTGTAAAAACCTACTGCATGAGAGCACATTCCAAATTGTTCTCGATAAGCTAAAGTATTACAGCATTTCTGCTACATGCTGCCCAGTGACTATAATCTTACCTGTACTTAAGAATGAGTAAAATGAACAAAAACGACAGCAAGCCCCAATCCATGCTAGAGACAGATTCAATTAAATCCTGTCCTTTATATTTCTAAATGGAGATTGGCATTGCTTCTTCGATCCACTATATCTTGGCACAACCTACCCTACCTTACCTGCAAAGAACTTCCACAATAACCACTTTTAGCTTGTAATATACTGCAGACAAGGATTCCTGCTATGTCCTCTATCAGTAACATCTTCTCCTCCCTACCCCATTTCCCCCTTCCCCCCCCAACACTGAGCCTGCTGAAGAATTCTGTGAAACTCAAAAGCTATCAAACTGCTTTCCTGTTTTCAGATACAAATTAGTGCTAGTGAAATCATATACTCATCATGTACTTCATGTGAATAGTCAAGAGTACCTACAGCACCAATATTTTATGAGGTAAGTAAGGCTACAGTGTTTGGTGCTCTTCTGTCTAGAAAGAAGGCACCGGGGGGGGGGGGGGAATATGACTGAGACATATACAATTATGTATGGGATGGATAGAGGACAGTTCTTTTCCCTACCATACAACACCAGGTCATCCACTAAAATTGACTGGCGGGAGAACAGACAAAAGGAAATATTTCTTTACCCAGTGAATAATTAATCTGTAGAACTCCTTGCCACAGAATGTTGCGATGGCACCTGGCCTAGATGGCTTTAAAAGGGCATTGCACAGATTCATGGAGGAAAAGTCCATCACAGGTTACAAGTCATGATGACTATATGCAACCTCCAGGTTTTAGAGGTAGCCTATCTCTAAATGCCAGATGCAAGGGAGTGGCAACAAGATACAGGTATCAGGCGCGTCGCTATTGCGAAGCGCGGGGGCGGACTGCCGGAGGGTGATGCGCGGGGCGGACTGCCGGAGGGTGACGCGCGCACCCACGCACGCGTCACCTCCCCTGCGCGCGTCGGCCTCCGGAGGCTCCGCTCCGAGGCCGGGAGAAGGCCTTGGAGCGACCTCCCCGGCTAACGCACCAGGGCCTTCTGACGAAGGCCCACTGCGTCACAACGTAATTTATAATGTTTTTCACGCATGCGCAAACCGTTCCTGAGGGAAAAGGGCAGCCCTTTTCCCTCAGGAACGGTCTGCGCATGCGCGAAAAACATTATAAATTCCGTTGTGACGCAGTGGGCCTCGTCAGAAGGCCCAGGACAGCCGGCCAGGGAAGACGTCCCCGGAGCCAGCTGCAACGAGTGGGGGGCAGATTCTGGGGGGGCAGATTCTGGGGCACCCGGGGCAGCGTCCCGTCGGGTCGCCCCCCCAAATCGCGACGGGACCTGGCGGCCGCGACGAATTATCATCTAGGGGCTGGGTCATTAGAGTGACGCGTGCGCCTCTGCTTTGGGGCGGCGCACGCCCTTGTGACGCCTCTGACAGGTATCATATTGTCTTGAGTGCTCCCTGAGGCATCTGGAGGGTCACTGGACTAGATGGGTCCTTAGTCTGATTCTTGTTTCTAAATTCTTATTTTGCATTCATAAATAGCATGCATTAGAATTCTTACTTTGGTCCAATGCAAAAGCTACTAACTACAAGAGGAAGTAGCTGAAAAATGCTCCCACATGGTAGCAAACCATGCAGTGGTTGCTAACACTTGGGTGTGGCACAATTCAGCCAACTGTGTTGAATGTTTCCATACCAGCTGTCTGTCACCAGGGAAGCATGGCAACAGCACAGAGATGTTCCAACCAATTGGATTGGCTCATGGGAAGCCTAACGGAGATATTACTCCCCCACTCCAATATTAAGGGCTACTACCAGGCTTTAGGGCTTGCAGATATTATGGAATGGCATATCCCACAATAAATATATTTATTTATTTTATTTAAAAAAATTATACCCCACCTTATCCCATGCCAAAGCGGCTTACAAAATCAAAGATAAAATATACATAATTTAAAACAATACATAAAATAAATTAACAACAATAAATTAACAACAATAAATGCTAACATCAGAATGGAGAAATCTTTCTGTGCTATTAAAATACAAACTGGTACTGGGACAAAAAGGTGCAAGATAATCCAATCTAAGTTGTGCACTTTCAGTATGGGACAAGTTCAGGTTAAGTTCATTCTTATTGCAAGCATTTTTTTTAATAATGCAGAAATTAAGGTAAAAACATATAGGTCAATATTAAGCTAAAATGTACTGGGCGATATTCAGCTTTGGGAAGAGCATGACACAGAGACGAAATTGAATGCAAAAGAGTATTAAGATCATATGAGAAACAAGTTGTAGACCACCTTTATTTCCATACTTTTTCAGATATGACTTATATACACATTTCTAAAGAAAATATGGTTCAGTAAGAGGGGGAAAAACAGGACTTGAAACGCTAGTCTTGAATAAAACCCTGAAGAATAACTAAAGAAGTGGTGGGACATTATTATGGCTACTAACCACAATGCCTATCAGGGAAGATGGGAATAGATATTGGGAATTACTATCTCCAGTTAAACTTAAACTATTGCAAGATACCACCAAAACCACACTATATTAAGTGGAACTGGCTTGAAGATAAATATGAAACAAAAGGATGGAAAACACAACACCTTACAACTGTTTAATCATCCTGGTTGTAAGAACAGGGTAGCTAAAGAGCCTTAAGAGTTGAATAAAATAATATTGATAATGAACTCCAAGACATTTCATACATTATAGATTACAATAAAACACTAAGAACACTTTTTCCTTCTCTTTTCAGTTTTCCATATTTTTGTAACTATACTATAGTTTTCAATAGAAAGTCCTTTCCTACAGAAAGTCCTTCACTTTTTATTGTCCTAGATGATGGGCTATCTTAATTTCAAAGCGTTTTCAGGAAATGAAATCCAATTGCACCACTTTCTTTTCTGGAACAAATGCAGCAGGAAGCACAACTTCCATTGGCTTTGACTGCCCAAGCTATTTGCCTTAATGCATCAGACTTCTTTACCCCAAAGCAAAGTACCCTTGGGGAAGCATTTAGGACATGCTTAGTCCACTGAAGGTACTTTCACAATAATGGATAAAAAGCTGCCTTCTCTCATGTAAGGCGCAATTGCAGGAAGAACATAATGGCAAAAAAGCTCTGTTTATTTTTGAACGTATTGATCGGCCTACACCTGGCCTCCTTCATGGTGACAAAATCAAGAGTAGAAAAAACTAATCCGCGTTCCCACAAAATGTCTTTTACGTTTCTTTTCACTTGGATGCTTGAGTGACATATGTCACTAAGTAGATCTCAGAAAACTAACAGCCTGACCCCAAGGATCCACTCTAGATGCTACATCACAAGCAGAAAGCTTCAACAAAGAGAAGCTAGCATTTTCAATCCCTTTTATCATCCTCTCAATTCAGATTGGAGGGGAAAAAAATATGATGGCCAAAAATAAATGTTTCATTAACTATGTGATCTTTAGGCTGGTTATGGAAGATATTTTCCTTCCCTGGACAAATACATTACTGTGTGCTACTTTGTAGCATGATTTTTATAGAAAAGTGTCATATTTGTTTACAACAACAAATGGTTTGTTTGGGGTTTTTTTGAGCATCTTTGCTTATTGGGAACTAAAAAAAACCCAAAGGCTTTTGGGGTTACCTTTGTGGCTAGAGACAGACATTAACTTTAGTGCTCTGAAAACTAATGTCTGTCTCTAGCCTCAAAGGTAACATTTACCCTTTTCAGAGAGACTCCCGAAGAATGTTGTACTGTATTCCTTTATTATTTATTTCATTTCTATCCTGTCTTTCAACAGTAACTGTAAAGCACCTTACAGAAAACTGGCCAACAATAACAAATACAAAAGGCAAGAGAAAATCCTGCCAGTAAATTTCCCCTCTCGCCACTTTGTAGTGAAAGAGAATCAGTACAATCAACTAAAAAGGAAAAGAGAAAAACATTATATAGGTTGAGTATCCCTTATGGGAAGTTGTCTGGATTTCGGATTTGCCTGGATTTTGGAATATTTGCATAAATATAATGAGATATCCAAGTCTAAACACAAAATTAGTTTGTTTCATATTCACCTTATACAAATAGCCTGGAGGTAATTTTATATACTATTTTTAATAATTTTGTGCCCCAGCATGCCTTGCGCTGTATAAATAGCCCAATAAATCTCTTGAGGGAGGGTATTCCAGACAAAAATGCACCTATGACCTCAAAATATGGCTACAGTTTGTGTAGTCACTTTACCAAAATGTACTGCTCATGTGTAGCCAACCAAGGTTGCAAAACCATTTCAGACTCTGGTATGAGGGGTCAGTGATGGAAAGAACAGGTTCTAGATTTATTGATAAGCAGACTACGTATCTGCTCCGGGGCCTCAAAATTACTGAAGCCTGGTGCAAAAATGCAGCTAAAGCAATCCTCATTTAATTAATGAATGCTTACAGGCAAACAGGATGCTCACCAGATGGTGGAAATCTGTATGGAGACAAGATTTTTAAAAAATGGGCTGTAGTAGAGTGTAGGGGGGGGCATCCTCCCAACTACCTTTCCCAGCTGGCTTTGCTTCACTCGACCCCTACTTCCTCCTTCTCTATCCCCTGCTGATTCTTATATGCCCACATTTATTTTCAACAGTGCTTGAATTACAAGGAGGCCGAGTCCCCTTATCCTTTGCAACGTCCTGCACTGGGCTGGCCCAAAACTTCCTGCCGCCTGATGTAGTGTGCCAAATTCAGCCCCCCTTACCTGGTGACGTGCCAGCCTTTGCTCCTCCAACACTCTAGTCCACCTTCTTTCCCCCACACTTCCACTCTTCTTTTCCAATTCAGGAAGTGGGAGGAGCCTGCAAGAAGTCTCCTCCCACTTCCCCAGGCAAGCAATCTCCTCCCACCTCAGGCAGCAGTATGCAAGTAGCCTGCTGCCTGAGGAGACTGCTTCAGTTGGCCTCATGGATGGGCTGGCCCTGATCCCCCAGCTACTTTTTTTAGAAGGTAACAAAGGGGCCATGATTTGGCTAAAACTGGGCAGAATCATGGGGTGGGGTCTGTAGATTTCATTAAGGGCCCCCTATTTTCTCCTCAATAATTCTAACACTAAAAATGTGTTTTCCCATTTTAAATGTTGCCGTCACTTTTTGAAATTAAGGACATCTAGCACAGCCTGCTGCTGTAGCTCTCTGGAAAAAGTCCGCGGATGAGGGACGAAACGTCGAGTCTTCTTTTGTGATTTTACCTGTTTTTTATGTTTTTAAACTTGTTCTTAACTTAGTTTTGGATGTGTTTTTAAATATATATTTGCAGCTTTTATCCTTTACATGGCTCTAGAACCCATATATCTGATTTCGTTATAATTCTAACACTGTTCTTGTCCCTTTGCCTCCTGTCCTTTACATGCCCTCTCTCCTAGCATCTGGGTGCCACAGCCTAAACATGGGGGGGGGGATGGTCTTCAGATTTTGAGATAACTTGTTGGGGAAATTTTGGTGTACCTCATAATGACCAGAAAGATTCTTTCAGAATGCTAATCTGTTTACTCAGTTCTAGAAGCTGTTACACTCATAGGGTCATATGGGCACATCTGAAAACAATCCAAGGAGACAACACTCCCTACAACCCTGGCTGTTGTAGCTGTGGCATCAGCAGTACCGCCCAAGTCAAGACTGACAACAGCGACAGTCTCTCACATGGCATCTAGAGTGAACAACTGGTCATTGACAGAGTCCACATCTTCCATCCGCGTTCATTTTACAAGAATGAGCAGAGATTTTACCTCTGAAAAACTGCCATTCCTGCCTTAAGCAAGGCTTCCCTTCTCCTTGATTATACTCACAGGGTTATCAATCCACTGAAGCAAGGCTGGACTTAGTGCCACCTTAGCAGTGAGAAAGAAGTCACTTGAATTGTTTCACAGAAATAATCATCGGTATGCAGTTTGAGTGGTGGCTTTATTAATTTTGAATTTTCCAATTAAAACCAGGACGACTGACATTATTATAATCGCAATCATATGAACTACTAGAACCGTCACACATAAACAAATGGACCACAGAAGTAACTTTGAAATGAAGCATTTTGGGGCATAACACAATCTGGTCAGCGTTACTCAGCATAATTACAGTGCCGAGTCATCAAAATGTAATAGATATTGTATTAAAATACGCAGTCAGAACTTTGGAGGATCAAAGAGACTTCTAATCTTAGAGATTAGGCCCTTGGAAAGCCTAATTTCAGAAGTGACATTTTTGAATTTTATAATGTACTTTTTAAACACTTGTAAACAACAATATTAGTAACAATAAAATGAACCGTTAGTACACATAGTCCCTTTCGGACCATTGTCTTTTGCATTTCAGAGCGTACAGAAGATCATACTGTAAGACCCTGAATGCATTCAGTTCAACGTTTTATGTAGTACAGCACCACCCACCACACTATACATCAAAAACTGTAGACATTTTTGTACCATACTTTAATGATGTTTAAAGAATTAGCTTTCCAAATGTTTTGCAACCTCTGTTCTAGTCACAGTTAGTGACAACGTGATTACATTTTTCCAGGGAAGATCTTGCATGAAAATATACTATAGTTTACATAACATGCCAACTGTCGTAACAGTTGTCTGGGTTAATCATTTAAAACCCACAAATATCCTATCCAAGAACACTTGAGATTTTTGACAGATTTTGGTCTCAATAGCAGGAGATTTCATGTGTCAGTTGGGAAGACCAATTTTCCAAAACAGCAGACAGAAGTGAACATTCCTTCCTTTTTTGCTTGAACAAAGAGACAACTGATACGCCTGCTCTATACACATGATTGACTTTACAAGACATTACCTGAGCTTAATGGGCTACTTACATTGCTTCCTAGCACCTGCCATGAGACTTAGCCAAGTGCCTTGTAATTTAATACAGAGGACAGTCAACAGGAAAACACCACACAAGCATATTGACACCCCTTCACTGCCAAAAGGGGAGGGGGTACAGTGCTTTCGACATCACCATTGTATCAGTGATTGCACAAGCAAGAGCACTGTGGCCACAAAAGTCAGAATCTACGGTCTCTAGGGTGCCCAGGTGGCATAGCAATCTTCCTGCCACTTCAGCCGATTGCAAGTCTGCTGATATTTCAAAAAACACGAGACTGACTCACTGTTATCCCCACAGGACTTTGTTCCTACAAAGTAAACAGTTGTCTGCACATCCCCTGAGGATGCCAAGTACAGATGTTGTATTCTACAGTGAAGGTGCTCTTTTATCAATTTAATGCCACCTCCTTTGGGAACAGTGTTAATTATAAGACTAGCAAAACCTTCCAGGTGGCCAAAGCTATTTCATCATGTTACATTTATCTCATTTATATAACCTGTTTTCCACATTGTGACAAGGCTTCTGAAACTTAAGGTTTGCAATTCCCTGACTCCGCCAGTGACTTTTGCAGTGCAGCAATTTTAACCTAGTGTCCAAGATCACATACAGTCCAACAAAAGTTAACTGAAATAGACTTAAGCATTTTTAATACTATGTTGGATTGTGCCCTCCCCGGAAAAAGTAATGTTGCTGGGCACCCCCCCCCCAAAAAAGGCTTAATCAGTTGAATGTTTCCCTAACATGCTGAAACCTGTTTACATAATTTGGAGGGGGGGGAGCCTTGCCATGGATTAATGCACATGTACCGGGGAGTGATTAATTAGCATAAATCCCTATATTTACAATTTTTACTGTTAACCAGTACAGTATTCATATATTGCCCTGGTAAATTAAGGGCAAATAAAATAATATTACACTGGAGTGAAGAAACTGGGAAATTTCACGCCAGCCCTGTTTCCACCAACTTCAAACAAGACAGCAACGTAGAAAGAAAGGAAAAGAAAATGGTAACAACTCACCATATGCTGTCCAAAGTTCACACATGATACTACTGTACAGGGTACGATATCGTAGAACTAACAGGTATGCACAAAACTAACACATAGCTTAAGGTGAAGACGGCCTGCCTAGAGATGGTCTAATGAGTGTACAAACTGCTTTCAGTGGTTAATACGAAAATGGTGAACAACCATAGTAAGCCAGTCACTGATGCTTTTCTGTCTCTTTGAAATTGCATCCTGCTGTTCACTTTTGAGAGCTTTGTAGGAAGTCGCATATCTGCCTACAAATTCAAAGAGCTATCATCTGCAGACGCAGAGAAAATTGCCTAAGGGCACTGTGCAATAGTATGCAAATTTAAGATGAAGCAGAAGATGTCCTCGTAGTAGCATATGTACTGTGGCACAAATAGTAGACAAACTACACATTGAAAAAAGGCACAAAGAGAGGGGTCGCAACTCGCAAGCACAGAAGAGGCACAAAAACAGGGAAACCACTCTGCCCATGAGCAATCAGATGTCAGAACCTCTGAATTACCCGTGAACATAGACTAAGCAGTTAAGGGATCAAAATATAACCAGTTTATTAAAACTCGCAAGGAAAAGGAACTAAACAAAATGGAATAAAAGGTGGTAGAAAAGTACAGTGTGTGATATAAAGGCTGATAATAAAGTGCCTGCACTTGGCTGGATAGACACAAAAGATAGCTCAACCAAACTGGATGCAATAACTAGGAATGCCCAGAAAAAGGAGCTGGCCCAGCAGCTGGGAAGCTACTCAAGAGCAAAGCATATAAACTCCAGGTTCCATTAGTCCCATCACTAAACTGGTAACGTTTGCAGGTTGGCTTGGAGTGAAAAGAGCCAACAAAACGAAATTAACTCCCTAAAATCATCTAGCTAGAAATACAGTCCCTATTGCTAGCTACTTATGTTGCCCAAGGAATTCTGCTCCCTGCACTTACGGGGACTTAGTAGGTGTGGCTTCCATGAAGCATCATGGTTCCAATGGCAGACCTGGAAAAAGGCACCCAAGCATCCCTGTACTTGAACTTTTAAAACCTAGGGTTAATGATACCATCAGGTTAACCGATTGCATGAATGGAACGCATCTGGCCATCCCATCCCACCCCCTCCCAGGTCAGGTGCCCAATTGGTAGGCGCATGCCAATCTCAGTGGAAGGCCAGACAGAGGACTCAATACACACCCAGTCACATGGCTGTCTGGGAATGGCATTTCAAAGTACAAAGGCTACTGCAGAAGCATGTCCCAGCAGCTTTTAAGCTGCTGGAGTAGTACAGAAGCTTCTGGGGGAGTAGAAGTGTCCAAAAATATGGGAAAATAGGCAAAACATTGGGGGGGGGGTTTGGGACATTCATTACAGGTTCCAATGGGAGCTTTTCTCCTGGGGCAAACAGCAGCTGCAGGGGAGGGGGGACTGTTCTGGATTAGGGCTGAGATAGAGGACTTAAGCAGCAGTTCTAGTCCAGATTGGTCCCTGTGTGCTATTAACATTAGAAAAATCCAACATGCAGTTCCCATTTATGCAATAGGTATATTATCTAGTTTGTCTCTAAGCAAAGTCAAGGATGTGGGGGAGAGATGTGGTAGGTGGTCTACTGTCCCTCTTTCTGCTGTTCTAAACAATATGCCGGTGCTCTTTGTTTACCTCCACATATTCTATTCCAAGTATGAAGCAGGACTCTTTATTTTGCTTCCAAGTCTTGAAACCTTGGCAGCTGTGCACTTGAAACAAAGCACCTTCCCTTAAAATTCTAAAGTTTAGACTTAGCTAGAAGGAAATGAAATTGCCTCATAAATCAGAAGAAGTAACATCTACGCTTCAGTCTGGTTTAAGCTGTGTATTCCTTCTCCAGTGCTCTCAATACAGGGCAGGGGGAGGATTCTCAGTATTGGGTAAGGAATGGAAAACAATTCCAACTTTCATTTTTCCACCATCTTCCATATTCAGAAGCAACTACCAGCTCAAATGTTCTGGGGCTGCGTGTGTGGCTGAGCCTGTCTCTCCACCCTATAGCCATTACCAATGCTTGAAAACAGACTATAAGAGCAGCTTTGGACATCCTTACAAGGGACAGGAGGCGGCAACATCAAGCCCCTACCTGAGGCCTCTGCCTTGGTTGAATTTCCTGACGGGCTTGTTCACTGCTATATGCCTTGATGCTGGAAATAATATGGGGAGGATATCGGGTCCATGCCCTAATGGTTGCTGTAATGGGCAGAAGGAACTTCAGGGTTGGGAGGCAGCGAAGCCAGAGTGGTTACAGAGTTAAAGCCTTTCATCTCTTCCAGTCCCTCTCCAAGGAAACCCTAGTGGCCTTGCAACGTACAATTGAGTCTGAAGATGCAGATGCTAAGTGCCAGGTTGACCTATGAGAAAACCGCTGTCATTCATGAATTCATAATTCATGCCTTTAATCCACGATAATTGAGCCAATCAGACGAGATGGAATACTGTTAGTGGTAGGGCTGGCTGACCACAGAAATGGCATTTAGTCTGTGTTGGATGAGATTGCACTCACCCTCAAGGACCACATTCACAATTTAGGGGAGTTTATAGATCCAGTCCTGATTATGGATGCACAAATGGTACCTGTGGCACATAATGCTTTTCTCAGTGACCTGCCGTACCTCTTATTAGAAAGTGATCTGTACTGTGGTCCATGTAGAACTACTATAATGGGTTATACGGTCATACGGCACTTTTGTGACTCCTTTGTCCGGCGGAGTTAGAGCTCTACCAGCCTAAAGCTAGGCAGGATCAGGCTGCCTGTCTGCTAAACATCTCCTCTACTACATTTTATAAAGTGCAGACCTAGGATTTTATTTTACTTTTTAATATCCAGCTTGAAGAAGAGCTCTGGGAAACTTGAAAGCTTTGACATTTTAGCTGGTTTTAATAAACGTATTGACCTATCGTTATCTAGGAAAACTAAAAGGTCTTAGTGGACCTGTGAGCAGCAAAGGTATATGTATACTGTAGGAAACACATGGCAGTAAATAATATATTTCAAGACCAGAGCTTGGCTGTAACTAACCCAGGATTGATGGGACCCTATCACTGCAATTTACAGCAAAATGGTTGCACAAACAAATCAAAAATAGATTTGTTGGCCCTTAATTCAGCCAGAACATAATCCTATTTTAGTGCAAGAGTTCCTTTCAACCTATATTTTAGTTGTTAGACTGATTTGTTCCTACCCAGCATTTACTGAGAAGGCAGAGTGACATACTCCACTTTGCAGTGTGTTGTAAAATAATCTTTTGAGTATGAGGAGAAACGCAATGTCCTCCTTGGTGTTAGTTTATAAGTGGTGGTCAGTGTTGCCAGGTTACATTCTCTATAATGCAAGGATAAATCGACATTCTAGAAAGAGGGTCAGTAACTCAGAAAGACTGGAGCAAATAGGGATGCAAGACAATTTTGTAATATAGTGAAGACAATGGAGTAAACCTTTTAGAAGTCAGTAACTAACAGAGCAATCCCGCCTAAGATGTGGTGGCCGGCCAAAATGGCCGGCCGCTGCATCCTAAGCAGGATGTGGGTCGCACTGGTTCAGCCCGGGCTCACCTTGGGGGAAGGGGACGTGCATTTCCTTCCCCTGGTGTAAGTGCAGGGGGTTCCAAAGGGCCTTCTTGGATGCATGCCAGCTCTTTAGCTGGTGCGCATCCAGGGAGGCCGTGTAAGGCCAGCCTGGCCTGCGAAGGATATTGCATATCGGCGCAACCCAGCACCAATATCCCCGCCCCCTCCCAGGTCGGGCCAACCAATGGCCCACTCACTCGCCACCCCTGCCCGCCCTCCCACTGCCTGGCGCAGAACTTACCTGCATCAGTCGGCGCGGGTCCAGGACGGCAGTGGTGTGAGTGGTGCCGGCCTCCACGCCGGCACCGCTTACACTCAAGGTGCCACAAAAGTGCCTTATGGCACTTTTGCGATGCCTTTGGCCAGTGCAGCGCTCGCTCCACGAGCCTAAAATTATGATGGATCGGGCTGCCTGTTTCAGAATATATCCATAGCAGCAATTTTATTTCGTCAGCTGCCACCTTATGATAAATATTATTGACATACTCAAGAAGCAGATTACAGTATTTATCGGCGTATAAAACGCACCGGCGTATAAGACGCACCTTCCTTTTGGCCCTGGGTTTCAAGAAAAAAGATTTAAAGCATTTTTGGGCCACTTGGCCACTTACTGCTTGGCTGCTTAATTAGCTAATTTACATAAATTGCACAAAAATACCAGGATCTCTTTTAAAACACACAGCAATAAGACACATGAACAAAATGCACCAGAACATGAATCCCAAGTACAAAAAAAAAAAAAACCCAGATTCAACTTTTTTTCCCCACAACCCACCCATGCACAGTTTCCAAAGTAAAAAACATGTACCCCAAGTAAAAAAAAAACACCCAGACTCAACTCTTTTCCCCCACCCCACCCATGCACAGTTTCCAAAGTAAACATAAAAGTACAAAAAACAACAACAACCCCACACTCAACTCTTACCCCACCCACCTATGCAGTTTCCAAAGCCTCCCCAACTAGGCCCAGTTCAGAAGCTTACCGAAGCTGCATTCAATCCGAGGAGACCACGCCCTCTGCAGCTCAGCTGAACTTAACTGAGGAGCACAGCGCCCTCTGCTGGCTGTTGAGAAGCTCAACTCATGCACATGCATAAATTAAACCCGACAAACAGCTGTAGATCGGATAGATTAGTTAGGGAAGAAAGCACAAGGGAGCTCTCCGGCTCCGGAAAAACACGGTAAGCCCGAAAATGCTTTAAAACGGGCAAGGGGGGAAAAGGGATTTTTTAGTATTGGCGTATAAAACGCACCCTATTATTTTGGGTCACAAATGTAGACAAAAAAGTGCGTCTTATACGCCAATAAATACGGGTATTTCAGAACCAAAAAAGTTGCACATGATTCTGGTGTACCCACAGTGTTATGCATTTGTCGAGGATTTGTTTTCTGTCAACATTCCAAGAAGCAATTCACCTGCACATATTCATTGGGGGGGGGGGGATTGAGGCCTTCAAAACAAATTAAGTTCAAAACAATACTATGTTCCATGGAAGTCTGAATTCAGGCACTACGTTCTTCGCCCCACCCCCCACAACAGAGTCCTCCTTGTTCCCGAATGAGAACCAATTTTGTGTAATAATGAAGTGTAATTTTTTTCCTTATCTAATTTATGGCTTTGCCTGCATAGAAAAAGTAGGGAGTCAACAAGGGCCCAGGCACGGAATGTCATCACTCCTGAATGAAGTCTGTCTCTAGCTGCAAGTTCTTCCCCTTCCTTTACAGAACCATTCCCCCAATGTTGTTGTGTACCCTCTAACCACCACCCCTCCCTCTTCCCCCTTCCTTTCTTTGAAAAAGAGCAGGTAGAAATAATTTGATCTTAATCTTCTCATTACTGTTTTCCTTAGAAGACTTCCCATATGCCTTAGCAAGAGATGGTCAGGTAAGAAAAGTAATATTTTTGTCAAGCAATCAATAGCTCTGTATCTTGATCCAATAAAATTATCTTGATAGACACTGAAGCGATGTCTTAGTGCTGCTCTCAAACGGTCCAGTAACTCATTATAAAAAGGAGGCAACATACTACAGGCACCAACTTATATCTCCTTACATTTATCATGATGGCTTTTGCATCACTTGGTCACCCTATCCATCAACAGCAAGCTTATCAAGCGAACAATGCTAGGCATCTATGATAATGGCTGTCTGCCCTAACACAGTAAGCAATTTGGCCCTTATAGCTTCACAATCCAAAACAGTTAGAGATGTGGGCAAGAAAGCACTTCCTCCCTCCTCCTCAGCAAGAAGCCACAGGCATCATGATGTGTTTTAAGAACATGGAAATTATAGGACTATGTTGCAAGTATTCTTCCTGCTGGCAGTAATGTAAATGCAACCAATACAATCTGAATTCAATGCCCTCCTAGCTACATGCTGTTAATATTATTATTATTATTATTATTATTATAGCAGCACCATCAGTCCTTGCGTATGTACTCAACACACTCGCCAGACCTTTGCTACCTAATACAAAACGACCTTCTTCTGTGTCTCACCCAGTGTAATTCATCCTCATTCATTATTTGGTGGCTGTGTGAACAGGTGCAGAGCAGAAAAAGCGAAGCTTATACCTTCATTACCACACTGTTTTGTTTTGGAGGCTCCTCTGGTTACAGAAGCATGAAATAGGCAGTTGAATTTGTCCAGAGGCCGACAGTTAAACACATTACAAAGAAAAGAATGCTGTACATTTTTAAAAAGAAGGTCATATATGGCAAAGATCAGGGGGGGGGGGGGGGACACAAACACAGGAGCTATAATAAGACAACTGCAATCTTGTCCTAGAGTGTGTACAGAAGTTTCCAAATGAAAACTGCAAAAAGGCATATTCCAGGCCAAGTTCACTCGCCAGCTATCCTATATTTAGAAACTTCAGACAATGGTTTTAAACATCACGACTTCTCTCCTAATTAAGTATTACACTCATTTCTTAGAATATATTTTATTGTTTCTTTTTGGATTTCTGTTTTTGTTTGAAGTGGTATTGCGGTGCTGTTCCTGTAATGCAAATGAGGCAAAACACGAAAGAGTCAACTTCCCCCAGTCAAGGACATAAACTTTCTGAACTCTGTCTTGCAAGTCCTGCTCAAGAAGGAGCTCTCTCACAGATGAAAAGCCAAAACACATTCACCAAACAATAAAGAGTTACTACTCTGTCTACAGTGCTAAAGCAGCAAGCTTGACAGTAGTCCCATTGATTTCAATGGCCATGCTACATCAGGATTGGAGACATAGTGACATGTCGCTTCCACAGGATGGCTCATGGAACACTTCCTGTGGAACACGTGAAAATATTTAATCTGAATGGACTATTCACATGGCTTCCTCAGGGACATACCCACAAACTGCTGCATCTATCCAGGACCTGACAGGATCGTCTACTAACACTCTACAAGGATAGCTGGATTAAGAATAGATTTATATGTGTCGAAGGAAAAGTCTTCACATGTCCTGAGCTAGCAGGGAACACCGAGTTGGCTTTATTTTGGGTTTCTTTCTTACAGCACGTAAAGAGAGACCGATGGAATGGTCTCCGTCTAAGAGTTCAAAACACACAGCTTATATACTTTTCAAGCAAGAAAAAAAATCCACACAGAAAGCAGAACATACAGCAACACTTCATCAAGGCTTGCCAGACCTTACATAGCTTTCTTATTTTATAGAAAGGAACACTTTGGATTGTTTACGTTGTTTTGTTCTTAAAGCTTATGTTTATGATCTTGTAGCTAAGGTCATTTAGCAGCTTCTTTCTCTGGACACAGGTCACATATTTTACATGCTTAGAGAGGCGAAGTGCCAGTGTCTTTTGCTAATGACTCAAATTTGATCAGCCATTTTAGGTTCTTAGGTAGGGGCACTAAGTGGTTTTGGGATTTCTTCCACATATATATGCAACAATGGGAAGACTGCCTGGGAGGTCACTTCGGGGGGGGGGGGGGTTTGTTCCCTTTCCCCAGGTAAAGCCCTAGTCACCCCAATGGGGCTACTCAGATGTGCGCCAGTTTTTTTGCTGGTGCACATTTGAGTGGTCCATGTAGCGGCAGCCAGGCCCAGGAAGGGGGATAGGATTCTGGCAGAGCCGCCACCGCCAATCCCTCTCCCTTCCCAGACCCAGCCGACCAATTCCATCCACCCCCCAGAATGCCCCGTTCTGCCCTCCCCCCGTTTCCCGGGCAGGCGCTTCTAGGGATCTGGGGCGGGGAGAGAGGCGCTGGCTTCTTCACCAGCATGGCCTCCTCGCTGAGTGTCGCAAATGTGCCTTAGTGCTCCACCAGTCTAAAACTTAGAGAAGATTGGGTTGCCCATCATGCAGCCCATGTGTACTGCAGAATTATATGGGCTTACAAACAAGAAATAGCTTTCTATTTGGTGGTCTCTGTACACATGCAAGGATACTAAATAAAATCACTCATTTGAAAGCTAAGATTGCAAAGCTGAAAACAAGGCTATTAAATGGGTCTTATTTCCAAATAAATATGCATAGCAATAGGGCTGAAAGTGACCAGAACTTGCTATAAGTAACGGCTAATAGCTTCTGGGCAAAACCGTTTCTTAATGAGATGGCAAGTTAAACATCCATGCCATTTGATTAGTAGAATAATAAATATCCATACTTTGGGAACCGAACATATTACAGAGCTCAGGCAGTTACAGAGCATAAAATATGAGAACAAGATAATCCACAAGGGCTCAGTGGGCAGTTGTGGTGATACACAAGAAGATATCTTTTGGATTCTAGGGATGTGTGAAGTCCCACATTCTAATAGGAAGTCCATAATAAAATATATTACATAACTTCTTGAGTCATTTCTTCACTTCAGACAAAGTACAGGTGGGCCCCCATATCCACTGATTCGCTATCCACAGTTTCAGTTATCCACGGATCGTGGGGACCCCCCCCCCCCAGGCTTTTACTTTTTTCCCAGTAAGCTTTGTTTCTTCCTTAAACAAACAGGAGAAGCAGCCTCTGGCTGCTTATTACAGGCAAGTAGAACGAGACTAAGTACTAGAGAGGCTCTGCAAGGTTAACAGAAACCTTGCAGAGCCTCTCTAGGACTTAGTCTCGTTCTGCTTGCCTGAAATGGCGGCTGCTTCTCTGTTTGTTTTAAGGAAGAAACAAAGCTTGCTGAAAGAAAAATAAGAGCTGGGGGGGGGGGGCAAACATGCCTGCCTGCAGGGGAGGCAGGATGGGGGCCCCTCAGGAAACCATGGAGGGGGTGTTCGCTCTTATCCACGGTTTCAAGAATCCATGGAGGGGCCTGGAACATATCCCCAGTGGATATGGGGGCCCACCTGTACTCCACTTCAAAAGCCACGTACATGCCTTTTGTTACCTTCATTCCTTTGGAGCCCTCCCAGAAATTTCTAAAATGACTCCAACTTTGCAGTCTGCAAATGGGGTGTGTATGTGTAAAAAGGGGGAAGGAACATTTTGGTTGAGTCCAAATTTTTAGAGGCTATGTATAGAATTTAACATGCTGGTATTAATTCAGATTTCATTTTACTCCAGATTATTTTTAAATAGAGAAATCTACTATAATTAAATTTTAAATAATCCAATTTAAAATTTAAAAATCTAATTTAGATTTTTTAAAATTTGGTTTACTAAAGCTTAAACTGTATTCACCATGCTTTTTTGGGTCTGCAACCCACTTTCATTCATCATACAATGTTTTACATGTGTTTCTAGAGCCTCAGGTTCAGAATTCTTTGCTTGAGTAATTTTATAGATACAGTTAATATTACTATACTTAGTATACCAATATTTCTATTCTTTAAACTTCATCACTTTCATAAACTCTTAATTTGCATTTCCACTGCAAGGATTTCTATTCCCAGAGCTCTAGGGTATTATGGCACTCAGAGTGCATAAAAACGGGTGAAGTGGAAAGTAATAACGTTTTGATGGGATACGATTATCCATTTAGAGCTGAATCCTACAGTATTGACTCAAGCCAGAATTCTATTAGCTGCAGTTTTTGACTGAACTTCAAACCTCTAAGGAGTTGCTACTGAACTTGTCCTTGGGATAACACGTTCCAACCTTGTATGTATTAATGACTCTCAAAGGAGCGTACTATCAATATTGGTCATAAACCAGAGAACCATGCAAAGAACTATGCTCAATCAGCAAGGTTTTGGGGCTGTTTCTCGAAGAGCTGCATCCTTGCCCTCCCACATAACGAAGCAATGTTGAAAGTCAGGAGAGTGACAAAAGCAATGCATGAAATGACAGGAGCAGCGTGTTCCCTGTTCCAAGGGAAAAAAGCCAAAATCCCTGGGGGTACACAAAGTAGCTCTTTATACGGTGACCAAAGAAGCAATACTCATTTGAAAATGAAAGGGCTCGAAGTTATCAAAATTAGGACCCAATCCTAAGGCTGCCTGCAGGACGCAGGAGCATCAGCACAGGTTCTGCTGCATCCTGCGGCAGCCAGAGACCATGCGAGGGCAGAGAGGTAAGTAATAATTTCTTCTACTTACCTGATTCCACTCCCGCACGGGCCCTATGTGTCTATTCAGTAGAGGCAAGGCCAAAATGGAGCAAAGGATATTGGGGGAGCCATTGCTGCCAATACCTGCCCGGCCACACCCCACTGAGGCCCCAACCTCCACCCTGATCCACCACCCCCGCCCCTACCAGCTCTTGCAGACGGGGTCTTCGCCACTAGTGATTGCGCTGGTGGGCTCTCTGTGTTTACCAGTAGAAATGCCAGTCCGTAGGCAGACTGTCACTTCCACCAACGGGCCAGCACTTAAGCCAGCAGAACTCACATCTACTGGCAGGCAGTCCAGTTAGGACTGGGCTGCTAGTTTTCTGCAGTACCTGTCTGTGGAGGAATAAGAAACTTGCAGCCAAAGTTCTCATCATGACATAAGGAATGATTTATCAGCAAGTGATCTATGAGCATGAATGACTCATCTGGATTAAACATTTTTACTTCTGAGCATCCATGGATATCACTCCAAGACAACATCTTATGAATATGCTAAAATGTTACGATAAAACTGATCATTTTAAATTTCTGGACCACAAATCCACTCATTACAGGCAAATGGCCATTTGGCAAGCAGGACACACAGCGCCACAAAGATCCCTTCCCCAGAGTTTCTTGTTTCTACTGCCATTTTTAAGAAGGCAAGAAACAGGAAGAGTCGCTTCTGACCATCAAAGACCCTGCCTCTCTCCCAATTTCACATAATCGCTTAATGGGGTCTGAGAACTGGCAGAGGCCAGTAAACAGATCTTTGGATTGTGGTTGATAGCATAATGAAAACATCAACCCAATGTGTAGCAGCTGCAGTAAAGGTGAATTCTATGCTATGGATTATATTATGAAAGGAATTAAAAATGAAACTATCAATATTGCAATGCCCTGATACAAATGGATGTTGTGGCCATATTTAAAATACTGCATATAGTTTCTGATCACTCCGACTACAAAAAGACATAGTAGAGCTGGAAAAGCTATAGAAATGGGAAACGAAAATAAGTAGGGGGCTGGAGTATCTTCCTATAAGATAAAGTGAATGCATTTGGGACTGTTCAATTTAAAGTACTCTGTATTCCATTAGACCTGTATCTATCAAATGGTAACTCAGACACCCAGACATTATACTTTAATTCTGATAGAGCAAGTTAGGACTGGCTATTTATCTACAAAGATGAGTACGTATGTTATAAAATGCCATTGTACTTTGTCATTAGTTTACAGACACTTTTGCAGGATTAATGGTGACTCATCGTGGTAAGATTGGTCCCCAAGTAAGTTATCTTCATAGGACTCACCTGTGGATAATGTTCCTGCTCTTGAGGTAGTCCAGTGCCAATGCTATCTCACAAATGAACAGTTTCACGGTGTCCTCTTGGAAGCGAACATTTTGCTGCAGATGGTAACGCAAGTCTCCTCCAAGAAGCAGATCCACCACCATAAACATGTCTTCCTCATCCTGGAATGAGTACCTGAAATATTTGTTTTATTTATTTAATTGAAATATTTATATCCCACCTTTCCGCTCTAATAGAGGAGTTCAAGGCAGCTGTTAAAATAGCACAAGAACAGAATAAACAGCACATTAAAAACAACCAACCAACAAACCAGCCAAACAAACAGCATCAACTCAAAGAAGATGAAAGCAGAGACAAATAGGAGAGTTTTAGGGCACTACTGCAAAAATAAAGCCAACCGCAATTCACAGGGAAGGGAATTCCACAACTGTGGCGCCACCACCTCCCCTGCATTGCTGCTAACAAAGCCTCAAACAGTGGCGGCACCCATAGGAGGGCTTCTCTGGTTGATCTCAAGGGATGCAACCATCTCATATTGGGGAGGTGGCCCTTCAGATACTGTGGTCCTAAGCCATCTAGGGCTCTGGAGGTATTCACCATCACTTTGAATTGCATCTGAAAATGGACCAACAGCCAGTGCAGTCGGAAAAGCAGTGGCCTGAAATATAGTGCAGAGCACATGAAGGACAAAACTTGATTATTGTAGTAGTCAGAATACAGGAAATGTGGAGAAGAGCTACAGCTCTGCTTGGAGTTGGACTGTGTCAATACAAGGCCAAAGTTGTCTTTCACAATAGCACAGCATACAAGACAAACTGATTATTCTGACATCAAACTTAATAGGACAAGTGTGAACTTAACAAGGAAACACTAAGGTCCATTTGAACCAGAATAACTCAATTCTGTAGACATAGGATTCATTTTTAATTTATTGAAAGTAGCAAGCAAGTTTATTTTTAGCTCTCTTTTTAAACTAAAAATTTCACAAAGTGGCTAACAAATTAAAAGCACAAATACTGAAAAAACAATTCAAACCTACAATGATATAATAAAAAAACAGAGCAGAGAAGAGCAAAAATAAAACTATGCTTTATAAGAGCAAGCACAGGATAAAATCATCTGACAAATGTTCTGCATGATAAAAAACGTATTTGGATTCAACAGACAAAGAAGGGGTCAGATGAACATCCCTCAGGAAAGCATTCTACACTTGCGGTGCCACCACCAAGAAAGCGCTATCTCTGGTTTCTACCAATCAAATACAATTTAGTGATGAGTCAGGGGGCAAAGCCTATGATATATAGTAATTAAAGTTCAGGTAGGCAAAGATGGCCCACAAGATAATCTGGCCCCAAACTGTTTAGGGTTTTGAAGGCCAATATAGGAAATGTCAACAGAGCCCAGAAAAAAATTGGTAGCCAGTATAAGCCAGCGGGTGGCGCAGTGGGTTAAACCACTGAACCATGAGCTGAACCCTGAACCATGAGCTGTTGATCGAAAGGTCGGCAGTTCAAATCTGTGCGACAGCTCCTGCCAACCTAGCAGTTCGAAAGCAAGAAATTGCAAGTAGATTAATAGATACCGCGTCAGCGGGACGGTAACAGCGTTCCATGCGCCTCGGTGTTGAGTCATGCCGGCCACATGACCATGGAAACGTCTTTGGACAAAGCTGGCTCTTCGGCTTTGAAACGGAGATGAGCACCGCTCCCTAGAGTCCGACACGACTGGACTTAATTGTCAAGGGATACCTTTACCTTTTTATAACTGGCACCAGATTGGTGTAATATGTTCAGGTCCAGTTCATACAAGCTAGAATTTTGGAGGCTGAATTCTGAGTTAATTGCAATTTCCAACCTGTCTTCAAGGGCAGTCCTACACTGAGAGCATTGCAGTAAATCAAACTGGTTGAGACAAGTTCATGAGTGACCATTTCCAAGTCTATTTTCTCCAGGTAGAGCCACAAATAACCTTGTCTCCATTAGTCTTGATTTCCACTGCCTGCTGTTCATTTTTCATCGCATCTGCTGCTCCAGTGTTTCTAGGTTAAAAACCCAGAGTTGAGTTATTCTGGTTGAACTGGACTGTTCCTAAGAAAATGGGACCAAGGTTTAATTTCCGTAGCAATCTGAAATATAACACTCCAGTTCCTTTTGGGGTGGAAATAAAAATCACAAATGCTGTGAAAATATCACACTGTGCATATATTTTTAATTACATAAATCAAGGCTAATCTGGGGCACATGCAAAATGGCATGAAATATGAACTAAAAGATCAAAATGAAAGCAGCAGCCCTGGGGACAAAAAGTGAGGGGCAAAAACGTGCAAAGGATGACACTCCAACCACATACAAAGAGAAGGAATTCTCAAATCTCATCAGGGGGTTGACTAGAGCAAAAGTCTGTCTGGAAACATCACCTTCTATTTCTGAAGTCCTTCCCCCTCATTCCGCAATATAGAGACTCTCTGTAGTTACTCAAAAGGCAAAGGAAATGTAGTAAAGGTAAAGGTATCCCCTGCTCAAAAGCCAGTCGTGACCGACTCTAGCGGCGAAATCCTGCGTATCTTCCCACCTGCGGAGCACACGCTTCGCAGGTGGAAGGTGCCATAAACGCGCCATCAAGCATGTTTTTGGCACCCTGGGAGTAAGGCCTGCTGACGCGCAGTCCTCACTCTACAGCAGAACCGTTCTACAGCCACCAGAGCAAGGTGTTCCTCCGGTGGGAGCAGGGGTGGTCTGGGCGGCGAGGGAGGGCAGTTATTGGCCGAGCCAGCCCAGGAGGGGGCGGGGATGTTGGTCCCCATTCCTGGGCTCGGCGGCCCTTACACCACCTTGGACGTCTGCCAGCTACATCTGAGGAGGCCCACCGGGGCCTTTCAGCACTACACCAGGGGAAGGGGACGAACATCCCCTTCCCCCGAGGAGACCCTGTGCCACGCCAGAGCGGCCCGGGAAAAGCGTAGGATCCTGCGCTTTCATATGGGCCAGCCGCGGATCTTTACGCAGGATTTGGGCTGCCCAGAGCGGTGCTCATCTCCGTTTCTAAGGCTAAAGAGCCAGCGCTGTCCAATGACACTTCCGTGGTCATGTAAAGGAAATGTAAGGTAAAGGTGACCCCTGACAATTAAGTCCAGTCGTGTCCGACTCTAGGGTGTGGTGCTCATCCCCATTTCAAAGCCAAAGAGCCAGCGTTGTCCGAAGACGCCTCCGTGGTCATGTGGCCGGCATGACTCTCCTTGCCGCAGCGTATAGCATGCGGCTGCAACACGGAGCGCTGTTTACCTTCCTGCAAGCGGTACCTATTTATCTACTCGCATTAACATGCTTTGGAACTGCTAGGTTGGCAGGAGCTGGCCAAGCAACGAGAGCTCACCCCGTCGCAGATTCGAACTGCCAACCTTTCAATCGACAGCTCATTGTTCAGCGGTTAAACCCACTGCGCCACCCGCTGTACTCTCTCAAAAGATGTAAAATGTAAAATGTTGGAAGGTTAAGCCTTGGCACTAAAAAAAGGAGATCCCAGGACGGACCCTTGGTTTGCTTTTGGCACAAATTAAGCCTCCAGCATCTCCAACTCTCTTTTACACAGCCATAAATTTCCTTCGCAAGGCCTTTGCATTTGACTTCTTTTAAACAACAGCAAGTTAAATGTGGGCTCAAGAAATCAATATGTTTTAGACGGAGAGCAGTCAATGCTCCTGAATAGAGAGAAGGAAATTAGCTGCTTTTGTGCCAAGAGATTCCCTGAGGAGTCAGCATAATTAAATATAAGGTAAAATCACATCATCACTAAGTCAATGGGCAAAACGGGATGCATGAGCAAAACCAACCAAGTCAATGGGTAAAACCAACACAGCAGGCACAACCAAATGAACTTTTGTGAAGGTGCAAGATCACTAGAAACAATCTCTTCACAAACCACGAGGCATGCACAATACAGTGCACACAGTAAATACCGTATTGACCTGAGTATAAGACTCACTTTTGTCCCCTAAGGCAAGTCTTTAAAGTAGGGATGCGGCCTACAATCAAAGTCTAGCGTTTTCTGCCTAGAGTTTTCTGCAAAGCGTCCCTTTTTCAAGCCTCTCCAAGTCTCTTTCAAAGGTAAAACTGCTTTTTCTTTTTTTAAACTGCAAAAGCTTGTTTTCAGCTCTTAATCACTTGCTAAATGGCCAGGATCTCTCTAGCAACCTCTAGCCTTAGAGGCATTTGAAAAAATTAACCCTTAAGTTCCAGCCCCAGGACTCTGTGGAAACTAAGATATTTATTGATCCTGCAGTTTGAAAGTTGAGAGCAAGAGCTCCTGCATAGGCTTACCATATCCAAAGGGGGACAGAGTGCCAACCTTTAGGCTGCAATCCTATGCACACCTTCCTGGGAGTAAGCCCCATTGAATGCAATAGGACTTACTTCTGAGTAGACATGCATAGGATTCTGCTGTTAACCATTGAAATTTGGGCAGGTGCAGCTCATCATCATGGAAGGGTGCAACAAGCTGCACCTGCCCAAATTCCAAAGGTTAAAGGTAGGCCCTTTGGATCTGGGAAGGTTACTTATACTAGGGTGCCCAGATTCAATAAGGGATAGATTGCCTATGCCTTTAACTGTACTTAGGCTGTACTGTTTTACTATTCTACTAATGTGTATATTTTCTTTAAGTTAAAAAAAAAGTTAAAAATGTATTTTTTAAAAAATAGCACCAAACTTTAAGGGTGCGGCTTATAATCAGGAGCATCCTATACTCGGGGCAATACGGTATGTATGAAATATTACATACTTCACACATATTTATGAATAGCTATTTCATAATACATATGAAATACATATTTATGCATTGGCTTGGTTAGAACCAACTACCATCTGGCCCCGTAAACAGCCTCCACCAGTGGCTATTTGCAGTTAAAGATAAAGAGGTGGCAAAACTGCAGATAGTAAACCGGCTAAAATGTTCCAATTGCTCAGTCACCACCAACAGCTATAAGATAATGCTATTTAACATTTGTTAAATAGTGTTTTAACAGTGCTCTTTGGGGGTGCAAAAGGTTTCCAATGTGTTATCTTGATGTTATCTTCACAATCACAACAACATTGTAACAGCCCAATAGGATTAGGCAGCCCAATAGGCAGAAGCATGGGCGTCGATGGAGGGAAGCGCGGGGGGCGGGCCACCGGGGGGTGATGCGCGACCCCCTGGGGAGAGCGGGAACTTACACTGCACAAAGTTCCGTCGATGTGAAGTTCCGTCGATCTCCTTTCGGCCCGCCCGCCCTCCCCTGTGTCCGTTCGGCTCCAAAATGAGCCGAAAACGGAGCGGGGAGGGTGCTCTGCTCCTGCGCGTGACATCACGCGCGGGGGCGGCGCCTCCCCCTTAAAGGTGACACGTGACCCTGCTCCAGGGTGTCGCGCGTCCCTGTGACGCTCCTGGGCAGAAGGAGCATTTAGCCAGCACTAACTGCTGCAAAAGCACCATAAAGCGCTTTCTGGCAGCACACTCAGTAGTGCACTGCCAGGACACCAGTGGGAAGGCCAGTGCCTTCCCGCCTGCATTGTTGACTCTCCCACCACCCACCAGAGCAGGTAAGTCAGCGAGAGAGGTGGGAGGGGTGGGGGAGGGTGAAACAGGGGGCATAACATGGGGAAGGGAGGCTGTGGGAGGGGGTGGATCTGGCGGAGATGTCACGCACCGGATACTATCCCCCTTTCCTGCAGCCTCCCTGCCCACTTTCTCTCCTTGGATGTGCACTAGTGAATTCGCCAGCACGGGTCCAAGGAGACCCATTGCGGAGTAGGAGGCTTACAGAGGTGTAAGGGAATTAAATCCCCTTTCATCTCTGAAGCCTGCCGAATCCCCCCCCCCCACCTGCTGGATACAACACACCCGTTTTGGCGTGGCTGCACCAGTGGGGGGGGGGAAGATAGGACTCTTGGGCTCTAAGATAAGTATTACTATCCCCATATTGCACCACTGAAAAGGGATGATGAAAAAGGGGGTACAGTACATTGATTTGCCATGTGGGAGCACCTTTTAAATCACAGATGATGCTTTAGTTTTTGAGTAACTGCATTCTTGAGATTTTTAAGAAATACTCGATAGAAATACAAAGTCAAAGAAGAGGTGACAGCACAACGAAGCAAACAGTACAGCATTTCCTCCAAGGTTTCTGAAAAGTTCCCTCAACACAGAGGTCTCTTGGAGGAAGGATACTGGTTCTGACGTTCAAGAGTGAAGCATTCAAGTGGCAATATTAAGGCATGTCTGTCTGTACACAAGAGGAGCAGCATTACTGCAGCTCTTGCAGTGTGAAGTGGATGAGAGTGAAGAGTGACTTAAAAATCCTGCTCAACAGAGAAGGCTGCAAGAAATCAATCCGGTGATCAATTGAGCCGTTACTAGGTAAGAATGCTCTCTACAGGGATCTCCATCATCCTAGAAGAGTAGGGGATCTGTGTTGAAAGACAAGAGAGCAAACAACTCCAGAAGTGCACCTGTTCAGCCCTAAACCATTTTGTTCTGTATATGCAGGATTTAAAAGCTACTGTGCAACAGCAGGCAAAGGTCACAAAATCGCCTTAGGGGACAAACTATCTGACTCCATCAATATCGCCCAGAGAAGGAGCCAGCCATCAATATTTCTTTTTTGAAAACCTTAGGACTTATGCATGTGAGTCTGGGTTTTGGAGACTGGGTGAACCACTTCAACTCTTTCCATCTCTAGAGGTGGGGTACTGTAGTCTAAGGTGATATCATGACCTTAGGTGATATCAGGACCCTATACGGCTTGGGGCCAGGATATTTGAGAGACCGCCTACTTCTATATAGTCCGGCTCGTCTCTTTAGATCATCAGATAAGGCCCTTTTGCAGGTGCCGTCGCCCAGGGAGGTGCGAGGGGCGGCGGCCAGAAACAGGGCCTTCTCAGTAGTGGCCTTATGGAATTCCGTCCAACCTTATGGAATTCCGTCCCCTTTGACTTACGAACTGCTCCCTCTTTGGACACTTTCCAGCGAGGCCTAAAAACCTTCTTGTTCAAAGAAGCCTTCTGAGCCCCTGCCTTTTTTAACATCTCGCTGGTACAGGTGGGTGTGCTGCTGTTTTTATGCTCTTGTTTTAATTGGAGCAATGATCTTTTTAACCGATTTTTAGATACTTTTTTATTAATTTTCATTCATTGTTTTAAAATGTGATTATTTTTTGTATTGTATTTTCTTTTTTGTTGTAAGCCACCTTGGGTCCCTTCGGGGAGAAAGGCGGGATAAAAATACTGTAAGTAAGTAAGTAAGTAAATAAATAAATAAATGACTATTTGTGCAGAGCTATGCAGCCTCTGTGGCTAACTTTCTGTAGTGTCCCAGAAAGGGAAACATACCTGCTTTTCCCTGCATCACTTCCTGTACTCCTGGATGCATCTTACAATGCCAAGTCAAGAGGGCAGGAAGACTGCATCTGGGTGTGTCCTTCCATGGGCGTCGATAGGGGGGGAAGCGCGGGGGGCGGGCCGCTGGGGGGTGTCGCGCGCATAGGGGTGACGCGCGACCCCCTCCCACTTACAGTTTGGCGGTGGAGCTGGGCCCGCCCGCCCTCCCCTGTGTCCGTTTGGCTCCAAAATGAGCCGAAAACGGAGCGGGGAGGGTGCTCTGCTCCTGCGTGTGACGTCACGCGCGGGGACGGAGCCTCTCCCTTAAAGGTGATGCGCGCCCCCGCTCTGGGGTGTCGCGCGTCCTAGCGACGTGACTGTGTCTTTCGTTTAATGAGTTCAGTCAATCATGATGGTCATAGGGTATATATAAAATGAGATTTGGTCCTAGATGATGCTGAAAATCAGAGGTTGGCTGCAGCTGGGAGATGAAACACCATCACTTGTCCTGAAACATACAGTTCTTACCCATGGATGTGAAAATATAACCCAGGTTCAAAAGCAGACATCTCATTTCACCTTTATGTTACAAGAACTGGCTTGCTAGGAATTTTCCAACACCCTGTGATTAAAGTATCTGCTGATTCCTGCAGTTGACCATTCAGCAACTGGTGCATGCCAGAAAATCTATACAGCATCTGCTAATACATAATTTCCACTTACGAAACCCAACCTGGGAAGCTCTACAGTTATTATTCTGCACACATTCATTCAAAGGACAGACCACAGGAAATAATATAACAACCCATAAACAGAGCTACTTCAGGTCACAATGTAAGTGCAGATATAACAAATCACCAACTCATTTATTTTGATTGTACTTGGTTAGGGAGCAACAACCTTTCTTCCATCTCCCAGTTCTAGACAGTGCCTAAAGCAAAAACAGATTCAGGATAGGATTGCCTTGTAAAATAGATTGTTTCAAAAGCCTGCCTAATGGGAATAACAGCCAAATGCAGCGGGCCGGAGGTCTACTCAGGGAAGAGAATGTTTGTCCCCTTCCCCAGGTGTAAACGGGGAACGGCCCTATCGGCCTCCTTGGATTTCCTCCAGATAAATAGCTGGCGGAAGTTGGAGGAGGCCGTGCAACGGCCGAGTCGGCCAGGCGGGAACAAGGATATGGCCAATGCCATCCCCGCCCCCTCCCGAGCCGGCTCACCCAATGGGTCCCCTCCCTCACTGGCCGGACCGCCCATGCGACTGTTGGCGGAAGACTTACCTTTCGCCACTGGCCGCATGGACATTCCGGCGCCAGAGTGAAGGAGGCCGCCTCCCTTACTTCAAAAGAAGAGCAAACATGCCTTATGGCACATTTGTGATGCCTTCCGGCGCCAGTGCACTCGCTCCGACGCCAGAAGTTTACGATGGATTTCACCATAAGTGATGCAAAATGACATCAGAGACCTAATGAACACTTTATAAAAGGAGAAATTGTGGGGCACGAGTGCATCTGGAAACCTCCGATGTGAAAGCCCCATATTCTAATCCAAGATTTACATAAATGAGGGCTTGCTTGCTGTAGCTGCTTTGTGCTAAAGGGAGGAGTCTCTGCCCATGTGCTTCTGATGTGCTTCTGATGTATCTTTTTTTCAGACAGTCTATTGAAACCAAAAAATGGAGAAAAACCCAGCAAACAAATGATATGGGAGACTGATGCCCGATTCAAACATGCAATTTCTGCCATGTTTCAGTCTTCTCACATGACTGTATAATGTGAGACAGATTGAAAGTGGCGCCCCTCCCCAGAGGTGTAACAAGGGTGGAGCGAAGACAAGTAGTTCTGCAAGACTCCGTTACACTGGAGTCAGCGGCCCCTCCCCCTTGCTGTTGGAGCCATTCTGGCAGCAAAGGCAACACGCAGGACACTCCCCTGTTGCTGCTGGAATGGCTCCAACAACAAGGGGGAGGGGCCGCTGACTCCAGTGTAACGGAGTCTTGCAGAACTACTTGCCTTCGCTCCACCCTTGTTTCACCTCTGCCCCTCCCCCAATAATCTTCCTCCTTCTGGCAAGTTTACATATCTGAAAAACAGCTACACTCACAGTGCAATCCTAACCAACTTTCCAGTCCCGGTGTAGCTGTGCCAACAGGGCGCATACTGCATTTTGCAGTGCAGGGGCATTCATGGAGGCCTCTTCAAGGTGAGGGAACATTTGTTCCCTTACCTCAGGGCTGCATTGCAGCTGCACCGGCGCTGGAAAGTTGGTTAGGATTGGGCTGTCAGTCTTGGAACCATTTGGGCAGAGCCAGGCCCCATTTTCTAAAGATACAAAATGGAATACAGTAAAGCCTGGAATTGCGAGTATTTTGGAAAAATACTTTATATTTTTATAAAAAAATATAAAAAAATATAAATTTTAACTTGAAAAATGAGCAAGGTCTTGCAATACGAGAAGGTTTTGGAGCCCAAGGAGCAGCTGCTCCGGGCGCGGGGCGCAACGCTCAGGCTCCACCACTGAACGGCTACCTTCTCACGCTACCCCCACGATCCTGCAGAGAAGTAAAGGCGCATGGAGGCAGCCCTGTCTCCGCGCGCCCACCCAGTTCTCTGCACAAGGAAAGCCCTGTCTCCTCGCACCTGCATTGAAAGAAAGGCGCGTGGAGCAGCCCTGTCTCCTCGCGCCCACCCTGACCTCTGCACAATCGTGCAGAGAAGGGAAATGAGTGTGGAGGCAGCCCTATGAGAAAAGGCGCCAGTGAAGCACATTACGCCTTTGCGAGTAGTCTCTCTTTCTCGCTGCGGGATTGTGAGTAATCATCTCCTGGTCTCAGTCTGTACTGCAACAATGGCCCCGGTGAAGGGAAAAAAAAGGTTGAAAAGGGAAGTGGTAAGAAGAAGGAGATGATTACGGTGGAAGTTAAAAAGAAAATCATTGAGAAGCATGAACGAGGTATGCGATTGGCCGACATTTGCTTTGATATACGAGTGCTTTGGATTACAAGCACGTTTCCAGAACGAATTATGCTCACAATCCAAGGTTTTACTGTATTGCTCATTTGCATCCATGTTTTCTGCAAAGACAACTCATCTCCCAATCTTCTACTAACATCTTCCTATTCCACAGGCATTATCAGGAACCAGGAACATATCTGCTACAAACTGGTTGATTGATCACACAGATTGATTCTTACTCAGGGCAGTATAACATAGACACAGTTGAAGGATACATACTGTAATCAGTTTCACAGCTAGAACAGAAGGACCAGTTTGAGGAAAGGCTTAGCACTGTGACCAGCATTTTAGCATGAAGGGCTACCCTGGGACCTACACCAGCATTTCTCAAAGTTCTCCATGTGAGTAGGGAAGAACTTGAAGTGCTTGCGGGGGCGGGGTGATGGCGACAGCAGCGATCCGGGGATTGCTCTGCTGCGGGGGGACAAAAGGAGTATTTTTAGACTTACTGGGGGTCGGGCCATCCTCCGGAGGGTGCGAGGGGCTCGAAGCCCCCCAAGTGGGCCTTCCCAAGAAGCCTCCAAATGGCTCCTGGAGGCAAATAAAACCCACTTCCGGTTTTCGAGGAAACCAGGAAGTAAACAAGGTGGGCTTTAAATCACTTCCAGGAGTCGTTCGGAGGCTTGGGGAGGCCTGCTGGGGGGCCGTGGGGGTCCCCCGCACCCTCCGGAGGACGGCCCGAACCCTGGTAAGTCTAAAAATACGCCTTTTGTCCCTGGCAGCAGCACAATGCCCGGATCACTGCCGCTGCCATCGCAGGTTGCCACTCCCCTTAAGGGGGTAGCAACCTGCCCCTTCTCCAAGTGGTGGGTCGCAACCCACCACTTTGAGAACCCCTGACATATACTATTGGAAATGCCTTACCTACACTCCGTCTACACTCCTTACCTACACTCCGTCTACAACAGTAGCAAGTTTGAAAAGACTGCAAGCTGGGCTTTCCTCCAAGACTTATATTTGAGAAGGAATTAAAATTTAAGGTGATATGTGCAGCTGCACTCAAAATCACAATTAACCTCCTTGTATTTGAGACTATTTGCTCAGGGAAAATTAATTCACCTTGGTATGACTGCCAAAAGCATATTATTAATAGTTTAGACCCAATGGCTCAGAGAGGCAGAGACTGCAGATGTGTGGGGTTTTTTTTTATTTCTCCAGCTTAAGAAGCATCATCAGATGCCTTCATTTATCATGCAGTCTGTTTCCCAAGCATCCTTCATCAACACTCAGTGAACACTTGTAAGCAGCACCCCTCCTGCGAGAGGCCACTCCTGCGGCTTCTCCTTGTCTTGATGAGCTAGTCAGTGAAAAACAACAAAGGAAGCCAATACAACAGTTACCCTAGTAAAATTCAACTAAAACCTTCGGCTTATAGAGAAGACTAGTTAGGAACATATGTATTAGAGGGCAAAAGTTTGATGTAATAGCAGCACTACTGAATATGAGCTAAATCCCTATAAAGTGGGGGATGACGGGATATTTATTTGTTTAATTGATTTATATTCAGCTGTTGCCGACTGAAGTCACCTCAAGACGGCTTACAAACCTTGCAAGTGCATTAGGGGCTCGCAGGGTGTGTACATCTTCCCCTGCTCTCACCCTGCCCAAATCCCTTCTCCTCAGACTTTTTCCCCTCTGGCATGAAGGCACTGACTACCGAAATTCAATGCCAACAATATGCTGATGATACACAGTGCGCTCTTCTCTCTCTCTTCGCCACACTCCTGGGAAGCTGTGGAAGTCCTGAATCGATGAATGTTGGTAGTGCAAGATTAAATATGAGCTAACAATCTGACACTTAATCTAGACACAATAAAGGTCCTGTTGGTTGATGAAAAAGCTGGACCAGGGTTAAATATACAACCTGTTTTGAACAGGGCTTCTGGACTCGCTTTCAAGGGGCTGGTGCACAGTCTGGGGCTGTTTCTGGACGCAGTGCTGCACCTGGAGGCTCAAGTGAGAGAGCTGGCCAGGAGTGCCTCTTTCCATCTTAGGCCAGTGTGCCAGCAGCAACCTTAGCTGCTGAGCAGTGCAATCCTGCATTAAGGATCCGCCCGCCGGACCCTGTGCAACAGCGGCCAAGCTGCCGCAGAGCCAGAGATCTACTCAGGAGAAGGGGATGCTCGTCCCCTTCCCAGAGTGTAAATGCAGGCCGCCCGTTTAATGGTCCAGCCGCCCGGCGGGTGCCAGAATATGGCCGAGGCCAGCCCCCACCCCCTCCCGGGCTGGTTGGGCCAATGGTACCCCTCCCTCTACCGCCAAACCACCCCCACCGGATCCTTACATGGGTTCGGTGGCGGCCGCAGGGGCGCTCTGGCACCAGAGCAAGGGAGGCCGGCCTCTGCGCCGGCCTCCCTTGTTCATGAGTCGTTTCAAACGTGCTTTCCAGCACGTTTGCGATGTCTCCTGGCACAGGAACACTCGTTCCAGAGCCGGGAGCAGCCGCAGGATTGTGCTCAAGGTCTGATCTAGCTGGAGTGATGCATGCTATGGCAAGATCCTGATTACATTTTTGCAACATGCTCTACATTTGGGTGTATGCTTTTGAAGTTTCAATGGGCACAAAGTGCAACAGTGAGAATCCTTTCGGGAACCTGCACTAGGTCACGTATAACTTCAATAGTATGTCTATCACTGGATTCTAATCTGCTTCCCAGTTCCATTTTCAAAGCATTGGTCTTGACTTTGAACGCCTTACATGTTTGGGGACCAGGATTTCTTCAGGACTGCCTTCTTCCATATGAACCAGCTGCTCTTAGGTCTTCAGCAGAGATCCTGCACTGTATCCTCCCAGGATTTGAGGTAAGGCGGGTTGGAAGTTGGGGGGACAGGACATTTTTGGCCATTGCATTGAAGCTCTAGAACTCTCTTCCTCAGGACACTAATCTGGCTGCATTCTCACTTCTTACCTTCAATGGTTACTTGAAGTCCTCATGTTTTTGTGTTTTCAGTGAGCTAACTGAATCCATGTGAAATCTGATGCTACTATGGTCTATTTCAGTGTTTCTCGAACCATGGGTCGCGACCCACTTGATGGGTCCCGACCTGATTTCTGGTGGGTCCCAAGTGATGGAAAGATCAGATAACTAATTGCCTCAAGCCCTGAGGCTATTCAAAAATCAGAAAGCTGCTAATTGCCCTTCAAAGAGCTGAGCTCCTGCAGTTTGCAATATAGCTGCTAATTACCCTGCAAGCAGCTGAGCTCCTTATATTTATTTATTGATCACCTTTTTTTAAAAAAGTCTCATAAAGCTAGGTGGGTCCTGATAAGAGTGTCACTTTAAAAAGTGGGTCCCGGTGCTAAAAGGTTTGAGAACCACTGGTCTATTTATTCACAGTTCAAAATAAATGAAAACATGTTTCCCAGTCTCAAGGGAGCTCTCAGTCAAGTTCCCCCCCCCCAAAAAAAACCCCAAAAAACTAAAGACAGAAGACAATCATGGAAGAAGATGCTATGCAGAAGTGGATAAACAGGGACAGTTGTTCTCTCCCTGCTAAACAGAAGAGAGCCATTACTTAAAAAGTAACTCTTTGCCCAGTTAGCGGTGATTTGCTCTTGTTGCTGGTTTTATATGGTATTTTCTTACCTGTTTCAGTAAATGATATGTTATGTTTTAATTATTATTACTGTTTTAATTATTATTACTACTTTTAAATTATTATTCAAAATAGTCATTTTATTTATTTACTTTTGCTAGGGACCTTGAATGTTTGGCCAAAAAAGAAAGGCAGGATGTAATTTTTAAAAAAATAAATACTTGCCCTCTGGCTTTTGTCTCAACTTTGGTGCTTCTAGTGAAAGTCATTGTTTCATTATCATTACTCCTTAACAGAGAGGTTTTTCCTACAAATTATTTACCAATGACCTGCCACTAAAACCAGTTGAAAACAGAAGATAATAAATCTTCTGAACATAATAAATCGAGCCCCTGTTACTTGAAGCATTACTGTGGGTCTAATAGAATTATGCTCTGCCTTTATTGGTAACAGAACCTTATTTCATCCTTCCTGTTTCAAGGCCTCTGGAGAGAAAACACACTAAAAGACGGAGGCATTATTATGTCTTATCAGCGTGCTGATCAATGCCAGTGTTCATGGCTAGCAAGCTACTGAAAACGAACAGCATGTAAGGCTGCACTCACCATGTACTCTCAAAGAAACAAAGCAACGAGACTACGTGAGACACACATTCTCTGAAACCTTGCTGGACTGATTGTTGTCCAACTTGTAGTGCAGTGGTTATGAGAGTAATGGCACAATCCTACTGACCCTCTGAGCCGGCGGAACTAGCGTTCAAAAGCACTTTAAAGCACTTTGCAACAGTTTTACTTCCAGGCGTGCCGGAGGGAAGGCCGGAGCCTTCCTGCATGCACCAAGAGAGTGCAGGGACGCCCGACAGAGCTGGGGAGCGCAGGATGCGGAATGTGGCAGGGAAAGGGGGTGGAATGGGGCAGGGGGAGGGCAGCAACAGGGGTGGGTGGATCCGGCCTGGGAGGGGGCAGAATCAGCCGCACCGGCATGCGCCGTATCCTATCCCCCTTCTCGGGCCTGATCCATTGACACGGATCAACACGGACTTGAGCCAGGTATAATGCTAGCACAGGTCCGAGTTGACCCATTGTACCTGCTGGGGCATACCCCAGGGCAAGGGTACAAATGTTCCCTTACTCTGAGGAGACCTCCAGCATGCAAAACTCCCCCGTGAAATGCAGTGTAGCCTGTGCTGTTGCTGCTGCATCACCACACAGGAGTTTAGTTAGGATTGGGCTGTAAGTCACAAATCAATCTTTAATTTTCATGAAGCAATATATCAGTAAGGTTAAGTTGACCCAGCATAGAAAGCACCAAACAATAGGAACAATGTACAGCAAGAGGCAAAACAGAAGAGAAATGGTGGAGAGAAATAAGGATTCAAATTATGACTGATTTTCTGGGGTACTGGTATATTTTTGCTCCTCTCTTTAACATTACATTTTTAAGAATCTGCTCTTGAGAAGCTGCTGTTTTAAGAATCTTTTTAAGAATCTGCTGCTGAATAAAGACTAATTATGGTCTTCAAGGTTAACAAGTCACAGGGAAGGGATGAAAATCAGTAGGGAAGATCAGAAGACCAGAGCCGAAGAGACAATCTTGTACATGTACAAGAACCCATCTAAATCACATTAAGTTCCTGGACTGTACCATTTCAGACTGGTACAGGGGAAGGAAAAACGAGGGGGAGGAAAAACGAGACTGCATGTTTGAATGTTAGCCACATCATCCTAGAAAACTAGTGTCAGGGAGAAGGCTCAGCCTCTATCTGAGCTCTCTCTCCAAGCTGCTAATTTTCTACATGCAGGGAACTATTTTTCTCATAAGAGACCGGTAATCTGTCTGTCAACGCCTTTTGCTACCAAAGCTTATTTCCCAGCCACAACAGCCCCATCACTAGATATAGCACATCTGTCACCTGACCACAACATTACAATTTCTACTGTGAATGAAATTCAGTAAAGCAGCATGGCATTTGCTGCCTGAAGCTAGCAAGAACCCAGCCAGTTATAAAAGGGTTCCATTATAAAAAAAAAAAAATCCTGCGTCTGACACAAGTTGAAACTACGGGTAGCCCTGAAATCTGTTGTTTCTCTGAAAGGCAGCTCGAAGGAAACTGGGTTATATATGCAGCAAGAGGTGCTTCTCAGAAAAAGAGTAAGTCAACAAGCATTGTGGAAACCAATAATGGTAAGCAAGGTTTAAACAAAGCAGCTGAAAGTTAAGGCCAAATCATCTTGAGAAGATAATAGGAAATGTGGGAGTACATGCTTGCAAGGAAAATGTGAGACTTACCACAAATTAACAAGAAATGGATGTTCTAAACCCTGCATGATCTGTAGCTCCTTGAAGACGTTTCTCACTTCATTCCGCTCCACACATTTCTGCTTGTTCATGTACTTCATCGCATACATTTTCTTGGTGTCATTCTTCTGGACAATGCACACCTGCAGGAACAAACCAAGACAGAGTAGTCTAGCAAACGGAATACACAGAACGGATTTATACAAAAGAAATGGGGTACCTGCGTACTCTACCTTTAGCAAACATTTTGCATTGCTGTGCTGCAAAATTATCCTCAGTGCACTAACCCTGTTCTTCTCGAACACTAACGTGACAATCAACTGCCCTACTTGGAAAAGTCACAAACTGATCTGATGCTTTGCCAGTGTAAATTAGTGGGAATAAGGCAAAATTATGTCCATTGCTTAGAAGACATTCTTTGGTCTGTCTGAATAATGACCCCAATAATTATCTCAAAGGGATTTAACCTCATATGTACACAAGGATCTTACCCAACATTTTTTAGCCTTGACCTGTTCCTAAAGTAGGAGGGTAGCACTTCCTGGATATTTTGGCCAAAGTTGCACTGACGATTTCCACATGTATATCTTGATATAAAAATGAGAATTTAAGAGGCTACAGTGGCCTTAAAATAATATTAAAATATTACATTTTACACACAGACATTTTACACAGACAGATGCTGTCCTGCCTTCGTTAAGTTTTAGGGACTGTTCAGCACTATTGCTAAAGAACTAAGCTGTGTTTCTTTACACATACCTCCCTCCCACCCCAGGAAATAAAGGGGGGAAGAGCAGGGAGACATGAGGCAGAATGCCAGCATGTCCTGATTTGCTCCAGTGGAAAGTCTCCCTTTACCGGATGTTTACATATAATAAAGGCAGAAGCTCTGGTTTATCAATAAAAACAGTTAATATCCTGTAATATAATTTGAAGATTCTGAACGTACAAGGAACAAGGCTCAACTTCATTCCAGCTTTACAGGGGAGAAGACTCAGGTTGTATCCACTGAAAAGGAAATATTGTCTAAAATCTGCTTATCTGGTGTTCACCTTCTTAATTTTAAAAAACAATTTCTCTGGATGACTATGATCCCCAGCATATAAATAATACAGTCTGAAAAACTGTACCTTTCCAAAGCTGCCTTTTCCAATGGCTCTCAAAATTTCAAAATGGTCAAAGGTAACTGTAAGAAAGAACAAAGGTTTTAAAAATAAAGCCTCAGTCATTCAGTATTAAAAAGTTACTTCCTGAATGGTTTCGTATTAGAAAGGAGGACCATTTCTTCCCTCGTTGTTATAACTAAAGTGAGATTATTACAATATTATTTGAATTAATATTGTTTTTCCATATTTTTCACACATACAGATTTCCCCATTTTGATATAAATGTTAACATTTTGTAATGGAGTCCAGTTTTACTTGTATTTAATCTAAGGTTATACTGAATGTAAAGAACTACGTTTTCATACATTTTTCTCTTGTTTTCCTCACCCCATGGCTTCAAATGTAGGCACACAAAATCACACACAAGTAAGATGTTTAAGGTAGCAATTTTGAAATCTGCAACATTTCTGCCATAATAGGTTTGCGTCCAATACTGTTTAATGTTCACACAAAGCCAGTGTAAAATTATGGTGTGTTATACCACCATCACGCTGTCCCTCTTCCCCGTCTTTCCCCACTTTTTCCAAAACACAGGATTGGGACATCAGATACCAACTGATAATGCAAAGCTTCCAAAATTCTAGAAGTGACTCTAGCCAGGCAAGACAGTTCCAGTTCCTAAATCTCCATTTCTGAATTCTGCTCATACTAGCTCGAGATCAGTCAGAGATCAGGCAGCACTGAAGTCATAGAGTCATTAGTCAAGAAAATATCATAATGAGTCCAGTCTTCATACCAGTCACAAACTTAATGGCACTTAAACCTCACTAGGGGGCTGATTGGAGGCACCAAATCAAGGTGGCAGATTACTAACACCACATCAGCCATAATTACTGTGACTTCAGAACTGTTAGGTACTCCCAAACTGACAAGGCCTGAAATCACAGTTAATTTGCCTTGTCCATCCATTCATTCCCAACCAATTAAGAAGCGGAAGAGAATGGACCATGTTTCCCCCCCCCCCCCAAAAAAAATCACAACAATACAGCCCAGTGAAGATGTCTTGCTCCCTGTCACTTTGAGGTTATCACAGACATGTTCAAAGAAGTCCGGAGCTGTGGCACTTTTAGCCAGATACTATAAAACATATTCTAACAGCCCAATCCTGTGTAAAGATGCACAGCCAGCCTAAAGGGCCAGCCGCTGCTTCCTAAGTCCATTGCGTGCTGCCCCGGGGCTGCTAGGCTGCACCTCAGGAGGACATTTGTCCTCTTCCCCGGGTGTAAGCGAGTCCGGGGCCTACGGGCCTCCTCAGATGCACACCAGGTCCCCTATATACATTCGGGGAGGCAAAGGCGTCACTCCGGTAGGGGCGGGGCCGTACGTTTCGCTCCGTCCTAGTCCCGTTTACCGAGTGAGCAGGAGGCGACCCCGCCCCCTCACTGTTGGAGCCATTCCCGTGCGGAGAAAGCAGCAGACAAGCTCTGCCCAGACAGGGTCTGCTGCTTCCTCCGCATGGGAATGGCTCTGACAGTGAGGGGGCAGGGCCGCCTCCTGCTCGCTCGGTAAACGGGACTAGGACGGAGCGAAACGTACGACCCCACCCCTACCGGAGCGACGCCTCTGTGGAGAGGCAGTATAATGCCGGTGCAGGCCGGGAAGGGGATTAGGATATTGCCATCGATATCCCCGCCCCTTCCCAGCCCAGCCAATGGCCTCCCTCCCTCGCCACCCCTGCCCGCCCTCCCACGGCTGGAGTCGGGTGAGTTCTGCAGAGTAGTAAGCGGTGCCAGCCTCCGCCGCTTACTCTCCAGGTGTCAAAAATGTGCCTTATGGCAGGTTTACGACACCCTAGGCCAGCGGAATGCTAGGCCCACTGGCCTATAGTTACACAGGATTGCACTGTAAACCACTTATGAATTGAAAAGAAATAATTTCTGTGTTGAAATTAGACAAAGTAAATTATTATTTGCCTATAGACTTTGATGAGCAAGTTCTCAATCATGTGAGAATGTTGGGCTGAAGACGACACTGGTGGTTTATGTTCACTTTTCATCCAACAACTAAAGTCAACAGAACTGAATGCTAATCCATTTCCTCCACTGTGATTTTCGGTGAGCACATCTAGGGACTGAAGAGAAAGTACAGCTTCCAAGTGCCACCAGATGAATACTTACTTTAATGAAGAGATAGCCAGTAAGATCAGCCATTGCCTACTGACGCACGTATTTCATTATGTGACCTCTGTGGACTTTGGAACTAAACTGATTTGAATTATCTTCCTAGTCTTCATTTATCTCACTACCAATATAATCATTGTGAGTGTCAGTTATGTAGTAGACATTTTCTGAATTATCCAGAAAGACACCTGAAGTGACACTTCAGTTGAGAGGTTGTAGGAGATGGCATGACATATTGATGTGTAATACTTTCACCTGATGCTATCAAATGCAACAAAACATTTCATTTGCAGAACACCACAGCTGGGCCTCCTCGCTTGCTAATAAACTCTCTCCCCACAATAACCATCAAAATAGTCCCCACCAGACTAACATTCACCATCAAAAACTCATACATCAGTTTAAACTGCTGGTAATCCACATATTCTACATCCACATAAATTGCAGAGCGAGAACATTATAATAAGCCAAACAATTACCATCCCGAAATTCCACAAATGGGCAAGAAGTTACAACTGGGATGGGTTTTTAACAAACTTGGTAAGAAGTCTAAGTTTGAAAGACACTAGTTGTTCCTATGACCAGTCAAGCTGAGCAACAGTTCTCTCAGTCTCTTCCCCATTAGCCAAATCCTTGTTCTAGTCAAGGCAACTTCCCAACATGCTAGTTTTCTATGTATAAGAATCCTGTTTTCATGGTGGAACATTCCATCACATGAGTTGCCACCTGCTGTCTGTGATGGTACAGTCCATACACAGGTTTACCATTTCACTGAGAATTAGACCTCTGTTCCAACAGCATGTGACAGGATGTGCAGTAGGAGTTGGTAGCACTTTGGGAAGTTGCTGGTATTTAAGCAGAATGAACACTTGGCAGTCCATTTGTACCAGCTGAAACTAGTAAAGAGAGCATCTTATCTGTTTTTTTTATGATTAGTAGTTCTAGCCTGTTAAATCTCATCAAGATGAGCCTTTTGAGCATTCTGTTGCTGAAGGAAAGCAATGGAACACATACTGTAAATTCAAACTATGGATTACAGTATAATGCCTGATGGGCAGCGCAATCCAACGTAAGTATTCGGCGGGCACACCAGGGCCGCCCACCGGATCCTGTGTTCGCTCCGGGCCGCTCTGCAGTGGCCTGGAGGTCTATTCGGGGAAAGGGGACGTTCATCCCCTTCCCCCGGTGTAGAGCTGGGAGGCCACAATGGGCCTCAGATTTCCGCCAGCTACAAAGCTGGCGCAAGTCGGAGGAGGCTGTATAATGGCCGAGCCGGCCCGGTGGGAGATGGGGATATGGCGGATATCGGCCAATGGCCCCCCTCCCTCACCATCTGAACCGCCCATGTGGCCACCGGGGATCGCTTACCTTCCTCTGGAGGCCGCATGGACGTCCTGGCGGCAGAGTGAGGGTGGCCGGCCTTGCATCGGCTGCCCTTACGGCACGTTTGTGATGGCTTCCGGTGGCAGAGCACTCGCTCCACCGCTGGTTATTTGCGCAGGATTGCGCTGTGAATATGTTCATCCCTGGCATCTCCAGGTAAGGTTGGGACAGTATCTGAAAGCCTAGAGAACAGCTGTCTGTCAGCACAGGCAGTTCTGAGCTAGGTGAACCAAGGATGTGACTCAGTATAAGGAAGCTTCATATGTTCAAGGCCCGATTCCAACAACCACGGGGCCCACAGTTCTTTGATGACAAGATACTGTATGGACTTATTTTTTAACCTTTCTGTAATCAACAGCTGTGCCTTCGTTGAGTAAATACCATGAAAAATATATAGTGCCATCATTGTTTTTCCACTTGTAGATAAGTGGAGCCTCTTGAGATGTCTGTTTAAAAGAAAGCAATTAACCTTTTCAACAGTTATGGCATTGCATAATTCTGGAAAGTGTTCTAGATGCCTATTTGTGATCTAAGCTACACTTCAAACTTTGAAGTGTTTGTTTAATTGTAACAGAGACCTGATTGCACTTGAACTAGAAGCCATGTTATTTAACTGTCTTAAATTTATACAATTCTCTTTGCAAAATAGTACTTCTCCAATGTTACTACTACGGTATATAAATGTTATCATTCATAAAGTGTTGAAAGCCAAGTGACACTATGGGTTTCTAGTAATAGGCTGTGTAATAAGGTTAAGTAATAGGGCTTGGTTTTTGAGATTTTGACCTTTCATGGCAACCTCTCGGTACACCAAGTCAGTTATCACGGGGGTAGGATTGGCCTTTCAAATGTACGGTATATTACTCCAGAAGCATCTCAAAGTTTCATCCCTTCTGAGAGGTAACACGTTATGCAAGGAAGTAGAGGTAGTCTCTTCCTGACCTTTGTCACCATTTTGTGGTATGGTGTCTACAGGGTATCTTGTTTCACCCATAATTGTGCCACCTAAGCATAATCCAGTGAATAAAAGTGATTGTGGTGCTAATGATTGTGGTGCTAGTGATTGTGGTGCTTTTAACAAGGCCTGGCAGGATATGGTTCATGGGATCACGAAGGGTCGGACACGACTTAACGACTGAACAACAACAAAAATACAGGTGACCCACTGGGGCTGTTTATTTTAATTGTTTTAATTATTTGTTTTTAATTATTTTAATGTATATGTCTATTTTAATGTTTTGTAAGCCGCCTTGAGTGCCCTTGCTGGGAGAAAGGCGGGATATAAATTCTTTAAATAAATAAATAACGGGCAGCAAAAAGTCATGCCCTTGAGTTGAGTAGATATGTAAAAGCTTTGTAGAAAAATCATTCCTGGACAATAAGTTTACATGTTTATTTCAACTGTTTTCTGTTTATTTTGCTAATTTATTTGAACTGTGATGTGTTTATCTTGGGTTGCTATCTATCTTCTTTACACTTTCTCCAAACCTAAGCGCCTAACCCCATTATTCTGGTATGGTTTAAGGAGTAAATATGGTGATTTTGGCTCACTGTACTTCTGTAAAATGTAGCCCCCAATATATTTAGGGGTCTCTTGTACTGATACCATAAGGCACGAACTAAGGTAAGTCCAAGCAGATCTGCTGCCTGAATTAGGGCAGATCTGCTCCTCCTGCCAGCCTGTAATACCCCTCCCAATTAAAAACAAACACACATCTTGCATGCCCCATGACCACCAATGTGGCCAGCTTTCCTCCTCTCCTGTCCAGCTGCTTAGTGAAGCAGCTGGATGGGCAAAGAACGTGGGCCAAGGGGAGGTGGAGCATGGCAATCCAGACCTTACCTTCAGTCATGGTGGTCCTCTTCTGTTGTCATAATCACCGCCACCATGGCCTCCTGCCCTTGTATGAAACAAACAGGAAGGGGAGAGCATGCTGGGAGTGCTCCCAAAACCAGGCGGAGCAAGAGGAAGGCAGTGGAAACAGAGTGAAGGTAAGAAAATGGGGGGGGGAAGGAGGACAAGAAGGTAGAGCTACTTCTTCTTGCAGCTCTGACAGTAATGGAGGAAGAAGTGGGCTGCTGCTGCTGCCCCGATCCTCTTCCCGCTTGCTCTCAGCAAGTGGCAAGACAATCAGGGAGCTGACTGAAGCAGCTTAATGGATGGCAGACAGATGCAGGGTGCAGGACAGGCCGTGTCAGTTTGCCCCTCCCCCCCACTACTCAAAGTAGGCACTTCAGTCAGGCTTAAGCCCATGACACACTGCATGTGTTGCGGTGCGGTGCATAGAGCAGCATCCGCATGTGGCTCGAAAATCTTGGTGTGTCTTGTCTTTTTACAGATCGTAACGCAGGAGAGCTGCGTTGCGAGCAAAGTTGAACTCGAACTTCAGCCAATAAGAGGCCATGTTCGGTGCTATGGGGCAGGACGCGGAGCGACGCGTTGGCCAATCAGAATCGAGATTGAAAACTCAATTCTGAATGGCTAACTGAGAGCAGTGGGTGGGGTAGGACGTCCGTGCAGCTTCTTTTGGCGTAGCCAGGGTGCGTCGTGGTGTGGTGAGACACATCGGCTACTCTTGTGCCGCACCACACTGCAACGCAGCCAGTGTGTCACAGGCTTTATGACTAGACCAGCCCTGGCATAAAATCAAGTGTTTGTAGCCTCAACTTTGACCCCACCACTGGAAGTAAAGGAAGCCACAAACTAGACGCTCTCACACACAATCATCACCTCCTGAAACTGGAAACACTATTAGGTAAGGTTCCCCAACAGAGACTTTGTGTTTGGGAGGGGAACACAAACTCATTGTTTGGGAGGGAAATGAATTAAAAGAAAAAGAAAAGTTGTATAGGCTCAGAGCATATTTTAAGGTCTCTCAAGGGGGATTAAAGACTTTGAGGAAAGGAGAAAAAAATAGGTTTGACATACTGATATACCCAGCCCTGACAATCTCCACAAAGGGCAGATTTATATGTCATACTGGCTGGGCTACCTTTGTAAAGTGCCAATAAGCATCCCTAGCAAATTCCCCTGCTTCATTAAAGAACTGGTGTTGTGTAAGGATTACTGAGATCGCAATTTGTATTTGCATTTTTATTACTTTAGATTTATTATTATTTATTTTTTTATTTTTCACATTTTTATACCACCCTTCCTCCAAGGAGCTCAGAGTGGTGTACATATTTCCTCCCCTCCTTTTGTCCTCACAACAACCCTGTGAGGTAGGTGGGGCTGAGAGATAGTGACTGGCCCAAGGTCACCCAGGAAGCTTTATGGCTGAGTGGGGATTTGAACCTGGATCTTCCAGGTCTAAGTCCGACTCCCATTATTATTGTTATTATTGGTTTTTCTATATATGTCACCATGAGCACCTGTGTGGAGATGATAGAATGGGACAGAAGCCTTCAAATAAATAAATAAATAAATAAATAAATAAATAAATAAAATACAAGTACTTTGTATACTTTAAATATTTTGAATGCATGTTCTATTGTTAAGTTTATTATAACAGGAGAAGTCCTACGGGCTCCTTGGGATACTTGATCCCACGCTGAGCTGACAGTCATAATATCACCTTATTATTCCATCTGCATGAGGATGATGCGAATGCAAAACACAGGACAGGACAGCGGCTCACTCCTCTGGCCCACTCCTATGGGGCACAGAGAGTGAGGTACCTGGTCCTGAATTCAGGATGTGTTGTTGTTGTTTTTACTTCCTAGTATTGATCTTCCATCCTGTAAGAGCTGGCTAGATCAAGACACCATCGAATCCTAAACATTCTAAGATTCTGCTGCATCCTGCTCCATACTATGTGGTTCATATGAAGATAAACACATATGAAGCTACCATTGCTCCATCTGGCTCAGTATTGTCTATATTGCTGGGCTGCAACTCTCCAAGGTTTCAGGCAGGTTTTTCCCAGCCCTACCTGGAGGTGTCAAGAATTGAACCTGGAACCTTCTGCATGCAAAGCAGGTGCTCTTTAACTGAGCTACAGCCCCCCCCCCCATTGCTCCTCTTCCATTGCCAAGTCCTGCCCTGTTCTGCCAATCCCTGCCTGGCCTCACTCCCTGTTCTATGGGCTGCTTCCTGCACACAGAGCTCTTCCAGCTTCCTTACCCATCAAGCAAACTGCACACCACCTCAGAAGACCTTCTAGAGAAAGACTCACCCAACTCCAGCCTCAGATCTGCTCACACCTGCACGCATTAAGATGCCCATCAGACATCTTAAAAGGCGGGGAACTCGCCAACTTCCTGGAGGTGTTCAATATTTTACAGGACTGGACTTTAATTGCCTCTGGGAATCAGGTAATTGGCTCTTCACATATATTTGCACACTAATTATTGCCGGGTTCAGTTAACAGGAAAACAAAAAATATTAAAACCAGGGGAAAGAGCTCAACTTATCAATAGTGAGATAAATTACTCTTGGCAAGTAATTAGAACCAGAGATTTCCCTATAAATTGCCTTTCCTTAATTATGCAAGTCAGAAACAGAGAAGCTGTGCGTCACGGCAATATTCACAATGAGGGCCAGTTCCACAGTAACCCTTTGCCATTTTCAGCCCTGGGGAAACCGCAGCGTGTCTGGAGTGTAGCATCAACATTTTCCAGGGACAGGAACATCTGACGTATTTCGCAATGGTTCATGATTAAGTGGACATGTTTGCTCTTCTGATAACTAAGATGACATCTGCAGGATTGCAACCAGAAAGAACCATTTTAACACCGAGACAATCTTATAAACCAAGATTGTGCAGATGTTCTGGCAAATTCCTCCAGGAGATCTACTGGATTATCATATAGACATTTCCAGAGATAAGCATTTGGACATACAAATTATCTTTCTGTAAGTACTTTAACAGCGTTTAGTGATGAACTGAAATGGTTCCCTTTAAAAAAAATATATCCTTTTAGCGTAACAAAAAAACCAATGCTCCTTTCAAACACTTCAATCACATTTTGAACTGCACTATCTCTAGGGAACATTTGAGATGCTCCCTAGAAATACTTTCAGCCTAACCTACCTCACAGGGTTGTTGTAAGAATAAAATGGGATAAGCCCACTCAGTGCTGCCCTTAAGGTTGGCTGTAAACGTAATATTGCACCTTTAATCCCACAGTTCCCCCAAGAAGCTCCAGGTAGGGTGACCATCCCATTTTACCCTCAAAAGAACCTAATGAAAGCAACTTGCCCAAGGCAGGATTTGAAGTCATATCTCCCCACCAAAAATCTGACTTCACACCCCCACGTCATCACAAAGTTCTTTGGTTAGCCCACTGCCAGTCACTTCCTCTCTGTTGTTGTGAGGATAAAGTAGAGCAATCCTGTGCAGCCTGTGCCCAGTTCTTTGGAGGAAGGAAGTTATCAACACATGACATTATTCTATTCAATGTGGAACCAGCCTTCCAAGCCATTTAGAACTACGATCAGGGGCAGTTTAAGATTAGACTGACAGTGAAATCCTAGATAGACGTTGGGTGACGGAATGAGTGTTCCATCGCCGGGAGACATCACAAATGTGCCGTAAAGCACGTTCGCGACGACTCGTGAGCAAGGAAGGCCGGCGCAGAGGCCGGCCTCCCTTGCTCTGGCACTAGAGCACCCAAGTGGCCGCCGGTGAACCCAGGTAAGGATCTGGCAGTCGCGAGGGCAGTTTGGTGGGCAGGGGAGGGGGCACATTGGCCTAGCTGGTCCAGGAGGGGGAGGGGGATGGCCTTGGCCATATCCCGGCCCCTGCCGGGTGGCTAGGCCATTACACGGCCTCCTCCGACTTCCGCCAGCAATTTTGCTGGTAGAAATCAAAGAAGCCGATAGGGCCTGCCCCAGTTTACACTCGGGGAAGGGGACAAACGTCCCCTTCCCCGAGTAGACCTCCGGCCCGGCAGCAGCCTAGCCTCTGGTGCACAGGATCCAGCGGCCGGCCCTGGGCCGCCGGCCAGTTCCTTAGGCAGGATTGCGCTGACAGACATAGGTGCATAGTGACTGTCATTGTGGAGCAGGAATTTGCACCCAGATCTCCACAATACAAGTCCACGGCTTTCTCCTTTACCCCACACTGCCACGTTCCCCACATCTAAGTGCTAAGGGACAGGGAGCGTTCCTGAAAACCTGCTTGCTAAAGATTTTGTTTTTAAAAGTCTTTTTTTCTAAAAATGGGCAGGTTCAGAAAGCAGAAACAGGGCTCATTTAATTCTAAACCCTGTCAGAAATGTGTTCCTTTGTTAGTTTCCATCTCCTGAAGTGGTGTACCTTCAATGCACTGGTCTAAACAACATAAATAATGAATCCCTTTACTGTAGCCTGAACATCAGCAGCACTGACATAAGTGATAAATGCTTACTGATAATGACTTGCCATGCCAAGATGTTGAAAGAAGAAAAGGTGCTGGTGAATCCAATAGTAAATGTGAATGAGAGCATCTTTTAGCAGAACATTATTTTTTTTATTTTTTTTGCCACAGGAATCTGACATGTTCTGTGTAAATTAAGCTAAGTGTGAAAGAAGAAACGGGAGTTTGAAAATCAACGTGGCATCAAAAAATATAGATCAAGAATGTACCAATCAATGCCCCCCTCGCTGTGATCCTGATTTTCTAATAGGTATAAAATAGTTATTACATGAAATCAAATTATGTTTGGAAAAGACCTTGTGGCCTGTGTGTGAAAAGCATAACCATCGCAGAGCACTGTGTTACTTGAACCAACTATATTCATACTACATTCTCTAAGGTATGGATGGCCAACATGCAGAATACATGCCACAAGTACACAGGTGGAGATCGTGGCATTTTGAGACAGAAGCCAAAGGGCTGGTGGCCCTGAACATGGTACACACCGAGGCTGTGTTTCTGCCTTCTTCAGGCTGGGGAGAAACCACTCCAAGACATGAGGGCTACATACGCATGCTAGGGTGGCACTAGCTTGTGGCACATTTCTCGACAAGATTGACCACTACAATCTAGTATCATCCATGAGACAAAGTCACTTGCTTGAAATATGTCAGGCACAATGGAATCCTGATGCCACAGAACTCAGCTACGTAGGAAGAGTTCTCTGGAAGGATGAAGATGACAGTGGGCTTCTTTGGAAACCTTCAACTCATCTTGGAATATTCCAGTTCATGTACAGAATCACACCAGACATTTCAAGTCATGTGAGAGAAGGGGACACAGAGACAAGGTACAATTAGGTCACATTCATTAGAGGTCCCCCTTCACACTCACATATTAAGTCTGCCTTAGTTGCCTGCTCATTGTATGAGGAAGTACTCTGGACCAATTTAATGCTCACAGGAAATACCTGTTAGGAGCCAGTACTTAAAGACACAAAAAGGAACAAAGGGAAGAGACATCGCTCACAATCCACTGTCCAGGCCAGCATTCAAACTCAAATGAGTACTGAGAAGATACAAGAAAACTCTGACAAACCAAAACTGGAGCTAGATGCAGGCACAAGAGCAGAGAGGCTAGAAGGAACAGGAAAGGAACAAATAGCAGAGCAGGGAAGGGCAGACAGGATACAAAGATGTCTCAGGATGTGTGGAAGCAAGCTGCAGGAAAGCGCCCCATTTGCTCCCGAGTAATCCACAGATCCAACATTCGGGGGAGGAGGAGGGGAACCAACAGTAACAGTTCTGAAACCCACACAATGTACAGTTGTTCTACACACACATTGTCCAGAGTTAAGTATTCATGATCAAGCAAGTCTCCACTATGATCAAGAAGCGACTAACTGCAGGTATCACAAAAACACCACCGCTTATCAGGAGGGCTGCTAACTGGGGTTTATTTTATGATTCCTTGTAGTACACTAAAGCCAGCCATATGTCAGATAAAACGCTGTCCTTTTTTCATGGGAAAAGGCCTGTCCAGTAAGATTAATAGCGCTGAGGTAAGAGATTAATCTTGACTGTTATTGTAGAATGGGACACAGATTGTGAGATTCACAAACTAGTTACTGATATATGAATTAAAACAAAAAAAAAATCTCCTTCCAAAAGCTCATGACTTCAACAGATATTATGGATTTCCTTCATTGTATCACACTTCCATACCACATAATGGATTCTTCTTAAAATGCCAGTCTCAATTTTTAATACTTTCATCTTAGAAATACTGAGAGCTTTCTAGGCTTCCAAAAACTGAGGCAGAAAGAGGAGGTCATATCCAAACCTGAATACCTAAAACAGAGAGCTCCTAGAAAACCTTCCAGCTAGAATGCTGATATATATATTACTGTCTCAATATAAAAAAAATACTTCTGTTCTGAGTAAGGTATAAGGCATCTCAAACCAGAGACCGAGACTGGGCGTCCTACTCTCTGCAACTGTGGCAGTTGCAGGTAGATAGAATCATGGCCTGACCAAGGTTGTGTTTGCAGCACCACCATCAGTGAGGATGGCCAGAGGGCATTCTACACCTTTCAATCCCATGGAGATCAGGTTACATGAGGGTCCCATTTGGCTCTATAATGCTATTACTGACTCTGACCTGGGTCTTTTGAGCTTCACATAGACTGCCTAGCCCTCACAGGTTGCCTGCTGAACCATAAGCTTGCCCCCAGACCATCAGCCCTACCACTCTGGAAGTAGACAGCAAAGTTTTTTCCAGAGGCTTGAAGATGGTTTGAAAGAGGGATATGCTGTTCAGTCTGGTGAGCCTCTGTGGGACAGATGCTGGACTAGATGGGTCTTAGGCCTGCCCCAGCAGGGCTTTTCTTATGCTCTTATGGTATGCGCATTCATCCTATTTTTGCCTCTGGTTTTTTTACTGTTCCAAAAACCTGCCAAACCCAGCTAGAAGCAAAAGTGACAGAAAAGATAAGAACATAAGAAGAGCCCTGCTGGATCAGGCCAAAGGCCCATCTAGTCCAGCTTCCTGTATCACACAGTGGCCCCACCAGATGCCTCAGGGAGCACAAGACAACAAGATACTTGTATCCTGTCGCCACTCCCTTGCACCTGGCACAAAGAAAACCTACTCCTACAACCAGGAGGTTGCTTTTCCCCAGCATGGCTTGTAAGCTGTGATGGACTTTTCCTCCATAAATCTGTCCAATCCCCTTTTAAAGGCATCCAGGCCAGGTGCCATCACCACCTCCTGTGGCAAGGAGTTCCACAAACCAATTACACGCTGGGTAAAGAAATATTTTCTTTTGTCTGTTTTAATCCTCCCTCCACTCAATTTGAGTGGATGTCCCCTAGTTCTAGTGTTGTGTGAGAGGGAAAAGAACTTCTCTCTATCCACTCTCTCCATCCCATGCATAATTTTATACGTCTCAATCATGTCCCCCCTCAACCGCCTTTTTTCTAGACTGTAGAGCCCCAAACGCTGTAGCCTTTCCTCATAAGGTAGATGCCCCAGCCCACTAATCATTTTGGTCGCTCTCTTCTGCACCTTTTCCAGTTCCACTATATCCTTTTTGAGATGCGGCGACCAGAACTGGACGCAATACTCCAGATGCGGCCTTACCATCAATTTGTACAACGGCATAATAATATTGGCCATTTTATTCTCAATCCCTTTTTTAATGATCCCAAGCATGGAATTGGCCTTCTTCACAGCCGCCGCACACTGGGTCGACACTTTCATCTTTTATCATTTCAAGATGATAAAAGATGACAGAAAAGTAACGCCACTTTTTCAAAGAATGCTTGTCCATAGTCTATACTTACTTGAGCATGATGGTGCTCCTCAAAATCACTGGCCTCCAGTATTTATGCACACAAAAACTTATTATAGTTCATGGTAACATATAAGTGGGAGGCAAAAACACTGTAGCAAAAGACTAGAGAATGTCCCTCCCACCGCACATTTCTCAGTCTGAGAAAAGTAAACATTACAAAAGAGCTACCAATACTGCTGAGACAGCACCAGGGCCTTTATTTATGACAGATGCCAATACAAAATGCTTGCACAAGAACATTTTTTGTAGTCTCCAGGAAAATTCCAGGGTAGCATTTTCCCATCATATTTTCCAATTACTTTAATGCATATACACACCAAAAAAAGTCCAAACAATAGCACTATTAATTTTGGAACAAGGCCAACAATTATTCTAGTCAAATGTGGCAGTTCCTGTCTGTGCACTTACTCAGCATTTTGTATGGGGTCCAGCAGCATGGCATGCAATAATGGAAATTATGCCATTCACAGAACACTGCCATAAATTTTCTGACAACACCATCACCCTAATCATCAAGGAATTTGTGCCAGCAGCTGCTTGGCAGAGAAGAAAGGGGTCCACATTTGTAGGCTGCACCGAGGACCTGAGCATTTCAGAAGGAAATTTAGTTCGAGGCACATGGAAAATGGAGTGGCAATTGACAGCAATTATTATTATAGAATCAGAACAGAATGATTTGGGAGACTAGAAAAGAACGCACTACTGGGACAAATTGCTACACTTTCAGAAGGAATGGCATTAAATGCACAGCAGGCCCCAGACTGTAGTTTCCTCAGGAAGTCAGCGGTATCCCAAAAATAGCAATAGGTACTAGTGGCACAGTGGTTGAGGACAGGGTATGCATAGCCAAATAAGAAACTGTGATGCCATAGTGCCTGTGCCTGAAACAATGGAGCACCCCAGGGTTGTGTGTTTGGGGTAGCGGGTAGGAGTCCCCTAGTCAAGGCTCCTAGGTGTCTTAGTGCAGACTGGCTCATGCACATCTAAGGTAAATTCTTCCATTAGGTTATACCATTTTTTATTTCCCGTTTTCCTCAGCGGGATTCTGAGGGAAGTGGCTTGGAGAACACGATGGTGGAGAGTTGCCTCTCAGTCTCTCATATGAAGTCCAGCTAGTTCATGAAACCTTTACAAGATATCCAATAAAGACTGAAAAAACAGATTGACTAGTACCCAGGAACAACCTACCACAGGACAGACCCAAAAGAGAACATGACAGAACATCACTTGCCACCAACAACTTCCCACTAAACCTGGCCACTCCAACATATCACATGATTTACAGCCCATCATCAATAAAAGACAGTTCCCCCTCGCAGGTGGGAGGCTATACTTGCTTACAGACAGTCTCTTGATCTGACCTACACAGCAGTAACAAGCACTGGCGTCGACGGGGGGAAGCGGGGGGGCGGGCCGCCGGGGGGCGTCGCGCATATAGGGGTGATGCGCGATGCCCCTTACTTACAATTTTTGCGGAGCAGGTGGGCCCACCCGCCCTCCCTCGCCTCCGTTTGGCTCCAAAATGAGCCGAAAACGGAGCGGGGAGGGCGCTCCGCTCCTGCGCGTGACGTCACGCGCGGGGGCGGAGCCTCCCCTTAAGGGTGACGCGCGCCCCCGCTCAGGGGTGTCGCGCGTCATCGCAACGCCACTGGTAACAAGACACATAACCCAGAGACAGACATCTTGCGACAAACCAAAATGCCAACTCTGTCCCAATAGCCACTCAGGCATCATTACAGGCTCTAATAAGGTCAGCCATACCATCAGGGGGCTCATTCAGCTGCTCATCCCCCAATGTGATACATGCCATCACCTGCCAACAATGCAATTGTCCTCTGTACATACAGTAGGTTAAACAGATCTGTCTCCATACAAAAAAATAAACAGATACAAATCTGACTTCAAAATAGCTAGTCCAGAAACCAGGGGGAGAACCTTGTAGTCTCTCTGCTCAAAGGATTCTTCAACAAAGGATCCTCAAAGGGAGACTCCAGTGTAAAACTAGTGAATGACAATTGATCAGGAATCGTCCAAGACTTTAGAATTACGGGTAAAGATGCCATGTAGTTTATTTCAAACAGACCAACGATTTAAAATAATTTCAAAACACTGTGCGAAGATACCAATATAAACAGAGCTCCGGACAGGAATAAAATACATTAAAAATTGGAGTTGAAATAAACTACATGGCATCTTTACCCGTAATTCTAAAGCCTTGGACGATAACTGCTGGCCATGAAAGCTTTTAATCTATCTTAATTGATCAGGAAGTTTGATTCTGTCTATTTAGGCTGGAATAGTCACAATGGTTTCCTCTCCCACTACAGGTAATTATAATTAGCTAGGCAGATTATATTATCATCAATTTCTGACCATGTGTATGTTTTGCCATGTGTACACATAGAGAGAGGTGACCTTCCATTAGGGCATTCTGCCATAAGTGTAACAGGATACACCTGTGGCATTCATCACATGTGACGCTCTATGTCTCCTGAGAAACCTGTATGCGGGTCAAGAAGCAACAGTTCGAACCGGCCATGGAGCAACCGATTGGTTCAAAATAGGGAAGGGAGTACGACAAGGCTGTATATTGAAACCCTGCTTATTTAACTTATATGCAGAGTACATTATGAGAAATACAGGGCTGAATGAATCGCAAGCCGGAATCAAGATTGCCGGGAGAAATATCAACAACCTCAGATATGCAGACGATACCACCCTAATGGCAGAAAGTGAAGAAGAACTAAAGAGCCTCTTGATGAGGGTGAAAGAGGAGAGTGCAAAAGTTGGCTTGAAACTTAACATTAATAAAACTAAGATCATGGCATCTGGTCCCATCAATTCCTGGCAAATAGAAGGGGAAGAAATGGAAGCAGTAACAGATTTTACTTTTTTGGGCTCCAAGATCACTGCAGACGGAGACAGCAGCCATGAAATTAAAAGACGCTTACTCCTTGGAAGGAAAGCTATGGCAAACTTAGACAGCATAATAAAAAGCAGAGATATCATCATGCCAACAAAAGTTCGTATAGTCAGGGCGATGGTGTTCCCAGTAGCAATGTATGGTTGCGAGAGTTGGACCATAAGGAAGGCTGAGCGCCAAAGAATAGATGCTTTCGAACTGTGGTGCTGGAGAAGACTCCTGAGAGTCCCTTGGACTGCTAGGAGATCAAATCAGTCAATCCTAAATGAAATCAACCCTGACTGTTCCCTGGAAGGACAGGTACTGAGGCTGAAGCTCAAATATTTTGGCCACCTAATGCAAAGAGAGGACTCTCTGGAGAAGACTCTGATGCTGGGAAAGACTGAAGGCAAAAGGAGAAGGGGAAAGCAAAGGATGAGATGGTTAGACAGCATCACCGATGCAATAAACATGAAAATGAGCGAACTCAGGAAGATAGTGGAGGACAGGAAGGCCTGGCAGGATGTGGTTCATGGGATCACGAAGGGTCGGACACGACTTAACGACTCAACAACAAAAACATGCAATTTCCTACACTGAAGTGATATCAAAGTCAAAAATTTGGTCCCACATAAAGAAGCCCTCCATTCCATGCTGCAAACATTGCTTGTGAGGATAAATGCCTTGCAGATAACAAGACAATTCCAATCTAGCATTCCATGATCACATGATGACTTTAGAAAACAACCCCATCAGTGGGTAATTTCTACAAAGATAGGCCTCAAGCCTGCCTAGACTCCATTTCCTTTAATTACAGGTAGATGTGTGTTGGCTGCAGTTAGTCCAAAAGGAAAAAAAAAAAGACTCTGAACATGCTCAAAGATACCCAATTATGACTTTGATTGATCCAGGATCAACTCCTCATGTAAAAATTATTTCTCAGGCTAAACTGTGGCCTAGCACCAATTAAGCCTTGAATTCCATTTAGAACATATCCTCATGGTCATAGACAGTCATAAAGCCTGAAGGAGGTTTTGGTCTAAGCACAACCCAATTATCTAATTCAGTGAAGGAGCAAGTTTTGTAGACAGAACAGGGAGTCTAAAATGGAACAGGAAACCTCCGTATGGTGGGTACCCTGCTGAAAATGAAGCCACTAAGCATATGGCAGTATGGCATTGCTTCATAGAATGCTGGGCCCAAACTGGATCCAGATCATTTCTCTGACCTTTCAGTCTCACTTCACTGCATGAGCTGCTAAGAAAGTGGTGCTCAGACCACTAAGTGAGCACAGCTTGCCTGTGACGTGCTGGCTCTCCCCAAAGCAGTTATCACTCCCTTTAATGTAGACTGAGAACAAAAACAGCGGTGTCAGCTGTGACTTTGTTCTGAAGAGTAGCTAGCTCCAAATCTGCCTCACTCTTGGCAGAAGGAGGGGTCCTACAGAGCCAGAACTGGTACTGAAGAAAGAAAAAATTGGCATCGCTCAACCAAGAGATTTAAAAAGCTTCTTTTTTTAAGGTGCAGGAACTGCATGGGTCCCCTACACCTGGCACGAGAAAAATGAAGTCCCGCAAGCAGATAGCTGATGATGACCTGCAATCTAAATGCATAGCTAGGTAATAATAACTGAAGTTCTGCAAAAGTGTCATTCCAATGTGAAATTTTTGGCAAGAGGAGAATATAGGAAATTGTTGTGAGCAGCAGGAGAGGAGAGAATAGCAGTGGAAGCCCCAGAGCAGGGCAATATTGGAGAGGGAAAGCTATATAAAGAGTTGGCCCACTGATATTTCTGGCACGTATTCAGAAATTGTAGCTCAGGGTGAGGCTCTTTTAGAAATGCTAGTCTGTAGTTACTCTACCTGTGGCAGTAGCAAATCTATAGGCTATGTCCTCCATAATTTCTTGGCTCTGACCTAAAAGAAAAAAACTTGGGACACATTTTTCAAGAAGACAAGGAGGAAATGAAACAAGGACAGTGGGCTGAAGAAAGATCACCTGTTCTTGGGACACAGCAGCAGTTTGCAAACCTTGTTCAGCCATATTTCTTATATATTAACATGGTCAACAAGTCGGTCTGGTGTAATGGCTACTGGGCTACACAACTCAGATTCAATTTGCACAGGGCTATTTGTTGGTATTTCTTATATCGTGTCTTTCAATCAAATACAGGCCTCCAAGGTGTCTCACGACATAAAGTTTAAAAAAATCCATTACAATAAGGCAAAAAGTGAATCAAAAAACAATCAGAAACAGATCCAGCAGAAAGGCAGGGGACACTTCTTTGAAAAATAAATATCATGCCAAATTGACAAGAAGCAGGTTTAGCTTTCACGTGAAGAATTCAGAACAAAGATACAAATCGAAGAAATATTGTGAGCGCACAGCAAGGAGCCAGGCCCCATCTTTGGCCTGTGACATTGGCATGACTGGATGACAGCCCTTCAGCAGAAACTGTGTGGCGGAATGTCACAAAAAGCGGCACATCGCTCTCCTGGAAGCCTGATGCGTGTATAATCGAAGACACTATTTCAAACCAGACAGCGCTCAAGGTGTTCTTACCGTCCTCATTCTCATCAAATGCTGGTGTCTTGCTAGAGGTGTTGGCGCCCATGTTGGAGTTGGCTGGAAGCTTTTCTTCCGCTACTTACAACATCTTGTAGTCCAAAGTACTGCGGGGAGAGTTATTATCTGACTTAATCTTGGCAGGTCTGTAGACCTTCCTGCCTGTGTGCCCTGGAGGGGAAAATAACAAGAAGAAAAAAAAGACACCATAGCTGTCGTCAGAACTGAAAAATTAGATGGTTCACAGATCTGTCACACTGACAGGAGTGTTAATATTATATAAATGGGAGAGTGAGAGGCCCTTAAAGGACTCCCAAGGACATGCTTGGCACAGCTTTCTTTTACTTTTATGAGTAGACCAAATGACTTCCATTAGACTACCTCAAGAAGATCACCCCTGCGTCTTCACAGGGATCTTTTTGCTTTTATTTCAGAGCAACTCAGCTGCTGAATTCCAGCTGGCACAACTTTCACCTCTTTATAAAAACAAGAATTATTTCGATACCAAACGTACATCAAGGCTGTGCTACTTTTAAAAAAAACCTCAACTCTACCGCTCTCAACTAAAATGGAGCAAGCAGGAAGGCAAACATGCCATGTGAAAGTAAGTTTATTAAACCTTCACAGTGACATCTCCCCAAAAACACCCCGAGAAGGGCACAGAAACGGCACATGTAAATCGTGCGTCTGCCTCCTTGTGACATCTTGTGTCTGCCTCCTTCCTTCCGCTTTCTTACCACCCAAGTATCCAGGATCTACATCAGGGGCGGGGAACCTTTTCCCTGGCGAGGGCGGTTTTAAATATTAGAAATTTGCTTGAGGGCCGGCCGTAAGGTCGGGCGCCATTTTTATTTATTTAATTAATTCCCCCCCCCATCGGCCTCCGGAGGCTCCGCGCTCACCGTCCGAAGCTGCCGCCGGGTCCGCACATCACCTCTGGCGTACCATGCCGATGAGGGCAAGAGCTTGCCCTCATCGGCGTGGTACGCATGTGCGAAATGGCCAACGGCCTGGTGAGAAGGAGTCAAGGCGGTGGCCGGGGAGGACATGCAAAGGCCCTCTGCCAGCCTCCGGAGGTGACGTGCGGACCCGGCGGAGCCTCCAGGGGCCGGTTGGGCGGCCTCCCGGCAATCTCTCCAGGGGCCGGACCGGATGGCTTAAGGGGCCTGATCCGGCCCTGGGCCGGAGGTTCCCCACCGCTGATCTACATGATGAGATGGCTACGAATAAGGAATATATGATCAGGCTAAATATCCTCACTATGATGATTTGATTCATTATCTTTTCTATAGTCTGCTGACTACACTTGGAAGCTATAATGGAAACTTTAAGCACTTATATGTAAATATAATTAACATGGTCTCAAACGAGAGTACATGAGCGCAAGTGATCATGTGCTTACGCAAGAGGGGCAAAGGAAGTTCCTTCAGGTTGTTTGTCTTGGCAGGATAAAAGGAAATCCTTATTATGCACTCATGGGGGCAAGGCTTGTCCTATCTTGTTGACATTGCTAGTAAGGGAAGGGGACACTTCACTATTCCTGGTGCCTCCTGTACTGTACATATCTGGGAGGGAAGAAGAGATTTTGGCCTGGTAACACCTGCAACACACATAAGCATTAAAGTGAGATGCACTTCAGATAGCCGATGTGGGATGCACGTCTGACTCCCCAAAATGGCACCCACATTCGTCACCCAGTGACACATGCCGAGAACCATTTCATTTTTCCTAGTGAGGACTTCAAGCAGTGAAGTTTAGGCTTAGGAAGCCTTACATCGTGTCCTCGGTCTGCTTCCGCCCTTGGCTTCTGGAATGCTATACCCTGAGTGGTGTTTATGTTAATACGTGGAAGGTACTGAAGCATAGCAGGGGGTTAGATTAAATTATTTTCAGGTCTCTTCCAGCTAGAGAATCTCCACGGTGCAGCTTGGTTCTTCTCCTGACAGGCAGGACCTCCTCTATTAGGAATTGAGAAAAGTCACAGTGACCCAGTGGGATGCGTGGACCACAGAGGGTCTCATAGTAACAATCCCCAGCTGTAACTTTGAGTAGATATTTGAATGTACAGTACAGGCATTTTGAAATACAACTAGCTCTGCAGTGTTTGTTTGGATGAGATTTGCAAACCAGCCATGAAAATCCAATTCATATTTCACCCTAAATTCTATCAACTTGATGACACCATGCTGGAAAGTTCTTAACAAAGCTGCTTTATTCACAGCCCCTTGTTTTAGCAATCCAATTTAAAACAACAGTGTGCAGTTATTTATTTCTTTTTAAATGCTCATACCATTCAAACAAAACAAAACAAAATCATTAAAATAAGAAAACTAAACAAAAAACTAATAGCACCAAGACAGCCAAAACCAAATCACAAAACGAGAGAGAGAGAGAGAGAGAGAGAGAGAGAGAGAGAGAGAGAGAGAGAGAGAGAGAGCGCAACAGCAGTAACAAACCAAAACCGAGCTTAACTGCTTAACGGCTGATCAACAAAAGCCTGCTGAAAAAGGTGTGCCTTCACCCACCTCTGAAAGACCAGCAATCAACTCTTAGGGCAGGGAAGGGTGGGGCCACTACAAAGAAAGCCCTGTCACAGGTCATCACCAACAGCACTTTAATGAATAGTGGGTTTACAGGATAGGCAGACTCACACTTGGGGGGGGGGAGAGGAACCCCTGACATACACTGGTCCTAAGCTGTGTAATTAATAACACAATGCACAAAAGAAGGGATATCACCACACCCTCAAAATACTCTTTAACCTTAGCTTTGAATTTTAAAGGGGCCTGAATGTCCACAAGAACGTGATGCAGGCAGAACACTGCAGATCTCTTAACTGATGTACATTCTTAGATTTTCACGGCTCGTGCATACCAACGAATTAAAAATCAAATGATGCGGGTTGGAGCATATATTAAACGGCCAGACAACCCGCATCATTTGATTTTTAATTCTTTTAACTGAGTTTGAGAGGTCTGGAGCCGGCTAAAATCACTCCCTTCCCCAGTTCAGTTGTTGAGTTTCATCGTGGCTTAATGTTACACTGACACCAACGCTAAAGATGGCACACACTAGTCAAGGTGCCCACTGTAGTTATGAGTAGTGTCAGAGCAGGTGTGGCACACATGAGCCTAGTTCCACTCCCTAAGCGGTGGTTACGAAGCTAACAGCATTGTGTCTGTATCGGGTGCTGTGGTGATCTGGCGAGACACTGTCCATGCACCTGACATTCCCACGTACCCTTTGGTACCTCATGGGGTCACTGTGACAGAAACTGCACCCTGACACAGACTGTCCTGCAAGAAGTATGTTGCTGACAGCAGGAAGGGGGGGGGACCCAAAGAGGGGCACCCTCCCATGCCCTTTCTCCTCGGGGGGGGGGGCATTACCAGGGTTTTCCCTGCATGGAAACTGGTTGCTAAAGAAGCATCTGAGGAGCCAACTGATCTGCCCAACCCAAACCCTGCTGCACCTATATGCGTGACGTCTTGTAACATGAGTCACAAGTGATTTGTAAGAGAGTGAAGGGCACCAGCTCTCTGCTCTGAATGAAAAAGGTATGTGAGTTTTCAAAAACAGAAATAGTTTATTTCTAGACTTTTCCCTGTCTAGAATTCACTTAGTTGCAGTTCCCTTATTAATCTCCAGGATCCTGAGGGGAAGGACAGAAATGTGCAGGTAACTCTGCAAGTCCTGCAACAAAACACATGCCATCTCAATCCAGCCTCCCTCTTTCATAAGGATTTGGCAGGATCAAGATCCTACCTTTCCCATTGGCTACTCCATTGGCAGGAGACACTAACTCAGCCCCAGTACCTCCCCTCAGTCATGGTCAGGTGGATGGACTTGACCAATGGCCAGGTGGCAGCAAGACCCAGCAGGGTGTTGGTGGTTCCTGCCTGGCCCATTGTTTAATAGTGGCCGATGTCAGACATACTAGTGCTACCAATACACATCCCAGGTTAAGCCTTTCGAGTGGACGTCGAGGGCAAGGATGGTGGGGCTGTCCAAGCTGACTAGCAAAAGCCAACTCCATGATACATACAAACAGGGGCTTAGGGTGAAGGGATCTTGTTCACCACTGGCACTATGGGGTAAATCCTCCTGAAGACTTCATGACTGAATACTAAAGAAACCACTCTAACAAGAAAAAACAATAGGAAGGTACCATAAATTGCTCAGAGAAGGCACAGGTTCTCCACTGCTAAAGGTGTTAAAGAGTCCACATAGGGCACTGGCCAGGGATTATATGAATGTAGAATTTCCTGCCTAAAACACTGGTTTGAATGAATTCATTGATTGGCGTTTGAATGAACACCATTCATTCAACTGCAGGATTCTATGTGCCTACAGACACACTTTAAAAAACACTCCACCTGACGTTTCTAGCTATATAGGAGAACATTTGTGTATACATTTGTATATGTAATTGGCTAATCGCATACAATGATAATGCTTTTATTAAAATTTAAAGAAGCATTCTCAGTTGTTGTTGTTGCTGCTGCACAGTAGAGATTTTAGAAGTGGGGCATGATTTTTTAAAAACTGCAACTATACTTTGTAAACCATGTAAGGTTGCTGAGTGAAGGAGCATTGTAACGAGGAGGCTCAAGAGGGTGCAGCTTTTTAACTCATATTTTAGTTCTATGTGAGATGAACTCTTAAGGTGGGGGGAAATACTCATATTTGCTGCAAAGCCCCAAATCCACTTTTATAGGCATTTTTAAAACTGTGTGGTTGGGTTCAGAAAATAATCGCAACATGTATTCTTGCTGTTATTATTATAATCAAGTGGTAAAGCTTCCATCAGTAAAAAAAAAAAAAATCAGACGGGGTAATTAAAATTTCTTGGAAACAAAGCAAAGAAGAATATAATCAAAATTCTTACAGGATGAAAATAGGAAAATCACTCCCCGAGGTGGTTACGGCTGTGCAGATAATGGCATCTTTTGGCTGGCTGGAAATCGTTACCAAGTTAGAGAGGGGGTAATGAACTGAGTTCTAAGTACATGAGAAGAAAATGCTGAGGAAGGGCAGTCAACCAAGTTGGCTGAAAACACTTCTAAAGACTTATTTGCCCCATTGTCTGAAAAAACATACAAGGCCAAATGTAATATGACTATTCTCCTATTTATTTGGAGAATGTCTGAGGAACTTCCTCAGAGCTCTGTACCCTGGAGGAATGAGGTTTAAGAACCAGCGTGAAATATTCAATGCCACACAGGATCAAACTTCTATTTCAATCCCATTTGGTACACACGGACTTTTAGCATTTTAGCAGACAATAATTTCTGCCTTTGATTGTTTTAAAGTGTTGCATGCTTATCTCTGTGCAGCTGACTCATTTTTCTGAGAAACTTCTGTGTAAGAAGCTTGCATATGCTTTTTGCCAAAGTAGTCCCCTCTCAAAAAGCCATCAGTCTTTTAACTGTATACCCCTAAGCTCCTGTGTGCTATGCATTAATGAAATAAAAGAAGACAGACATTGTTTTATCGCTGCTAGCTGCACTCTTGGATAGATTCTGGTTTTGAGACGTTTGGCATTGGCTGTTGTTCATGTTTGTATTTTGGCTGCTGACTTGTTCTTAAACACTGTTTTTATTTTAGAATGTTCTTTTTATCCTTCTACCAACTTTTCAGATTAATAGCACTTATAGTGATGTACAAAAACAATGATACATCTAAAATATAATATATTCCACATACAACTCCAGTCGTCATCGTCCCCTCCTTTGAGTCAAGACGTTTCATCCACTCTCTCGCACACATACATTTCTGCTTCTTTCCCACCAACTCTAGCTTTACACTACAATCCTATACACACTTCCTTGGGAGTAAATCTCATTGCACACAATGGGATTTACTTCTGATAGATATGCACAGGATTGCACTATTTGTAAAAACAAAAACAAAAAAAACCCTTTGCCTTAAAGCACATCACGATTCAGTATCCCGATTTGGGAAGTGAACACAAGTCGTTACATGTACCCCTAAATTTATGGCATACAGGCTACTATCCAGCAGAGAGTTATGTGCACCTAACCCCATTGATTTCACTAGGCCTTAGTGCACATGCTGAAGTGTGCGCGCCGAATTGTGAACAAAAAGTTTCAATGGTTTCAATGCTGTCATGTTCTGTGATACGAAATAATGTCCAGTAGGAGGAGGATTGGCTCCCTCTAGCTAGCATTCAGCTCCAGAAAATGCTTCCAACCACAAAGCCTTAGACATTCAAAGCCCAAAGCAAGAGCAAAAGAAGGGAATGTGTCCTTGGGCCATGTGCAGAGTTTTTCCTCTATTTTTTCTCTTCCAGCTGCATAATTGCTCCTGTCGGCCTATTTGACATTTGGTTTTCCATGCATGGATTTAGGCTGCATATATACATTTAAGCTGTGTGTATAATATTGCAATTTAAAGGTGTAATTTTGATTATGTGGGAGGTGGAGTAATGACTGAGGGGGTGGAGGTGGAGTAATGACTGGGGGGATGATGCATTGCCCCACCTACTGCATGGGAGGAGGTCCATCATGGGGGTGACGCACTGACCTCCCGAAACTGGCTAACGCAAACCCTAGGAACAGACCCTGCACCCACATCACTCCTACAAAGCTACAGCATGATGTAAAGCTCTCAGACCTTTGGTACTCCAAGGCAATTCCCTGGGCCATCTATTCAAACAGATTCTCTGCTTGACCATCCTCTGGCACATATGAACGCAACCATCAGTTCCCACAACAACAGTCTCATGACTGCAGCAACGTTCTCTCTCTCTCTCTCTCCCCCTCCCAGTCATAGCTATAATCTGATCTCCCGCTTCACACATTATTTTGTGTTTCTTCATACAACAGTCAACTTCTCACCAACAGTCAAGACAGCTTGTGGGCAGAACAAGCATATTGCGTGAACCAGGCATGAAAAGCAGACTGCAAAAGTAATTTCCTAAGACGTCCATTTAAACATCACTTTGCTGGAGTAAAGATTATTGCAGCAGAAAACATGCACTCACTATTGATCGGATAACAAAACAAAACTGCTACCACCACCATAACACTTCCACGGGACCTGAACCTGCAAAATGCAGAGCTGAACTAAAGGTGCTCAGGAGAACACAGAATCATTCCTCACTATGACTGCCCAGCTTGCCCTCTGAGCGTATTACAAACACCAGACAATTATTTATTAAGGTCAGACAGCCACAGAGCTCTCCGTTAGAAGTCTGTCTTTGCAAACAGAGTTTGCTTTAGTGAAATGGCTAAAAATATCTAATCTGTTCATTAAACTGAGGCTGCAATCCCATGCACACTGACTTGAGTCACTGAACTCAGTGGGGTTTACTTCTGAGTAAACCTCATGGCACAATATTACTACTAATAAACCTTTGTTTAGGTGTTTTGGGCGTGCAAAGTGCTTCAAGTGTCTTATCTTGAGGTTGTCCTTTCAAAGACTCCAAGTATTATTCTTCCCATTTTGCAGATGGGAAACTGAGGATGAGAGGTAGTGGCTTACACATTTCAGATTTAATGAAGCCCCATGTTTTAATGTCAGCTTTTTTTCCCCTTAAACAACCCAAAAAAACTACAGCAAGCTAGAGAAAGAGGCAAACACCTTGAACAAAGCCATATGGGCATTTTCAAAATTGATCTCATTGTGATGGAAGAACTGAAAGAACAATGCCCTCTTCCTGCAGAGAAAGGCTAGTCTAGTGGGAAGATCAGTACTTCTCCTGCCCTGGTAACAGAGAAAACACACCATGCATGGCATTATGTGGCAACAACACACATAAACCAGGATGCCAAAATGCAGCATAAAACATGCACTCACTATTGATCAGATAATAAAACAAAACTGCAACCACCATAAACCCTTCCACAGGGCCTGAACCTACATCATAAGTAGGCATAAAAGTCAGGTGCCACGTCATTTATGTGCATTTGTTATACATGATGAACATAGAAGTGTTTAAACTGATGTCCCTGCTGGCAGAGCACTGACAAACAAGTCTCAGAACTAGAAATTCAGGTCTTGCCTTTTTCAAAAATTGATTTTGGCCAAGCGTGAACAGTTTCAAGTGTAGTGAATTGGTCACTCTGTGCACACCATGTGATTCTGATGTAGATGCAACTATTGAAATTGAGGTGTTTTTCTTCACCCCAGTAAGAATGCACAATGGCCAGCGGGTGGCGCAGTGGGTTAAACCGCTGAACCATGAGCTGTCGATCAAAAGGTCAGCAGTTCGAATCCGCAACGGGGTGAGCTCTCGTTGCTTGGCCAGCTCCTGCCAACCTAGCAGTTCCAAAGCATGTCAATGCGAGTAGATAAATAGGTACCGCTTGCAGGAAGGTAAACAGTGCTCCGTGTTCCAGCTGCATGCTACGTGCTGCGGCAAGGAGAGTCATGCCGGCCACATGACCATGGAGGCGTCTTCGGACAACGCTGGCTCTTTGGCTTTGAAATGGGGATGAGCGCCACACCCTAGAGTCGGACACGACTGGACTTAATTGTCAGGGGTCACCATTACCTTTACCTTAAGAATGCACAGGGATGCTCACCACATTCCCTACATATGCTGCATTTTTACCCATGGGTGTATACTCACATCTGGAGTTAAATGCGTACATATGTGAGCTGGGAGGAAATGGGTTTTAAGCCTGTAAAGTAACTGGTGTCCACTGGCTTGTTCTATTGTGCAAAATGCTCCTCACAATAAATAACACTCTATAATAGTCAGAGGGGCTTAAAAGGACAAATGTGCTGAAAGACATATTTCTCATCTATTCATATGAGCATGTTCTTATGGATGGACATCTCAGGATTTCATGCGCATGAGGATTTCAAGTAGCAGTATTTTGCAAGTTTTATACTAACCACACTAAGTTTTCTCCCACATAAACAAGCATTTTAATAGTTTAGGTCACTGTGGAATCTACAAGCCCTTGCACTCTTTGCTATGGTGCTTTACTAGATTGCAAAACATTGCTGAACTTTATGAATCGGTCACTGCATACCTCCCCAGGGTTCCAGCTTTTTAATGCTCTCACACTATCCCTTTATTGATCACAGCATTTATGGCTCCATTAACAGAACAGTAAACAGACTAATAAGCAGAGGAGAGGAAAGGGGAGCAGAGGGGGGGCTCAGCACAAGGGTCAATCAAAACTATTGATTTTAGACAACAAATCTTTGAGAAATGGTGCCCTCGCTGAGCCCCCATGCATGGCAGGAAGTGAAAAGAAGCCTCCTATGTTTTCAATAAATAAATAAATCACAAGCGTCATTCAAGAGCTTACAGTGAAAAACCAAGCAACGAAAATGGGGGGGGGGGGATGACTAGAGCAGGCTCAGAAGTCGTGCTAAACATGCTAGATGAGAAACGCAAGGATTGAGCAGTTTTAGTTTGAAGACGTTTTACGGTCCTGTGCGCAATCCTCTGCATGTTCACTGACAATACCCACTCCGTTTAATGGAAGTCGCTCCTTCAATCAATGGGTTCAGGATCGCAGCTTTAGCTTACTATGCAAGGTACCAGACGAACTGCTACTATCCTGGAGAAAAACTAATTTTAAACGGGTTGTTATGATGAGTACAGTAGGTATCTATAACTGCGTGCTGAATACTGTGATGTGGTTGAGGGTGAAACTTCGTCACCGATTACCCATCGCACAGAATTCAGGGCTCCCTGATCCGCTTCGATTCCTTCCTTCCACCTCAGGTTATTTCACTGCAGCCTGATTCCGCCCCCCCCCCCCCATGTGATTTTCCTAATAAACCTGCAAATAGACCCTTACGCATCATTATCCCTTACACGTATGCACTGGCACTTTTCACTCTGCAAACCTCTGTCCCGCTGCTGCTAACTGTAACGGGAGTTATTGCCTGGGACACGAACACATTACAAGTTGCTAGTCATGAATGAAAGTTAACTTCTCCCCAAGCCAGGCGACTCCAAGCGTTGCCATCAAGAAGAACTATAGGAGAGGGGGCGCGCCGCAGCCACACTCCTGCGTGGAAACCTTAAGAGGGTTAAACAAAAGCCACCTTTCTTACCTTATCCTTGGGAGAGAGCAGCGACTGCTGGAAATGAAAACAAAACTGCAGCCAGGATCAAGCAGCAACAACCTAAAGCTGCAGAGCAAAAGGAACCCGTGGCCGTGAGTGCGGCGATCGAGCATCACCACTTTGTGTGCTTGTTTTGTTTTTTGGTACGTGTACGTCAAGCTTCCTTTTGCAGGATCCCAGTTGGAGGCAAGGACACCTGGGAGAAGAGCCCGAGCCTCTATTGCAGGGAAGTTTCCCTTTTGCAGATTGCAGGAGGAGCCTGCAGCAGTCACAAGGGGGGTGAAATGAACCAGAGCACAGCAATGGTTGCAAAGACGCACATAATCGCTCCGCGCTCAGGGGACAGGAAATAAAAAGTCGGAGGGAGAGCACAGAGCAAGCGGAGGCGACCGTTCGGTGCGAGCCCCAGCCAGCCACTGCAACTGTGGCTACTGCTGCTGCTCCTCGAATTGGCAGCGTTTCTCCAACTGCAGACGAATCCAAGGCACGCACGCTGCCTGCTACTTCATACCCCAGGTCGCGGAACAACGTTATGCAGATCAGCACTTTTCAGAGATCCCCTTAGAAGTTGTTAATCATGCCCGGGCAAGGCGAGTCCTTTTTGACCCGTCTTTCACCGCAAGGCGGGCTGGACGACACCCCTGTCCCTCTCTCCAAAAGACACAGCCTGGATGGATAGAAGGAATGCTGCAAAGACGGCGGGTATTGCCTTTTCAGTTGTCAAGAGAGTACGGACCAGGACACGTCCCCGCCCCCAAATATCTGCATTAAACCCATGCATAGCATGCAGCAGTGCTTTTGTCCCATGCACGGTGGCTTTTCTCCTGCAAGGCTCTGAGCTAACTCTTTGGCCTGAATCCAGCAGTGCCTTCAACCCACAGGTAGGGCTGGTGTGTCGTGAAATTGCCTGCATACTTCCTGAATGATCCACAGCGGCCAGGCACTACGAAGGAGTAGGCTGCAAAACCGCCTGCCTCTAAGGGCCGTTTTAGAGGCGATTGTTGCAACTCCCACCCCCTTTGTTTTCTTGCCAAAAGCAGCCGGAGAAAGTACATCCGAAATCCAGGGGAAGGGATCGTTGCCCGCACTTGCTGCCACTAGGCGGACGGAAAAACATACAAGCATATTTCTTGCCTAAATGACGCTATAATGGCATCTCCTCCTGAACTGATAAAACGGAGGAAGGTTAGGGGTCAATAAGTCCTGGATGAAGGACGGGGGTGGACTATATAGCCTTTGGGAACCCTTTTCGTGGGTTGCACTATCTGCAAAAACTGAGCTTGTTTGCACTCGTCTTAACGTGCTGTCTTTTCAAATCCGCTTTACCTGTTTGTTTTATTACGTGAGACTGCGAAGTTTGTTGATTTACAGCAATTATTATTAAAATATTCATGTTTTCATATATCCCACTTTTCAACAGAAAACGTTTATTATGTATCAAAAGAAATTGGGGGGAAAGGGTCCCTGTCTCCAAAAGGGCTCACAAAAAGACAAGGAAGACTCCCAGCTCCGCCTCCCCCCCCCCAATACAAGAGAACCACCACTTAAGGTATCACATTGCAAAGTTTGCAGGGGCAATCAATCTTCAGTTAATTAAATTTTGCCCCTGGATCTGATTTATCGGTGGAGCCGATCTAGCATTTCACCAAGGCTGAAATCCTACAGGTGCCTACCTGGGAGTAAACCCCACTGAACTGAATGGGATTTACTTTTGAGTCGACACATAGGATTGCACTGTTAAAACCATACAAACTACAAAGATGCATCAGTCCTCTTCACTACACCAAATTTGATGGAAAAACATCTCAAAAAGGACGTATTTCTTCCAGGTTGTATCCAAAACTAGCAGATAATAGTTTGTCTTGGAAAAGCAAAATATTAAGGCATTTAAGAACTGCTTGTAAATGAAGTCAAGAGTACACCATAATAACAGTGAACCATGGAGGTCGGCAGTTCGAACCTGCAGTGAACAGTGAACCATGGTTGATCGAAAGGTCGGCAGTTCGAATCCGCAACGGGGTGAGCTCTCGTTGCTTGGCCAGCTCCTGCCAACCTAGCAGTTCCAAAGCATGTCAATGCGAGTAGATAAATAGGTACCGATTGCGGGAAGGTAAACAGCGCTCCGTGTTCCAGCCGCATACTACACACTGCGGCAAGGAGAGTCATGCCGGTCACATGACCACGGAGGCGTCTTCGGACAACGCTGGCTCTTCGGCTTTGAAATGGGGATGAGCGCCACACCCTAGAGTCGGACACGACTGGACTTAATTGTCAGGGGTCACCTTTACCTAACCTCAATGGGACTTACTTCTGAGTACTGTACATATGTTTATTAAACTGAAAATTACCCCACACTTAAATACTCTGTTTCCTTCTTGATCCTCAGAGGCACTTTAACTGAGGTTTTGCAATATGTAAAATTATTTACATTCAATCAGTTAATTGACTCGTTAGTTCAAATCCAGATAATCTCTTGATTTAGAGGGGAAAAAAAGCTTTGAGAGCTTTACTGCCATTGTTCTGTTTGCATTTTCTCGTACAGGTATTAAAAGTTAAGATTTAAATTTTGTAAATCATGCAAATTGATGGCATCCTGCTAAGTAACAAAATTGCTGTTTGTGAAATTTGCTCTTTTATAAAATAATCTGACATCATGTAGGTTTTTCATTTCAATAGTTACCTTATAGACATGCCAAAAAAGTGATAATACTTCCCCCCCCCCCAGAAGTTGGAGGGGAAGGATAGAACAGGGAAAGAATTCTTTTCTTACCTTACTGTTTGTAGCTATCCTGAAAAAGTGGGAAGAGGATAAGAGAACCAATATTTTCATTACAGTGTTAAAGACTGGCAGAAGATAAATGGACACCTTTGTCTTCCTTTGCCATCTTCTTAATTAAAACTCAGTAGCTCTAGCCACCCAGCTAGACAAAAGGGCAATTATTCCATCATAACAAGTTACAAAAGAGCTTCCCATGGCCCTTGTCCTGTAGACATCCACTCACTGTGGCAGAAAGAGCTCTAGGATTAATAGGAGCAAAGGCCAACCAGAGAGTGCAGCTGTGTTACATACTTGGGTTAAGGTAGAGAAAGCTCAAATATAACCTGGGACAAACCTAACCAGAATGTGGAAGGATTTCTTCAAGAATAAGGAAAATCAGATGGAAAGATCATCTTGCTTTCTCTGGCCCTGAACCTCATCAAAAGGGCTCCCTTTGTGAGATCTGATGCTGAAGAAGTCAGAAATGCCTTCTGATATGCCTTATTTTCGCTCTAAACACCTATGGGGAGGGCCTTGTGCTAGCAAAAATCCCCCCTGAACCACTTTTGGGTATACAAATTGGCCCAAGGAAAGGTATTGGATTCTAAGAATCCAGTACTCCTATGGATGCAGCAGACAACCTTTTGAGTCAAAATTTCAGTAGTCACATTGATTTTTCCTAGAATCCAGTACCTTTCTTTGGGCCAATTTGTATCCCAAAAAGTGGTTCAGGACCAGCTGGGAGGGAGGGATTTTCACTAGCACAAAACCCTCCCCCATAGGTGTTTAGAGCAAAAATAAGGCATATCAGAAGGTCAGGCTTACTTTGGTATGGAGGGTTCTATTTATCTGAATATATTTTGCATTTCTAACCCACCTCGGGACACGTGACGTTATGACTTCCCCATAAGCTTGAGCCCTGATATTTGGTATAAATACAATGTAGGAGACCCCAACTAATAGATTTCTGATTAACAGAAAAATCTGAAAATGAGGCATTTATACAGTATCTCTCTTCAAGACAAGTATAAACACACACACACACACACACACACACAACGGTAAAGTACTACAGATCATACAGGAAGCTGACATCTGGCACCTATATAATCCAAGAGATTCTGTATCTGGGAAGTCTGCAAGGGATGACAAACGATTTCTCTCTGGAAACAGGGCAACAAGCAACGTAACATAACATAGTTAAGGCACTTCCAAGCCACCTAGAAAACTGAAAAGTCACACATATAGCCTGACACACTAGAAAAGTCTGAAAATGGGACATTTTTACATCTACCCTGTTTCTCCAAGAATAAGACAGGGTCTTATATTAATTTTGGCTCCCAAAAAACACGGTAGGTCTTATTTTCAGGGGGGGTCTTATTTTCAGGGAAACAGGGTAGCAATCCGAAATTGCAAAATTTATCAACCAACAGAAGCCAGTATTCCAGCACAGAGCGAGTCAAAACTGAGCGTGAGATGGAATGTTATTATTACAAATACTTATCAATGTACTTATCACTTTTCATCAAAAATGTTCACAAAGTGTTTGACATAGCATGAAGAAATGGTTCCCTGTCCCAAAAGGGCTCCCAGCTCCAAAGATGCAGAAGAAACACCAACAAACAGCCACTAGAAGAGAGACTGCGCTGGGGTGAAGAGCTGTGGGGGGGAATTTGCCGCCTCTTCATATGCTCATTATATTTGGTTGGTGGCAGGGAGGGAAGGGGCACATCCAGTAGCAACCATGGGTGGTTGGGGGTATCTAATCTACCTCCTAGAAGTGAACAGCACTCCAGAACAAGCAAAAGTACCCATGGGACAGATTGTTGGGCTTCCATAAGAACATAAGAAGAGCCCTGCTGGATCAGGCCAAAAGCCCATCTAGTCCAGCTTCCTGTATCACACAGTGGCCCCACCAGATGCCTCAGGGAGCACAAGACAACAAGATAACCTGTTTCCCGTTGACACTCCCTTGCACCTGGCACAGAGAAAACCCACTTCTAAAACCAGGAGGTTGCTTATGGCTTGTAACCTGTGATGGTCTTTTCCTCCATGAATCTGTCCAAACCCCTTTTAAAGGCATCTAGGCCAGATGCCATCACCACATCCTGTGGCAAGGAGTTCCACAGATGAATTACACGCTGGGTAAAGAAATATTTTCTTTTGTCTGTTCTAACTCTCCCTCCACTCAATTTTAGTGCGTGTCCCCTGGTTCTGGTGTTGTGCGAGAGGGAGAAGAATTTCCCTCTATCCACTCTCTCCATCCCATGCATAATTTTATACGTTTCAATCATGTACCCCCTCAGGCGCCTTTTTTCTAGACTGAAAAGCCCCAGACGCTGTAGCCTTTCCTCATAAGAGAGGTCCTCCAGCCCACGAATCAATCTGGTCGCCCTTTTCTGAACTTTTTCCAATTCAACTATATCCTTTTTGAGGTGTGGTGACCAGAACTGGACACAATACTCCAGATGTGGCCTTACCATCGATTTTTACAAAGGCATAATGATATTGGCCGTTTTATTCTCAATCCCTTTTTTAATGATCCCGAGCATGGAATTGGCCTTCTTCACAGCCGCCGCACACTGGGTCGACACTTTCATCAACTGGTCCACCAGCACCCCAAGATCTCTCTCTTGATACGTCACAGACAACTCAGAACCCATTAGCATATATGTGAAATTTTGGTTTCTTGCCCCAATGTGCATCACTTTGCACTTACTTACATTGAAGCGCATCTGCCATTTTGCTGCCCATTCTCCCAGTTTTGAGAGATCCTTCTGGAGCTCTTCACAATCCCTGCTGGTCTTCACCACCCGGAAAGGTTTAGTGTCATCTGCAAACTTGGCCACCTCACTGCCTATCCCCGACTCCAGGTCATTTATGAATAAGTTGAAAAGCACCGGTCCCAAGACCGATCCTTGGGGCACACCGCTTTTCACCTCTCGCCATTGTGAAAATTGCCCATTGACTCCCACTCGCTGTTTCCTGGTCTTCAACCAGTTCCTAATCCACAAGAGGACCTGCCCTCTTATTCCCTGACTGTGGAGTTTTCTCAGGAGCCTTTCATGAGGGACCGTGTCAAACGCCTTCTGAAAACCCAGATATATAATATCCACGGGTTCGCTCGCATCCACATGCCTGTTGACCTTTTCAAAAAATTCTAACAGGTTTGTGAGGCAAGACTTCCCTTTGCAGAAGCCATGCTGACTCTACCTCAGCAGAGCTTGTTCATCTATGTATTTTAAGATTTTATCCTTAATGAGACTTTCTACCATCTTCCCCGGAACAGATGTTAGGCTGACCGGCCTGTAGTTTCCCGGGTCCCACCTCCTTCCTTTTTTAAAGATTGGCATGACATTAGCTATCCTCCAATCCTCTGGCATAGTGGCCGTTTTAAGGGACAAGTTGCATATTTTGGTCAAGAGGTCAGCAACTTCATTCCTTCAGAACTCTTGGGTGGATGCCATCCGGGCCTGGTGATTTATTGATCTTTATTTTGTCAATTAAGTCTGAGACGTCTTCTCTTTTAACCTCTATTTGACTTAATTCTTTAGTCAGGGGAGACCGTTCCGGCAGCGGTATTTGCCCAAGGTCTTCTGCCGTGAAGACAGATGCAAAGAACTCATTTAATTTCTCTGCAGTCTCCAAGTCCCCTTTTATCACCCCTTTCTCTCCCTCACCATCCAGCCGACCAACCGTTTCCCTGGCAGGTTTCCTGCTTCTAACATATTTGAAGAAGCTTTTATTATTCCCTTTTATGTTGCCTGCCATACGTTCCTCAAACTCTTTCTTGGTGTCCCGTATCATCTTTTTACATTTCTTTTGCCACAGTTTGTGCTCCTGTTTATTTTCCTCATTAGGGCAAGACTTCCATTTACGGAAGGAAGCTTCCTTGCCTTTTATAGCCTCTTTAACTGTGCTTGTTAGCCAAGCCGGCACCCTCCTGGACTTAGTCGAGCCCTTCCTCCTTTGTGGGATACACTCCCGCTGGGCCTCTATGACTGTTGTTTTAAACAGCCTCCATGCACTCTGGAGCAATTGGACTCTTTTTACCTTCCCTTTCAGCTTTTTTTTAACTACCGTATTTCTTCGAGTCTAAGGCGCACCTTTACTTTCAGTACCACCAGCAGGGGAAAAAAAATATCCATCGATTGTAAGACTCACCTCCCTTCATTGAATCTACCCGCTCAGCACCAACTCTCCCCAGCATGTCTCCTGCAGCTGAGGATGACTGAGTGCACTGCCTTTGCATAGCATTTCTGGCCCCGCCAGAAAGTGCCATTTCCTTCATTACCTGGGCTTGGGGGAGCTTCAGGGAGGCCTGTGCAACCCTCTGCAGGCCTCCCTGATCTTCAGTTTGGCGAAAAACAGCAATTTTTGGCCATTTCTGGTTTTCGCGAAAACCAGAAATGGATGAAAATCACCGTTTTTTGCCAAACTGAAGATCGGGGAGGCCTGCAGAGGGTCGCGCAGGTCTCCCTGAAGCTCCCCCAAGCCCCAGTAAGTAAGAAGATAGCATTTTGGGGTGCTTTTTGGAGACCTTTGATTCTAAGACGCACCCCATTTTTTGAAATGCTTAATTGGGAAAAAACATGCGTCTTAGAATTGAAGAAATACAGTAGTCTCCTCATTTTGGGGAAGTCTGCCCTTCGGAAGTCAAGGGTTTTCGTGTCAGATTTGCTAGGCACTCTCCCCCCGACATGCACGGCGAAACAGATCGTAGCATGGTCACTGTTCCCCAATGGTTCGGTAACATTTACCTCCCTGACCAGATCTTGAGTGCCACACAATATCAAATCCAGGGTCACCTGTCCTCTGGTCAGTTCCGTGACAAGCTGCTCTAAGGCACAGTCATTTAACATATCCAGAAATCCAGTCTCTCTTTCATGACCTGAGCATGAATTGACCCAGTTGATGTGAGGATAACTGAAGTCCCCCATGACTACAACCCTGTCTCTTGTTGACACCTCCCTGATTTGCTTCCTCATTTCAAGATCCCCTTCAGGTTTTTGATCTGGAGGACGGTAGCATGCCCCTACTATTACATCACTCTTTAAGCCTGGTAATCTAACCCACAATGATTCTACGGAGGATTCAGAGCCCCCCTCCAGCTCAACTGTGGTGGATTCTACCCCTTCTTTGACATAGATGGCCACCCCACCTCCAACACGCCCCTCTCTGTCCCTCCTATAGAGTTTATATCCGGGAATTGCAGTATCCCACTGGTTCTCCGCATTCCACCAGGTTTCTGTTATACCTACTATGTCAATGTTTTCACTAGCCACCAAACATTCCAGTTCTCCCATCTTTGCCCGTAGACTTCGGGCATTTGCATAAAAGCACTTATAAACCTGGTCCCCCAAGAAGGGCTGCATGTTTGCACCTTTATCCCTGCAGCCTTCTGTCCTGCTAGACTGGCTGTCATGTCCCATCACGCTACCACTCCCAATTCTTACTCAGTTATTACTCAACTGTTCTCCATCCTCTGCACCCTCATTCCCTAGGGATGTGGAGTCCCGAACCGGATGCCCCTCGGCTCCTGTCGGCTTTCCCCCAGGGATGTTTAAAAGCTGCTCTGCCACCTTCTTAATGTTACGCACCAGCAGTCTGGTTCCGTTTTGGTTCAAGTGAAGCCCGTCCCTCTTGTACAGGCCCGGCTTGTCCCAAAACATTCCCCAGTGCCTAACAAACCTAAACCCCTCCTGCTGACACCAGTGTCTCATCCACGCATTGAGACCCCTGAGCTCCGCCTGCCTAGCTGGCCCTGCGCGTGGAACCAGAGTTTGTCTTTACAGTATTTAGTTTATTTAGAAGATTTCTACTCTGCCTTCCTACCCTTCTGGGAACTCAAGGGAAGGCATTCCTGCTGCGTTTTCTCAGACCTGAATCAGACTTGGAGAAAGATTTCCAGTAGGAAGTTGACAGGCAAGGGAAGCAGGTATTCTCTGGACCAAAAAGTCAAAGGGTTGCAGTGAGATGGCCCTCTCCTTTTTGGAGTTGCATAGAGGGAGAAATTCTCTAGGTGCAGCCAGGTGCACCCTTTTCCATTGTTGCTGCATTTATCATAGGAAAAGCCACACTTGGTAAAATTCTCCCCTTCTGTTAGATACATCTTCACAGAGGCAGAGATCTTCTCAGGGGCAGAGATGCAATGGAAAAGTGTTTGTGTCGCTGAAATTCACACATTTGTGAATTTCAGCGACACAAACACTTTTCCATTGCAAGCCTACACTGGCTCCTTCCAGACATGCTCCCCTCCCTGGCACTGAACTTTGTTGCTCTTTCCTCTCACCATGAAAGTGGCAGTTTTGCAAATACATAACTGGTACCACAGATGAAGAAGACGGATATTGCAAAGTTTGACACAGGCTTGTTGAAGGCTTTGCCTGGATAGAGTTATAGTCCACAGATGGCAGACAGTGTTGGCCTTGCAGCTCAATCCTATGCATGTTTGCCTGTATTCAGTAGATTCCAGGTAAGTGTGCATACAATTGCAGTACAAAAGCATACTTCAGTGAGAATCTGTGTTATTATCCACTGATTAGCATAGACTTCTGTCTAGGGGAAATCAAAGTTCATTATCACACACAGCTACTCATATATAAAATGAGAATAATAGCAATTTGTCTCAAACGTTGTGAAGAAAATAAGCACTATATATTATTTTGCACATTGAAAATAATATAGAACAAAGTTTAAGAATCTCTGTCCCAAACAGTTTTAAAGCTTTAAACACTTTTAATTAGGAAAGCTTTTCTAGAAATCTTTGGTGCCCTCTAATGGATATAAAACAATATGGCACACAAGAGAAATACTGTATTAGCTGTCTGTCATGAAATTCCTGTTTCTGTTTGAGCAATTTTTGGTTGTGCAGTTTCATATATTCTATTTGAGATTACAGTACTCTGAAGTGTTGGGACAGTATGAAATTTACAGCGCAATCCTAACCAACTTTCCAGTGCTTGTATAGCCATGCCAACAGGGTGCACACTGCATTTTGCAGTGCAGGGGCAGTTATGGAAGCCTCTTCAAAGTGAGGGAACATTTGTTCCATTACCTCAGGGCTGTATTGTGGCTGCGCTGGCGCTGGAAAGTTGGTTAGGATTGCGCCGTTAGAAAGTTGGAAGTGTGGATTCCACTGCTAAAGTCATGCAAGGTGCAATGGGGTACACATGTTGGATAACTAGAATGGTTAGGGTGGGAGTTAATTTCAGCTCATGAAGGTTCTTTATGTGATGAATCTCTTTTCCCCTCTCATTTTTTTGCCTATTTTTCCTTACTTTTAAATACTTCTAGCCCCCAGACAGACAGTCTGGCATCCTAAATGCAGCAGTTACAGTACTACCTCAGGATGCTCCTCGGAGCTTCTTTGTTTGAAACTCCATTCCCAAATAGCCACATATGGCTGGATATATATTTCTTTTTCTCTACGTCTGGGTTTTCCTCAGAGGCAGTTGCTCCTATTCAGCCCTCCTACTGAAATTGGCATGAGTCTGCCAATTGGGGAGCCAAGGCCTCCTGTCTAAGTAAAGGAGTGGAATGAAATGGCCATGTGGTTTCCCCTTATCCAATCAGGTAACCTGAAGATGGCATCAAACCTAAGTTTCTTAAGATCAAGCACAAAGATACTTGGGTGTGTTTTGCCAGGTCCGCTGTTGGACCAACTGCTGGTTTGCTGAAGGCATGTTACTGCCCTGTAAGTGCAGGTGGCCAACATTTGTGGAACAATGTAAGCAGCTAACAACAGGGACTGCATTTCTAGCTAGATGCTTTCAGGGAATTCATTTTGTTTTGTTTTCTCTTTCTGTTCCGAACCAGCCTGCAAACTCCTGTAGTTTGGGGTCACTGGCTTCCCCTGCTGGATATTAGTAATCACTGCCTTCAATTTTGTCACTCTCTTTCTTTATGGCATCCATCCTAGGCATTTTTACTAGCCTGCTTGTTGCACCTTCCCCATTTTGGTTAATTCCTTTGGGTGTGTATGTTTTTAATATGCTGGTTATATTTTGCAACCATGCCTGCCTAGCCTATGTTCCTTGGTAATTCATTGAGTTGCCATTGCTCATGGGCACTACCATGATTGGGTTTTTAACAAGAACTATGTGGTTCTATGCTGTACTGCAAGGATAGGCTTTTCCCAGATGGCTCCCCTCTGCCTGGTTTCCCTAGCCTCAGAAGGCGGCAATAGATATAACTACCATCTCCCCCCCCCCATTCAGCCACAGACCCAGTAAATCAGTGAAGCAGAGAGCAGGAAGGGGTGTACTGACCACTGTCCATTAGGTGCTACTCCCCTTGGTCAGCCTCCAGCTTCCCTAACAGTCTGCAAATGAAGTACCATAGAATGCAAGCATATTTTCTGTTTTCAAGTTTATGTAATCGTTTAACAAACGGGGGGGGGGGAGTACAGGATGATTTCTTGATGACTGTCAAAACAATTTAAGGGTCTATGTTAGGCAAGTCTTTGTGTTTCTGGTTTGCAAAATTCAGTGCTATAGAAGCAGACAGCCCTGCAGCTTCACCTAAGATTATACTTTCTTCATGTTTCTAAGCACTTCCTATATTCCTTGAAGATACTGAACAGATTCTCAGTTTCCTTCCCCCCATCTCTATTACATATATTTCCTTCTGCTTCAAACCTGCTCAGACACCCACTTGCCCTCTCAGTTCACAACTCTCTCAGAATAAGGCAACAAGAGCTCAGAAGTTTGCCTTTTATGTCGTCAATATACATTAGCTGTTACTTTTTCTTCATATCCAAGATTTTGTGTTCCTAGACCTCATCTTCTTGGCATCTGATTAAAGTGGCTGCGGTTTCACTTCATTCGCTGCTTCTGGAACCCAGAATCCAAGTTTAAATGTAATAAGCACAGTCAGTATCGTAACAACACTGGATACTATAAGGGATGTGACCATGGTCACCCACCACTTATATGGAACGTCCACTTGCTTGGAAGCTGTTAAAACAAACAAGGAGAAAAGATGCTAAGCCTAATGCTCATGACAGAATATGGTCCCAAAACAAAGGCTGGAGGCCCTCACTGATTGCAACACTGGAGCTAAGCTTGCGAAAGGCTGGTTTTTTAAAAAATGTATTTACAGTATTATATGTCAATCCTGTTCTTATATGTAGACTTACCATCTGTCCCAGAAATACTGGTACAGTCCGGGTTTCCGGATCCCAGTCCTGGCCATCCGGGCCCAGAACTGGGTCTGTCCTGGTTTTCCGGGTCTGCCCCCCCCCCACTGCCGCCGCTTCCATAACTCTTCTAGGGGTTCCGACAGTTCTCTTGGGCGGTACCATCTTGGATCTCGCAAAATTTTATGAGATCCAAGATGGCAGCGCCCATTTCTCATGAGATTTGGGCGCCGTCATCTTGGATCTCGTGAGATCTAAGATGGTGGCACCCAGGAGGATTGTTAGAAACCCTAGAAGAGACGTGGAAGTTGCGGCGCAGCGGCAATTGACCTGCGCGAGGAGTCCTGGCTGGCACGACAGCTGGCCAGCCAGGAATCGGTTGAAAATAAAAGCAGCGGTGGCAGCAGCAGCAGCAGGAGGAACAAAAAGGAGGAAGCAAGAAATCCAGGCAAGCAAAAATGGTGGGGAAATGCAGCAAAACATGCCGAAAAAGAGGCAAAAATGGTGGGGAAATTAAATAATTCAATTAAATAATTGAAACTTTTCAGTACTGTACTTCCATAACAGCAGCCCTCACAAAGACTACAACTCCCATAACCTTCTTCACCTTTCTTCCTGTTTGAAGAAGAGCTTCATTTTGTGCTGTTTCAGAACAAGGTAAAATTACTGGGTTTTTTGTTTTTTTGTTTTACCAACCCCAAACATTTGTTGCTGCCTCAGAACAATTACTGGTAAGTCATTTTCAAAGAATTTCATACACCCCTAAGCTTTACACTTGAATTATCTATGGGTCATAGCAAATTTCATGATTTTTGGCTCAAAACCTGTCCTTGACCTATCCACGAGATTGACTTAAATGCGAGTATATATGGTAAATAAAACCAATGGCTCAGTGCTAGATTAACAAAAATTATTCACTATATACACGATATACAGTACATTATTCACTACAGCAGCATTTCTCAAAGTTCTCCCCGCGAGGTGGGGAAAACTCTGAGCGTTTGCGGGGGTGGGGCCAGCAGTGGTGGCGCTCCAGGGGATCACCACTGGCGCTACTCCAGGGGATCGCCACCGGCACCGCTGAAACTTCCCCCCAAACCACTGTCTTTGTACTTACCGTGGCTTAGGGGGGCTTCGAGGAAGTCTGTGTGACGTTCTGCAGGCCTCCCCAAATTTTGGATCACTGCAAAACAGGATTTTTGCGAAATCTGGAAGTGGCCGCAAATCACCATTTTGCAGCGATACAAAGATTCTGTAGGGAGGCCTACAGAAGGTCGAACAGGCGTCCCCGAAGCCCTCCCCCAAGCCCCAGTAAGTACAAAGACAGCAATTTCGGGCACTTTTGCAGCGGTGGCGATCCCCTGGATCGCCACGGCCATGCTGTCCCCGCCCCTTAAGGGGGCAGGGGCAGTTTTGGTTCTCAATGGTGGGTCGCGACCCAGTTTGAAAACCACTGCACTACAGTATTTGTACAGTATAAGCCTTTCAATCGACTGTTAGTCCAAGAAGTTGGCCTAGTGCAGGCAGTGTCAGCTAAGAAAAAAGAAACAGTGCAGAGAACCTCAGAATCCTTTTTCTAAACTCTAGAATGTTGCTGAACATAAAAACATACAACTGTACACAAGGAATTAATTCACCTAATGGGGCTTCACAGACCCATGAAGCATTACTTGAACAGGGAGCTGACAGCAACAATCCAATCTCAGGGTCCAACTGAAGACATAATTCGTCATTTTCTTCTGTCCTGAAACAAAAAATGGAGAGATGAATCTGCACAAACCTGGTGTGGGAATGTGTGCGCATGCATAGTTCTAATGTGTCACTTTACAACCCAATTCTGCCTAAGATGCACCGGCCGGCCTAAATGGCCGGCCACTGCATCCTATGCAGGATGCAGTCTGCGCTGGCGGGGCCGGGACTCACCCCATGGGAATGAGATATTCGTCCCCTTCCCCCAGTGTAAGCCCCAGCAGCCCCAATGTGCCTCCTTGGAAGCACACAATGTAAATAGCTGGTGCACAACCAGGGAGGCTGTGTAAGGCTGGCCAGGTCCAGGAGGAGGATTAGGATATCGGTGCAGTGCAGCACCAATATCCCCGCCCCCTCTGGCCTGGCTGCCCAATCGCCCCTCCCCCATCATGCCCTCCCCACTCCCATCACAGGACTTACCTGTGTCCAGTGGCTGGATCAGCATCTGGGCCTTGAATGAGCAGTGCCGGTGCCGCTTACTCTCGGTGCCACAAAAGTGCTTTACACTTTTCATGACAAGTTCATGACACCCAACACCGGCAAATAGGGATATCTGCTGGCGTTTCTTTAGGTAGGATTGCGCCCCAACTCTATGTATTTAGTACCTCGCAGACTAAAGCCCACACCGGACATGCAGTTATTCTGTGGAAAATTTCATCTGCAAGTACATCAATGAGTTTCAACCCACATGGGATTTGCAATCACATGTTCACTCCGATCCAGGGTTTTATTTGTTGAAAAGGCCACACTAGTCCCTTCTCTTGTGCTATCAGTCATCCTTCACCAGACGTCTTGTGTCTGCATGTATCCAAGAAGCCAACCGAAAGGAGTGGGTGATTTCCCTTGAGGTTTGCCCTTCTGAGGACAGTAGACTTCCTGGTCCTGCAAGTGATGTGGCAGGAAGGGTGCTGCAGTATTAATTATTTCAGTATTATTATATGATACATTTAGAGATTTCTTTCCTTGCCAAACCCAACAGTTATGGCCCATAACTTATGGGTTATGAATCAACAACATCTTCAGCCAGTGCAGGATGTTGGTGGAGAGATCCATTGGATAGTTAAAGGAATGGTGGAGTGTTAAAATAAGTGGACTTTGACAAACAGCTGGTTCCAGTGGGAGTGACAATCTGCTGCATTCTGCACCTCTCAGGGTGAGGGATGATGACACATGCTGCCTCTGCCCAGAGCCCATTTGAGAGACAGAGCGCCTGAGGAGGCTGCAAAATATTTATTTATTTACAATATTTTTATCCCGCCTTTCTCCCCAAAGGGACCCAAGGCGGCTTACAGCAGAAAAAATGCAATACCAAAAGAGTAAGTACATAAATAATTACTTTCACAACAATAAAAAAACTAATTAACAAAAACTAATAAACATCTAAAAATTGATTTACAAAATTATTACATTAAAAACAGATCATAAAAAACAGCAGCGCCCCACCTGTACCAGCAGATTGTTAAAAAAGGCAGGGACTCAGAAGGCTTCTTTGAACAAGAAGGCTTTTAGGCCTCGCAGGAAAGTGTCCAAGGAGGGAGCAGTTCGTAAATCAAAGGGGAGGGAATTCCATAGATCAGAGATGCTCTCTACAGCTACTTCAGCAATGAGGGGCTCCCATAATTTGTAGCTCAAATGAAGAGATCGGTTTTGTGAAACAAAGAAATATTTATTTTCCCATCAGTTTACTGTCATGTTACTTATTAATAAACATTCCTGAATGAATCTAAATAGCTGAGTTTGTGGTAACCGCATTCTAATGTAACAGCTAATTGCAAATTGCAGAGGTATACAAGGACAAATGCTAGCAAATGGATATGTGGCAAGATTCACAATGGGAGGGGAGAATCACATGGCCCCTCAATGATGCAACCTCCTAGTGCTTCTCTGCCCCTCCGTTTGTGGTGGTTCAGGCCTGGAAAAGTAAGCCTCTGTTAGAACAGTCTGTCTCTCCATGAAGCCAGTCATCATGCATTGTGCCCGCAACAGCCCCAAGCAGCATCCTGACGTCCCATGACCTCTGCCCCACCAAGGCCTCAAGCCTAGTGGTCATATTGTCCAAGGCTTGCTGGGTGCTGGCTGCTGTCCTCTCCAATCACGCTTCCCACACCACAAGGTTTCTGTCCTGGAGGCAGTTGAGGGTATCTGTAAGGGTTTCTTGTTGCTCATTCCCAGTTCCCTGCAACAGTTCCCTGGAGAACTCGAGATCCTGCCACTTCTGCCTGTTCCTCAGGTTCCGCATTCTCTCCACGCAGGTAATCTGAGGTCTTCATTGCTCAATATCTGCAAAGGAAACTCCAGTTTTAAATAGTGCATTACTTGTTCAATCCTTACTATAGTCAGTGCCAAAGGCAGGAAAGACATCAACCCCCTCAGGTATCCCCGCTCCCGCTAACTAACCACCCCCTGCAATTTTCCAAACTATTCTCCACAGGGCGTAGGGAGGAATTACCTGGTTCTGAAGACGTCTATTGTGACAATTCAAAGCAGCAGGCTTTCTGCATCCCCCACAGCCTGGGATAACTTATCCAATGCTGAAACCCCTGGCTGCAGGGAGGACTCCTCACTGGAGTTGATGGGAATCAGGCTCAAGACCACTTCTTCCTTCATGTCCCTTGGTGCCATTGTGCATCTCCCCTGCTGCAACACCCCTGTGCCACTCATGCAGGATACCACCAGCCCTTTTTCTACACAGTGGAACAGGTCAAGGATGTTGAAGAAAGGCATGCTTGTCCTGGAGCTCCCAGAATGGCTATTGTCCTCCTTCACCATATTGTAGTTCCTCCTCAGCTCCATGGCTTTGCTCCTGCATGCATCAAGGTCTCCCAGGTAGCAGATGTCTTTTTGGTGCTTTTCTAGCGCATACTGCATGAAAAACAGCATGTCATTTTCTTGGGAAGTTCTTCTCCAGCTTGAAATGTTATCCCAGATCTTCAAGTAGGTGGAGGTCAGCAAGAAACTGTGGAACATATAATTTACCAGGGCACCTGGAGTAGGGACTTCAGGTGTTCTGGAAGGTAGGTTCACAGCTTCTAGGCTGGAGCACTGTCATGCGGAGCAGCATCACAAGGCATCCTGGGACATTTAATTTCCAGGGCACCCATTGTTTTTATTTACTTGGGTGCCCTCGAAAGTGATCCAGCCAAGGTTCCTAGCCTCTGGGATGCTGCCATTTCAATGTTGCAGGCACCAAGGAGAAATGGAGGCCTTGAAGAAATGCTTTTCAGATGCTGCTGCCACCAAGTAAGTCTGGGGTGAAGGGAAGGGAGAAGTGAGGCTGGACTCCGAGGCTTGTAGTTCGGGGGGGGGGGTTTGCCCATTCATGGGGGTGCCCATTCATGTCTCATTGTGTTCCCAATACAGCAAGCTCTCACTTAAAGTCATTTTGTTTAAAGTTGTTTTGTTTTAAAGTTGATGGAAAAATGCCATAGGAACGTTTAAGTTTATCATTAGCCTATAGTAACATTGGTTTAATTATAAGTCGTTTCACTTAAGGTTGCCGTTTCCAAGAAGAACCTATCAACAACTTTAAGTGAGGAATTGCTGTAATGTCATTGATAATGATGTGAATGATGGATGCTATTGGGTTCTAAATGTTATAACTGGGCTTGAAAAAAAGCGCTTTTGTTTAAGAAAGGGAAGTTCATATTAGCTAAGTCAACTCTGAACTAAGTCAAGAAGACTTTGCCCAGCATTACTCATGATCCTTGTAGTTGCCACTGAATTAGTTGCTCTGATGTCAGAGAGGAGTTTGCCTGCCTTGCAGTGCATGGCTGAGGTCATTTGAGATGTGAGCTTTCAAATTACACTTTACAGGTGAAGAATTGCTTGAGCAGTTTTTGAATCTTTCATGGAACAGGATAGATGACACTAGCTACTTAGAAGTATACCAGCAACTTAGCAATGTGGTGCCATGGGGGGGGGGGGAATGGGGACGACAAGAATAGGAAAATACAGCATGCTGATATTCATTACCAAAATATCTATATTTCCAACTGTCTTGTAACTGATTGCTGGCAAGAAGTTTCAGACATTGAATCTGAATACCTGAAGTTTCAGGTGTTGGATCATTCTTAGTGACCAAACGACATCAGAACTAATTAGGTGGTGGTGGAGGTTCATAATAGAACACTATGGTTTCCAATAAGAAGTATTTTATATATGGCTTATGTTAGGGTATATAAATGAAACGTAAGAAGCCGTGAAAAGAGAACCACTTAAATTTACCTTTGTTCTAGTTCTTTCACTGATGGAAGCCACACTTTTGGCTGGAAAGCTGAACCCATACCACGAAGCCAGATTCTCTTTATGGTTGCTTTACCTATCCAATCCTACAAAGGATTTACAGGCAGTGTGAAAAGCCATCATAGATAGAAATCCCTCAGAAAGTTCATCTTGAATGACACGCTTCTTTCCGCAAACAAGGTGCACGTTACATCCCCAAAACTGGTATCCTTTTCAGGCAGCTCAAGGTGCAATTAAGAGATTACCGGTAATTATGATGCATATAATAGATCTGTTAAATCACTTTTGCTTCTTCCTGGCCCACAGGTGTACACATTTAACTCCTGTTGCGTATCTACATCCGTGGGCAGAAATGGTTTAAGGCAGAGGTTCTCAACCTGTGGTACGAGTACCCCTAGGGGTACACGGACCTCTTGCTGGGGGTACGCCAAGCCCTGCCCCTTATCCGCCCCATCAGCAGCTAATTAAGTGTTAATTAACATGGATTTTAAATTGTAATTATTTTCGGAGCCTTTCTGTCTCTCTGATTTTGGGTTTGGGCTTATTTTTGTACTTTGGAAAATGTACTTTGGTGGGGAGGGGGAGGGAGGAGCTGATTTTGGGAACTGTGAATTGGAGAAAAAAAAGAGATCCTTGCATGTGTGTGTGTGTGTGTGTGTGTGTGTGTGTGTGTGTGTGTGTGTGTGTGTGTGTGTGTGTGTGTCTCTCTCTCTCTCCCTCACACACACTCACACAAATTTAAATAAGACATTTTTTTCACATTTAAAATTGTGTTAGTACTTTTTAATTTAACGATTAATTACCTAATTAATTGATTAATCCAATTAATTAGCAGTTACTTAGCAGGGGGTACTTCAGAAAACTGGAACATGATAGGGGGTACCTGGGCCTCCAAAGGTTGAGAACCCTTGGTTTAAGGAAAGGTAGCTTCAGGATGGAGTTTGGAATAGAGCAGTAGCAGTGGGGGAGAGAAGGTGTTAAATCCACTTTTTTTTCCAACCCCCCTCCCACCTGCTTACCACTTAGCTCGGTGTGAATTGGATCTGGGAAGTTAAACATTTACTGAAAGATTTAATAATCCTCCTGCACCTCTGCCCTCTCTTCCTCCAAAGTGTTTTTCTTTACCTTCTTTTTTAATAAAGGTTTTGAAGTTCAAATAATAATAATAATAATAATAATAATAATAATAATAATAATAATAATAATAATAATAATAATAATAATAATAATAATAATAATAATAATAATAATAAAAAAATATACAGTATTTATACACCGCCTTTCTCGGTCATTGGATTTCTCCTCTGACTTTAACGGATTAAATATGGATTAAATGCAGATTATATGCATTTGCATGTAACATGTAGTTAGCCCCTCAAACACCTAGGGATGAGATTTCCTTCATGTCATTATTGTTCTGTGGGTTGGCTCTGCCCCCATGGCCTGCTCCGTTTTCCTTCTAATTTATCACTAAGAATTTCTAAAATCAAATTCCAGAATGAATACATGAGCAGTTGATGCAGTTTTCTGTTACTACTGTTCATTCATAACTTTTTTTTTCATTCCAGGTTACAGATGAGCACAAACACCCATGTGCATTGATGAAATATTGTGCAAAAAGCAATCCTGATGCCATTATGCACATAATCACACTACTATTTTTTTGCCCTGCATTAAATCATTACACAGGAGTACTGTACTTGTGCGCACTGGTACTCAGGATAGAAAAAAAAATATGAACGAGCAGAAAGACTACAGCAAGTTACACATGTACACTTGGTCTGTACAAAGTCCAGAAATCAAAACAAAAATATCAGATGACTAACACATTGGGACTGCTTCCTTACAAGACTGAAAATTTCAGAACCACAAAAGCCAGTAAGAAATTTGGATGTAAGAATATCTTGACAACCATCCAAGGGTGAACTGTGAAGCTTGGAAGTGCAGAGCACAAGCCAGGAGGGCTTCACTCGAAACATTGCGAGTATGGAAGGTTCTATACATGAATAGAATAATATTGTAAAGACCCTTTGGGTCTAAGATAGCCTGCCTGTGTAAACCACCTTGAATAAATCTGATGAGAAATCTGATGATGAGAAAGGCAGTATATAAATACAGAAAATATGGCTATATTTATGCACCCACAACATTTTTCCCCGCATAACTAGTATTAGCAAATTCCTGCTTTTGTAGGAAACTATCCACACCGTTGCATCAAATGCTGGTAACTCTGAAAATGTGAAGATGAGCCTGAGGAGGCAGGCTCAAACAACAAGGGGAGAGGCTTTATTAAAACCTACCTCAAAAAAACCCAAACAAAAAAACCCTAGTGAGCATTTAAAGCACAATATTTATTTTCCAGCTCAGAACAAAACCTGAGATGGAGAAGAATTCCTGGCTTTCTCCAACCCGACCAGCCTCACCGGCCTCTGTGCCGGCCTCACTTGCTCCTGAGTAGTCGCAAACGTGCTTTACAACACGTTCGCGGCTGTTTCCGGCGACAAAATGTTCGTTCCGATGCCAGCACATTCCTCAGGATTGCGCTGTTATTCAAATTTGTTCACCACCTTGAGCTGTTTCTGGAAAGGCAGGGTAAATCTCTTTTAATCAATACACCCAATGAAAAATTAAAATGGCAGGCATTTTTCAAGTTTGGTCTTGGAAAAATGATCCCTATTCTTCAGACTTTTTTCAAAAGAGCATGGATCCATTCTGAGATAAACCAGAAAGAATTTGGGAATATCATTCATCTTGAATGAAAATCTATACTGTTTTATAAATCAGCACAAATGACTCAGAATCTGAGGGCTTCTTTGAATGAGTAAGTTTAGGCTCTGCTAATGAATTTGATATCACACCACAAGCTCTTTGCCTGAATCCTGTATCACCACCTTGAAACTGTCTTTAGTTGGAGGGATTTTCTGACTCTAGTCTAAGCAAGGTGTTAATAGGTTTGTCAGTAGGCTTATCTGCTTGACTCACATTATGTATTTCAGTAGTTGATAGGGCTTTTTCCACTATCAGGCCTCTTTTGCGCTCTCTCTGTGCTTTTTGACCTAATTGCACAAGCAGAGCAGAATTGAGACCAACACAGAGAACAAAGCGAAACACTAATGCTTTTCTTGCTTCTGTTAGTTGCAACTACCTGTCCTCTGCCCTGCCTAACTGCTGCTGTAGCTCAGAGTGCAAAACTGCTATGTGCCCCACTGCCATACTTATAATTTTAGTTCTATTTGCTTTTAGTTTATATAGTAGTTAGGCTATGTGCATTTGTGCATTTTTAAATTACCTATACTACAGGGGCCCTCTGTTCTATTTGTCTGAAATTTGGCAGGTCTGATCCAAGGGGATGGATAGTAAAATGTTTGAAAATCTCATACTGAACGGATCAAAAAAGAGAAATCACAGGCAACAGAAGTACAGCTGGGTCTCCCACTGAAACAAAAATAAAACTAACAGAAATGGTAAAGTAACAGAAATAAAACTAACTAACAAAAATAAAAGTAACTAACAGAAATCATTAAACAAATGTGATTTTTAAATTACTCTGTAACTAACGGCAAAATCCATACTTACCTTCCAGCTCCAGAGCAAGTGCTCCGGTGCCGGAAGGAGTCGCAAACGTGCCATTAGGCACGTTTGCACCTCCTCTGGAGTAAGGACTACAAGGATGCGACCAGCGGTGAAAGGTAAGTCTTCTGCTGCCAGCCGCATGGGCAATCTGGCCGGTGAGGGAGGGGACCCATTGGGCAAGCCACTCCAGGAGGGGGGGATGGCGTCAGCCATATCCTCGTCCCCGCCGGGCCGGCTCAGCCATTACACGGCCTCCTCCAACTTCCGCCAGCTATTTAGCTAGCGGAAATGCGAGGAGGCCGATGGGGCCGGCCCCGGTTTACACTTCCGAGTAGACCTCCGGCCCACCGCATGGCAGTATGGACATCAAAATCCTGTATAGGGATCCGCCTATGAGATCTTTACACAGGTTTTGGTTGCAAATCAAGTTTCAAAAACAAATGTGAAAGAATGTACCTGTTTCTTCCATTTTGTATTTATGTACTTATGTTATAAACGTTGTCTTGTAAAATGACTGCCTGAAGGAAAAAAAATGTTCTTGTAAATTTAATGTCATCTCTAGGCATTAAAGGTGAATACCTCAGTCCAGGAGACAACACACAAGAGTATTGGCTAGAAAACTGAAAAAAAAAAAGTGTTTGGAAAATAGTAAGCTAAAACCATTAAAACCATTAGTTTGGGGAAATGAAACTGTCCATCTGATTGGATGAAATCTAGTTAGGTCAGTGTTTTCCTATATAAATTGGGCTTAGCCAGGGCACAGGTCAGCTTGGAAAGAAAGAGCCAGAGAAAGTTGCTGCTGCTAGGAAACAGAGAATCGGGACAGAGAAGACTAGACAAGAAGTCGGACTGAAAAGCTGAATCACATGTGAATTTTGGTTGAATTTGGAAACTGGCTACAATAGGGAACATGTCTAGCTAGGCCTTTAAATAACTGCCATACCCGAACCAGATGCTGTTCACCAGAACCTAGAGTGGTGTGGAGGTGTTTTACATGTCTGCCTCCACATTTTCCCCCGACGATGCGTGCCACATTGGTGGACGAAACGCTGGACAAAATACTGTACCATCTTTATTAAAATCACCATGGTCGGAAAACCCGGAAGCATTTGTTTTTAATGTAAACAATGGCCATGAAAGCCTGAGACTCTTTGCGACTATGTTTATTTTCTGTCCCCATATACTCTTAAGTTTTTGGATTGTTTACCTACCTTGGTTTCTTAGTATTCTTGGTTTTCCCACTGCATCTCTAATACCCACTCTACCCAGTACAAGTAAAGTGACTGGTTCTTCAGGTAAGGGTTTCCCAAGGTAGACGGCTGCTTTAGTGCAAGCAGCCTTAAAAAGAACTCCTCTTTGTCACAGCAGAGTCCAGAAGGAAGCTAACCAAGCTAGTATTTTCCCTTGTTTTCTCTCCCACTCATTGTTTGAACAATTGTAGAACTGTAACTATGGAGTAGGGGGAAAAAAAGCTTTGCACACCCCTCCAAATTGAAGAAAGCAGATAAAGGCAGTGCCTCTTTTTCTGTTGACATGCCTTTTGCCCAAATCACAAACCTTTTCCTCTATGGTAGATAAATGCATGAGTTTGGCTCCTTCAAATTGACTGCACATGTCTTCTGCATCACTTTTATTAATCAGTCCAAATCGAGGAATATAATAACAATGTTCATCGTGGTATGTCCAAGAGTTGTAGCAATATTTGCTTTTCAGTTCTTTTGAAAAACAAGGACACAGAAAAAAAAATCACCATTAGGCATCCAACAATGAGCAAAACATCTTATGTAACACTTTTAGCACTGTGTGCCCCCAGGTGGCGAAAAGAAAAAAGGCAGAGACAAGCGCTATGCTCCCCTGCTCTTTCTCCTGTGGCCCCCTTGATATCCCAGCTCTACCAAGATGTAGGGCAGTGCTCCCCGCTCCCTTTTACGTGGGCTTCAGAGGGAGCCTTGGGAGGAGGCTAAATTGTCACCTTAATCTTCTACTATGCGGAGAGTCACGTGGGCATCACTGACCCAGATCCTAGATACAAAAGTGGATTAGAGTAGCATGGAGATTTACATGACTTGTTACACTAGGTAAAGAAGCACAGTTTATGGGTTTTCTAGCCATGTATAGATTAAAATTGAAGAAATAAAAATAGATGAATCCACAAATTTCTTTGTGGAATTTCTTCCACAATTTCTTCTGGCAAGTTTTGTGGATTCATCTATTTTTATTTCTTCAATTTTAAAATATACATGGCTGGAAAACCCATAAACTGTGCTTCTTTACAAAAGTGGATGCTCACTATCTACTCTCCGCTCCAGCCTCCTCCTCATTAACTGGCAGTGGGGCTCTTATACCTCACCGCTTGGCACGCGCAGCTTTTCCTTCTGTCCCCAACCCTCCCTCTCCTGTGGTACCCCGCTGCAGCATCCCCGTCACCCTGGCAACCAGGCCATTGGCAGAGCTTTAAGCACACTGTATGACTGGCTGCGACGTGGCTCCCATCCAGGCTATTGAAGATACATCCGGTTACCACATCACATAACACAGCTTATCGACGAGCCAGAATGACCTGACAGCATATAATGTGTTTAAAGCAAAGCATGACACACCATAAGGTGTCTCTGTTGGTACTTAACAAGACATATGTTACTCAGAACAGAAAATATAACATATTCATTTAAATCTTAATTTTATAGTACATTTTTAAATGGAGTAAGATACTCAAGTATGAATGGAACAATCTTCTGTTCATGTGCACCCCCGGGGGATTAGGTAAGATTGGGCTGTCCATCAAAACGAGGTTAAGAGACAGGATATTTCAAAACTTATTGACAAATTATTAATTAACAAGTCACTGGGTCCAGAGGGGATCTACCCAAAAGTTCTAAGGGACTCAAGTGTGAAATTCCTGATCTTCTGATTAAAATATGCAACTTGTACCTTAAAAGAGCCAATGTGCCAGATGACTGGAGGATAGCTAATGTTAATGCCAATCTTTAAAAAGAGGAGGAAGAGGGGACTCAGGAAACTACAGGCTAGTCAGCCTATCATCATTCAGGTAAGACGGTGGAAAGCCTAATCAAGGATAAAATATTGGAGCATACAGAAGAACAAGCTTTGCTAAGGGCAAATCAGCACAGCTTCTGTAAGGGTAAGTCCTGCCTAATGAATCTTTTAGAGTTCTCAACAGGCATGTGGATGAACCTGTTAATATTCTATATCTGGACTTTCAGAAAACATTTTATATGGGACATAATCATATTGCCTAGAATTACTTATTTTAAGTTCCTCTGTTCACTACCAAGGGCTCAAAAGGTGATTAGTAATGTATGGATAACCATTGTCAGTGCTGGAATGGAACGCACAGTGGTTCAAAGTAAACCAGCTCCTTATATGGGATTTTGTGGATCACGTTTTTACCTTTCTCGTTAGCTAATCCAAAGGAGGGAACCCTGCGGTCATACCCTTGAATCTCCCCTAGACCGTGGTCAGATATCTGGTCCTGAACAATAGCCAGGTGTAAGTAAAACCAAGTAGGGTGCTGGTCATTTCTGCGTCGCCATTGTTTCACCTAGGCTGAGGTGAGACAGTCTAGCATGCCCAATATTTATCTTCTGTAGAGCCTGTCTGTTGGACATGCAGATTACTGAGATGAAAATGAAGACGCTATGCAAGTTGACTCATTCCAGTCAGCATTGTGCTAAACACACACAGGGGTTTTATAACAGGGTGAAGCACACAGAAGGGTACTGGGGTAGGTTGCCCCTTACAAGTTTTTGGTCAAAGAGGCAGAATGGCCAAGGTGCTGATCCTAAGGGATTATGAAATATTACAGAATTACAGCAAATTATCTTCTCCATTTGAACAGGAACTTCAACATATTATGCATAATGGAATACAAAAATGGCTTCAAGCAGACAGACAACAATCCCTTTGTCTCACTAATTGCAGTACTTACTGATTTCACAATGGCTTAATATGTATTTTTCTTCACAAGTCACCTCACCAGCACATTTTCCGGTTAATCTATTGCAAAGGTATTCTTCTGAACACTCTGAGCATTCCTGGCAGTAGATTCCAAAATATCCTCCTCTGCAAGCTGAAAACAAATTTAAATACAGACATTGGGAAGATGATGGACCTTTGTTTTCTCCTCCCCTGCCACAAAACGTAGCAGCTGCACCTCATTCTGCATATAATAAGTCATTCATACACAACAGGGTTTACTCTCACTCATTATTGGAGTTTACTTCAAGCTTCCATGTACGCCATATTTTCACATATTTAAACCAAGGGAACCATTGTTGTTTAATCTGTATTGGTAAATATATGGCATGACCAAAACTGGCAATAATTATCAACGGTATTGTTACTACAATATTGTGATGCAAGGGAAATATCTATACACAAAAGCACTTGTGCTATTCCCTTGACATCAATGGCATACCTTATCAATACAGCTTGAGTTATTGCTAGTTAATCCCATCTGGTGTTAATTCCTGCAAGTGATCTACAAACTTGTGTTTCTGATTATTATCCTGCATATTTAGCACACTGGTAAATTTCCTCAGTAAGCAAAATGTAGTAATTGAAGAAAGCATGCCTTCAAAATATAAAATATCTCTTCTTCATTAGTGATATTTCATCCTGTCTACTGAAGTATTTTATAACTTTGTCCTATTTAAAACTATAGTGAATTTCATACAAAGTATGGGCAATCATTTTCAATACCACCATTTCCCCTTTCGAAAGGGAATTATTTAAACCGTAAGTTATTATATAATAATAGAACAATAAAATAGCATTTTTAAAGTTTCAAAGACTTCTTGCAATTGCAGTGCTGGGAAGGGATGTGGCTAACATTCAGAAATATGAGGGAATAGCACTTGCAAGCATACATGCCCATAGTGAAGCAGGGCACTGAATCTGTTACCTTTATTATTTATTTACCCAATTTTTATCCCGCTTTTCTCCCCAAAGGGCACTCAAAGCACCTTACAAAAAAACAAAGTCACATTTAAAACAGTCATTACATATACCATTAAAATATCCTAAAACATAAAAATTACAATAAAACACAAAACCAGCAGTAGACACCTTTACAAAAAGGGCAAAACCTGCAAACCTAATCCATTATTAAAAAGGCCAGTACTCAGAAGGCTTGACTGAAAAGAAACATCTTTAGGCCCCTCCGGAAAGCCAACAACGATAAATCCAATAACAATAAAGTAAACGCAAATCCAGGTCTGCTCTAACTCCATCTTGGATATCCTGTTCCTGTTGATCTATCTTATGGGAACAAATGGAATCCTTGCTTTGAATTGGCAATGGCCGAGTCAGCCCATAACAACGAGACTCCAAGTTCTGCCTAGAGATAGTGGCTCAAGACTAATTAGGACCTCAAAACACCTGTGTGATTCTGGTTGGGAGGGGTTGCCTGAGGATTACATCATCCTTTGAGAAGCTAGAGCTGGTTCTGAGCTCATTGGTTGAGAAGTTCCATCAAACTATAAAGACTCCCTCAGTGGCAAAGGGTTCACCATCTTCACTCTTTATAGGTTACTAGACTGTATTCAAATTGCCAACATGCGCTGGATCATGGAGAAAGCACGAGAGTTCCAAAAAACCACCTACTTCTGCTTCATTGACTACGCAAAAGCCTTTGATTGTGTGGATCACAACAAACTGTGGCAAATTCTTAAAGAGATGGGGGGTACCAGACCACCTTACCTGTCTCCTGAGAAACCTGTATGCGGGTCAAGAAGCAACAGTTCGGACCGGCCATGGAACAACCGACTGGTTCAAAATTGGGGAGTACGGCAAGGCTGTATATTGTCACCCTGCCTATTTAACTTATATGCAGAGTACATTATGAGAAATGCAGGGCTGAATGAATCACAAGCCGGAATCAAGATTGCCGGGAGAAATATCAACAACCTCAGATATGCAGACGATACCACCCTAATGGCAGAAAGTGAAGAAGAACTAAAGAGCCTCTTGATGAGGGTGAAAGAGGAGAGTGCAAAAGTTGGCTTGAAACTCAACATTAATAAAACTAAGATCATGGCATCTGGGCCCATCAATTCCTGGCAAATACAAGGGGCAGAAATGGAAGCAGTAACAGATTTTACTTTTCTGGGCTCCAAGATCACTGCAGACGGAGACAACAGCCATGAAATTAAAAGACGCTTACTCCTTGGAAGGAAAGCTATGGCAAACTTAGACAGCATAATAAAAAGCAGAGATATCACCATGCCAACAAAAGTTCGCATAGTCAGGGCGATGGTGTTCCCAGTAGCAATGTATGGTTGCGAGAGTTGGACCATAAGGAAGGCTGAGCGCTGAAGAATAGATGCTTTCGAACTGTGGTGCTGGAGAAGACTCCTGAGAGTCCCTTGGACTGCTAGGAGATCAAATCAGTCAATCCTAAATGAAATCAAGCCTGACTGTTTCCTGGAAGGACAGATACTAAGGCTGAAACTCAAATATTTTGGCCACCTAATGCGAAGAGAGGACTCTCTGGAGAAGACTCTGATGCTGGGAAAAATTGAAGGCAAAAGGAGAAGGGGAAGGCAAAGGATGAGATGGTTAGACAGCATCACCGATGCAACGGACATGAAAATGAGCGAACTCAGGAAGATAGTGGAGGACAGGAAGGCCTGGCGGGATATGGTTCATGGGATCACGAAGGGTCGGACACGACTTAACGACTGAACAACAACAACAGACTGTATTCAGTTATTTGTGGATGGGTATGATAGACAACTGCCTTGCTGGATGCAGAAAGGCAGGAGGAACCATCCATCCTTTGCTCATGCTTAGAGGGCTAATGTCTTAGGTGAGCAATAGAGTATCTAATATTATAATAATAGATAGATAGATACCTTTATTGGCATAAACACATCAAACAGACAAACATAAACAAACAACCCAAAAAATCCCCCAACAGATCCAATGACAACAACCACAATCTTGCAGAGAATTTCTCCCCAAACTGTCCCACAATTAATCTATACATCAAAACTCATTTCCCGAGTAGCCACCACCACAGAAGCAAAAGTTGCAACATCATCAAGTCTCCCATCATCTTCTGTTGACAGAAGGGCTCGGAGAATATCCGCCTCCATCCAGCCCTGAAAACACGTCAGTATCGAATTAAGGTGTTTCTGACGGAAAGACTCGTGCAGAGAGCATGATAAAAAGATATGCTCAGATGTCTCCACACACTTCATGCCACATGAACAGAGCCTTGCTGAAACAGGTATTCCTTTGTACCGCCCCCATAAAAGGGCAGAAGGGAGAGCGTTACACCTTGCCAGCATAAAAGCCCTTCTTAGCTGTGGGTTATGCAACTGATATAAGTTTACAGCTTCCCAAACTTTATAGGCAGATGGAGATGCAATGGAGAACACGTTGTATCAGCTGCACTGATTAACTCTTGGCGCTCAATGTCGAGAGTTCTCTCCTTAATAGTTCTAAATGCTGCAGCTAACCCCATCATGCCTAGCATCTCACTGTCAAGCCCCATCGATTTTAGCTTTGTAAGCAGAGTAGAAACACCACAAGGCAAAGATGTGTCTGATAGTAGGTGGTAAATCAGGCTATCACTTGTTGCTTTAAAAAGAATGCCCAGCCAGAATTTGGCAATATAATAATATACACTATGTATAATTGTATAATATGTATAATAATATACACTATACCGCCTTTCTTGGTCATTGGATTTCTCCTCCGACTTTAATCCAAGGCAGTGTACATGGGCAGGCTGTCCTAACCCCCCCCCTTGGGGTTTTTTTTTTACAATATATATAAATGTCCAATCTCTCATAAACAACTACTTTCCAGGTGGTATCCTTTTACAGTCTGACTTTTTTCTGCTGGCTGGCGCCTCCCACACTCGACTGACGCAGCTGGAAGCTCTTATCTCTCCTCCTGGAGGCTTTCACAGCTTTTTGCTGGCGGCGTGTCTCGAACTTATCAAGTTCACCGGTCTTTGGGCTTTGAAGGCAGCAGCTCTCCCCACTAAGCCAGACTCGTCTGATATCAACATATCTAGCTTGGATGTTGTTGTTTTCTCCTGTTTGTGTTTATGCCTGTAAGTCTATTTCAAAGTGCCTTCATTATTTATGTAACCCTATTATAACTATTTAAAATAAACCAGATTATTTTAGATTGGTTAGAATTCATGGGATAAAAGGCCATAGCAACAGAGAAGAAACACAGTAAAAATGTTCTAAACAGTATTAAAAACTGGTAATGGCAACGTTTCGAACCAGATTGTACTAGTCTTTTTATACGGTTCTGGCCACTAAGGGACCAGCTTGAGAAAGACCAGTATAATCTAGTTCAAAACACTGCTGTTACTTACCAGTTTTTAATACGGTTTTAATACTGTTTTTAACGTGATTTTAAACACGTTTTGGATGTGTTTTTAATATGTTTTTTCTTTGCCATGGCCTTTAATCCCATGAATTATAACCAATCTAAGATTATTGCTGGCCTTAAACCTAAAATCTTACTTAAACTAGATTATATTCTACCAACTGTGCTGTACTGAGAAATTAGGGTCCATCTAAATCTGGACCTGACTGATAGCACACTACTAAGTGAAGTTTAGTTCACCAGTGTCTTGAGGCCCAAGTCCTTCAGTCAGAGGGAGGCTAGGAGCAACAAGAGCTGGCATAAACTCATAGACCCTCAGGACCCTGGGAATGAGTTGGTCTACCAGTTATCCAAGGTGGCGGCAGTCTACCTGAAAGGCCAGAACCTTGTAAAAAATGTACTCATAGATTGGTTTATTTTATTAAGAACAGCAGCCCAGACTCCTTGGTGGTTTGTCTCCTATGAGCCAGCGTTGCTAAGGAAAAATGGGAATCATTGAATGTGTTCATTGAAGAGGTTGGAACAGTGGATGAAAACTGGAAGTGGTCTAACATGCTGTTTTTTGGCAATCTAAACATCAGGGAGGCCTGCGAAAGGGCGTGCAGGCCTCCCCACACACCCCTCTGAAGCCCCAGTGAGTAAAAAAAGCTGGGTTTGGATGTTTTTCTCACCAGTTGTGGAGATCCCTGGGATTGCTGCCACTGGCCCCGCCCCTGCAAGCACTCTAAGTTCTCCCTGCTTTGAGAAACTTTGAAAAATGCTGGTCTAACCTCTGTCACCATGGCGTGGGTCACTGTGGCCAGATCCACACAATCCAGGTATGGTATACTTGTGAAGCTTAAAGACTAGATTAGTAAGTTATCAGCAAGAGTGATTCACATCCTTTTAGTTTTCTAAGCATGTGCATTTACTATTCTTTGATATAACTGTTCCCCAAAGTGTTGTTTGTACTAGTGAGGACAGTTACCAGTTTTCATGTATGTAGTACTATGCTTCAAAGTTGTTATGATCAGCTCTTTTCCACTGACTGGTACATATTCTTGTCTCCAGTAGCTGATTCCACTGCATTTTTCTTCTAAAAGACAGGCTGACTTTGCATGTTCCTTATCTTCATATCTTCTATCCCCCAAAGGAAGGATGAGAATCTTTCCAGGGTGTTCCCAAAACATACTGGTGTCTGAAATATTTTAAAAACAATTCAACTTTTTCCTTGTGCTTTCTAAGAACAATCTACCTTGATCACATTTCCATTATAAGTCCAATATTAAGCACACATACACATAACCTCCCAGTTTGCACCTTTATGATCGGAAGGTTGTGGCCTTATCTTTGAGAAAAGAAGTATGAATGCTTTATCTGTAATGGATACTCTGAGCAACTTATTGCTGTTCGATACATTAACTTGGAATTCTGGAATCATTCACACTTTCCTCTTCATCTTGGAAATACTTGGCCTTGCTAACATTTAGACTTAATACTGTACTACCTCTTGGCAGTGTGAACCAACGGTAGCAGTGCTTCCAAATACAAGCCAGCAATTAAGACTGTATTGCAGCGATCTTCTAACCCCTGCAAAGCTGGACAAGTTGTTTCCTGATCAAACTGTTATACAACACTGCAGAATTAAACTGTATTCTTAAAGTAGCTTAGGGACTCCCATGCCTATTTTTTCCTTAGAGAAAGCTCTTGTGATCAAAACACATCATGCAGAGGTTCAGACTGAGATGTCATCAGTTTGATGCTGACACCCATTATCTACATCTCACTTCCACCAAATGATCTCAGGGAGACAGTGAAATCCCTAAACTGGTAACTGGACGTTATTCTTTGTTAGATGAGGGCAAACAAGCTAAAACTGAATCCAGACAAGATGTTCTGAACTGGGAAATCCACTCATCTAAGTGGTGGAAGAGAATGCTTGCTTTCTCCATCATCCATTCTTGGCTGCAAAAGTCCTTCCGTCTTCGAGATCACTTGATTTAACTTTGTTAAGTGAGACCTGGTCCAAGAGCTTTCATGTTTGACCACCACACAGGGAATACCAGGCTCACTGTCTTTTGCATCAGAAGATATCTGCCTTGGTGTCTGTTGACAATCAGCTCTAAAAAGTCCTGTATTTTAGCTTCATTAATGCCCTTAGACACAAACACATTTGATCCATCATCTGGAGAACACACATGAGCAAATGCTTACACAGCTGAAGCTCTGAAGAATGTCCTGTCTCTCATTCAAGGTGACAAAACTAATATAGAGACGTTTGGGCGAACTGAGGGGCCTCAGGAAGGTTGGTAATTTAATAGTCTTTGTGAAAGTTATCCGATATCTAGCCTTTTTCATGAGTTGCTGATGTGGAGGGCATCTTTCAGTACTTTACTTTAGACTAAAACAACAAAAACAGAGCATGTCTGCAGAATTTTACCCTCCATATTACTTTTAAAATTGGTTCTGTTAGTCATTCCTAAGCCCACTCCCTAGCTACTACTGGAGAATGACAAATATGCCTCAATCCTCTCAGGAACCACCCCCATTGCCACTTTACATGCTCTGGTGGGGTGTTTGGGAGCCACTGGCGCACAGAACCACCAGCTGTTTGTGCCAGAGTGTCCAAAGAGCATGACGGCAGTGCAGCTTTTGCACCACTGGAATGGGGCTTTCAGCAGGAGATTGCAAGATCCATTGATGTAGGCCCCAAATAGGATTGGGCTGTCAGTTGGTGTCATCAAAGCATTATGGGAGAGAGACCTAGATGCTGTCATATCTATTGTCAAATGGAATGTATATGGTAAAGGCCCTTTAACTCATCCTCGGCCATTAAATTAGTTCATAGATGGCACTTGAGTCCCCACAAGTTGAGTTACACTCACAAAGAATGCTCCCTTCATGTTGGATAAGGTGTTCAGAAAGGGACACCCATTACCATGTGATGGGTGTGTGTGAAGGATAGATGTTTCGGAAAAACAGAGTTTGCTTACCTGAGAACTCTTGTTCCTGGTAGAGGAAGGGTGCATTCCTAACTATATGGGAAAGCCCTCGTGCCAGCTCGAGGTAGGGTCGACCGTTGATAATGCTTTTCCTGTCCTGCGCGCGAGGCTGACCGTTCCCCAGTTCAAGTACCATAGCTGGAAAAGTCGCCTCTCTTCCGCCTACTAGGATCATCGGATTATACTCTCCTTTGTCTTACTTCTTTACCTTTTTTTTTTTAAACTTAGATAAAGACATATTAGTACAGACATCCCTCACTATCCACCTACAGTTTCCTCCCTTTCTTTTCTGAAAAGCAGGACGCTGAGCGATGAGAGTGGTGGGTCGAATGCACCCTTCCTCTACCAGGAACAAGAGTTCTCAGGTAAGCAAACTCTGTTTTTCCCTGGTAGAGGCAGGGTGCATTCCTAACTATATGGGATGTATCACAGCAGTATTACTCAAACAGAAGGGCGGGATCGCGATGCGTCCATGCCTATGTCTGCCCGAGCACCTGCCGTAACACTCTTCTGCCAAATCTAGCCTCCGCTGAGGCTGCTAAATCAACTCTGTAATGTTTTATAAATGAATGGCTAGATGACCATGTGGCTGCCCTGCAGATCTCTGGCAATGAAACCACACCATCAAAAGCTGCTGTTGCTGCCGCTGAAGAAAGCATCTGCTTTGAAACCTTTAGTCCCACGTTCTTGCCCTGTATGGCTACAAAGAGGGCTTCCGTCTTGCGTATCTCTTTTCTCCTATCAATATAAAATCACAATGCTCTTCGCACATCTAACCTATGCCACTCTTTTTTCCTAGTGTGAGTTGGATTTGGGCAAAAATTTGGTAGCACCAACTCCTGCTGTCTATGAAACAATGTATTAACCTTTGAATAAAAGCTGGATCTGTCCGCAGCACTACTTTATCCCTATGAAAGGACACCCACCTTGCCAAAGTTAGTGCCACTAAGAAAATAGCCTTCAAGATATTAATCATTAATATAATGATTAATTATATTAAGCAGAATGGTGATTAATTATATTAAGCGGAATTATATTACCCTAAGCGGAATGGTGACCAACAGTTCAGACCTAGCACCAAAGCCCGCAGGACTACATTGAGATCCCATGTGGGGAATCTGCGGATAGGAGGTGGTCCTAACAATGCTATGCCTGTCAGAAACTGCTTTACATGTGGGTATGAAGACAAATGAAGATTCTTTGCAATCCCCAACCAACTCTGTAGTCTATGAAGTGTGCTACCATTAAGCCCTTTGTCAAAAAAACCTTAATACTTCTGGCACTAAGGCCTCCCATTTCTGTTAGAGCACCTTTTCTTCGTGTAGCCCATGAGACCTAGTGCCTCCTTGGTGGTTGACATATGCCCTGGTAGAGACGCTGCCTGTTGTGACCAGAACATGCCTGCCACAGACCAATGTCTTGAACGCTAACAAGTGCCAAGCGAATTACATTGAAATCTAGATAATTTATGGACCTCTCTGAGACTTGTAGCGTCCACCTCCCCCATGCCATCCTTCCCAAGGATTGTGCCCCCCAGCCTGTGAGGCACACATATGTGGCGACAACTACTCTCTGAGGGTCTTCCAGACTAATCACTTTGGATAGTCTGTTCGGATCCAACTACCAACGCCGCTCTTGAATCACTCTTGGCGGTAGACGTACCAGCCGCAGGGCCTCTCTCTCTATCAGACGGGTGAAGAGTATCAGCCATCTCCGCAGCTGTTTCATGCGATACCTGGACCAGGTGACTAGGTCCTGGCAGGACACCAGCATTCCCATTAATCTTGCCAATGTCATGAGCTGCACTTACGGTGAGCGTATGACTGACCTCAAGAGAGTGGACAGCTTCTCCCTTTGCTAAAATGATAGGTGAGCTTTGAACAACCAGGTGTATATAAGTACCCCAAGATGTTCTAATCTAGATACTGGGAAGGCCTAAGAGACAGTCTAAAACCTGCTTGGCATGCTCTTGAGCTAGTCCTGCCAACTGCACACATTGCCAATATGCTTTAGCACAGCCTAACGGAGCTAGATAGTCCCCAGCCTCCAGTGCAGCCAAAATGGTTTTGGTAGTTTCCATCCGGAACCTGTGTCTCACTACAAACTAGTTCAGCCACTTCAGGTTGAGGACTGCCCAGAACCCCCATTCTTCTTTGGCGTCAGAAATAGCAGTGAAGGGTATCGGTTCTACGACTTGAACTGCCAAAAGATGGTGAATGGTCTCTTAACATAAGTGCATTTTCTGAAAGGGTTTCTGTATGCTGGAACATGCCAGACCCAATCTCTGGGTGGACTATACAACCCTAAGATATTTTCCTTGGACACTGTCTCCCTGATTCATGCATCAGTGATCATTCCCCACTGATGTGTGAAATCTAGGGGATGGGCCCCAACCACTAGATCTAACATGCCCAAATACAGCATGGATTTGGGATTTAACTCCCAAGCAGAGGCTTTGGCAGGGACGGATTGAAATAGTGTTAGCTTTGAAGAAGGCAGCATTAGCTTTGAAGAAGGGCCTGAATAGAATCTGGAGCCTCGAAAGAACTGATTTTAGCTTTCCATCTGCCTCGCCGAAAACTGGTCATCACTTTTGTGTGTGAGTGAGCATGTGAGTCCCACCAGGATTCTAACTGCGATCCACACAACTTGGATCCAGCGAAAGGAGTGACCACCACATGTGTCTAGGACCCTGTGCCTACTTCCCAAATTTTAATCCAGATTCCTCTCCTGACCTGTCCCTTATGGGATATTGCCCTGGGAGTGAACTGAAGGGAATACAAATATACATCGACTAAAAAGGCCTATGCAGAAAGTGAAGAAGAACTAAAGAGCCTCTTGATGAGGGTGAAAGAGGAGAGTGCAAAAGTTGGCTTGAAACTCAACATTAATAAAACTAAGATCATGGCATCTGGTCCCATCAATTCCTGGCAAATAGAAGGGGCAGAAATGGAAGCAGTAACAGATTTTACTTTTCTGGGCTCCAAGATCACTGCAGACGGAGACAGCAGCCATGAAATTAAAAGACGCTTACTCCTTGGAAGGAAAGCTATGGCAAACTTAGACAGCATAATAAAAAGCAGAGATATCACCATGCCAACAAAAGTTCGTATAGTCAGGGCGATGGTGTTCCCAGTAGCAATGTATGGTTGCGAGAGTTGGACCATAAGGAAGGCTGAGCGCCGAAGAATAGATGCTTTTGAACTGTGGTGCTGGAGAAGACTCCTGAGAGTCCCTTGGACTGCTAGGAGATCAAATCAGTCAATTCTAAATGAAATCAAGCCTGACTGTTCCCTGGAAGGACAGGTACTGAGGCTGAAACTCAAATATTTTGGCCACCTAATGCGAAGAGAGGACTCTCTGGAGAAGACTCTGATGCTGGGAAAGATTGAAGGCAAAAGGAGAAGGGGAAGGCCAAGGATGAGATGGTTAGACAGCATCACCGATGCAACGAACATGGAAATGAGCGAACTCAGGAAGATAGTGGAGGACAGGAAGGCCTGGCGGGATATGGTTCATGGGATCACGAAGGGTCGGACACGACTTAACGACTGAACAACAACAACAAGGAATATCTTTAGTGTACTTAGCACTTGTTAAGGCATTTCTGGAAAGGCATTGATCCAGAACACAGCAGGCCCAGATATTACAGAAACAGCCACTGCCGCTCTAATAGTGTAGGACGAAGCCACAAGCACTTATTTAAGAAGGTCCCCACTTGATGAACATCACTTGGTAAAACTGTTGGTACCTTAAAAATATCAAAATGCCCTGAGGGAGTGAATACATTTTACTCACAAATGTCGGTGTGCAATGACTCTGATTCGGCCATTCTGCCACCAGAAGCTTCTGAAAAATACCTGGGAAGTGCACCTCTGATGGTTTTGAGGGAGCTGCAGGGAAAGAGGCTTAGCCCGAGAGGGCGCCAGGTTATCAGCGTGTGTGGATTCTGAGACAGCCTTCCCCAAGACTAGGTCCTCAACAGCCTTCGTCAGCAATTCTGGGCAGACCTCTATGGGAAATAACTTGTTGAGCCCTCAACATATGATGAGGGGATACTACAGGTGAGATGCTGTGCACTCCTTTTAAACCATACAACCGTTCTATATCTCTCTGAGGTTAGAGCCTTGGGCCTGGAATTGTTAGCATCCTCACCTACTTCCTTCTTTCTGCCCTGCTTAGGCATTGAAGATGGGCTAACATCTGTACTCTGTCAGAGAGTGCGCCAGCTCCTTTGTTAAGCTTGTGAGCTGCAGCCTTAGTAGGCACATGATGCTGGAAACACTCGCAGTCTGCCTTTGTCACATTTGGGGACAGGAGACAGAATAGAAGAGGAGAACCCCCCCCCCCAAAAAAAAATGGGAGGAAGAAAACTGATCTAGACAAAAGCCTTTTGCGTTTGTCCTTCGGCTTTCTATATGGCGAGCACCCTCTGTCAGGAACTTTCTGAGGTGACTCCCTGTTTTTTTTTTTTTTTTTTTTAAAGGTGACCCCTTGTACTGAGGAGATTTGAGGCAACTCCATATCCTGAGGGGATTTCTGAAGACCTGAGTGCAGTAGTTCTGTGCCATGAGCCATTCTGTGCCATGAGAGGGGCTCGCTTTAGAGGGTTTAACCTAAACTGCCTCATTAACAATGGACCTTAGCCAGGTAGGCAGGCTAGAACCTGAGCTTACAGCTCAGGAGCAAAAGAGCCTTAACCACAGCCCCTTGCTGAGGTAAAAGTTATTCATTCTGCCTGGAAGACCCTTCCCCCCAACTCTGCCATTATCACCTGTAAAAAACAAACAACAGTGAGCCTCTCAGCTCCGAGAAGCAGGGCTATGCCCTGGGGCGGTCACTGCAAAGACTTTGGCAGCGATAATCACTTCAATTAAGCTTTTGTAGCTGCTTTGAAGATAGCCAGCAGTAGGAAGACATGCTGAATTTTAACAGCAAACTTTTAAATAAGGCTTCTGCAGCCACAAACTTTAAAACCAGCCTCCTGCAGCCAATACCACACCCTCGAGCACATAAGAGGTACGAGGTGGGACAACAATAGCTCAGAAATCGCAGCGGAGTGTGAGGGGCTTCTAAGTCTCGATCGCTTTCTTGTCTATGATCTAGCCACCTTCCGTGTTCATACATATTCTTCTCTAAGAGCGCAGGTACATTGTGTTGTTCTGATGCCCCTGTTCCCATCATCTCTCTTACGGCTGCTCTAATCCAGCCCATCAATTGCTCCTTATCTTCCATTGATGACATAGTTCCTGCTTCCCTTATGGTCTGTGTAACGGAAGCTCTCACCAGAAACCAGCCCGAAGCAAGCACTCATCGGCTCTTCGGAAAGCTCACAGAGCTCTGATCGCTCAAGATAGCCTCCAGAACCCTGGTCGCTCCGTTTCAAAAGGGCAATCACCCGTCCTCTTAATTTGTCTTCCGCTACCGCTGCGAGAGGGTGCGGGTAGACTAGCCCAAACGGGCGCAGCAGACTCCTAACAAACCGAAATAGTCGCAGGCAAGAGCAACGCGCTGTCACAAGGCGTTTCTCTGCCCTCTGCTGCAGACAAAAGACGCTGCTGGCTGAAATCGAAAGCGGAACTGGCTCGGAGTCCTGCTGTGAACGCTGCTGCTCTGAAATCCTCCAGTCCCTCCCCCTTTAACCACCAGGCTGTTATCACCTTGTTTCTAACTAAAGGTAAGGGAAGGAAATGTAAATCTAATTTAAAACCGATTAAAAACAAAGCGTTTGGGCTCGTAGCCCCAACGGTCAACATCCTACTCTTTCTGAGGTAGGGCCGAACTGGGGAACGGTCAGCCTCGCGCGCAGGACAGGAAAAGCATTATCAACGGTCGAACCTACCTTGAGCTGGCACGAGGGCTTTCCCATATAGTTAGGAATGCACCCTGCCTCTACCAGGGAACAGAGGTATTCTCTGAAATTTCAGCTATTCCCTTCCCAATGTATCTATATGCCCAGATCCTTTGTTAGCTTTATTAATGTTTGATACTATATAAGATATGACCATACACCACAAGAATTGATAGAGGTTTTTTTATTGACAGCCACTTGCCTAGAAATAGCATTGCATTACCATTAAATTCTTGGTGTAACAGAGTCTGGTAGGTAGCCCTGGCTAAAGAACTTACTTCTGAGCTTTGGTCTGCTAAGTCAAGCCAAGCCAGATTGTTTTACCATTTGTGACCAAAAATGCTTTAACACATTGAGTTAGCCAACACTTGTGTCACTATGGAAGAATGTTTTGATGAACTACCCTATATACTCATGTCTAAAATATGCCTTAAAATTGACCCTGAAAACCTGGGTCGACTTATACATGGGGCTTCTAAGAACAGCTGCTTTGGTGGTTGGGGGAGACTGGGCTGAGAAGCAGGGCACATGGGGTGGGTAAAAAAGTGCTATTTTACCTTTTTCTGAAGCAGTACCGAAACGGAGCTCTTCAACAAACAGGAAGAAAGATGAAGGAGCTTATGGGAGTTGTAATCTTTGTGAGGGCTGCTGCTATGGAAGTACAGTACTGTACTCCTCACAAAGCCTTCAACTTTCTTTCCTCCTGTTTGGAGAAGAGCTCCGTTTCTGTGCTGCTTCAGAACAAGGTAAAATAGCTTCCTTTCTTCCTGTTTGGAGAATTTCTGTTGCTGCCTCAGAACTATCACTGGTCATTTTCAAGAATTCAAAGAGATTCATACACCCCAACGTTTTACCCTCGACTTATCAATGGGTCATAGCAAAGTCTATGATTTTTGGCTTTAAAATTGCCCTTGACTTATCCATGCAATCTACTTATAATCGAGTATATACAGTAGATCTTGTGACTCAATCTGTGGTACTAACAGGCATTGTTTTCGGTATGACTTCTACTACAGGAAGGTGGTTACTTCAGAATGAACTTGTAGTTTTTGCATTTTGTTTAAGAGGTTTCTTTGGGGTGTGTGTGTGTGTGTGTGTTATACTCTAACTGGGAAATCATTTTGGGGGGGCAACCAACCCTATGTATACATTCAGATTCAGATTTGGTGCCTTTAGTCAAGGATTCTGCTGAATTTTCTCTTACCTACACTCCTTTTACAACCCCAGGCAGCCAAGGAGGAACAACTTGCTTGGCTAAAGGTTCCATTCTCATCCATCTGTGTGCAGGTGGGAGCAGTTTTTCCACATGTGTTTCGACTAAAGTTTGAAAGTGGAAAGTAAGCAAAGTGGAATGTCGGATGATAACAACCAAGTTTCTAAATGACAGTTGATTAGAGTGTAATTATACCAAAATATGGAAGGAAAAACTTAAACAAATCATTCAAAACAGAACTGAAGCAAAACCTTGAACATTTGAAGCATTTATATATTAAACACTGAAATTTGAATCTAAATTTGGAATTCAAGCTTTAGGAGTAGAAATTTGACACCAAAAAGATTCAACAATTTTGTCACTGTTGGGATTTCTCTTGATTGGGTGAATGATTAGTAGAACATTTACAAAGTGCTATTTGCAAGTCTATGTAGGACAGTATCAAAAGCATATCTGTCTGACACTTCCAAAAGCGGTCTGCTACTCTGCCAACATCTTAAGCTTGAACATGAACAGGAAACTAGTGCAGAGAAGCAAGAATTGGATTAATATGCTCTCTATATCCAGCCCCCAATAAGAGGTGGGGAACAGAATTCTGCAAGAGTTACATCTTCTGGACCACTTCACTTGCATGAGTAATTCAGAACAATTTGCTCCAAAAGCATACACCTGTGGTATGCTACACTTTATCACACTGGGGGCTCTGTGCAAGCTGATTTGAATGCATAGATCTGCTTTGTGGCAAAGGGTTGAAAGAGAAGACTGTTTGGCACCTCTCAAGGGCTGGACATCTTCAATTTATGATTCACATAAATTAAATGTGAGTAAATTACAATGCTTGAGAAAGATCACATTACAATATATATTGTAATCTTTACTCACTACTTCCTAACAATGGGTGTAAAGTTTGTAGAACTGTGTTATAAATCTGCACAATAAATTTTCAATCCAAAATCTTTATTTTTAAGAGGAAAATCACAGCATGGTGCATTTTACGTTTGCTAGCACCATCAAAAACAGGTGCAAGGGGTCAGATTGGTTTGAATTTCTGTTGAACAATGGTGTCCTAAACATGCACACCAACTTGATCTTCAAATATATATTACATGGTAATATAATTTGCATTTTCTTCCTCCCCTCCTTTGAACAGGTAGGAATTGAGCCAGTATTCAAGCTTGACATGTAGAATTGTCCTGAATATATGTACCGAATTTCCTTCTGATATTTCAGTATTTCAACAGTTATTACATTAAATAGCCAAGTGTCAAATGGGCAAGTTAAACCAAATACCTCAGTTTGCTTGGCCAATAATCCTTTCATAGGAGAATTACAGCTTCATTGGGAAGTTAACAGGACTAGTTCAACAGAACATGCGTTTAAAAAAATAAACAGCAAGAAGTGGTCCTCAAAAAAAATCAACTGATGACACTGGCCCTTTTGTGGATGAATGACTTAGAAAAGTTCTACACCTATTCTAGCGAATTCAGTTTACATGAATCATGGTATACTGTACTGAAGTCAACAGATGTATAATGTTTTCCACAGAGGCCTGGTAAGTATGCCTTAACCCAGGGGTTCTCAAATGGTAGGTTGTGACCTCCAATACCACTGAAAGGGGGTTGGAAAGCTCTGAAGAACCAGGTTCAATCCCTGGAATCTCTACCTAGTGCTGGGGAAGACTCCTGTGAAACCTCAGGAAGCCAATACCAGTAACGTGTAGACAATACTGAGCTAGATGGACCAAGTGTTTTACTCCAGGAGTTCTCAAAGTGTGGGTTATGATTAGAGTCGCATAAATGTATATTTTTTTTGGGGGGGGGGCGGGGAGTCTCACTAACAAACATTGAGAATTCCTGCATTACTCCATTATATATTTAGACCTGCCAAACATTCCTTAAATGAAATAAACCAGTACAGTTTCTCTTACAAGTTAAGTGCACCCTTGGCTTTTGTCTCCTTTTCTAAGCCAATCCATACAAAATCCTTTAGAATAGAAGTCAGCCAGATCTGTGGATTAAGAAGATATTTATTTAAGAACATTTTCCATGTTACTTGAAGAATGACATATCATAATAGTTAATAAATTGATCTTGTTAAATATCTAATACTGCCTGTGCATATCATGCTTGGCATCAAAACACCTTACCGAAGCTTGTCTCCCTGAACATCTACATCTTCTGAGGGCAAGACAGAATTAAAAGCCAAATACAGGCCAGAAAACATCAGCCACCAAATGACGACAGTCTTCAAAAAGGGACGTGTGTCTCTGAAGAGGCATTTTACACAGCCATATTTGCTACCATTATACATGGTCTGTACATATCCATAAATCACTTTCCACACAAATAACCTCTTTGTGGCAATAATAGCTTGGGTCCAAAGAGCTGCTTGGGAATGCTCAGTAGGAGCTTTGACTTCTTTTTGAGTTGTAAAACCTAATTCCATATCACAAACTGCTTTTCAAACTTTCCTCAAATCAATCTCCCCTTGGTCTTGTTTGGTGCCTCATCGCCTGGCTAGAACCAGAGGCAGATGGGTGTGTTCTCTCCTACCCGGGAAATTGTGAAAGGTTTGCCTATGTACATATTCCCGCAGAGGATGGGCTTTTCTCCCAGGTAATTCCTCCCTGACCTTCAAAGAGAAGTCTACTTCACTTCATAGACTATTTTCTCTGAAGGAAAAGAGAATGTCTCTAGGTCTGCCACAGAAATAAATACACCTGTGGCATTTCCTTATCTGAACATGTTTAACCTAGTCATAGGTTTGATGCATGGGAATTATCGGCAACATTTGACAGGGAAGTCTAGACCCACAGCATCATCTCAAGATTGTTAAGTTAGGCTTAAATGGTAGAAGAGAATTCTGCAGAAACGTCTTGCTTCTATGAAGTATGCCTAATTTTATCTCTAGATCTAGATAGAGGAAGCTTCTCTTCTTTGCTAAAAAATAACACCTTTCACCCAATTCATAAGCACCTTTCCAGTGCTGCACAAATTGGTGCATGCTACCTTTTCCTCCACAGTACTTGGTGGTGGCAGCAGTTTCGCATCCTGGTAACCTAAGCAGAAATCCTTTGCTTTTTCCCAAGTCAAGAGCATCACTGTCTCTATGTAATAACAATTGCCTTTCCAATACCACCATCCAGGATCTGATGGGCACTTTAGATTAATCACACCTGAGAAACAAACAGCAGTATTTAAAAACAGGCAACAAAACAAGAGCCACAAGTAATTCCTCCTAAGGCTGTTATGACTGACAGTTCCTGAAGTGAGCACCATTCACTAGTCATACAACCCTATCCATGCCACATTAGTGATGATGAAACCCCTCCCTCACTCTCCTTCAGAGTTAGAGGAAGCTTAGAGAAATCTCCCTCACTGGTACCTGGGCTCTGACACTCTGGCAACCCAGCAAGGTAGTTCAAGCTTCAGCTCTGAGAAGAGACCACTGACCAAAAGAACTGTAAATGTACCTTTTTGGCAGTCACTTGCTACATATTCTTCATTACACTGTTCATTTTCTGCACACTCTCCATTTAATGGATTGCAGTTATCAGTTCCATTGCAGGTACACAAATGGTCACACGAAGGACCATAATACCCTGGTGAACATGCTGCCCAGAGAGATATCAAAGATAATTTGAGACAGCTAATTAAAATGCTGTATGATGATAATGGTAGAAAATAGTGGTATGATGATAATGGTAGAAAATAAAAACAAAATTGTAATAGCATTATACACAAATACTGTAAAAGGAAAGGTCTTATGGGCGACAATGGGGACGTACCAGTCACATACATCTAATGCTACATATAAAAAAGTTTGTATTATAGCCTAACAGTAGCAAAAAGCCATATTATAGCCCAACAGTAATGCTACTTTTGAAGCATTAACAGAGACATGCTCAGGTTCAGTAATGCTTTTTAAAGAATAGGTCTGTCACTAATCGTGATAGCTAAACGGAACTTCCAAGTTCAAATGATGTGTGTCTCTGAACACCAGTTGATGACGAACAAACAGCAAAGAAAAGTTGTTGCTTCCATGTCAACTTTGTGATGTTTCCACAAGAACCCGGCTAGCCACTGCTGAAAATACGTTTCTGGACTAGAAAGTTCTTTTTAACTCCTATTACCAAGGCTGGCCTGAATAGGAGTGTATTTGGGCTGTACAATGTATGGGTACAAAAAAGTGTGCTTCAAAGTTTTGATGGGATAACAAACATTACATGATCCCAAGTATATGAGCTGCAGGGCATACATACCACTTTTCAAATATGCTGTATATAGATTTGAAGAGGATCCATTGACAAACACCAGTCGCTTTGCAAGAAACGTCGTGAAATTATTGTTTATCCTTTGAACTCCACTGCAAAGTTTTCTTTGAAATCTACAGTGCTGAAATGCTTCATGAAATGAATTGTGGACAACCCTCTTAGGATCTTTGTTAGCACCAACTAGGTAATAACCATCAAACTTGTGGAAATCCGGAGTTTCTAGAATATGAAACATAATTGGTTCAGAGTCAGCTGTACAGTTTCTCTCTCTTTGGATTTATAGCAAAGATTTCTTTCGTGCAAATCAAACTATAAACCAAGATAGATGACCCAAATGAGGCAAACAGGAAAAAATAGACTTGCCAGAAATGTCGATTATATTCTGCAGTGATGAGAATCTGATGAGAGTTCCTTCTACCCTTCAGAAGGTGAGGCAGGAGAAGTCCTACTCTAATGCTATAACGTAAAAAATAGTATTGATAGGAAAATTTCAAAAGGCCCTTCTTAATAACTAAATATCTGTACAGAAACACACAATCCCTCTCATGATAGCAAATCATCCACAACATAATGTAGACTGCCCTCCTCTCACTAACAAGATGAAAATTCATGGGTCCAATTTTCCTTTCTAATTCAGTGGAGGGGGAGGGAAGTCTTAATGGGGATTCCAAAAGCCATATGCATCGCTAGGTGATGTGTATCCTCATGACCATGCCCAGTTTCTAAAGAATGTGTCTGTTGACAATTCATGGTTTTAAAGTCCAAGTGTTGCAGATCCACCCTCCTGGCTCACCTCACCAATCGAAGCATCTTTCTGCTGTCCTTCTTCCAAAAAATATATGCAGAATTGAACTGTGCCCAAGACCACTCTTGGCATTCCAGGGATGAAGTAGATGTCAAAAAATTATTTTACACATGAGTATTTAAATCTGGAACCTTTTCTTCTTTTAGGAATCTGTTCAGCTACAGAATTTGAGATCCAGCACCACTCTCATGTCCCCGTTCTTTCTGGGAACAAGAAGAGAATGGCATAGACCCCCAACCACGGGCGTCACTGGGGCGTGGCGGGGGGGCGGGCCGCCAGGGGGTGACGTGCGTCATGGGGTGACGCGCGCACCCCCTCGCGCGTCACCTCCGTGACGAGCGTCGCCCTCCGGACGCTCCGAGGCCGGCCCGGGAGCCGGCCTCGGAGCGTCCGACCCCATCGGCGCTCCAGGGCCTTCTGAACGAAGGCCCAGGCAGCGCGTCAATCCGGGTATTTCCTGGATTTTCGCGCATGCCCAGACCCGTTTTGAGGGCAAAAAGCCCTCAAAAAGGGTCTGCGCATGCGCGAAAATCCAGAAAATACCCGGATTGACGCGCTGCTTGGGCCTTCGTTCAGAAGGCCCTGGAGCGCCGACGGGGTCGGACGCTCCGAGGCCGGCTCCCGGGCCGGCCTCGGAGCGTCCGGAGGGGGGCGACGCGATGCGGGGGGGGAGCCGGGTGGCCCCCTCCCCCCGCGCCTATAACGTCGCGCCCCTAGGGGGGGTGACGCGCGTCTAGTGACGCCAGTGCCCCCAACCCCCCATCCTCCTCTAGTCCCTGGGAACCAGTCTGATGGTCTTGATCTCCAAGCAATGCTGAATCATTGTTGTCATTGCCTGATACTTCACAGGTACTCTTGCTTGAAGAAATGGAATAAACTTGTCTCTTGGAAAACAGGCAAATTCTATGGTATACCCAAGAACACTGTCTCCAATACTCAGATATCTGTTGTTGCTTTGGACCATGCATGGCTGAACTAAAGGAGACATCTGCTCACAGTGACATTTATGGTAGACCTGGAATCATGATGAAGGTTGCTTTGTGCCATTTGAAGAAGGATGATTACTACAGTGCTCCATAACGTCTTAAATGCTGCTCTCAACATGTCCCCTTGGTATGCTGCCACTTAAACATGGAACATGTAAAGGCTATGGGTCTGGATCTGTAATACAAAATTGGCCCTGCTGGTTGACAGGTGATTGGGCTCTAGTCCAGGCCAGTCCTGGGATCTGATTGAGAGGATCTTAGCCACTGCTTGAGAATGACAGTCTGTAGACAACCATACTGACCATATAAAAGTTTTATTTGATTAATAATAATATCTATTTATATACCGCCTTTCTGTCAGGTTTCTCCTTGGACTTTATTCAAGGCGGTTTACATAGGCAGGCTTTTCTAACCCCTGTAGGGATTTTTACAATAAATGTTCTATTTGCATAGAACCCATCTATTTTACCCATTTACTTCCTTTTTCACTTCATTCAGCTACCGTATTTATTGGCGTATAAGATGCACTTTTTTGTCTAAATTTGTGACCCAAAATAGTAGGGTGCGTCTTATACGCCAATACTAAAAAAATCCCTCCTCCCCCCCCGCCCGTTTTAAAGCATTTTTGGGCTTACCGGTTTTTTTCAGGAGCCTGAGAGCTCCCTTGTGCTTTCTTCCCTGACTAATCTATCCGATCTACAGCTGTTCGTCGGGTTTAATTTATGCACGTACATGAGTTGAGCTTCTCAGCAGCCAGCAGAGGGCGCTGTGCTCAGTTCAGTTCAGCTGAGCTGCAAAGGGCCTAGTCTTGGATGCAGAATGAATGCAGCTTTGGTAAGCTTCTGAACTGGGCCTAGTTGGGAGGCTTTGGAAACTGCATAGGTGGGGTGGGGGAAAAGAGTTGAGTCTGGGGGTTTTGTATTTGGGATTTCTGTTGTTTAAGAGTTGGTAAGAGTTGAGTCTGGGGGTGGTAAGAGTTGAGACTGGGGTTTTTGTATTTGGGATTTCTGTTGTTTAAGAGTTGGTAAGAGTTGAGTCTGGGGGTTTTGTATTTGGGATTTCTGTTGTTTAAGAGTTGGTAAGAGTTGAGTCCTCCTTCATGGATCATTGCCTTGTCGTGGCGAAGGGGCTTGCGTAACTCAATGAAGCCATGAGCTATGCCGTGCAGGGACACCCAAGACGGACAGGTCGTAGCAGAGAGTTCTGACTAAAAGTGATCCACTGGAGAAGGAAATGGCAACCCACTCCAGTAACCTTGCCAAGAAAATCCCATGAACAGTACCAAAAGGCTAAAAGATATGACGCCGGAAGATGAGCCCCTCAGGTCGGAAGGTGTCCAATATGCTACTGAGGAAGAGCGGAGGACTATTCCAAGTAGACCCAGAAAGAGTGAAGCGGCTGGGCCAAAGCCAATAGGACGTCCAGCTGTGGATGTGTCTGAGGTTGAAAGGAAAATCCAATGCTGCAAGGAGCAATACTGCTTAGGAACATGGAATGTGAGGTCTATGAATCAAGGCAAGCTGGATGTGGTCAAAAATGAGATGATAAGATTGAACATTGACATCTTGGGAATCAGCGAACTAAAATGGACGGGCATGGGCGAATTTAAGTCAGGTGACCATCATATCTACTACTGTGGGCATGAATCCCTTAGAAGAAATGGAGTAGCCCTCATAGTTAATAAAAGAGTGGGAAAGGCAGTACTGGGGTGCAACCTCAAAAACGACAGAATGATTTCAGTTCGAATCCAAGGCGAACCATTCAACATTACAGTAATCCAAGTGTATGCCCCAACCACTGATGCCGAAGAAGATGAAGTTGACCGGTTCTATGAAGACCTACAACACCTTCTAGAACTAGCACCCAAAAAAGATGTCCTTTACATCATAGGAGACTGGAATGCTAAAGTAGGAAATCAAGAAATAAACGGAACAACAGGCAAGTTTGGCCTTGGAGCGCAAAATGAAGCAGGGCAAAGGCTAACGGAGTTCTGTCAAGAGAACACGCTGGTCATACCAAACACTCTTTTCCAACAACACAAGAGGCGACTCTACACATGGACATCACCAGATGGTCAATACCGAAACCAGATAGATTATGTGCTTTGCAACCAAAGATGGAGAAGCTCTATACAATCAGTAAAAACAAGACCTGGAGCTGACTGTGGCTCAGATCATGAGCTTCTTATTGCAAAATTCAGGCTTAAACTGAAGAATGTAGGGAACACCACTAGACCAGTCAGATATGACCTAAACCATATCCCTTATGAGTACACAGTGGAGGTGAAGAATAGATTTAGGGCATTAGACCTGGTAGACAGAGTGCCTGAAGAACTATGGACGGAAGTTCGTAACATTGTACAGGAGGCAGCAACTAAAACCATCCCAAAGAAAAAGAAATGCAAGAAAGCAAAGTGGCTGTCAGATGAGGCTTTACAAATAGCTGTGGAAAGAAGGGATGCAAAAAGCAAGGGTGAAAGGGAAAGATATAAACAACTGAATGCAGAGTTCCAGAGAATAGCAAGGAGAGATAAGAAGGCCTTCTTAAATGAACAGTGCAAGGAAATCGAGGAAAACAACAGAATGGGGAGGACTAGAGATCTCTTCAAGAAAATTGGAGATATCAAGGGAACGTTTTGTGCAAAGATGGGCATGATAAAGGATAAAAAAGGCAAGGACCTAACAGAAGCAGAAGAGATTAAGAAGAGATGGCAAGAATACACAGAAGAACTATACAAGAAAGATCTTAATGTTCCTGATGACCACGCTGGTGTGGTCACTGACCCAGAGCCGGACATCCTAGAGAGTGAAGTCAAGTGGGCCTTAGGTAGCATTACTAACAACAAAGCTAGCGGAGATGATAATATCCCAGCTGAGCTACTTAAAATCCTAAATGATGATGCTGTGAAAGTGCTGCACTCAATATGCCAACAAATTTGGAAAACTCAGCAGTGGCCAAAGGATTGGAAAAGGTCAGTTTACGTTCCAATTCCAAAGAAGGGCAGTGCCAAAGAGTGTTCAAACTACCGTACAATTGCACTCATTTCACATGCTAGCAAGGTTATGCTCAAAATCCTACAAGGTAGGCTTCAGCAGTATGTGGACCGAGAACTACCGGACGTACAAGCTGGGTTTCGAAGAGGCAGAGGAACTAGAGATCAAATTGCCAACATGCGCTGGATCATGGAGAAAGCACGAGAGTTCCAAAAAAACACCTACTTCTGCTTCATTGACTACGCAAAAGCCTTTGATTGTGTGGATCACAACAAACTGTGGCAAATTCTTAAAGAGATGGGGGTACCAGACCACCTTACCTGTCTCCTGAGAAACCTGTATGCGGGTCAAGAAGCAACAGTTCGAACCGGCCATGGAACAACCGACTGGTTCAAAATTGGGAAGGGAGTACGGCAAGGCTGTATATTGTCACCCTGCTTATTTAACTTATATGCAGAGTACATTATGAGAAATGCAGGGCTGAATGAATCACAAGCCGGAATAAAGATTGCCGGGAGAAATATCAACAACCTCAGATATGCGGACGATACCACCCTAATGGCAGAAAGTGAAGAAGAACTGAAGAGCCTCTTGATGAGGGTGAAAGAGGAGAGTGCAAAAGTTGGCTTGAAACTCAACATTAATAAAACTAAGATCATGGCATCGGGTCCCATCAATTCCTGGCAAATAGAAGGGGCAGAAATGGAAGCAGTAACAGATTTTACTTTTCTGGGCTCCAAGATCACTGCAGACGGAGACAGCAGCCATGAAATTAAAAGACGCTTACTCCTTGGAAGGAAAGCTATGGCAAACTTAGACAGCATAATAAAAAGCAGAGATATCACCATGCCAACAAAAGTTCGTATAGTCAGGGCGATGGTGTTCCCAGTAGCAATGTATGGTTGCGAGAGTTGGACCATAAGGAAGGCTGAGCGCCGAAGAATAGATGCTTTTGAACTGTGGTGCTGGAGAAGACTCCTGAGAGTCCCTTGGACTGCTAGGAGATCAAATCAGTCAATTCTAAATGAAATCAACCCTGACTGTTCCCTGGAAGGACAGGTACTAAGGCTGAAACTCAAATACTTTGGCCACCTAATGCAAAGAGAGGACTCTCTGGAGAAGACTCTGATGCTGGGAAAGATTGAAGGCAAAAGGAGAAGGGGAAGGCCAAGGATGAGATGGTTAGACAGCATCACCGATGCAACGAACATGAAAATGAGCGAACTCAGGAAGATAGTGGAGGACAGGAAGGCCTGGCGGGATATGGTTCATGGGATCACGAAGGGTCGGACACGACTTAACGACTGAACAACAACAACAACAAGAGTTGAGTCTGGGGGTGGTAAGGTGGTAAGAGTTGAGTCTGGGCTTTTTTTGTACTTTTATGTTTTTTACTTTGGAAACTGTGCATGGGTTGGTTGGGGGGAAAAGAGTTGAGTCTGGGTTTTTTTTTTTTACTTGGGATTTATGTTCTGGTGCATTTTGTTCATGTGTTTTATTGCTGTGTGTTTTAAAAGAGATCCTGGTATTTTTGTGCAATTTATGTAAATTAGCTAATTAAGCAGCTAAGCCAGCGGTGGGGAACCTCCGGCCCCAGGGCTGGATCAGGCCCCCGAGGCCATCCGGTCCGGTCCCCGGAGAGATTGCCGGGAGGCCGCCCTACCGGCCTCTGGAGGCTCCGCCGGGTCCGCACGTCACCTCCGGAGGCTGGGAGAGGGCCTTTGCATGTCCTCCCCGGCCGCCGCCTCGACCCCTTCTCACCAGGCCGTTGGCCATTTCACACATGCATACCACGCCGATGCGGGCAAGCTCTTGCCCTCTTGCCCTCATTGGCATAGTACGCCGGAGGTGACGCGCGGACCCGGCAGCGGCTTCGGACGGTGAGCGCGGAGCCTCCGGAGGCCGATGGGGGGCGGGGGCAAAAATTAATTAAATAAATAAAAATGGTGCCCGGCCTTATGGCCGGCCCTCAAGCAAATTTCTAATATTTAAAACAGCCCTTGCCAGGGAAAAGGTTCCCCGCCCCTGAGCTAAGCGGTAAGTGGCCAAGTGGCCCAAAAATGCTTTAAATGTTTTTTTCTTGAAACCCAGGGCCAAAAGGAAGGTGCGTCTTATACGCCGGTGCGTATTATACGCCGATAAATACGGGTATATCCGACTTCCATTTTGATCTAGGATTTGATTTCACACTCATGCCTTCTGATGATGTGGTTCTACATGCATTACTATTACCCAATACTATTTACTGTTACTATTCTACATGCTTTACTATTGCCTATTAAATCCTTATATTATCTCTTTATTTCATCCCTATCCAATCGTACTAACACAAGCGTACACCTAGAGGGGCCAGCTCTAGGATAGCTTAATCCTTGAGGCTGGAATTCTTGGCATGCACACATAACCTCATTGTAGTCAACAGTCGTCAATGAAGTCTGGGGGTAACTTTTTGCCAGCTCTTTGTCTTTCTGCCCCTTGCATTACTTCACCTGGATACCATCAATCTGTCAATCCAGTGTTATTCTCTCTTTCCTTGGCACACCTCAATGACTTTCACAACCTCTCATGCCTTTGTTTCTGGCCTACTAATTGGTATAACCGATGGTTCTGGGATACTTGAAAGTCTCTGCCTCTTATTGAGCCATTGGCCAACTAAAATTCTCAGGGTCTTGCTCTTGATCCCAGCTGGAAATCCTCAAATTGCTTTCCACCAGAATCTCTCAGCCTGTCCCTAACCATGTTCTTTGGCTCGCTCGCAGAACACCAACTTTGCCCCCTGACAGTTGGAGCTCATGGACCCAGCATTAGTTGTACAGTATTATGTGAGCTGAAGTGTTTGTATCACCTTGGCCAGGAGAATGGAAAACCTCTCTGCCAGGAAGAGGCATTCATGATCTTGTGAGAGTGCCTCTATATCTTCCTCCAAGAGCTCACCTTCCTCCCTGTCTAAGAGAACCTCAGGGATCAAAACCCTTGGGTGAGATGCTCTCCAAAACAGACCTGCTGGCCTCCTGCTTCTAAAAGACCCCTAGAAAGTTCCAAGGAAGCTTCTTGGTTCTGATTGTATGGCTCTGTTTGTTCTGAAACATGACTGGTGTTGTGGCTGGTTGTTGGATGGGCAGTGGCAGAATTGGCCTTCCTAACCTATTGTGCCATCAACTCTTTTACCCACTTTAGGAGCTGACCTTTAGTCCCCTCCCTACTGAGGCCAGGAGAAAAAGAGGTGCCTCCATTTGATGTGAATATTCTAAGGCAGGGGTTCTCAACCTGTGGTACGGGTACCCCTAGGGGTACAGATCTCTTGCTGGGGGTACGCCAAGCCCTGCCCCTTATCTGCCCCATCAGCAGCTAATTAAGTGTTAATTAACATGGATTTTAAATTGTGGGGGAGGAGCTGATTTTGGGAAGTGTGACTTGGAGAAAAAAAGAGATCCTTGCATGTGTGTGTGTGTGTGTGTGTGTCTGTCTGTCTGTCTGTCTGTCTGTCTGTCTCTCTCTCTCGCTCTCACACACACACACACACACACACACACACACACACAGTTAAATAAGACATTTTTTCACATTCAAAATTGTTTTAGTACTTTTTATTTAACTATTAATTACCTAATTAATTAATCAATCCAATTAATTAGCAGTTAATTAGCAGGGGTACTTCAGAAAATTGGACCATGATAGAGGGTACCCGGGCCTCCAAAGGTTGAGAACCCCTGTTCTAAAGCTCCAGAGCTCTCATTCATGGTAGCCCTCTAAAATGGGAATCCAGTGAGGCCTACACTGCCAATGCAGATGGTTTTTTGTTTGTAAGGCCTAGTTCCCCCACCCCTTTTAAGAGAGAGGTGGTAGAATGATGGGCCTGGCTCCTGCTCAATCTGGCGACATATGGGTAAGATGCCCCATCCAGCAGGTGGGAGGAATACTTGTTTATACTACTACTACGACGATGACGACGAGTATTTATATACCGCTTTTTAACAAAAAGTTCACAAAGTGGTTTACAGACAAAAAAAATCAAATGATTAAATGGCTCCCTGTCCCAAAAGGGCTCACAATCTAAAAAAGATGCAGAAGAACACCAGCAAACAGCCACCAGAGAAGACACTGTGCTGGGGTGAAAGGGGGGCAGTTACTCTCCCCCTGCTAAATATAAGAGGAGCACCAATTGAGCCTCTTGGGGAGCATGAAGCTACTGGGCAGTGCTTGCTGCCACTGTGATGGCACTTAAGACTGTTCTCCTCCTCTCTGCTCTCCCTGGATTGCAAGAGAAGAGGGAGAAAACTTGCTCAAACTTTTAGTCAATGCGGCTGTGAGCATAGCAGACCTGCAGAGGGGGGAGAGAAATATCTGTCTCCCCAATCCTTTCCTTCTGGCCCCCAAAATTTAAATTCTCATTCCTAACTGGATTGGTCGGAGCGGGAGGGAGAAGATGAAAAGGAAAGAAGATTCAAAATTCACAAAAAAAACTACTGTATATACAAAAACTTGGAATTCCAGGAGCTCCAGAAAATCCTGCTATCTAGTCAAGACGGATTGGTCTAGGAAGGGAGGGTTGGTGTATATCTGCTGACTAGAAGAAATTCATCTTTTGATAATTACTGTTATCTGTAGAACCACAGGAAAGCACATTCACCTGTGTCTTCCAGAGGGAATTCCAGAATCCAAGCCAATTCTATGACTGAAAGTTATAGTTCAAGAGTAGATGTGTACTCCTTTTTGTCAAAGTCGAACCACTATGGTCCTAACTGGCAATTAGATTTGCCTGTGGTGGTAGGAACATGGCCAGCAGCACAACTAGCAACTCCAGTGCCCTCCTTAGCCAGCTGGTGGTCTCCCATGGGCTGGATTTTGTAGGCCAGCAGCAGCCAACTCGTATGCTACTGCCAGTCATAACTTTACAAAAACTGTATGTTCTGACAGGGGTATGGCTCTAATGCTTAAGGCCATGGGCGTCGACAGGGGAAAGCGCGGAGGGCGGGCCGCCGGGGGGCGTCGCGCGCACAGGGGTGACGTGCGACCCCCCCACTTACAGTTTGGTGTCGGAGCTGAGCCCGCCCGCCCTCCCCTGTGTCCGTTTGGCTCGAAAATGAGCCGAAAACGGAGCGGGGAGGGTGCTCTGCTCCTGTGCGTGACGTCGCGCGGGGGCGGAGCCTCTCCCTTAAAGGTGTCGCGCGTTGTTGCGACGCGACTGCTTAAGGCCACAAGCTTAGTGTGCTATCTGTTGCGAGGTGTCAGCCTATCTCTAGGTCTTTTTGGCAGTGCACACTCCAAACCTCAGTTGACTCATCAGTGGGAGTGACCCAAACGATCACCATAAAATCTTTCAGAAGTGCACCTTAACCTCCTTATGATACTGCCCTTCCCCTGACCAAGGTGGAATCTTTCTGCAATCTTTCGCTGAAATAACTCTAGAAATGGCCTTGAACTTAACTGAAAATACAATCTCACTATCACCCTAGTAGTATGAGAGGGCGTTTCTACGTTTCTTTGCACCAATAACCATTTGCCTGATAACTGACTGTGTGTGAACAGTTGTCTGGCTCATCTACAGAATTAAATCTGTTGAAAAGAGTGGAATACCCAGGGCTTACACAGGTACCATTCACCTGTAATACCAAGCCATAGTTTGGTGCCACAGGAATGAACCTTTGCTCACATGCTCCCTTCTCCCCTCGCACACTTCACCTAAATACTTACTTCCTAGCGTATGGAACACCACGGCTTTCTATTATGTCTAAATATGCAAACTATGATTTGTGCCCTGGTTTGCAGGGCTAATGCAAAGCACTTTGCCAATTCAGATGTAATAATGAACTCCGGTTTGCCACAAACCATAGCGTAATTAATTAAGTATGACATGTGGGGGTGAGAAGGGAGCATGTGAACACAGGGCACACGGTTAGCCCCAATAGCCTCAAACAATGGTTTGGCATTATGGGTGAACAATCCAGCGACAAAGATCAAATGCAAGAGATCTGAGGTGATCCTGGTGACATGAAGTCACTTGTTGCAAAACTTGAGTCCACAGGTTTTGCCTTCAATGTAAAGACTGCTACCATGATTGGTTCTCTTACAATTTGATGTAAGAGAACCAACGTTATTATTGGTATCCTAAAACGCGAATAAGGTAAACCTGAGAATGCCTCTATTTTAAAATTATTTCAAGCTGTTTCTGGTCTTGCATGTTGAACATGTGAGCCGCTCGGGTCCCAAGACTCACAGCATTTTTGTCAAGACTCCAGCTTCTTGTAAAACTGTTCAATTTGTGGGTCAAGGAAAACGGGTAAGTGGGAAGAGCTGTACATTTGATGCAACAACGTATTTACATATCACAGTGGCCAGAACAGGAACAGTCGTTAACATCTAACTATGTTTAAATTCAATGAAAATGTTTTTTCTTATGCTGTTTAGCATAAATCAGCAGTATTCATCACAGTACCTTCTTCTCTTTTCTTGCAAACCCACGGTTTTATCTGAGAGCAGCTAGTTCCTGGCATTTCACCACTGGAAACACTCAACTGCACGCAACACCTCCAGGTAAATGTCCATGATTTCCACCATTTCTTACTTCTTAACCTCAGTTTTTTTGAAAGTTAAAAAAAGTTTGTCACTCCAAAAAAAAGGCTTATCTAGCAAAGATCTATTCTTTAACAGTATTGAAGCAACTGTTGTTGCCAAATCCCATTCTATTAAAGATCACTTCACATGTAACATTTTAAGACTACACACAAACGTTTATATATGTATTAAAAAGTATGAGAGAGCGAGAGCGAGAGAAAGAAACATAATTAGAATCCCATGTACTACATGTACTAAGGAGCTGGATCTAACCATACCATCCATGATGTAATGTGTAAAATATATTTTCCTATATGATATGATACAACCAGTAGTTTCTGTGTCCGTATTATAAATTTAAGGTGGCAGAAGGCAGATTCTAGAAGTAGAAGGGCAAATCATAACAAGTTATACTCCCGCAGATTGAATGAAGATGGAAAACAATGGAATGCCATGAAAAATCCACGTGAATTTTTACAGGGAAATACTGTAAAATTAAAATTCTCTGTAAGGATTGTCTGCCAGACAATAATCTAGTATAGCTACACAGAGATCTAAACAGGAATTCACACACTTTTCCACATGGATCTTTCCTTCCAATATAACATTGAGCCTATACAGACAATCAATATATCACTAGGTAAACTTCCTTACATGAAGAAAAAAAGAATCACAACAGCTAAACAACAACACCAAGAAGCTAGAAAACCCTGCTAACATACTGGGAATATACTGTACATATTCCCAATGTGTTTCAACTAGCAGGCAGTCTCTCACAAGGAAACAGATAGCAACATAAAACTTCAAAACAGATTCAAAACAATCTCACTGAAAATCACTCTTCTTGCCATTCTTTAAAACTGGATCATTCAACTTACCATTCTGCAGCTGAATATAACACTTTATTGTATGCCCACTGCAAACGGGTACAAAATCTATCCCCATGAAGACCAGTCCAGAGTAATCCATAGGGTAATTTAGAAAGAAGCCAGTTCTTAAAAATTAAAAAAGACAGAAAACATATGACAGGGTAATGTAGAAATGGGTAACATTTCTTTTAGGAAACCATGTACTTCTTTTAAAAAAAATCTACTGAAAATAACATACTAAAGATGGGTACTTATTTATTTATTTATTTATTTATTTATTTATTTATTTATAGAATTTATACCCCGCCTTTCTCCCACAAGGACAACCAAGGCGGCTTACAATAAAAACATTAAAATACATGTATACATTTAAAATCAAGAATTAAAACAATTAAAACAAACAGCCCCAGTGGGTCATCCACATTTACATTTGTTAAAAGCGATTTGTTAAAAAGCCAGCCCGCCATGTCAGACATCAAATGCTGATCTAAATAAAAATGTCTTAAGGCCCCGCCGAAAGGTCTCTAAGGAGGGAGCCGTCCTCAATTCCAGGGGGAGGGAATTCCACAATTGGGGCGCCACTGCTGAGAAGGCCCTATTCTGCGCCGCCATCCCCCTCACCTCCGTCAGTGGCGGCACGGTTAACAGGGTTAACGGTTAACACTGATGACCTCAGAGTACGGGTCGGATTATAAGGAAGGAGGCGGTCCCTCAAATACCCTGGAGGTCCCTCAAATACTCAAATACTTCCCATCTAAATTGCTGCATAATTCAAAGGCAAATATGAAAATGTCAACAACACAAAAACACAGTATTATACCTTCTCATCCCTACTGGTTATCCATACAAGATCTGTGTCGCTAAAATGTCTGCACGTGTCTCTCGCATGTAGCCAATTTTCCCCTATTTCGTAGACGTAATAACAGCTGCCATGCCAATACATCCAACCATCTTCAGCAGAACATCTCCCACCAATCAAGATCCCTAAAATGTAAAATATACACATATGTTGAACCAGTTCAAAGAAAACCAGACCAAAAGACTGACAATTTTAAACTCACCATATATACTCATGTATAAGTCGAAATATATGCCTTAAAATAGCCCGTGAAAACATGGGTCGACTTATCCACGGGTCTGATCAAAGCCAAGCTAATCCTCAACAATCAGATGTTCCAAGCAAAGCCCTGAGACTATTCAAAGGTGCTAATTGCTCTGCAAAGAGCTCAGCTGAGGTATTTGCAAGAGCTCAGCTATCTTTGCAAAAGCTGAGTTCTTTGCAAGAGCTCGCTCAGCTATCTTTGCAAGAGCTTTTCTGAAGCAGTTTTGTGCTGCTTCAGAACAAGGTAAAATGGCTCTTTTTACCCACCCCAAACTTTTCTTGCTGCCTCAAAATTATTACACGTAAGTCATTTTCAAAGAATTTTATACACCCCTAAGTTTTACACTCGACGTATCCATGGGTCATAGCAAATTTCATGATTTTTGGCTGAAAAAAATGCCCTCGACTTATCTATGAGGTCAACATATACTTGAGTGTATACCAGTGGTTCTCAGAAAAATTTCCCCGCGCCCCCCCGTCACCCGATTTTGGGGGCTGGCGCCCCCCCCTTCGCGTTGCCCTCCGCACGCTCCGAGGCCGGCCCGGGAGCCGGCCTCGGAGCGTCCGGAACGGCCGGCGCTCCAGGGCCTTCTGAAGACACAAGCGTCAATCCGGGTATTTTTGATGTTTTCGCTCATGCGCAGACCCGTTTTCGTCTCTGCGCATGAGCGAAAACATCAAAAATACCCGGATTGACGCTTGGGCCTTCAGAAGGCCCTGGAGCGCCGGCCGTTCCGGACGCTCCGAGGCCGGCTCCTGGGCCGGCCTCGGAGCATGCGGAGGGCGACTGTGGTGGTCGGGCCCCCCTTTGTGGGGCCTCGCGCCCCCCCTGGGGGGCGCGCCCCACTATTTGAGAACCGCTGGTGTATACGGTAATTACTGCCATGTGTTTTGCTACATATGTTAACTATGTAATAAACTTATCATCATCAAAGCCCAGACAGAATAAAAGGAAAACAGCTTATTATAGTAGCCAAATTATATTAGCAGCCTAACTAAGCCTTGCTTATCCATCCACCCCACAGGATCAACCCAGCTTCTCTCCCTACCAGAAGTTGAAGTACAATTGACTGCATTGACCCTTTTCATAGCGCTGTATCCTCTTCTTCTCTGTCATCATTGTACTAAAGTAGAATCTTGCTTGGTAATGGTGAAGGGCAGCACGCTACAGATTGTTCCTCTCTCATATTTCAAAAAGGGCCAAAACAAAACAAAAAAAAAACAAAAAAACAGTAATGCCCCTTCCAGATAAAGGTGCTCTCAGTCAGTTTAACCCTTTCCTTCTAGAATGGTGGATTTGATTCATGTATTCAGATGTTACAACATGGATTACCAACAATACCAAGTCAAAATGTTTCTTCCTTCTTATTTTACTAGTGGCACCGAAAAACATCATTGTGTGGTTGTTATGGAAAGCTGTTATCTTGGTGGTTTTCATTGCTTTGTGGGAACATTGCTTTAGAAAATATTTTAAGGCAGCCAAACATGTTGTTCTCTATCTTGCAACCCAATCCTACCCAGCTCCTCCACTGGTGCAGCCAGTGGGGGAGGGCAGAACGGGAGGTTTTGGAAGAGAAAGGGGATCACTTTCTCTTCCAAAACCTCCCATTCTGCCCTCCCCCACTGGCTGCACCAGTGGAGGAGCTGGGTAGGATTGCGCTGATAGTGAGGAATTTAAAACACCCTTAAGAATGGTCTTAATATTTCCTACTGATTAGTACAAATGAATAGATTCAAAAACTTTTGAAGACAATTTAGCATAGTACAGTATATTAATAAAATCAGTAAGGTAAAGGTAAAGGTAAAGGTATATCCGGACAATTAAGTCCAGTCGTGTCCGACTCTAGGGTGTGGTGCTCATCTCCATTCCAAAGCCGAAGAGCCAGCGTTGTCCGAAGACGCCTCCGTGGTCATGTGGCCGGCATGACTCTCCTTGCCGCAGCGCATAGCATGCAGCTGGAACACGGAGCGCTGTTTACCTTCCCGCAAGCGGTACCTATTTATCTACTCGCATTGACATGCTTTGGAACTGCTAGGTTAGCAGGAGCTGGCCAAGCAACGAGCGCTCACCCCGTCGCGGGAATCGAACTGCCAACCTTTCGATCGATAGCTTATGGTTCAGCGGTTTAACCCGCTGCGCCACCCGCTGGCCTGAATAAAATCAGTAGTGTTCTACATATAGATATTATGGCAGGTGCACATTATGAGAATTATATAGAAAGTTATTTTAATATGGAGAGACAGAGTTGTTATAATTATAATATGGTGAGATGAATGACACTCAAATAGACATCTAAGGTCACAATCCTGTTTGGAAACTGTGCCAACGGCACACTGATGATGGCGTACCAATCGCCATATCGTAAGTCTACCTAGGCAATGCTACACCAGTGCAGGCCTGCCCAGTAATACCCCTAGTAGCCATGGAAACCCCAACACAGCCATCCATCCATGGAGCGGCATACTGATGCAGCATGTCATCAGTGTGACATCCAATCATTGCATCCACCCAGTCCCAAAACCAATGGCCAGAGAAGCACTGCTGGGGTGAACTGAGCAGGGGGCAAGTGCAGGGTCAGGTTCAGGGCCAATGAGCAGCCATTGCTTCAAGGAAGCCTCCCTGCCAGCCATTAAGAATGAGCAACATCACAATAGTCACTACCTCCAACCATGGAGAAATGCCCCAAGGATAAAATGTCTTGCCATACATGTTGGGAGGGACAAGAGACTGTGCGCCAAGTGCCCTTTTCACCATGGTTCCCATCACCAAAGTTCCCCTTTGAGAGAGAGGTATAGCCCCATGCTGTGCAACTTATCGTTTGAGCTGTAGGTCTCCCTGGCAGGGGCTTATGTACTGAGATTGGTGCGCTGTGGCTGGCTCTGCGATGTGGTCTGTATCCTATAAGGTGCCATTTTCTGATGTTTCCCCCTTCCCCATTGTTCCCTATGGGTTTTCTCCTAGCTACTCCAGTTCTATCATTGGTGTAGTGTTTTTTCCAGCATTCTGGGCTTGTCTGTTGTATGAGGAGAGTTTAAGATATAGCATACCTCGATCCTGCCTCCCTATACCTCTCACATTATGCCCCAATTTCCTCCCCATTTTGTCATCTCCGCCAGCAGAGTTGCGCTAGCTTCCAGGCAGTGTTTTTCTGGCATTGTGCCAGCATCAGTGGTAGGCAGACTTCTGTGCCAGCGGGGCCTTTGTTGCACTGACATACGTGGAGATATGCGTTTACCACATTATTTGTTCTGAATTAATTTGTTGAATTAATTTTAAGCATACGACTTACTCAAGAATCATATCCTACAGTCTTTGAGGAGATCCTCGATATTTAGACTGAGGCTTTACCACTGTTGTTGTTTGATTTCATTCTCCTGGCAATTCAAATACTGAACTAAGTTATGTCCTCACAAAGGCACCAAAAGTTTCATTCTGTTTTTAATTAATAATAATAATAATAATTAATTAATCAAATAAATAAATAAATAAATAAATAAATAAAATCTGTATTTATATACCGCCTTTCTGCTGTCAGATTTCTCCTTGGACTTTATTCAAGGCAGTTTACATAGGCAGGCTTTTCTAACCCCCCGTAGGGGTTTTTACAATAAATGTTCTATTTGCACAGAACCCATCTATTTTACCCATTTACTTCCTTTTTCACTTCATTCAGCTATATCCTATTTGTATTTTGAACTAGGCTTTGATTTCACACTCATGCCTTCTGATGATGTGGTTCAACATGCTTTACTATTGGCTTGCTTACTATTGGCTTGCCATCAGCTGAAACAGGAAAACATCATGGTTATTATTTAGGAAATCCCTACACTACTGTAACTTCAGGTTCTGCTACATTCAGGTCTCTTGTGTTCACAAGAGCAGGAAGTTATGAGAAGAACAGAAACATAGGTAGGTCTCCAGATCACCTTTTTCACAAGTGAAAGTGGGATCGTAATTGCTGCAGAACACGCTGTCTCCACATAACCCTGTATATGGGTTGCATGGTACACCATCATCACATTTGTGACATATCTGCTCACACATCTCCCCAAATCTTCCAGCAGCACAATCTATAACAAAGAAACAATCTAACATTATAAGAAAATACATGCATAGTTTCTGTAATTTCATAAACTTACAACTATTTAGAATGCTAGCAATAAACCACATTTGTAGGCTTAATCCATCTACGGTGAGCATCATGCAGCTGTAACATGGGCTAGTTCACCTTGCTGCTTTTTTAGCCTTACAAAGTTATTGTGGATCTCACCACCTGCTGCAGTTGGCAGCAACTCATCAGACGGCCATCTCAGTGGTGACCCCTCCCTGTGGAAGGTCCTGCCCCATGTGGTCTGTCTGGTGTCTTCTTTATCAGCATTTTAATGCTTATTGAAGATCTTTCTGTTTAGGCAGATGAGCTATAAATTTCCGCTACTGTGACAAGATTATACAAATCTGTTTGTGTCTCCCTTGTTACTGGGTTGTAAATTCTGCAGGCGGCCTTGAGCCTTTGGTGTGAAAGACAGATTACACATTGTTTAAATAAATATTACATGTTGGCTAGCCATGACCCAAATACGATGCCCTTGTTGACCATGCCCTCTAACAAAGTGCATTTGGCACTATCTGGAAAGGGCAGTGCAAACTGCTTGGAGGAAACAGGAAACTTCTGCAAGTTCAGCGCAGTCTTTGACAAATTATTTATTTATTTGTTTATTTAAATAATTTATACCTTGCCTTTCTCCCAACAGGGCAACCAAGGCAGCTTACAGAATTAAAACATGTTAAAATACAAAGTACCATAAAATAATTAAAAACAAAGCAATTCACAAACACAAACAAATGCGTAGTTGGGGGAGGGGAAAGAAGGACATAGCCATTGGGTGCATTAGTGGGCATTCACTGAACATCTGAAAATTGTTTTCCAAAGAGGACTAAATGGGAACATGTAATGAACTCTATACACTTCTATCACATACCTGATTTGATCCAGGTTTTCACTGTATTGTTCCTAGTGTTATATAGGTCCCTACCAGTGTGTAGCATAATATCTGTCCCTGCTTCAACCACTCCAGTACATGTTTGCATGACTATACAGGCTTTTTTAGCACTATCTAAGGAAGAATACTTTGGAGCACTTCCACCAGGCAAGTAAATGGCTCTTCCGATGTGCACAGAAAAGAGATCAACAGCTTTTAAAAATAAAATAAATATGAAAACTGTCAACAAAGTTTAAATTTATAAAATGAATGAATCCAATTATTGTAGAGACAACTAAAACTAATGAATGCATCATATGCAAGTCCAGGGGTAGGCAGATCTAGCTTGCAGAAGGTTGCTAAGTGACTTGAGGGCCCAGAACAGTGACAAGCCTCTATCTTGATTTTTTTAAGGAGAATATAGAAAAAGTACATATAAAGGAAATACATTTTTTTGGCCGTGTTACATTTTTTTCAGAAACTTATTTTTTCGCACCTCTTTAATTAGCAAATTTACTGTGCAATCCTACTTACATTGCAGGCTGCGGACCTACCGTTCTGCCACCCGCGTAGTCGCAAACGTGTCGTAAAGCACGTTTGCGGACTACTTTCAAGCAGGGAAGCGCAAAGCCGGCCTCCCCTGATCCAGAGCCCTCGGCCTGCCATCGGACCCAGGTAAGTGTGGATCCAGCAGGCCGGTGGGTTGGTTGGCAGACGGGGGAAGGAACGGCGGAGCCGGGAGGGCGGCCATAGGCCCAGCTGCTCCGGGAGGGGACATGGCATAGGCCCAGCTGCTCCGGGAGGGGACATAAACTTTTCCGGGTGGTAAAGACCAGCAGGGATTGTGAAGAGCTCCAGAAGGATCTCTCCAAACTGGGAGAATGGGCAGCAAAATGGCAGATGCGCTTCAATGTAAGTAAGTGCAAAGTGATGCACATTGGGGCAAGAAACCAAAATTTCACATATACGCTAATGGGTTCTGAGTTGTCTGTGACGGATCAAGAGAGAGATCTTGGGGTCCTGGTGGACAGGTCGATGAAAGTGTCGACCCAGTGTGCGGCGGCTGTGAAGAAGGCCAATTCCATGCTCGGGATCATTAAAAAGGGGATTGAGAATAAAACGGCCAATATCATTATGCCTTTGTACAAATCGATGGTAAGGCCACATCTGGAGTATTGTGTCCAGTTCTGGTCACCATACCTCAAAAAGGATATAGCTGAATTGGAAAAGGTGCAGAAAAGAGCGACCAGAATGATTAGTGGGCTGGAGCACCTCCCTTACGAGGAAAGGCTACAGCGTCTGGGGCTTTTCAGCCTAGAAAAAAGGCGCCTGAGGGGGGACATGATTGAGACTTATAAAATTATGCATGGGATGGAGAGAGTGGATAGAGGGAAATTCTTCTCCCTCTCGCACAACACCAGAACCAGGGGACACGCACTAAAATTGAGTGGAGGGAGAGTTAGAACAGACAAAAGAAAATATTTCTTTACCCAGCGTGTGATTCATCTGTGGAACTCCTTGCCACAGGATGTGGTGATGGCACCTGGCCTAGATGCCTTTAAAAGGGGTTTGGACAAATTCATGGAGGAAAAGACCATCACAGGTTACAAGCCATAAGCAACCTCCTGGTTTTAGAAGTGGGTTTTCTCTGTGCCAGGTGCAAGGGAGTGGCGACTGGACACAGGTATCTTGTTGTCTCGTGTGCTCCCTGAGGCATCTGGTGGGGCCACTGTGTGACACAGGAAGCTGGACTAGATGGGCTTTTGGCCTGATCCAGCAGGGCTCTTCTTATGTTCTTATGTTCTTATGGCGTCCGCCATATAATGGTCCCCGCCGGTCTCCGCAGGGCGGCTGGGCCGTTACACGGCCTCCTCCGACTTCCGCCAGCAAAATAGCTGGCGGAAATCTGAGGAGGCCTACCAGCCCCAGCCGCCATTACATTCAGAGAAGGGGACGAGCGTCCCCTTCCCCGAGTAGACTTTCCGCCGCAGGCTGCCTGCTACAGGCTGCTCGTGGTGGCAGCCCGCGGCGGAGCACTGGATTGGGCGGACGACCTCGGCCACCCGCCCAATATTTACGTAGGATTGGGCTGTTGGTAAACTAAAACTTGCTTGTAAAAGATTTCACCCATCACTAGAACATTTCAGGTAATTATTTTTTCGTCTAGAAAGTCTTAGGATCTGAACTTTCAGAAGTAGTATATTTTTACATAGTTAGTAGGAACTGCACACACCCCAAAATCAAGATCTTGGATAGACAAAATTACAACACGTAATTTGTAACAACAAAGCATTTAACAAATGGTCCTTCAAATGACTATATCCTTTCTCCCCTGCAGCCTCTTATATTACCTTCAGAATATCTGGGTATTCTTTCCTCTCTGATTTCCTTCAAATACCATCTTTTCCATGATGCCTTTAGCACACCTCTTTCCCTACTGAATTTTAGCTTATGTACATGCAACATATTACCCAATCCTATCTCCCTCCCCTCGCCACCGAAACTAGCAATACGATGATGGGGAGTGTTTTATAGCCATTGCAAATGGCTGCAGGCAGCATGTAGAGCCACACACTGCCAGCCCGCCAGTGGTGAGGCTAGAACAGACCTGTGCACAGCGACGGACTGCCAAAGAACCACCAACAAAGGTAAGTCAGCAGGGGAGGTGGGAACAAGGGTGGAATGGGGGTGGGGGAGAGAGGAACAGGGCGGCAATGGGGGTGGGGAGGACAGAATGGGTCCAGGAGGGGGGTGGGTTTGGTGTCAGCGGTGGCTTCCAAATCTAAACCCCCTTCCTGGACCCGATCCCGTGGCCCAGGTCCACGCAGACCTTCACCAGCAATTTCACTGGCATGGGTCCAAGTAGACCCCTCCGCGTGGCGCTACAGATGCTTGCATCTGGGTAAGTGAACAAATATTATTGGGTAAGATATTATACATGTTCCCTTACCCAGAAGAGACCTCCAGAACTCCCCCCCCCTTTGCAGGATGCAGCGCAAGCTGTTTTGGTGCACCTGCATCAGCGGGGGTGGGGGGGAGATAAGATTGGGCTGTAAGACAATCACATATTCTTTCCCTCCTTATTCTTGCCTCCATCTGTCCCCTTCCTTTGTTATTTCCTTATGTCCAGCTAGAGTGAAAGAATTTTACGACACGGCACAGTCCTTTTGTTCCATGTAAAGCCCATGTACATTGATGGCACTATGTTCCTCCTCCTCTCTGTAGGTGATATACAGTAGCATTTAATACTTAATGGAGGTTCTGATGTTCTTCAAATCACTATCTGTGCAATCATACGTACAGGAACATTTTTGAAGCAGCCAGGGGAGATCTAAATTGGGGTCTCAGTGAGGGGAACATAGGGGCTTACACTTTGTCCAACTTGAATCTCGTCTTCCCCCAAACCCTATTTCCTCCTTTAAAATAAATTTGCAAGCTTCAATGTCCATATGCAGACACTCAGTGAAGAAAGGCAGGAGTTCTGTCTATTACTTTCAACTCTTACAAAGGAAAAAAAAAAGCATTCTTAACGTCCAAGCAGAACAAAGCTATCAATTAGCTTCTAAGAGGCAGGTTGTGTTTGATGTACTTAATTTACCTTCTTCTCTCTTGCAAATCCACTCTCTTTGGTGGGAACAATCGGTCACAGATAGATAGTTCTTGAAAGCCACTCCACAGTCAAAAGCAGATTGTGTGTATCTTCTGTTTCGCCTAATCACCCTGACGGTAGTTAAGAGGAAGAAAAAATGTACAAAATCTGAAAAACCTAACCATACTTTGAAGACTAGCTATATATCAAAAATACTGCATGCATTTTTCAAAACAATTAAGTACAATTTTGGTCAATGTTGCTCATACTACAATCTAAGAACAGGAATCTAAAAATGCATTTAGAAACTGAAGAAACAGCGCAATCCAGCGCAGCTATAGGCCAGAGGAGCTAGCACTCCACCAGCCTATGCTGTCGTAAACGTGCCATAAAGCATGTTTTCAGCACCTGGAGAGTAAGCAGCACTGGCGCGGAGACCAGCACCACTCCGCAACCTACCTGGACATGCACCAACCGCCACAGGTGAGTGCTGCGTAGGTTGGTGCAAGGGATGGGTGGGGACGTGGGGAGGGAGGGCAGGGGTGGCAAGGGAGGGGGCCTCTGGCCGGCCCTGGCTGGGAAGGAGCAGAAATATTGGCGCTGAGATGGACTGATTTCCTGTGCCCCGTTGCTGCTTGGGCCAGCCTTACAAAAAGCAGTCACTATGTTTGTTTTGTCGATTATTAGGATTTCTCTCCTTCTTCATTTTTGACCCACTCTAAGCTAGTTCCCCGGCCAGCGGGTGGCGCAGCGGGTTAAACCGCTGAACCATAAGCTGTCGATCGAAAGGTCGGCAGTTCGATCCCCGCGACGGGGTGAGCGCTCGTTGCTTGGCCAGCTCCTGCCAACCTAGCAGTTCCAAAGCATGTCAATGCGAGTAGATAAATAGGTACCGCTTGCGGGAAGGTAAACAGCGCTCCGTGTTCCAGCTGCATGCTACGCGCTGCGGCAAGGAGAGTCATGCCGGCCACATGACCACGGAGGCGTCTTCGGACAACGCTGGCTCTTCGGCTTTGAAATGGAGATGAGCACCACACCCTAGAGTCGGACACGACTGGACTTAATTGTCAGGGGATACCAAGCTAGTTCCCCACTCTATTTGCTGGGACAACACCCCCGCTCCCCCATTGGAGACTGCCAGGCAGTATAAGAATCTGTTTTTCATCTTGCAAAGATGCTACCTAAAGGAGCTTTCTCTCTCGTGGAACTGGGGTGGGGCATGACCAATGGGGGAAAAAAGGACCTCCCTCCCATGCTTTGATGTTTCTCTAGACTTGCCATGAATAGGACTAACACAGATGACATCAGTGCCCTCTACCAGGTAGGCACCCCAGGCCTGCCAATGGAGGGAGGGCAGCATCCCAACCCCACCCTGTGCACTCCTGGGTTAGCTGCTGCTCAGCATAAGCATGGGAAATCCACTTTAGGGCTCGTTTTGGGATTATATACATACATATACATATACATATAAGAAAGGGTGCCTCGGAGCATGTAAAGAGTGTCTGTTTCTTCCGTGCACCATAATGGGGAGTCACGGCTAACGGCAAGGGAGGTCAAGGGAGCCGCAAGTCAAAAAAGTTTGGGAACCACTGGCTTACAAGGATAATTTTGCATAAGTCATACTGAGAGCAGGGATCCGACCAATCTACAATCTTTACTATGGGCAGTGCTAATCTCCCGCCCAACCTGAGGGTAGTTCTCAGAGTTGCAAGTGATAGAGGAAGGTTGCAGTCATCCATCATTCTCTCTCTCTCCCTCCACACACACACACACACACACACACACACACACACACACACACACACACACACACACACACACACACCTGTGGCAGAAGCACAGCCAGTTGCAAGCTGGCCCCTGCCCCAGCCACCTGAGGTCCCTTGTAGGGGCCATCCTGATTAACACAGATAGGGTAGTGGGCAAGCAATTGTGATGAGATCAGCCTAGCAGAGTTTTCAACTGATGGTACACACTTTGCTTATGTTCTGAAAATGGTGTCCGGGTTCCGGGCTGGACCCGGGCCTTACCAGGGCTCCCTGCCCCGACGGGCACACAGGCGGCGCAGGATGTGGGACGTCAGGCGCCAGTGACGAGCCCCGAGGACGCACACCGGCGACTCTGGAGGGCGACGAATCTTCCCCTGGACCACGGAGCCCCAGCGACCACAGGACCACCCTGCCGGCCTCCCAGGAGACCGGGCACGACCCCCAACGAGGCAGCAGCACAGCCGACATCACCGGGCCCATCGCGGCACATGCGGTGAGGGCGGAGCCGCCCAAGGAGGCCAGCTTGACGGGTGGCTGGACCAACCTACCAGGAGCGCCGGCACAGGAGGAGGGACCCGCCACTTCCATGGCCGCCCCCCAATGCTGGTGGGAGTGGCTGCGGGCAGCAGGGGGCATGCTGCAGGAGGTGGGCTTAGGGGTGGGGCAAGGCTATTTAAGAGAGCGGCCGTCCGATGAGGAGGGCAGTCCCGAGCCAGTAGGAGACTGGAGAGGAGGTGTGGAGACCTCCTTGGTGGACTAGCCCAAAGCCTGGGAGAGGGAGCAGGGTGGTGTAACTCCCCTCCCAGGTCATCTGAGGCCTCTGTGCTAAGAAAGCCGCTAAGCAACCCCGTACCTGGCCCAGGCTGGAAACCTTCCCAGCGGACAACGACCTCCAAGGTCTCGGGCTCGCCCTCGCCACCCCCCTGCCGTGGTCTCCCACAAGGGCCCCCCTACAAATGGGTAAATAGTCTTTTCTGCTAATGCTGAGCTACAGTAGAAACAAAACAATCTCACCATGCATTCTGAAAAACTGAAGATGAATAATCAACCCAGAGATATTGGTTAGACCACTTTTGGAAAGTCAAACCAATCCAGCTATCACATCCTTTATATTGCACCCACATCTGGAAACAAAATAATAATAAGTGTGTGTTAAGATTTTCATGACCAGTGACAATCAACAAAGACGAAATGATGGGATTAAAAGTCATGACAACAATAAAAATCTAAGTTAAAAACGCAATAAAATCCCGTTTGAAACATTAAAAATAATTTAAAATACGTTTCGATCGTCCTTTGATGATATCTTTCAAGTAGAAGGTGCAGCAGTCTGTGAAATGGTGTTTGTCTCTTTCGTAGATCTCTAGGTTTAAAAGACGTGCAAGCTGCCAACCAGCTGGGAGCAATTAGTGGGCAATTGACAGTTCCGGCTGAGCTTCCGACGCTAACCTCGGGGATCGCACTGAGGCAGCTCAGTGGTGTCCTCAACTAACCCCAGGCAGATCGCAAGGAAAATCAGAGTCAGCATACTTTCTTCTTCAAAGCCAGAGCCCAGATCTTGTTAATAAATGAAGTCTCCTCTCGTCTGTTCAATAAATTATTATTTTTGAAAATCTCAATAGCTTCTCTGTGGTAACTCTTGTCTCTGTGGTATCTCTGTCGGTATGCTGTCTCATGGACCAATCTCTTGGTATTATTAAAATCAATTTTGTGACCTGTCTCCAAGCAGTGTTGAACTAGTGCTGATTGTTGAGGACGTGATGGACTACAAGCCCTTTCATGTTCCCTCAGTCTTGTAGAAATCATACGCTTGGTAGCACCTACATATGCTTTACCACACTGACATGGGATATGGTACACTCCGGGAGTTGACAATTTAGGTCTTTACTTATTGATAAGCTTGGATTAATATGTTAACCAGCTATATTCACTTAGGTCGAAAAATACTACAGGGGTGTTGCAGAAAGAAGCTACAGAAGGAAATTTCACCATCAGATGAGGTCTGGGTAGTTAGAACAGGATACAAATGGTTTGGGGTAAGGGAAGCAGCTAATAGCTAAGGAGCAGATTTAGATCAGATAAAGATCCCAAGATAATGGCTGGGAAACAGATGATGACAACCTTTGGAGGTAATGCGGTGGTGGAAACATGACCAGAAACCACCTTCCAAGAGGAAAAGTGGAATAGATGAAAAACAGATTTCCTCATCTTTTTGCCTGTCACAGAAGCTAATTATGTTGCCTCACTTTTCTTTGACTGTTTTTCTCTCTCCCTTCAAATTAATTGACCCTTAATTTGAAGGAGGAGGATGAAGGTTTTTAAACAAAAACTGGACTAAGCATGCTAATTACAAAGCTCCAAATCTCTGCTGAAACGTATTAAGGCTGCAAAATTGCTAAAATCTATTTTAACTATTTCTAAAAGTGCAAGGCAAAGCAACTTCTTAAAGCGTTCATACTCTCTACAGAAGGGATATTACCTTCTTTTGAAAATACTTCTATTCTCATTCTTATGAAATAACTAAAGGTGCAAGCCTGATCTGAAATTAAACTGACTGGGTGGGGATTTGATTTTCGCCAAATCCTTTTATGCTAGCAAAACACAAGTGGAAAGGGCATTCTGAACAAAGGGAGCACTTTACACAAATAATGAGGAGCAATAAAGGGCAACAAGAAAAGAAGGAAGGGCAAGTGGATAACACTTGTGTTATCAGACTCTTTGCAGGTACCATGCATCAGGACACAAGACACACTCCAACTCTAAAACCTCAACTCCGATGCAGATTTCCATGACAAGGCACCACATATATAAAGGTGAAAGGAGGATATCATCAAGGAAGGAGACTCCTGTACATCCTTCACCCTAGGAATATGGGGGGGGGGGCTGTATAATGGGCTCTGCCTTACTCAGCAGCTAGAACAGCATCTGCCGATAATGCTGTTGATAATGCATAATGATGTGGCCAGTCTGCTCCTGTACTTTCAAAAATGCTTGGTAAATGGAAATATAACAGGTGCAGTTATACCTAGCATGTAGATGCAATTATACAGAAAGCTGCACCTGTTACTTCTGTTTGTCTGACACACTGCTTTAAAGATACAGCATCTTTGGAGAAATAAAATAGTTGGCAATCATTTCTGTAGGATGCTGTCAAAACTTGCTCTACAACCAACGCTATTTAATAAAAGTTGGGACTATTTCTGCTGCCCAGCTGTTCTTATGCTGCTTTGTGGATGCTCCCCCACCACCCTTGTTTCTCACTTCAGATGTCCACATGATAGAATACACAATGGGAGGAGGGCAGTGAGTTCTCCACCATAGTATCGTCCAGCAGAATTAGAATCTGCACCTTGACCAGAGATTTGTTACCAGATTACCAGCAAGACCAATGGCGAAGTTCCCAAAAGAATAAGCCCACTGTTCTCCTGACTTCTCCCACTATAGATATTGGTGTTGCAATAAGCCAGAAGTGATGGTGCAATAAGTGGAGAACACAACAGCACAATCTTGTTACCAAATGAACATGGGAAAGGTGTGGCTGGACAGGAGGAAGGAACCTGGAAAGGTTTCCTGGAATATGAATGAATGTGTGACACCACTAGTGCGTGACACCACTAGTTCAATAAGCCAGTTATTTTGATCAGATATCAGATTATACTGTCTCAGGTGGACAGGTCCATAGAATATCAATGACTAGCCATGGTAGCTAAATAGAACTGCCATGTTTAGAGACACTGTTTCTCTGAGTATAATTTGTTGGGCATGGACAAGAGGAAAAATTTCTGCCTTCATGCCCTGCTTGAGAGGATCCCAGAGTCATCTGGCAGGCCAACATTAAAAACAGGCTGCTGAATTAGACAGACCTTTGGCTTGACCCAGGAGAGACATTCTTATTTTCTTAACAAGCGATTTGCAGGTATACAGTTATGTTAAAACTAGGGATGGGATAGAGTTATCCTCCCTGTGGAACCAGGGCCTGTGGAATAGGAAGAAGTATTTTTGGAGTAGGCTAAGTAGCGGGTGGCGCAGTGGGTTAAACCACTGAACCATGAGCTGTCGATCGAAAGGTCGGCAGTTCGAATCCGCGACGGGGTGAGCTCTCGTTGCTTGGCCAGCTCCTGCCAACCTAGCAGTTCCAAAGCATGTTAATACGAGTAGATAAATAGGTACCGCTTGCGGAAAGGTAAACAGCACTCCGTGATCCAGCTGCATGCTACACGCTGCGGCAAGGAGAGTCATGCCGGTCACATGACCACGGAGGCGTCTTTGGACAACGCTGGCTCTTCGGCTTTGAAATGGGGATGAGCACCACACCCTAGAGTCAGACATGACTGGACTTAATTGTCAGGGGTCACCTTTACCTTTACCTAAGTAGCAGGAACCTGATATTTTCCAACTGAATTCTGTACCTCTAAAAATATAGGGAGGCCTTTTTGCCTCCCCTTCCCTGCCTTTGACCATATAAAAATGGCTTCTAGAATAGCCCCTCTCCAGCTGTACTACAGCCCTACCTTACATTCACATTACAGGACAGAATGCATCAGATCCAGAAATAGGAAGTTAATATCAATGATCTTTGATGTCTACACAGTAGTAAGCCCTACTGAGTTCAGTGAAACTTACCTATGTAAATGCGTATAGGATTGCAGCCCAAGGCTGCATTAAACTCAGGAATCCCTAGCATTGCTCAAATCTGAATGTAGAAAAAGTGACACAGATGCAAACAACTGCAGTTTTTATATCTTCTAAACGGAACAGTCACAGAACCAATATAATAAAATCTGACTTGCAAACCAACTCCTACCCCATACAAAATCCAGTAAAATAAAATTAAACCTTTACACACACAGTACCTTTTCAAGACTGCTTGTAATTTTAACTAGGTCTGTTCCTTTATATCCTTGGCAGGCAATCCTGGCATTGGTCCAGGTGTCTCTTTTTGTCTCTTCCACATAGTAACATGATCTTAAATAATAGTGCCAGTTGGGCTTCTTTGGGCATGGGTTTACGTGAACTTAAAAACCAAAATAAGAAGTTGTGACATAACTGAAAAATAAACCACCAGATACAACTACATGCATATAAACTTCAATAAAACCTTGTCTGGCTATGAACACATCATCCCAAACATAATGACAGCATTTATACTACACTTCAGATAAGCACTTCACATACGTTATTCTCAATAACCTTTAGAACCACCCTGAAAGTTAGTACAGTATTATAATCTGCATACAGTAAAACCAAGTTACTCTCAATCCAAGGTTTTACTGTATTAGAGATAGGCAGGGGCAAGCTGCTCAGTCTCTTTGCTAATATTCAGCAGTTTCTCATGAAATCCCTTTCCCTTTGAAATTCTTCTCCTGTTCTTCTCATGTCCCTCCTCCTTGCCCCCTCCAGCCATGCCCCCTCCTCACCCCCTCACTTTGATTTGTGCCGTGTAGGTGCTCTTTGGAAAGCCGAGCAGCTACTGTTTGCACCGTGCACGTGCTTAATACTGACCTCTTAGGGCGGCATAGGAGTGTGAAGGCAGTTTTTGCCCAGAAGACATTGGATTGCCGGGCCGCCCACCCCCAGTTTAGGGAGAAAAGTAAAAAGAAAGAATGGCATAGGAATGGAGAGAATAAAGAAAGGATGTGAATTTGAGAGGGAGGGTGTAAAGAAGCAGAAAGAAAAAAAACTCCATGCGTCCAAAGACTGTGAGCAAAAATCAGCCCAGTTTAAACCAGCCTTTGATCATACTGTGATCATCACAGCAGAGAGGAAAATACAAACAATGCATTCGAGAGGTCTTTGCAAGGTTTGGATCATATCCTTGATTGGTGGTGGTGGTTTTTTTGTGTGTGTGTTTTTTTGGTACTTCACTTGGGCTAACAAGGCAATCCAGAACAACAATATAGCTCCAACAGCCTTTTTTGTGGACTAGACGTAGGAAGGAAGGAAGGAAGGAAGGAAGGAAGGAAGGAAGGAAGGAAGGAAGGAAGGAAGACCCTATGCATTAATTCAGTTAAGGAAATAAAGACAAATAACTCTTTTGTAAGTGCAAAATGTTTCCAAATCATATTTTACCGGGCAAGCCAAACTAAAATATTGAAATAATGTGAGAAGTCCCTTGAATTTCAACTTTGGATTTTTAAAAACTATTTAATATATTAAATATTTAGTTATGCGAGGGTGCAAAAAATGTATGGTTCCCGGGTGCAAAATACCCTAGCTACGCCACTGTCACATGTTACTTATTTTACTTACACAGACATTTCATGCTGGGATAAAGGATATACTTCAAAAGAGATGAAAATATAGGGAGGGGGCAGTAGAAGTTCAATAGTCAGTAGGAGTATAAGGGTGACTTTTAAAGAAGAAAATATTGTACTAAAGAAAACCTGAGAAAAAATAAAAATAGGAAAATTCTGAATGAAACAGAATATCTAGAAATTGAAGTATATTGTACCTCCAGCGTCACACTTTGAATCTTGAGAGTCTAAGTCACACTTGATGGAGTCACTGCCCACACATTCTCCAGTAACACCATGACAAGGAAGACCATTCTCGCACTGCTTGCATTGAAACTGACAATTTGTGCCATAGAATCCAGGACTACAGACTAGAAGAAAAATTCAGAGTTAAAAGAAGCAGTTGAATAAGTAAAAATTCTGATATTTAGATTTTTTTCAACGTTTCCCTCCTACTGATCCGTTTCATATTTTTAAACAGAATTCAATTTGCTCAATACAGGTGTGTTCCCCCCCCCCTTAATGATGGATCGTTTAATGACGATCTGCATATATGATGGAGGCTTCCAAAGTGTAAACAAAGAATTAAAGCTACAGTACTGTATTTTAAATGCAAAAAAAAAGTCTAACTCTGTGTGTGTGTTTCTCTACCTCCATTGACAGGTAGAAATCTTGTTGTGCTTTGTGTTACACTCATAATGTACACTGTGTTTGCCATTCATTCTATTACAACTCCACTGTGTTACATTGCATTACACTGTACTGTATTGGTTTTACATGTTATTTATCTAAAATATTTATTTAAAAATATTTTTTTATTTAAAAGATTTTTATACCGCTTTTCTAAAATTCAAAACGGTGTACAACAAACATAACAAAACAAGTTATACCACAATCGGCTACTAGATGGTGCTGAGGATTTGCTTAATGACAGTTTCAATATATGACAGGTTTTCCAGAACATATCCCCATCGTTAAGAGGGGGACACCTGTACTTTGAAAGCATGCTAACATGACTAGTTGGATTCTTGCTTATACGATTGGACTAATACAGTCCAATCATGTGCATGTTGACAGCAAAGACAATCCCATTACGTTCATGGGATTCACTCCCAGATAAGTGTGCATAGCATTTGCAGTTAACCAGAGTAGCACCATTAGGTAGCATTTGCATAAGCTACCTAATGAGTCATGAACAGTAGACTTCCCGGCTCCCAGATCAATCTTTTAACTACTGCACTGTACTAGCTACATATTGGCTAATTCAATATAAAAATGGCTTATTGTTGTATCTAAAAAAGGCAATGAGGGTATAATAGCTAACTCCATGTTTTGATGTTGATATTACTATTTTGTCAGATCCATAGGCTATGTTTGAATTTGTCCAGAGTTGTCAATGCCTGATTCAAATGAAGGCTCATATATTGTAGCATAAAAAAGTATCCAGCAGTTTCTTTTGTTGCAGAACTGCAGCAACCTCACTGCATGTCCTCTTCCCATAGCAGCACTAGGACATGAAAAGCATACTTGCTGAACAACTTGCTGCCAGATGTTAAAGTTCCTATTCAGCTTTGCTACGTAGTAAGTAGTAACAAAAATGTAGCTCTGGTGAGCCCAGCTCAGATGGGAGGCACCTGAAGACAAATTTGTGGTAATTTCATATAAGCAGACATTGGTGTGAAAATCAAGGCACCATCTTAGTTGTCAGAAACTGTTCTATTTCAGTAGAGGGTATGGCAAATACAAGCTATGCTTAAAAAAATTAAAAAAACAAAACAAAAGCCAGTATTTTGTTCAAAATAAGTAACACTTTCATTTTCAGAGAGTGAATGCACCGTACGTACCAACTGCCCATATTTATTTTTGGAACCAAATCTAGTCCCAGAATTTAAGAAATTGAAATGTTAAAGTAAACCCTGTTTAGAATCTGTGTCTTTTACAGCCCAATCCAACCCAACGTTTTTGGCTATTCTGGCCTAAGCTATTCTGTATCCAGACCTCCCGCTATTCTGTATTCAAAGGAGTTAGGTAGGCCAGAATACCTAAACCCCTGCATAAGCCCCAGAATCAAGTAAAACTTACTTGGGAAGCAGGCAGGTTCCACCGACTTGGCGTCGTTCTCGCACATGCGCCACACTCTTCTCGCACCTGTCACAGCTGATTGACTACAGCTGCCGCAGCATCCTAAGCAGCCTGGTCGCCAGGGGCTCAGGCGCCAGCAGCTGGTCCGTGTCCTTAGCAACCTGGTCACCAGGGGCCTGGGCGCAGGCCGGCTGCCGTCGCCTGTGCCCGGGCCCCTGGCGACCAGGTTGCTAAGGACACTGAGGCAGCTGTAGTCAATCATCGGTGACAGGCGCGAGAAGGGTGTGGCACATGCGCGAGGAGCCTGCCTGCTTCCCAGGTAAGTTTTAGTTTATCCGTGGGATGGTCGTAGGACGGTCGTTACGACTGTCAACTGCCACAGGGCACCCTGACACAATGGCGGTCTGGTCGCCGAACGGGCGCAACATGGCTGTGGCGGCAGTGAGCGGTTCCGCTACGGGCGCCCGCCATAGCGGCTTTCCGTGTTTGGCTACCTGGGGCGCTCTCCGACTCCCCTCTTCCATGGCTTGGGGCTCTAGCTGCCCTCCTGCTGTGTCCTCCCTGGGAAGGTATTGGCAGTCCCTGGATGGGATTCGTGCAGGGGCTTGACTGCTGGGGGTTGTCTGTGTGTGGGGGCAATGCTTGTGTAACATTGTGCACATGTGTTTCAAGGGGGCTCTGCCCAAGGGGTGTTTTTATTGTTCTGGAACCAAAGCAAAGTTGCACAGGCGAGGCTGCCATGGACAGTCACAGGTCCAGCAGCTGATCTTAAAGCAGCAGCAGCACCAGCAGTAGCAGCAGCCCAGGGACCTGGAGGCACGGGCTCTTCCCCTGTGGAACCGCAGCCTGCACAATAGAAAGGGGAGGGGAAACAAGTACAAGAGCCAGGGTGGTGGAACAGCAGCAGCAGCTGCTGAGGAACGTTGCAGGGCTGGCTCCTTGGCATCTGGCAGCATCGAGGCAGGCGAACGCGGGGCTCCCTCCCTGCAGCCCCTGGGGTACTCCCAGTACTGTAGGTGGCGGAGGTCGTTCCTGGGAAGACAAGAAAGGGAGAGCTTGGTGTCTGGTTGCGATAGCCTTTGAGAACAAACCATTGTGTAGGTGGCCAAGCAAAAGCCTACAGGAAGAGAAAAAAACATAGGTGCTAAGGGTTACACTCATGGCATGGTTTCAGGTGCTTACCTGGATGTAAGGAGAGCATAAATCCTGTAGGGAACAAAAGGTCAGTGAGAGAGAGAAAACAATACAACTGTTGAGCGTTATGGACATGGCATGGCAATAAACACTCACCTGGCAGTAGACCCTGTGGAGGCAAAGGGGGGAGAGTGAGAGAGAGAGAGAGAGAGAGAGAGAGAGAGAGAGAGAGAGAGAGAGAGAGAGAGAGAGAGAGAGAGACAGCTGTTGTCTACAGGCAAGTAACATTTATGTAAACATGGAGTTTTCTGCTAACATGGTGACAGGCAGATGTCATATAACACATTGGCAAACAGGCAGAAGTCATATAACACATTGGCAAAAAGGCAGAAGTCATATAACACATTGGCAAACAGGCAGATGTCCGATAACATTTCAGCAAAGACCCTGCTCTTACCTGCTGGTGTTGTGGCTATAGCCAGGGGTTGCCTGGGGGGGGGGAGAAGCTGGGAGAGAGACATGGGTTAGCAAGTGCTTGCATGGAGACAGCTGCCCAGGCACAGCTGTTAACAGTTTGGTCGCAGCCAGAGAAGCTCTCTCTGCCCTTGAGGGGAGCAGAGAAGAGAAGTCCAGAGAGCAGAAAGGAGAAGAGAAAAGTGAGGTGTTTGTGAATTTTGGAGCCAAGTGCTCCCCTCCACCAAAGTCCCACTTTGTGGCTGTGGGAGACAGAGCCCCACACCACGTGTTCTGAGAGAGAGGGAGAATGGGAGGTCTGGGGCTGGGCTTTTATGGGAAGGAGGCTGGGTACGGCTGGGTGCTGATTGGGTTCCCAGCTATGTCTGTATCCAGACCTCCAGGCTCCTATTCCGGCCCAACTAGGGTGGTGGGCTGTTTGAAAATTTTCAGAAGAGGGCTGGAGTGGGTAAGGTAAAATGGCGCCTATGGGTCTCCTCAAATTTAGGTGGACCTTTTTGGTCGACCTAAATTTTAGGAGCTTCTCGGAGCCCGAGGGGGCGTGTCAGTGTCAGCAGCCGCTATTCCAGCCTAAGACTTGGGTTAGATTGTGCCCTTAGATAGTTAAATTCATTTTATAAAAGTGGCATTATTAATGTGTAGAAGAATCAACATTATACACGTTTGCCAGTTATCTGTTTGCAAGGAATTTCACAAGTTCAAAGAATGGGCTAAAAATGGGTATAACAATATGTACAGATCAGTTTATTTTAAGCAACTTACCTGTCTTTAAATGCAATATGTCATCTGCATTGGTGCTTTGGAACACTGTCCTTCCACTAACCATATAGTACTGGCCTTGTGATGAGACTACACCAGTACAGGTAGTTTTCTCAAACACACAATCCTCCTGAGCAGATTCAAGCGTATAGAATACTTTTGGCAATACCGCCTGTCTTTGTGGTATTATGTAGCCCTTAAAGTCCTGGAATATGTTCATATCTGTACCCAGAAATGAATCACAGACTGTAATTTTTTATCAGTCAAAAATTTTATCAATTTTTTTATCAAGCATTATTAAGATAAAACATACTCAAGCTGTTTGATAGTCTTCCCTAAGATGTCAACTATATCCTACAAAGACCTTGTCACTATCATCTGTTTATTGGTAACCACTCATTTTGGGATGACTGCAATGCAGTATACATAGGTTGTCCTTGAAGTCAACTGGAGGCTTCAGCGGCATGCTGATTAGAGCAAGCATAGGAAACATTTTATTCTGATCTTGACTAATCAGAACTGGCTTCCTTTTCATTTACAGACTCAATTCAAAGTGCTGATCATTCCCTACCATATAGTAGTGCTATATGGCCTGGGTCCTGCATAATTACAAGAGCATCTCCTCCCATATATTTCACACATACACAGCCCACTACAAGTAAGATCCTCAGTTGTGATCCTCCTCTGAAAACGCTCAGAAAAAATGAAATTGATAAGGGTGAGGAGCAGGGCTTCCACAGTTGTGGCACCTACCTAGAGAAGCTCATCAAGCATGTTCCCTGACTGTTCTGGCAGAAGGTTTCAAAAGTTATTCCCTAGTTTTTGGATTTTTAAGTTTATTGGTAATGAATTTTTTTTAAAAGCAATGTTAATTGATCAGTGTTGAAAACCTAATATTGATATTTTAGTTGTGTTTATTTTTGTCAGTTTGATTTTTTTAATAGAAAATTTTTACAGCATTCAGCTACTAGTTCTGTTATCATTGCAACTGTAAGAATATAGGAAAATGCAACATACTGTATTTTTCGCTCCATAAGACGCACTTGCCCCCCCAAAAAAACAATAGGGGGGAAAAAGCCTGTGTCTTATGGAACGAATCCAAAAAAAGAGGAAAAAATACTTACCGGGGCTTCGGGGAGGCCTGCGCAACCCTCTGCAGGCCTCCCCGATCTTCATTTCGGCACTAAATGGCTATTTTTGGCCATTTCCGGTTTTTCGGAAATGGCCGAAAATAGCCATTTAGTGCCGAAATGAAGATCAGGGAGGCCTGCAGAGGGTCGCGCAGGCCTCCCCGAAGCCCCGGTAAGTATTTTTTCCTTTTTTCCCCTTTCCTTACCTTTTCCTGTTTTTTCCTTTTTTCCCCTATTTTTTGCTCCATAGGATGCATGCGTCCTATGGTGTGATGCGTCCTATGGAGCGAAAAATATGGTACATAAAATGTCTAATTAGAAACAGTTCAGATAACTTTAAGAAAAAAAACCAACTGCAGAAAATGTAAAAAGACAATACAAAATACAAACACCTAAGACCCAAGAGTAATTTGCTCATTTGTACCCAGCTCTTCAGCTAACAAAGTTTTCATAGCAGCTAACATGAAATCAATCACTGGAAAACAACAAAAAGCAAGATTGGGGTTTATGCCTCTGGCATATTTTTTCTTCGTTTCCTCCACACAGGGCAGGTGGTGGTTCTATATATGTTCCTGTATGAAAGGCATTAGAAGTAGAGGTGACAACAGTGACTCTCCACTTTGCTGACTTTTTCTTCTTCTGGAGTTTGGCTCCAGGTCTCACTTTGTGTCAATATTACTTGTCCCGTCCCCCAGCCCCGTCCCACCCAGCTTCTGTGGAACTCCTCTTATTAGCTCTTCTTGCCACTACTGCAGACCCACCCTGCTTGCTTACCTAGGATCACTTCAAACTTTATGATTTAACAAGATGTAAAGCCCCTTTTTCTTTAGCAATACATACACTTAGGGTCCAATCCTATCAAACAGTAACGCCTATCGAACAGAATAATAAGGTGGTACTTACTTTCATCTCTTTGACATATAAAATAATACTTTCCCTGGCACTTTGCTGACTGCAGTTGTGACTTCCCTGGTAGAATAGTACCGCAGCCTTCAAGTGTATCCCCTTCTATCTTTAACCTAACCAAAACAACATGTTAAACTCCATGTTGGAAAGGGAAAACACTTATATACCGTATTTTCACACTATAAGACGCACTTTTTCCCCAAAAAACATAGGGGGAAAAAAGCGTGCGTCCTATGGTGCGAAGCCTGGGCCTGGGGGCGCTTCGGAGAGGCCTGTGGGGGCTTCGGGGAGGCCTGCGCGAGCCTCCACAGGCCTCCCCGATCTTCAGTTCGGGAGAAAACAGCGATTTTCGGCCATTTCCGGAAATGGCCGAAAATCGCTGTTTTCGGCCGAGGTGAACACCGGGGAGGCCTGCAGAGGCTCGTGCAGGCCTCCCCGAAGCCCCCACAGGCCTCGCCGAAGCGCCCCCAAGCCCAGGTAAGTAAAACACTTTTTTTCTGTATTTTATGCTCCATAGGATGCATGCGTCCTATGGACCGATGCGTCCTATGGAGCGTAAAATATGGTAGGTGAAAATGCTCACATTATAATGTTATCTAGTTATCACACGTGCCAGCTAGGTTTCTTGAGGGCAATTTTGAGAACAGAGTAAGGTGACAGGTTAATAGCTCAAATCCCTCTGCTATTGTAGCCTGCTGACAAATTCTATTATCACAGGCTCCATTTTCTCCACACTTCTTTTGCCTCTAGTTTGACAAATGATGAGCATAGCAGCACCCTTCAGAGGGCAAGGATTGGCCCCGAGATGTTCATATTTCATTTTACTACTAAAACAGGAATATTTTTAAAAAACTTGTGCAATGTGATTACTGATTACAACATTGGTGTTTGTGGGAAAAGCCCTAAGTATAAAGGGACCACTCTGACAATGCTATCTTAGAGGAGAAGTAAAGACCTGATGGATCAGAATTTGTTTTTTAAATGAAGGCAAGTACAGGGAGATTGCCATGTTTTGAATCACAGTTCACAAGCATAAACAATAATTATGCATAATGTATGCTACACAAATAAGAGTCAGTAAGTATTTTAATTGTATTTATTATTTTACTGGTCCTTCAAAAATGTCACAGGTGGTTGGGGAATTAATTTTTCAGCACAGCTAGGAAACTGATTAATGGCCCAATCCTACCTGCTCTGGCTGACGTTCTGCCTCTTCTGCTGGCGCTGAATGCCATAAAGCAGCCAGCGCCGTCATAAAAGACGCTCTGGCAGCATGTTCAGTAGCGTGCTGCGGTGGGGACACTGGTGGGAAGGCTGGTGCCTTCCCGCCCAAGTTGTTAGCTCCCCCGCCACCCGCTAGAGCATGTAAGTCAGCAGGAGAGGCGCGAGGGGTGGAACGGGGTCGGGGAGGAGCAAAACTGGGTGGGGAGGGGTGGGCAGATTGGGCTTAGAAAGAGCAGGTTTGGCGGCAACCGCTGAATCCTGACCCCTTCCTGGACCTGACCCCATGGCATGGGTCCACACAGACCTGCACCAGCTATTTTGCTAGCACAGATCCAAGTAACCCCCCATGGAGGCTCACTGCCGGGTAAAGGAACGATTGTTCCCTTACCTAGAGGAGACATCTGCAACTGCCAACACCCCCACACACACACACACAGGATGCAGCAGTAGCCATTTTGGCACGAATGCATCGGCAGTGGGGGAGAATAGGATTCGGCTCTAATTCTTCTATTTAAGGTCAGTATTTCACTTGCAGCACATCCCAATAATTTATTTTATTTAAGTTAGCACCTAAATACAGTAGTTAAAATTTGGCTGACACAAGTACATATTCAAGACACTGCAAACTCTTAAGTGAATATTGCAGTGGAACCAGTGAAGTTTTTTCTCTGTTTCATTCATAAGAGGCAGTTAAGTCTGAAAATCTTACCAATCTGTATTAGTGTCGGCTGCTGCTCCATTTTCCCACTGCCACTCATTTTTCTCTGCATGCCATTTCATTCCTATCCACATCTGTCCCTTAATCTTTTTTTGCAGCCACAGCTTTAGAAGCAAGAATATATTACATATTAAAAATTGACAGACAATTAACGTTGTGAAAATGTGAGAGCACCATCCCAACACAAACACATTCCAGCTACAGGCAGGGACAGGAATAGAATTCTGCAGCTCACCTGTCCCTCCAAATAAGAGCAAAAAGGAGGGGGCAGCACCCCCTTCTTTCCCTCCCCAGCCATTTGTCAATTAGCAACCACGACTTAGAACTAAACGTCAGCATGCAGCTTCCATAAAGGCATCTACCACTGTCCTTCTCCACCTCCCACCTGTGAACCTTGGTATCCAAGTTACTCCTGCCTGGAGTAAGAGAGGGAGGGAGGGAGGGAGGGAAAAGGGTTCAGTTTGCGCTATACCCATAACACTCCAATCCATTTTAGTAAAGTCAGAATTTCCTCCTTCCTAAATTAACGAAGAGTCATTATCATTGCAAACAGGGAGCCTGATAAAGTTACCTGTATCTTGGAATTATCCTCGCATAAGTAAGTGCAAGTGGTCCCTTTCAGTACTCTTGTGCAGAAAGGTTGCCAACAAATACCATTGATGAAAACATTTTTCCTTGTATGTGTAAAAGGCTAACCATTTGCATGATTTTTTTTAAAAATATCCAACCTTTTCCTCTGGATTCTGCAGATGAAGTATCCTTGTGTGTTTAAATCGCTGGCATAACTCCTGAGCTTCCTTCCACGTCACATTTCTGTGTTTTTCTATCAAGTAACATTTTCCTTGCCAGTACCACCAACCAGAACCAAGGGAGCACTTCAAACTGTACAGGCCTGAGAGAATCAAAAGAGCAGAAAAAATGACACACACTTTTCTTTAGCTACATGAATTTATCTAGTTTATGCGAAAGCTGCCCTCTCACCATTTTCTATCAATTTTTGTTTTGCTATTTATATTCAGGCACTCCTTTAAGTCATTTGAAAAGTGAGCATTTTCAGAATGATGAGAGAGTTGATCATTTATTTCATAAAGCCACATTTTTCTAAGGATTGGTGTTGACATGCTTGCTCTCTGCAAGCTCCAGTCCAGATCAAAAGCACCTGGAAACAAACCAGCAGCCAGTGCAGTCAAAGCTCACCAGTCTGACAGAGTCAAACTGCCTAACCCGCATGACTGCAGAAGCTGCCATGTTGCACACTAACTGAAGTTTTAAAACAGTCTTTAAGGACTGCCCCACATAGAGTGAATTACAGTAATCCAGTCTTGACATCACCAATGCACGGGCCACTGCAGTCTGATCTGATCAACTCTCAGCGAGGTAGGGCTGAACTGGGTCCAACTGTCAGCCCTCAACGCGGAGGATACATTTCAGTTGACCCTACCTCATGCTGGTGCAAAGGCATTTCCAGTTAGTTCGGAATGCCCCCTTCCTACTCCAGGGAACGAACGAACGAACGAACGAACGAATACACACACCAGATGAATTGTGGAAAAGGGAAGAAAAGTAAAAGAAAAACGTGGCTATTGTCCAGTTAGCGGTTATTGAAGTCAGCTGAACTTCTGCTGGTTAGTTGTGAGGCAGTGCTAATTTAGGGGATTCTGGGACCCCTTCCTAAAGGACTCATTTTTTGGCCTGTGTGTGTGTGTGTGTGTGTGTGTGTGTGTGCTTGTCAAAATAGGTATCTTGAAGGATAGCTGCCTAGGAGAACTAGGTATGCGCAACCTAATATGATGGGAGTGCCCTTGAAGGCTCATCTGGGGACAGAAAAACGAGGTAAAAATCTGTAGTTAAATAAATAAACCCCATTTCACTAGTTTTCCCGTAGACACAAGTCTTCTTATTGCTTCCCTAAACAATTGCCAACATGCGCTGGATCATGGAGAAAGCACGAGAGTTCCAAAAAAACACCTACTTCTGCTTCATTGACTATGCAAAAGCCTTTGATTGTGTGGATCACAACAAACTGTGGCAAATTCTTAAAGAGATGGGGGTACCAGACCACCTTACCTGTCTCCTGAGAAACCTGTATGCGGGTCAAGAAGCAACAGTTCGGACCGGCCATGGAACAACCGACTGGTTCAAAATTGGGAAGGGAGTACGGCAAGGCTGTATATTGTCACCCTGCTTATTTAACTTATATGCAGAGTACATTATGAGAAATGCAGGGCTGAATGAATCGCAAGCCGGAATCAAGATTGCCGGGAGAAATATCAACAACCTCAGATACGCAGACGATACCACCCTAATGGCAGAAAGTGAAGAAGAACTCAAGAGCCTCTTGATGAGGGTGAAAGAGGAGAGTACAAAAGTTGGCTTGAAACTCAACATTAATAAAACTAAGATCATGGCATCTGGGCCCATCAATTCCTGGCAAATACAAGGGGCAGAAATGGAAGCAGTAACAGATTTTACTTTTCTGGGCTCCAAGATCACTGCAAACGGAGACAGCAGCCATGAAATTAAAAGACGCTTACTCCTTGGAAGGAAAGCTATGGCAAACTTAGACAGCATAATAAAAAGCAGAGATATCACCATGCCAACAAAAGTTCGCATAGTCAGGGCGATGGTGTTCCCAGTAGCAATGTATGGTTGCGAGAGTTGGACCATAAGGAAGGCTGAGCGCCGAAGAATAGATGCTTTCGAACTGTGGTGCTGGAGAAGACTCCTGAGAGTCCCTTGGACTGCTAGGAGATCAAATCAGTCAATCCTAAATGAAATCAACCCTGACTGTTCCCTGGAAGGACAGGCCCTGAGGCTGAAACTCAAATATTTTGGCCACCTAATGCGAAGAGAGGACTCTCTGGAGAAGACTCTGATGCTGGGAAAGATTGAAGGCAAAAGGAGAAGGGGAAGGCAAAGGATAAGATGGTTAGACAGCATCACCGATGCAACGAACATGAAAATGAGTGAACTCAGGAAGATAGTGGAGGACAGGAAGGCCTGGCGGGATATGGTTCATAGAATCACGAAGGGTCGGACACGACTTAACGACTGAACAACAACTCTGGGCACCAAGAAATATCATAATCATTCCAAAACTCACTTTCCCCCATAATGGTGTATATCTAGAGTAATGGCCACAATTTTTTTTACCAACATAACTATGAACTTTCAATGTCGACACCAAGCGCAGAAATTTTACTTATTCTTGAGCTATGAAAGTGCTTGACTCACGAACCATGACAAATGGTGCTTTGCTTCTTAAAAGCATTATGTGCTCTTAGAGAACCTAGGCATGCAAACCATGTTAAATTAATATTTTCAAATAGTTCTTGCTTTTAAAATAGAAAGGAACCCCACTCACCTAAAGAACATACACCAACCCTGGTTGGTGTAGCACAAACAATGGTACCTTCACACATTCCTGTTACAGGATGGCATGGTTTGCCCCAATGGCACCACGGGCACTGAAATTCGCAGTCTGACCCATAGTATCCATAATCACATGCTTTAAAATAGTAATAAAAATATGTTATATTTACATAGCACTTCAGACTGTTCAAAGTGATTCACATACACTATCTTGGAGTACTTGCAACTGGCAGGCCAATATTACTATCCACATTGGTACATGGTACTGAAGCTGGGAGAGTGGCTTACTTAGGGGTCACCTAGTGAGTACATGGAAGAGCTGAGATCTGAACTGGGGAATTGCTAATTCATAAAACAGCCTCTCAACCCAACACAAAGTGAATCAGCATTTCACTATTGCTGAAAAAGCACACAAGATTCTATGCAGACACAGAGTGATTAAACTATTAGGGAGCCACACTTTCCCCATTTTGGTCAGATATCAAAGTTTTTTTGACAGTACTGTTCTCAGAAAATCCTGATTCTGCTACCGTTCAAAAGAAGCACCTGTGCATGATCAATTGGGGTGCTTGTGACATCATATTTCCATTTTCCCCCACTCTCCCCAGAGCAGCTTTTCAACTTTAAAAACTGGCATTTGTCTCAATAATAAAAAGTAGAATACAGCATAAAACAAATGTTTAAGCAGATAAAGTTTGAAATTATCAAGAAGCAACAGAAAGAATGAGATTTCCAAGTACTATATAAAGAATTAGAACTCATGCAAAGTAACAGCATGCTAGAATCGACCATAGAAACTCATATTTTAAAGCCAAATTAGACACGTGCACAAATACATGTGCTAAGGTGAACTTCCAATCTTAAAAATAGCTGTGCAGGCGCTCACGTTCTCCCCCTCCCCCCATGTGGGGAGCGGGAGGTTAATTCCTAGTATTTTCCTAGTTCAGTATTTTTTATATTATTTTAATTTTTAACTTTTATTCAGTAAGCCTGAGTTACCAATAAGAAAAGTGGGACATAAATATTTCAAATAAATAAACCCACACACTACTTTCATTCAGAAAATTAAACCTATAAAGCTGCTACTTGCTGGAGGAGCAAATCACAGCTTTGGAGGTGTGGTTTTCTGAATGAAAATGGTTGGTTCCATTTCCATATAACCAGGGTATAATGGTATACCCTGGTTCCACTCAGGATCCCTCCCCAATTTGCGTGGTTATTTTTGAGGCACTTTTGGCTGGAAGCATGTCTCATTACAGTACCTTCACTGTCTAATTTGGCCCTTAGAGGAAAAATGTGAAAAGATTCAATACAGTAAAACCTTGGATTGCGAGTAACTTGGTTTGCGAGTGTTTTGCAAGATGAGCAAAATTGTTATGTAAATTTTGACTTGATAAACGAGCAAGGTCTTGCAATACGAGTACATTGTGTTCTACAAGAGATCTCTGTGTGTGTCTGCAGGCTCCCAGGCTCGGCTGATTAAGCTGCTTTCCTCCTCTTCCCATGTCTTTGCTGGCTGCCGCAAACATTAACAAGCTGTTAACAAGCTCATTAACAAGCTGTTCCCCCCCCCCCCATCTGCCTCTTGCAAAAGTTTACTCTGCAGAACAAGGCTCAGGTTCTGTAGATCAGACTTTGCAAAAGGCAGGGGAAGAACAGCTTAATGAGCTAGTTTGTAAGAGCAAAGGACAGGAGGTGGGAGGTGGGAGGGCAGTTTCTTAATTTGCTGAGCCCAGGAGACGCTATTCAGACACACACAAAGATCTCTTGCAGAATAACGAATCATCTGAGTTTCCATTATTTCTTATGGGAAAATTTGCTTTGACATACGAGTGCTTTGGATTACAAGCATGTTTCTGGAACCAATTATGCTCACAATCCAAGGTTTTACTGTATTTATTTAGTACTTCTATACATTTGAGAAGGAACTCCGATAATTATGACTACCTGATTTTAAAAAAGTCACGCTTGGACCAAAGCCCCCACCAACTAATATTGGGCCATTTAATATATAGTATTCAGATTGCCACAATCCATAGCCAAGACACATGCTCTTCTGTTTAATACATTCATCCCTTGAGGCATTGTAAGTAGAATTGGCTGATGAATTTGCTGTATTCGAGAGGACTACTGCATCCCAAAAGCCTATATATACATCAAGATCTGTAGGAAGGGGGGGGGGGGGGAGAGATTGTTTTAAAAGACAAATTTGAATGTACTTCAGTATATCAACATAGTATCAGGTCCTCAGAAACACTCACTCAAGTCAAACAATAGCCATAATAAGCCACATACAGTAATATGACCTGCTAAGTGCTTGGTAATCCCCGTTTAGCAGTCTTGTGTTACACGTTGAAGGAGGGGTTACCAATAACTACACCAATACAGCATATATTGTTAGACTTTGGTTTACTGAATCAATTCACAATAATTAGCAACATCCATTACAGATTGTTTCTCAGAGTCAGTCACAGTGACCAAATAGACACACTTCACGTAGAAACTATATGATCGGAGCTCAATTTTGAAGATACAAAGCACAAAGAGACAACTAACATAATTTCTCTAATTCTCATACCTCTTACTGTGCAGTGTTATGCATGTTTATTCAAAAACAAGCTCCAATTACTTCAATGGGACTTACTCCCACATAAATTTGCATAGGATTGCAGCAGAGTAGCACAATCCTAACTAAACTCCCACACAACAATGCAGCAGCGCCGGCAAAGGCTGCGCTGCATCTCTCTGGGGAGTTTGGGCTGCTGGAGGTCTCCTCGAGGTCTCCTCAGGATAAGGGGACATTTGTCCACTTGTCCCAGGGTAACCCCAGTAGCCACAATGGGTCAACTCGGACCTGCACCAGCTCTATAGCTGGCGCAAGTTCACAATGATCTGTGCAGGTGGATTGGGCCTGGGAAGGGGGGTTGGATACTACGGGTGTTGGCACCACCGATCCTACCCCCCCCCTCCTGGCCCAATCTGCCCACTCCTGGTAAGACCTTTTCCCGGTAAGCTTTACAGCGCTTTTGCGGCAGCGTGCGCCAGTGGAACACATGTTCCACTGGTGCATCTTTTAGATAGGATTAGGCCATTAGTCATGTCAAATGCTTGTGCTACTCAGAGTTATTCAACTTTCTGCAGAACTCTAATCAGGTGGACATAAAAGAAAGGTTTAGTAATCATATTGGAAAGTTCTAGGTGGGTAGTATGTACTGTTCCTTTCTTATCTTAACCCCTGTTCTTGCAGCAAAATATATTCCTTGTACCAGATAACCAAAGCATGAGGTTTTTGCTTATATGAGAGGACCTATTTAAGAGCAAAATACGAGTTCTGTCAGCAAGCTCTGTAGCTTGATTAATAGTGCCTTTGGCCTGTGAGGCTAGCCTATGGTATGGCATGGTTTGCTAACACTTGGCAGAAAACACAGATGACTCTTTGAAGCTAAATGAGAGCTGCTACATATGGCTAGTAGGCTCTGTTCTGCTTGGTGGGTCACAAATTGATGATTGGTCAACACTTCATCCAAGTATAATTTTAAAACCAAAATATATGAATAACGCTTCATCACTGACATTTTATAATCCTTGCAGTGCTTTCATTGTTGTCAACAATATGCTTGAATATATCATGAGGGATTTCAACTGCAGATCTCAGATAGTCAAATACACTTAACCAAATTTTCACCTGACCTTGTGTCATGAAATCACTATATTTTGTGTGTGAGAGGATTGCCTGAACCCTGTGGGACAGGGTGGTTCATGGTTGTGACCCCCCTCTCCCCCCTGCATCTTGCTAGCAAAGCATTCAGAGATTCTTTGTCGGCTTCGTTTACATAAGCTCTTCCTGTTGAAATCCAGGAATGTCTCAGGTTGAACGGGAAAAGGTAGAGATCAATTTTCAGGCAGCTAGCACTCCAGGCAGATGACATCACTTCAGGCGAGGGGCTAAAGTCCCAACCAACCAGAAACACTCTCTCTCTCTCTCTCTTCCTCTCCAACCATCAACAGGAGAGCCCGCTCCTGTGCGCGGAAAGACACTAGTGGGTTCACTATCCAGGTATGATCAGATAGGGACTCTGTATTTAAGTCCTTTAGCGATCAGGCTTTAATTTTGCTTTTAGTTTGTCTTCATTCTGAGCATTACAAACTTGTTACCAGCTCTTTCAATGTTCCCTGTAAAGTTAAGTTAAACCACACATGCGTAAGATTCGGCAGCGCTTCAGCGCCATCTGCTAGCGATTTGGTGTGGTTGCAGTCTGAATTGGTTTGCTTTTATCAAAGTCAATTCTTTTTTACTTTTTCCTCTTGCTCATTTGATTTGGTTATTCCCTTTTGCTTTTATTAGCATTTTCATAAACATTTTGCAGATTTTTTGTCTTGGATTTTTTTTTTTTTTGTATTTGAAGCAATACAAATAAGCAGACGAAAAAACCAAGATCTCATGAACAGACAGCATGAGCTGTCTTTCATAGATAAAATCTGGCTTCCCATATTGAAACTTCAGTGGCATTCAGTGCATTTTACATCTTGCTAGCACGGTGCTGCTGTACACCAGAAGACGTCCACAGAAGTGGACGAAACGTTGTGCGTTCTGTTAAATACATTTTCTTACATGGCATCTAAACCCGTGTTTCCTATTTCTTGTAAAATTGTTGCTGGCCATGAAAGCTTTCGCTATACATAGGATTGTGCTGTAAAAACTATTCAGAGACTGCTTCAGCGCTACATAGATATAAAAGGATAACAGAGAAAATGCACTTATTTGCCTGAAATACTCCATAGAACTTTGAAAGTATAAAATGTTTCCTGGAAAACTTTTCACTCATTTAACTCAGTTCTGGTTAGGGGCAGGAAACATTTGCATGCTTATTAAGCTAGGAGAGGAGGAGTGTCGTCATTATAATAATTAGTGACAGAGCTGCCCATGTTGTAGGTCTGACTGTTTTATATTTTGATGACTCTTCCAATCCCTCTGCTTTAGCAACTCAAGGTGCTTCTTAAGTTTCATCAAGGTTGTTATCACTTACAGATGTTGAAGCTATAAGAATTTTGTTGAGACATTCATATGCACTAGTTAAGATTGCAAGCATGCTGCTATGCTTCCCATCCAGCCCATTCCATTTTCCAGCAGTCAGTGCTGCTGCTGGAGGAGAAGCAGCAGCAGCAGCAGCAGCAGCAGCAGGCCAGAACCTTGAGCTAACTACAGCCTGGGCAAGGTTTCAAAGCTCCAAATCACCATCATAAGTAGGTCTGGACTCTGGCACCCATCCAGCCCATCCTGCTCTATAGCACCTATTCAACAAACAGATAATTTGGCAGGAGGATGCCTGAAAAAAAAAACAACTACTCTTTGGGTGGATTTCCAGACTGGTTATTTATGGTATGATATGAGAATTTCAGTATTTTGCTTTGATTTTAAATAGATGTTATGCTTACATTGTCATTTTTATTTCATTTGGCCTGATTTATCCCTTAAACTCCTAAGGGTTTTTTAGAGCAAGAGTCTCTTCCCAAATAAATCTAAAGAAAGCTCCGTGTGTTTAATTCCCATTAAGAGGCTTCAGTCTGAAGCTCGTAGTCACAAACCTTAATGTGTTCTGCCAACCCTGAATCTACAGCAAAAAACACCAAAACAATAGACTGAGGGCCAAACTTAAACAAAGCACCCTACCTAGGGAGAGGAGATTAGGTTCCAGAGGTCCATATGCAACTTGAAACTGGCATCAGTCAGAACAGCCAGTTCTTGCCAGCCTAGCAGTACTGTGCCTGTACGAGAGCACCAGCAAAGGATGTACTGCACCTGTGCGGAAGTGCTGACTCAGCCACCCGTAACTCTTACATCTGTAAGTTGGATATCAGTAACTCGGGGAGCACATTGTTTACTTTAGAAGTTTACCCAAAAGTAAAAGTAGCAGCTGCTTGACGGCCTGATCTGGAGTAAAACTACAGTGCTAAGGTAGTGTGTGTTTAACCCTTTACTCTCATGTTGTTTTCCCAAAAACCCTCCCCCCAGCTCTATCAGCCCCAGAAGGTCCCAGTGAACAACTGGCATCTTCAGGTGTCCACAGCGACTTTGGAGGGGGGGACAGAAACAAAGGGCTACTTTGTGCCTACCTTTGTGCCGCAGTTCCAGTCTGAAGTGGACAGCCACACAGTTGCTATTTTTACTTTAATTTCTAACTAGGCAATGGCACATTGAACTTCTCATTTAGTTTATCCTGGAGTGCCAAAACAAAGATGCAAAATACTATGTCACAAGCAATAGGTGTCTTAAGCACCCAGCAACTCAGGGCTTTCCATTCTGAACACATCACTGCACTGCTGTGGAAGCAACTGGTCTTTGAAAGCTCACCAATTTTACTTAATTCCCCGCCCCCTCCTCTATAACTGGTAACATCTTAGTTGCCACATAAGCAACTTCTACATGAAAATACAGATCAACAAATTCCAAACCTGGTTCAGCTAGTCTCTTGCACGCCCATTTTTTCTTTTCAGAACACTGAGCAGAATCAATAACCCCTTTAGATGACAAAGCAGCACATCTTTGATTTCTATGGATTGAGAGGTCAATCCTGCCAAGGCAAACAATGACAGTCAATCAAAGAGAAGGCCAGCTTGGATCTGTATATGTCCATGCAATTTTTAAATATGGCTAATATATTGCATAAGCAATTGGGGAGGGTTACAGTGATAACAGCTGAGCACGCATGAGCATGCACATTCAACTACATGCAAGAGTGAATTAAATGCAGACTGAACATAGGAACCCCCCTGCTGGATCAGGTCAAAGGCAAAAGCCCATCTAGTTCAGCTTCCTGTATCCTCAGGCCCGGGAGCACACAAGACAACAAGATACCTTGCATCTGGCATTGAGATAGGGTACTACTAAAACCAGGAGTAGTTAGAAAGGTCTCAAAAGTAGGGAAACTACACAGAAAATAGAGGACAAAAATCCTGGCTTTTTCCCTCAAAGGCCCATTAATTTAGACAGGAAAGTTAAGCATATGTTCAGTCTCCCCTCATTCATTGTTAAGGGGACAATAGAGAATCTCTAGAACAGCGGTTCTCAAAGTTCTCCCCATAAGTTGGGGGAGTTGTAAGTGTACCACGAATGAACCATCTTCAACGGGATTCAGTTCATAAAAACAAACGTGAGCAAAAATGTAATTAAAAACTTTAAAATGACTTTACAAGTGTTGCTTAAAATGCAACAATGTGCAAATACTCTAATAAAAGTCTAATTCCAATACAATAAAAACAATTTAAAACTCTGCATAATGTTTCATTCATGTGCTATGAACATTGTCAGATGCAAAAAAGCCTAAGTAACAGGCAAACGATGGTAAGAACACACAGGTAAGGTACCTACACTTAAGAGGATTTAGGCATGCATTTTTGCAGTGAAGGTTAATTGACTCAGACATTTGACCGTCAGTAACCTGACTCGGGTGGCGCAGCGGGTTAAACCGCTGAACCATAAGCTGTCGATCGAAAGGTCGGCAGTTCGATTCCCGCGACGGGGTGAGCTCTCGTTGCTTGGCCAGCTCCTGCCAACCTAGCAGTTCCAAAGCATGTCAATGCGAGTAGATAAATAGGTACCGCTTGCTGGAAGGTAAACAACGCTCCGTGTTCCAGCTGCATGCTACGCGCTGCGGCAAGGAGAGTCTTGCCGGTCACATGACCATGGAGGCGTCTTCGGACAACGCTGGCTCTTCGGCTTTGAAATGGGGATGAGCACCACACCCTAGAGTCGGACACGACTGGACTTAATTGTCAGGGGATACCTTTACCTTTTTTTTAACCTGACTCAATGTGAACCTGGATTTGCTGCCCCTAATGAAGCAGCAATCTTAATTGTGCTTTAGAAGCGGCAGCAACTTTTTGTAAGGTCTTTTTGTACTGGGGTATTGCCATTGTATATACAGATCGTCATTTAATGAACCATTGTTAATTGAGCGAGTCCTGTATAACAATTAAATGATGTAACTCATTTTTACAGATTTCAGTGTTTGCATCTGAAACCACTAGGGGGTGCGAACCGTAATGAAACAAACCGTGTTGAATTATCTGTATTCTATCAAACGTTATGGCCAAATAACAGGAAAAAGAAAACACAACTGCCTTGTATAACAAAAAGTAGGTCGCCTTAAAACTGACCAATGATACTGATTGTTCCGAGTGCCAATGAGATGTTACTATGACACAGCATGTAACCAATAAGGTGTTAGTATGAGTCAGCTCTCATTTCTATGTATGAGAACTAATACTAGAACTCTTATTCAGTTGTGTGAGTGTCATCAAGTTGGCCACTGGTTTTTTGTTGTTCACTGATTTTTTGGTTGACCTGTACTGTTATTAAAATAAAGTTAACAAGGGTGACACCATGAGTTACTGAACTGGGTGACAGCAACTCTAGTGACACCAATGGGGTGACACGATGAGTTCTCGCACCGGGTGACGCAAACCCTAGTGATGCCTCTGTCTGAAAGAGTTCCATTTCCATGCATAACCTTAAGATAGATATTACTGTATTTTAAGATCATGGCAAGCTGGACCAAAGAGAATAATGAAAATGTATAAGTTATCTCAGGACAAATGTTAAATTTGCTGAAGCTTCATAGTAATGTTAGAAATCAGTATCTTGGTAGCTGTTACACAAAGTTATGAAAATAATGGGTAAAAATTTACCCATTAGACATGAACATAAAGACCCTATGAAGACTGACAACAGATATTTGTTAAGAGTTGTGAGAATGTTAAGACCAGGATGTGGCTATCTAAAGGTAAAGGTATCCCCTGACAATTAAGTCCAGTCGTGTCCGGCATGTGGTGCTCATCTCCATTTCAAAGCCGAAGAGCCAGCGTTGTCCAAAGACGCCTCCGTGGTCATGTGGCCGGCATGACTCTCCTTGCCGCAACGCGTAGCATGCAGCTGGAACATGGAGCGCTGTTTACCTTCCCGCAAGCGGTACCTATTTATCTACACGCATTGACATGCTTTGGAACTGCTAGGTTGGCAGGAGCTGGCCAAACAACGAGCGCTCACCCCGTCGCGGGAATCGAACTGCCGACCTTTTGATCAACAGCTTATGGTTCAGCAGTTTAACCCGCTGCGCCACCCGCTTACCCATTAGACATGAACGTAAAGACCCTATGAAGACTGATAACAGATATTTGGTAAGAGTTGTGAGAATGTTAAGACCAGGATGTGGCTATCTACCCTGTAGAAAATCAATGTATGAAAAGCAGTCATGGCCAAAAAAACCCACAACCCAACAATTTAAAAGAGAACTGCAATCTTAGTTAACACCTATTGGTGAATAAATCTCACTGAACTCAATGACATTTACAGCACAATCCTATACAAAGAGGTCTTCGACTTAAAAACGGGCTTGGCTGGGGCTTTGCAGCAGGTACAGCTGTGAAGACATTGGCAAAACAAACAACAGAAGCTGCTTGGAGACAACCGGAGCAGCTCAATAACTTTGAAAATAAGGAACCCTTGCTATGGCAACAGGGAAAACAGCTCAATAACACTGGATCCAGGAGGACTCCCAAGCTTTTTATAAAAAGGTAAAGGTATCCCCTGACAATTAAGTCCAGTCGTGTCCGACTCTAGGGTGTGGTGCTCATCTCCATTTCAAAGCCGAAGAGCCAGCGTTGTCCGAAGACGCCTCCGTGGTCATGTGGCCGGCATGACTCTGCGGAGCGCTGTTTACCTTCCCGCAAGCGGTACCTATTTATCTACTCACATTGACATGCTTTGGAACTGCTAGGTTGGCAGGAGCTAGCCAAGCAACTAGCGCTCACCCCGTTGCGGGGATCGAACTGCCGACCTTTCGATCGACAGCTTATGGTTCAGCGGGTTAACCCACTGCGCCACCCGCTGGCGGGTTTTATACACATGTGTTAATGAGTGATATACAATTGCGTTCAAGGCACAGATCTGTTTGCACTGCCAATTATTATGGTTTAGCCAAGTCAGAGGCCTAAAGAAAGATAGACTGCCATTTTACATACCACTGTAATGCTCTTGATGCATCATCTTCATACGACCAAGCCCAGACTTCATCATAGTTTATATCTTGCAGTCCTATCCATATGACCTCAGTGATAAAACGTTTAAGCCACTTCTACAATTAGAATAGGTACAATGAATAAAATAAAAACCAGAATGTAGCATAGACTTCCTTAAATACAGGTAAAATTGTTCACACATTTTGTATTAAATCCACTTTACTAAAAACCCATTTTTGCTCCCAATAAATATTGATTGGGTTGAGATACAATGGAAAACCATGATTGTTCATTATGCGAAAGAGCCCGCATGAGCCTCTGGTTCCAGTGCTCCCTATCCTGCTTGCATGAGAGAGACTGAAAGCTTTCACTTTCCAACTAACCAGAGTTCCGCTTTATACCTAACCTGTGGAACTCTGGTTTGTTTGAAGGATGGCCGAACCAATGCTGCTGCTTGATATTGTCGACGTCCCCCAACCAAGAAAAAATAAAGCAGCTACATGCCTCAGCTCCATTTTGTGTGGTCCTCTGCTAACTGGGCAAGAAGCACTTTTTCAATTGGTGCTCCTCTTATATTTAGCAGGGGGAGAGCAACTGCTCACCTTTCACCCCAGCACAGTGTCTTTCTGGTGGCTGTTTGCTGGTGGTGTTTTGCATCTTTTTTACATTGTGAGCCCTTTTGTTACAGGGAGCCATTTAATCATTTGATTTTGTCTGTAAACCACTTTGTGAACTTTTAAATATATAAATACTGTTAATAAATAATAATAATAAAATAGGAAGTGCAAGTTATGCTGAGGACTCCAGGCATGCACTGCACTTTCTGTTTACTTAAAAGGGAAACCAAGGAAGGAGCCAGGTAAGCGGCTGCTTCCCCTCTATTCTTCCTTGTATAGCCCCTTTAATTTTAAATGGACCATGTGAGGAAGGAACAAAGGGAAGGGGTAGTGAAGCAGCTCACTGCTGCCAATGCGTTGCAGGCAGCAGTGGGCCGGTTCACTCCCCTTGCTCCTTCTCGTGCAGTACGACTGCATGAGGAAGGAAGAAGGAGAGGGGGTAGCAAAGCAGATATTCATTTCTCACTTACTTTTAGAAAGTGGGAAGCAAATTAAGGTAGTTTGCGTCTGCAATGGGCTGGAGGGAGGCAGCACTGGCGTTGCTAGAGGTGGGGCGGAACAGAATGTCTTGCACAGCGGAAACCGCTCTGTTCCATGGTGGCCCTGCCCACTCGCCGTCAGAACCAGTCGAGCGGCGAAGGCAATGTGCAGGAGACTCCCTGCAGACTCAGGGTAGACAGGCTCGGGGTAAAGGAGGACAGCAAATGTCACAATGCAAGTCACACTCTTGTTCCTTACAGATAAGTGAGCCTGCAGGAACGGAGTGTGTGGAAAACGGGAATTGACTGTACATTTCCAGGAATACCAGTCAGTCAATTAAGTCAACAAACTCAACAGAAAGAAACACACAGTTATCTTAATAATCATACCAGATCATCTTCATCGTCAAACCACAGAAGTTCGGCAGCCCGAAAGTGACTGCAGGTACAATTTGCCTCTTCCCAGGTTTTTACAGGAAAATGTGAGAAATAATAACAGTGTCTGTTCCAGTAACGCCATGTATCCATATCTGGACACCTCTCACTGATCGTTGCTTTAAAAACAAATGCAGAAGCCATTTAACACCGATGTCAAAATGAAAACAGCAATCATTTGCAAACACAGACCTTCCTTTCTTAGACCATTCATTTCCTTTGGTATCAATCCAAAATGTAGAAACGTCTACAGAATAACCCAGGCAGAGAGAAAATCCTGTGCATATCTACTACTTGAATTCAATGGGACATACTCCCAAGTAAGTGTGTATAGGATGGCAGCCTTAAACCACATGAGAAAACTAATGACACTAATAGTTCTATTTTGGACAAAATGGGGTGTGTGTGTGTGTGCGATACTATCTGAAAGTAAGATTTTTGAGGTTAAACCATTTTAAAATGGACATGTGGAATGGTGGAGGAACTTTGGGGGGGGGATGCCTCTTCACATGTAAATGCATTTAACTACAACATAACTTGCTACCCAAAGTCCACCATGCAGTCTCAGCTGAACTGTGAACAGGTTTGCTAAAGTGGCCCTTAAATATAAGGCCTTTCCACGTGACCAAAGTCACATGACCCCAATCACATTTTAGCCTCTGCAATCCCATGTCATTTGTTTCCCCAATATAGCCCAATATTACATTTACACTTAATAAATTAGGGTGAGCTGGGAAAGACAATTCTGCTTCTATGTGCCTTCTCCCACCCTCATGAAAGAAAGCTGAATGGGCATTCCAGTGTAAGCAACAGGGAAAGCACGGCCTCCATAAAAAAATAAAAGCAGAGGTTTGCAAAAAAAAAAAAAAAAAAGCCAGGTATGGGGGATAGGGGATGAGAAAGGAAGTCCTGCTGCTCCTCAAGCTGCCTTTTTTTTAAAGTGGCTGGATGAGTGTTCCCAAATAAGCAAAGCACACACAAATCAGCTGCACAATCAGCTACATATCTTAAAATGTGTGACTAATAAGGACATAGTCGGTGGCAAACAGAAATTCTCCCCCAAAACTTGTTCTCACACTTTAGACTAGGTCAGGGTATCTCAGCCAGTGGTACTAGTACCACCAGTGGTACTTCGGCCGACTGCTGGTGGTACTTGGATCACTGGACCACCAGAACCCCGCTCCGACACGGCACTTTCAGCAGCATGTTTTTCGCTCACGAGAGGTTCCTGCCTTTGACTGAGCCTCTCGGGAACGCTGAGAAAGGCCCTCCAACCCACCCCAAGCCTCCTACCTGCGTTTTCTGGCATCCAAAAACCTGTAAACCTGAAATAACTGGTGATGATGTCATCGCCAGTCATTACTGGTGGTACGCAGGAGGAGATTGGCGCTGGACATGGTACTCGGTTGGGAAGGGGTTGAGAACTCCTGGACTAGGTCTTACTCAGGGTTCACATGCTAGTCAACAGATCAGTCAATCAACCACTTACTACTTGTTAACACTCAAATACTCTCATATGTTCCATAATGCCCAGAACGTCACTGCATAAATGGAAGCTTCTCTTTTCAAAATCGCATTATGGCATCATGTGTCAGGAAGGGCAGGGGTGTGGGCTGTTTGCCCCTTAGCCCAAGGCAAACCTAGAAGCATACTTTAGTGTCTTCTGTTTGCCACTTGCAATAGCAACAAGAATCTCCAAACAAGAGCAGAAGTAGTAATGGATGGCAAAAAATAAATCCAAAAACCTGTAGACTGATCCTGGTGTTCCAGAATTAAAGCTAAAGAACCATTCAGTGAATCATTTACATTTATAGAAGCCTTACTTAACAATATTAAAAGTTTTAATAATTTCAGACATTTCTAAGGTAAAAATGGTTAAACGTTTCTGGGCTGTGTGGTCACGATCTTAAAATAGAGTTCAAATAGATATTTCTATAGATACTCTATTCTATGACGTAGATATTCTATGACGCTTCACTCATCCTTTGCAGAGAATTTCTTCAAGAGGGTGATAAGCATGTGAACAGACCACGCACTAAAATCCAAGGCACAAGGGGGAACAAACTTTGCTTAAGTAACTGCACATGCGGATAATTAGTTGAAAAGGTGGTAATTATCTGGAAGCAGCAAATCCCTGGTTAGCTGCAGGCAGGGATTCCTTAAAGGTAGATTTCTAAGGCAATTTCTTTAAATTAATTAGTTGTTCTTTTCCAACGTTGCATTGTTGCCAACTCACCTGGCTTAATTGTGTTCTGATTTTATGTCACTGTGAACGTGTCATTGCTGGGCTAGGGCTTGCTCACAGAAAACACACATACCTAAAATATGCATATGGCCAACTCTCCCAATTTCTGGTGGTAACAATTTGGGTTATCAGATCTAGCTTTAAAAAAGCTTTGTAATCCACTGGCCTTGAACATGAACCTTGATGACTGTGTGATGCCTACCTCAAATACAAGACAAGCATTAAAACATTACTCTGTGCCAGGGAAGAGTAAAACTCCCCCCTTCCACTCAGGTACTTGCTTGCCTCCAATGCACTTTGTCCTAAACCTCCATTTCACTCACGTCCAACTCCAGCAAGAGGAAGAAAGACCTCTCAGCACACAGCAGGGAGCCATGTGCGAGGAGGACTGGGAAACTACATTTTACAGTGCATCTGGATTCTTGGGGGGGGGGGATTAGTTCAAATCCGTGTGTGTGGGGGGGAGGAACAGCTCAGCTTCATCCAAACTGCTCTGAGAAGAACCAGGAGGGTCTGCCGCCACCACCACACTGCATGATTTACTCAGTTAAAAGTGTGGCCTGGATCCATAAACACCGAATATACGTTTTTATGCTGTTTGGCCTGGGTGGGATAGGGACTAACTTGTTAAACTGAAGAAAAAAAATCTTATTCAAAATATGAATACCGAAATGGCTGATTCATTCTCCTTCACCCAAGGTATCAAGGCTGGGCTGTGGGCAGCAATCGTGGAGGATCAGAAGTTGGGGCCAGGAAGTAAGGCATGGGTCAACAAGCCAGGAATCAGAACCAGGAGAGAAACATGACAGGAGTCAAAACAGACAGACAAGCCAGAAGTCACAGGAGGTTCTGCAAGGAGATCTTGTTGTCCAGGCAAGGATCCAGTCAACACAGGAAGGCTTTTACAGTCCTGTCTGTCCAGGGATATGACTTACTAGCTTGGGTATGCAGGGCCAGTCCAGAGCTTAGGGCCTTTTACTCCAGTTGCAGTTCTGGCAGCTGCTAGCTCTAGCCCACCCCATTCCTGACACAACAGATGGCTGCTTCAGGTCACACTTGCATAGTGCTCGATGAAGTCGTTCTTTGCACCATGCAAAAGATATTACTGCATATTTGAATGTCTGAACTGAGCCTGAGCCATTACAGGACAGAGGACATGCCAGGCCACATCAAGAAAAAAAGGAATTCCCTACCTGTGAATCTCCTTTTTCTGGGAGAGGAAGGGGGGACATTCGGGACTGAATGGGTTAACCCCCTGCAGGTCCAGAGGCAGGATCAGTAGAATCTTGTTGACTCCTCCCCTCCGGGTGCTGCTCTCCCCCAGTCCGATTCTGCAGAAAGGAAAGCCAGGAACATGTCCCACGACACCCGATGTCGTCTTGGCATGGAGGTAAACCAGCCTTCACGAGAAACTGGAGAGAAATCAACTAGCAAGACAAACACGGACCAGAGCATGAAAGAGAAAAAATATTTAAAGGTAGGTAATTAACACCCACCGGATAAGCTAACTAACACCGAACCATAATAATAAATTCGAAGAAAAGTTAAAGAAAACACCTTAATACTGGAGACAAGGAAAAAATAACTGGGTGGGACCGAATGTCCCCCCTTCCTCTCCCAGAACAGGAGATTCACAGGTAGGGAATTCCTTTTTTCTCTGAGCGAGGAAGGGGGGCCATTCGGGACTGAATGGGATATGCCAGAGCCGTAGCATCCCAGGGTGGGTCTATTTGTCTCCGTTGTTCAAAACCTCCTGCAGTACCCGTCTACCAAACCGGGCATCAGCAGCGGCCAACCTATCAATTTTATAATGAGTCAAGAAGGTGTTAGGAGAGGCCCAGGTGGCCGACTTGCAAATATCCACCAAAGATGAGGAGCCATCAAAAACCGCCGAGGTAGCCGCCCCCCTGATTGAGTGGGGTAGAATGCCCTCGGGCGGGTCCAGGCCTTGCGCTCTATAAGACGTCTGAATTGCCAGGCGGAGCCACTGAGCAATTAGTGACGAGGAAGCCTTCTTACCAACGGAGATACCATGAAAAACCACAAACAGGGACTCCGTCTTCCTAAATGACTCTGAGCGTTGGAGATAGAAACGCAAGGCCCTGCGCACGTCCAGGGAGTGCCATCCGCGTTCTCGTGGATGTGAAGGGTTCGGGCAAAAGGTAGGTAAGACGATATCCTGAGATCGATGAAAAAGGGAATTAACTTTGGGAACGAAAGAAGGGTCGAGCCGGAGGACGACCTTGTCTTTATGAAAGGTCATTAACTTCTCGTTGATGGAGAGTGCCCCCAACTCAGAAACCCGCCTGGCCGATGTTACAGCGACTAAGAAAACGGTTTTTAGGGTAAGATCCTGCAAGGAAGCCTTGGCCAACGGTTCAAAAGGTCCCCGCATAAGAGCCCGAAGGACCAAGCTGAGATCCCACGTAGGAAACCTATGTACCACTGGAGGGTTCAATGCCGCCACCCCTTTCATAAACCGGTGAACGTGTGGGTGGTCCAATGAAACCTGGCCCAACTGATAATGCCCTGGCAGGAGACCATGACCCCTTGAAGCTTGGCTAACAGAAGAAGATCCATTGACGTCAAAGATCTGGCGTCTAGCAGAAGCGCTGTCAACTTGCGTTGTCGATCTTGGGATAGGGAAACAGACAGATTCCTGGTATTGAACACCAGACCCAGGTGTTCCATGACCTGGGCCGGCAACAATGAACTCTTGGTCATGTTGACCATGAACCCATGACATTGCAGGCAGAGAATCGTCGTGCGAACATCCCGCGTCGCCGCTACCTCGGACTCGGATCGGATCAGGATGTCATCGAGATAAGGAATGATTGTCAGACCCTGTAGCCTCAACCAGGCCAGGGGTCCCGCCAACGTTTTGGTGAAAACCCGAGGAGCCGTTTTGAGGCTGAAGGGCAAGGCCCGGAAATGTTGGTGGATGTTCCCATAGGAGAAGCGGAGAAACCGACGGTGCTTGGGGCGAATCGGGACGTGCAGATAGGCCTCGGACAGATCGATCGAGGTGAGAAAATCCCCCTTTCGCAGAGATGCCGTTATGGATCGCCACGTTTCCATCTTGAACCTCTTGCGGGCCATGAAGAGATTCAACCACTTCAGATCCAGAATGGGTCTGTATTCTCCGTTCTTCTTTTCCACTAGAAAGAGAAGGGAGTAGACCCCTTTCCCCCGTTGAGTAACGGGAACTGGCACTATGGCCCGGATGGCAGATAGATGGGCAATCGAAGCGAGCAACTGCTCGTGTTTGACCTTGTCCTTGGACGGAGGGACCTTCCAGAACCGAGATTTCGGGGTTTGAAGCAGTTCCAGAGAGTAGCCCCTGGAGACTGTGTCCAAGATCCACTTGTCCGAGGTCGTCGCACGCCACTGATCCGCGAAATCGAGCAGCCGCCCTCCGATAGGTGCGGATCCGTCGTCGGAGCTGGAGTCACGCATTTTGTTGATTGTGAAAAGGCTTGCGAGGTGGCTCTGTCTGATTATTTCCAGATCTGCCCTTGGGAAAATATCTTGTCTTGTTTCACTTATTGGGACCCCTACTGGGCTCTCTGGGGCGTGTAGGGGCCCGAAAGGGCCGAAAAGACAAATTCTTAGTCTTAGGAACCTCCTTACTGGTAGACGGGAGAACTTTACGTTTATCTTTGTTCTCAACCAGTAAGGGTTCAAGGGCTTCCCCAAAAAGTTTGACTCTCTGGAATGGTACACCCACTAAACGATTTTGGGAAGCCGAATCCACGTCCCAATTACGAAGCCAGATGTTGCGCCTAGCAACGATGTTAGACGTGAGTGCCCGTGCATCTAGCTGTAAGGAATCGTAAGAGGAGTCAGCCGAGAAGGCTGTAGCTAAGGAGATCTTTTTCAGAGTATTCTTGCCTTTCTTGGAGAGCCCTAGCTCAGTCTTAAGAAGATCATCCACCCACAGGAAAGCGGCTCGAGAGAACAGCGAGTTAGCGGCGGATGCCCTCAATGACTGAGACACCGTATCAAAGTTCTTCTTAAGCGAAATGTCCACCTTCCTATCGCAGACATCTTTTGGGCCCCCTCCCCTTCTGACAGGATAACGGCTGAAGAGGATAGAGAGGCAACGGGCGCATTTATCGAGGGGACCTTAAGTAGCGCCATGGTCTGCTCGGGCAATGAGTAAAACTTGTCAATCAATTTTGAGCCATATTTGGACCTGATTGGTGTTTTCCATTCCAGGTCCAAGGCGGCCTGAAAAGAGGGCGGAAAAGGGATGGTTGCTGGCAGTGCAGGACCCTGAGGAAAAATGCCCTTAGGCACTCCCAAATCGCCTTGAGGAGCAGGCTCACTCTCAGCCAGGGCAAGATTCAGAGCGATTGAAACCTTGGATACCATCCGTTGAAATAACTCAGAGGGAAAAAGCCTACTGGGATTGGTGTCTTTCTCTCCCCCTTTACCGTCATCTGAGAGCTCGCCATCCTCCCTGTCAGATTCTGCATCGGAAGAGGGGGTGGAGCTAAGGTAGGAGACCTCAGGTATAGAGGGCTTATGCTTAGCCCCAGACGCCGGTTAGACGCAAGAGGAACGTCTAGATTTGTGCCTTTTAGGTGGAGGCGAATCTTGACTTGAGCCCCTATGATCAGCATGTGAAGTGGAGTCCCGCGACAGGGAACGACTCTCCCTGCGATGTTTCTTATGACTCCTATGTCCCCCTGAAGCCTTTACCGCCTCCTCCACTGCCACCTTAACCATACTCAGTAGAAGAACTTGAAGCGCTGGATCAATTCGAGGAGCGCTAACCGCGGTGCCCTCGCCACCTCCGCCCTCCTTGGGGTCCCCCATTGTAAGCTTACCGAGCACGGAGCAATCAGAGATCAAAGGAGAGCCGTCTGCGTGCCCGCCGTGCGCAGGAAGTCGTGACGCGCCGGGCCGAAGCCTGTAGAAACGGCCAAAGAGCCGACGCTCGGCCCCAGGGGGTCCGTGTTAGCGCGGCGAACTTCACGTCGTCGGGGCCTCTAGCCGCAGGCCTCCGGGTCGAATTGAGACAAAAGAACAGCAGCGGCGCCGCCCGAAGGGTGCGCGCTCGTCTGCTGGCCGCTCAACCTCCCTTCTGAGGTAACTGGAAAAAGGCGGGAACCTTCGAACGCCTGAGGCGACGATAGGCCCGCACCAAAGGCAAATCCCTCTAAAAGCTGCCGCCTTGCTGGTGAAACAGGGTCGGGTCGGGAGGGGGCAGAGGCGACAGGAGGAAAAAAGGCGAAGTAGAAAAAGGAAGCTCTGGTCCAGAAATTAAAGTCTTCTATGAAGCACACTACACTACCGACCTTTCTCTGAGCGAGGCAGGATCGGACTGGAGGAGAGCAGCACCCGGAGGGGAGGAGTCAACAAGATTCTACCGATCCTGCCTCTGGACCTGCAGGGGGTTAACCCATTCAGTCCCAAATGCCCCCCTTCCTCGCTCAGAGAACAAATGTTTTGTTTCAATTTTATTAGAAAATCTCCCCCAAAATTACAAGTATTGAGGAATGCCTACTAAACTGTTTTCAGTCACAGAACAAATCCAGCAGTGTTTTACATAAACCAAACTACATAATGATTTTTTTTAAAACTTACTTTCTGAACAGCTCTCTATAGAGGATAGGTCTATGCAGGTGGTTTTTTCATCACAGAAGCCAGTCAACATGTTACAACGAGCATTATCTCTGCACCTTGGGCATTCTTCTGCACATGCATGTCCATAACGGCCTGGAATGCAACCTGGGGTTCAGAAGATGAAAATAAATACTTAGATGTCCAAGCTGGTTTCAATGATAAAAGTATTCAGAGTTACAAATTCACAAGCAAGTACACAGATGTTTTCTATTTCATGGTTAAATCCAGCGTATAATTACTGTAATATTCTTCAAGATGGACACACATTACATAATTCTTGATCCAGTATAAAGATTTAACTAACAGCCACAGGTCACAGTCTATCAGAAAATTCTCCTGTATATGATCCAGTCAACCAACATAACTGGAAACTATTCATGAAAAATTTCCAATGCATGGTGCTAAGGATCATTTAAATGATTACTATTTTGTCTGGTCCTATAAGCAGAACACAAAACTTTTCTACAGGTAAGAACCAAGTACTTAAGGCATGCATCTTCTATATGCTGAATGTCCACTGTTCCAGCACAGGTCTTTGCAACTTAAGAGAAATCAGAAGTTATTTGAAAATAGATGCACACAAATGGGGGGGGGGGGGCACAACAAAATGCAATAGAAAATAAGTTTTCTATTCAAACAGTAAAGAAAAATGGATGAATATCATTGTAACAGTGACGACATTTGCTGAATAAACAGCCAGTTATATAAGAGTTTTGAACAAACACCTAGGAAAAAGCAGGAAGTAAGCCTTCCTTATAGACCACAAAACAGATGGCTTGTTTGTGGAGGAGGTTCTCTGGTCCTCAACAGTTGCCTAGAGAGACTATGGACACCACAACCAAGATCTATAAATGAGTAATCCCTGCGTGCATTGATGGCGAGTATCTTTACCCATGCAATCATATCTTGCAAGACATTGTATTACAAAATGCTAAGCCACACATAAATAGAAACTTAGGCTGCAATTCTATGCACATATCTTGGGAATAAACCTCACTGAACAGAATGAGATTGCACTATATGTGTGGATATAATGCAGAAACACAAATGTGATCACAAAATATTTCTCATTCATATTTTTTTTGTTTTTTGTGACTACCAAAAAATCAAACTTGACTTCTGAATAAGCTAAGCTAAGATAGTTTACATCTGAAAGATGAGATTGGAACTTGTGCCTTGGAGCTTGGTATATTACTTCTCCTGCACAAGATATCTGTAAAAAGAAAATGAATTCTTACTTGTTTTCAAACGAAATATATGATGAGTGAGACCAGTCACCATTTCCACTCCAGTGACGAGATAGTGTCCATTTGGCCAAGTACTTACTCCAGTACAGTTCACATTTTGCATACAATAAAATCTTGCTTCATCAAGATCATTGAACATGGCAAGGGGATGAACAGCAAGCATTATTTTTCCAGGGTAATCAATGAAAAGGTCAAGCCCAGCTTAAAACAAGAAAGAAAGATAGTTAGGAATAGGTTTATTAGAAGCAAACACAGCATGACCTTACAGGGAAAAGGAAAAGACAGACAAACTTAGCAATGAGTTCATTTAACCACTGAACATAAGAGGACAGATTGCTTAGCTGTAACTATAGTTTGAGTGGGCATCTATGCATATACACATAGTGGGATTTGGCAGATGTGGTAAGCTGAACTTGGAAGTGTTCAAAGTTGCACTGAGCATTTTGCTCCTGGTAGCAAGTGAGGAAATCCCCAGGTACACTGTGTGCATTGCAGATGGCAACACCACCCAATCCCTCAGTTCCTTTGACATGGGCTCAGAGACAATAGAGTCAAAGTGATGCCCAGGTGTTTTTGGAGTTACTGCTTGGCTTCTGCCACTGTAAGCTAATCAGGTTAAAAAAAACCCATTCTCTCTCGATGCTGAAGAAACTCTGTGACCATAGTCACACACTTTGTAAACACCCGCAGTACCATGGAAATGCCAAAGAGAAGCATTTGATGTTGAAAGCGCTCAGTGCTGACCACAAACCACAGTCACTACTGGTGATGTTGACGTATCAAGATGTGGAAATAGACAACCTTTAAGCTTATGGTTGCAAACTAGAGCTAGTGATCAAGGTGTAGAACCATCCATATCAATGAGGCTAGGTGTGGAAACCATAGTGTCCATCGAAGCACGAACTACTTATAAAATTAGGCTTTTGTAAGCATCATTTATGTTTTGACAATACGCTGGTTTTCAAGCAGACCGTTAATTCTGTTATGACAGGCTTAGGAGCAAATGCTTGCCTGATTGATAGCTTGCCTGAGTGCGAGAGCCTAAATTCCTTCAAGGATGAAGCCCCTTTAAGTGGCATCAATGCTGAAAGCAGTGGTGTAACTAGGGGGACTGTGCCCCCAGGTGCCACCCCAAATGGGTCTCAGGTGGGAAACATGCGGCGGTGGGTTTTCCTGGGTCTCCAGGGAAAAAAGTGGGGTTTGCCGCTTTTTTTCCCCCTGGAGACAGCAAAAGTGGTGAAAATGGTGAGTGGGGCGGGCTGGGGGACAGAAGGTGGGGGTTGACCTACCTTTCTTGCCGCGGCCATCACCTGGATCTCCAGGGGGGAAAAAAGCAGGTTTTGCTGCTTTTCCCCCCCCTGGAGATTGTCAGCAGTGGAAGCAACAAAAAAGGTGAATGGGGTGGGGGGGCAACAGGCTGGGCTGGGGGGCAGCAGGGGGAGAAGGGCAGCAGGGGGGCAAGTAGGCTGGGTCTCGAGCTTTTGCCGCTTTTTGTTGTTGGAGTCTGGCAGTGGCAAAAAGGCTGACAGTGACAGGCTGGGCTGGGGGGGGCAACAGGGTTTAAAAAAAATAAATTAAAAAAACCCTCAGGGGTGTGACATCACCCCCAGAAATTATGTCACACCCACTTCACTTCCAAGGGTAACATTTTGAATTACGCCCCCGTGTACCACAGTGGCTAGCTACACCACTGGCTGAACGTTTATGCCTTTGCCAAGGACTCATGTTTCCCGAATGAATCTGAATGCTGCAGTACCCTCTTAGGATGGAGTCTGAACTGTACAGAAACTGACTGAAGGCTTACAGCCCAGACCTCAACTTTATGCTGCTTGCATGAATGTAAAAGTCTGATGGGACAGAAACTGTTTAAACTGTTTCAATGGATAAGGTCCAGGTCATGGTTCCTAAATAAACCTGTATATTGGAGTTTCACACAGAATCAAGCCTGTTTAAGCAGCTTCAATTCAGAAGACTTATGCCCAGGCCTCAGATATCCATATTTTGGCATCCTGAATAATGTATGCCAAGAGAAAAATGAATTTGCCTCTAACCTTATCTTATGGCCCAATCCTATCTGCCCCTCCCTGCCACCAGAGAAGCCATGGAGGCAGGGGCCAGAGCGACAGAGACCACTGATAACTCAGTAGTGGGTGCAGGGGGTGGGGGAGGGGCGAAAGTGGGCAGGGAGGCAGCAGGAGGGGGTGGACCCAGTGGCAATGGTGTGCGTCGGATTCTGTCCTCTCCGGTTGGAAGCCCCCGCCCCTTTCTTCTCCTCAGACTTGCTTCAGAGAGTTGGCCCATTGGTGAGCAGTAGGCTTACAGAGGGGTAAGGGGAAATAATTCCCCTTTCCCCTCCCAAGCCTCCCGGTCTGCCGTCTGCCCCCCGCACTGGATACAGTGCACATCGTTTTGACGCGGCTGCATCGGCATGAGGGAAGGATGGGATTGGCCTGTAAGCAGAGTATCGGTCATTCACTTCAAGTAAGCTAGAAAGGATATTAGAGAAGGAAAAACAGATGACACCTGAAGTCTGGAGAGCTGGACCTCACTGCACTGTGGAAGAGGTGGTGTGTTCCCAGTGTTCTCCAGGCAAAGTTAATGGATCTTTCTGGTCCATGATAAGAATCCTTATAACAGAGATAGAAATTCATGATGTGAGTCCACACAAGACAGTGGACAGAAGTTGTGCCCATTAGTGGGGGAATGCCCCAAAGCAGAGACGTGCAGTCTTGACTTCTTTCTTCCTTTCAAGAACTAACCAATAGTTACACTAAAAAATAAAATAAAAAACTGAGGTAAAAGTGTTTTCATTTTGGAATGATGAGAGAGACAAAGACAAGCCAGAAGCAATCCTTTCATGATGCTGCTGAGGCAATGGTCAAAAAGGAACTGAGGGATTGAACATTCTTCCTGCCCTCAGGGCACACGGAGCACATATGTGCGCAAACACACACACACACACACACACACACACACACACACACACACACCCCGAGAGCAAAGAAAAAATGTTCAACAAAATTCTGGAAGCTTTCAAGGTTGCACATGAGCAGAACCGCACTATATGTGACTGCACAAAGACCACAAAGAACTAGCCGCAGAACTCTGGCTTCTGGAAACAGAGGAAACCATATTATTCAGGCATTATTTGAAACATTTATAACCCACCTTTCCCCATCCAGTAGAGGTGTCCAAAGGCTCACAATCATAATTAATCATGTTTATTAATTAAAATTACAATCAACCCACAGTAATCAGGATTAATAAAACATAAAAAGGAAAAAAGGCATCAACCAATCTTTCCAACTTCATCATATGCAATAAATAACTAGTTTGCTTTTCTTATATTCTCAGTTCTATCCTTGTAGAATGCCAGTGTTCTATGCACATCCAATGTACATATCCCTCACCATAACTGCACAGTTTATCAAAAAACACAAGCCAAATAATGCTCTGTTTGACATGAATTCCTAACACCACTTTAGAAAGAACTACTGTGTGGGCAAATTCACAACCATAAGGCAGAACAAGAAGATGAATGATCATGTGATGAGCATGACAGGACTATTACTGAAACAGTCAAAGTGTCAGTATTTTAAAGTTCGCCTGTGGGTTACATACAACAATCAAATCTTCTGATGGATACCTATTTCTTTTTCACAAACAAAGAAATGATGTTCAGTGCAGGGTAATGCTTGTAGTTTTCCTCCTCTCATCATCTGAACACACCTATTTGCTGCTGAAGAAGGAAAATCCCATAGCCTGTTTAAAAAAGTAAAAATATGCAGGTTTAGTCAATACTGCAGTTAGCAATTTCTTTAAAGGTCTTGTCTTGGGGTCAAAGTAGACATGACTCTAGAAACATTTCAACTTTTTGGGTGGGTTGTTTTAGAAATAGTACAGTGGACCCTTTCTATCCACGGATTTGGGATCAATGGATTTGACTTACCGTGGGTCCCGGATCCACAGGGTCCACCTTCAAAACTCCGTAAAAAAGAGGAAAAAAGTACCCCCAATTCCCATTTGTACCTTTAAACGTTGAAACTGCGCTGATTTCAAGCCTCCTCAGGGCTTCTGCAAAATAACGATCCACTTCTGGGTCGCATGAAGGCTCTTCTCTTCTCCCAGTCTTGCCCCAGGATGCATTCTGGGACAAGGCTGGGAGGAGGGAAGAGCCTTTGCGCAACCAGGAAGTGGGTCATTAAGCTTGCATAAGCCCTGCGGAGGCTTGAAAACAGCATGGTTTCAACGTTTAAAAAGGTACAAACGGGGATTGGGGGGGGGGCTTTTTTCCATTTATGGAGTTTTGAAGGTGGACCCCAGTACCTGCAGAACGGATCCCCATGGACAGCAAGGGCCCACTGTACTATCAACAGAAGCTTATTTTCTGATTAAAAAGAATGAGCAGGGTGGGGAACAATCAGAAATGGAACTGCAGCAAGGCAAGGCACTAAAGCCCTCTTAACCAAAAGTGCTATTTCTAAATTAAGAATTAAAAATAGAAATTGAAGTCATACATTTAGGATCATGTCTAGTTTAACTTCACAAAAAAACAAAGGAAAAGTGTGTGCCCATGCATTTCCAACCTGTAAACAACAGTCTTGTATCTGGAAGGGTTAATCCTTTCCAAGAATGCACAGCCAAATTTTGATATTATAGGGAGAAGGAGCCACATTGCACCTCCAAAATAATATTGTTCAAGTGAAAGGAAACTGCAAGCCTCTCTAGAATATGTGTAAAAACAGGAAGCAGAAAACTGCAATCTGGGAGAGGGCAGGTATAGAAGCTGGGGACATGCCCAGAATACGAAGGACTAAAACTGAACTGAAGGTACCATTCACTGATACTCTGAACCTAAGTGGTTAATCCCAGAAGGATAGGAATAGACTGCTGTTCTGTTACTGAGCAGAATGTAAATTCACAATAAGGCTATTGTTCCTCTCTCAAAAAGAGGCAAGTTGGCAAAGCAGTGGCCAAAAGTAGCAGTCTCTTACAGTACATTCCAGAATAACCTTTTGGCCTCTGAACCTTACTTGCCAAGACGATTTCTTACACTACAAAGCCTGATACACCATACTCTTATGAAGGCAGTATTAATAGAGCAGAAGCGTTACTCAGAGATGGTTTCCTGGTAAAGAACTTCAATCAGAGCATTAACACATGACTGCTCCTTTGACTTAATGTTTAATTATGCCTCTGGGTGGTGCCAGCCCCAAGGATTTACAGTTGAATACTGTATTATCCTGTATCCATCATGACGGAGGTCATTTCATGACTTTGTTTATCTAGCAAATACTGTATCTCTTACAATTCTATCTTAACGTCCACCATCTTCTGCCATGCAGCCACGCTGACGGAGTGCATACTGCACGCTATAGAGTGTGTGTGTGTGTGGGGGGGGGGGAATCATACTGCCAGCAAGAGGCAAGTAAAAATATTTTTTACTTACTGGTATCTCCCGATCACCTGTGGGTTTCTTTGGAACCACAAAAGCTATTTTGCTGGCATAAGTCCAAGGAAAGGAAGGGGATGGAATGAGTTGAAAAATAGGGGATAGGATCCCTCATGTGCCTTTGCCACCAAGATCCACCCCCTTCAGCTCACTCCCTGTCCTAAGTCTCCCCCAAACCGTTCTTGCAACCACTTTACCTGGGCCGGCGGAGCATCCATGCGAGTGTGGTGCACAGCACCACTAGCCATTTCTGCAGGCGGCTCTGTTGCATATGACGGCAGCATGGATTTTGCCCCGCCGCAACAGGGACTATGGCAGCAGATTGCGAGATCTACAGGAGGTTTTCCAAAATATGTGGAAACATTTATTTTATGGACTTTGCATTAAACAAAAAACTTTTTTAAAAGTTGTAGCAACAATGTAGCCAGCCATATATAAAAGACAACTGAAAAAACTGAAAGATGAACGAGAGAGACTTAAACGGAGAGAAGATGAAGAAGAAATGAATATATTACAAACAAAGTCTGAGGTAAAAACCTTAGCCAGCTAAACTGCGACCTGTCTGCAGAAGGCAGGGCCGGAAACGGGGATCGGGAAGCCCCTCCCACGGGGAGATGTTCAGCTAAAGCCGACCCTGCCTTCTACAGTGGGAGGGACTACCCACATGTCAGGAATGCCCTCTTCCTCAATCCAGAGAATAACAGCGCAATCCTGTTTAGAATGCAGTGGCAGCACACCTAAGGCAGCCATTGCATCCTAGCCAGGATTGGGCCTGCACCAGTGGAGCTGAAGCACTCCTTGGGGAAAAAGGGACATTCATCCCTTTCCCCTGGGTAGAGCCCCAGCAGGCCCAATTGGCCTCCTCAGATGTGCAGCAGCAAAATGGCAAATCTGAGGAGCCGGTATAAGGCCGGCCAGGTCCGGGATGGGTTATAGGATTTGGTAGAGCATGCCGCTGATGATCCCTCCCCTGTCCCGGTGAGCCAATCACCCCCTCCAGTTCCACCCTGGTCTGCCCTCCCCGTGCCCCTGCCCCTGCCCCAACCGACGCAGGATCTACCTGCATCTGCTGGTGGTGGCTGCGGCCCCTAGCAGTCTGAGCGGCACTAGCCTCTCCGCAAGCAGAGCCATCGCTCCACCGGCGTATTCTTAAACAGGATAGCGCCGTAAGACAAGTCAATTAAATACTGAGCATCTCTCTCAGTATTACAAATAAGAACTATTATTCTCTGTATTTCTCAGAATCATTCACAGATAAGGTTGAGTTTGTGTGAGTTAAAATATTTATGTACCCAATATTACATGAGCTAAAGTTTAATTTTTTAATACCATTTGTAATCTGATGCATTAACATCTTCCCGACCACCACTCCACTTCCAAGTAGACCCAGCGTATAGCAAACCAATCCAGCTGTCATGTTCCAACATTGTACCCAGCCACTCCTAGAAAGAGAAATATTTTTTTATTTCACTTCACTTAACAAAAGGTCCCAAAATAGATGTTTGGAATCAGTAATGGGATGGATGAGGTGAAGCTCAGTCCAGGTAAGACTGAAGTACTGTTGGCTGGTGATATAGTTGACCAAAAAGTCAGGATTCAACCTGTTTTAAATGGGTTTACTCTCCTCCAAAAGGACCAGACTTGCAGCTTTGAGATGCTATTAGATCAGACTTTGTAGATAGATACTCTGATAGCCTCTGTAGCTCATTACACTATTTATCAGCCTTGAATAATTTACCAGCTGTGGCCATTCCTGGAAAACCAAGATGCGGTCACAATCAGCCATGCCTTTGATAACATCTAGGCTGGACTACTACAATGTGCTTGACATGGAACTGCCTTCAAAGACTGCCCAGAAACTACAACTGCTAAAAAATGTAACAACTAGTTCACTAACTGGCTCAAACATTAGATAACACATCTCGCTAGTTCCTGAAGAACTATCCTGCTGCCAGTTTGTTTCTATGCACAGTTCAAAAAGCTGATTATAACTTTGAAGGCTCAAAATGGCTTGGGATCATCTGGGATCAAAATGGCTTGGAATCATCAAAATGACTTGGGTACCTAAGGGATCATTTGTTCATATGGGAATCTAACCTATTAAGATCATCTTCAGAGGCCCTGCTCAGAGGGTCCCCATCTTCCAAAAGAAGGTAAATGGCAACAAGGAGCAGAGCCTTGTCTATCGTGGCACCTTGCCTCTGGAATACTCTTTCTCTGTTCATTCACCAGGATCCATTCCTGCTATGTTAAAGAGAGACTGAAACTAATGTTCTCCTCAGCTTTTAACTTGGGTTGATCCTGCTTTCCTCACTTTTAAAATATAAATTGACACTGCCAATGCTTTTCTTGTCATATTTTGTTTCAGTTTTTATTGTAATTTTTAAAATTTGTTGTTAGCTACCTCATGAACTACAGTAGTTTGGATCAAGAGGTGAGACATAATCTAAGTAAAAATATAATCATATTATTATTTTCTGCTGGAAAGCTGGATGAATAGCCCCAATTTACAAACAAAGAGAATAGGGCTTTGTTGTTACTGAAATTGGTAAATATTGTATGTTTAGATATCATTATGGCAAGTGTGCCATTGAGTGTAATTATAATTAAGATTACAATATTTCACAGACATTGAAAAGTTCCCAGTTGTGCTTCATCCTTACCTGCAAGAATGGGAGTGGGGAAACTCACTAGGGTGTGTCATCAATTTGACTGCACACAAGACACAAACAATGGAGACGAAGGCTGTGAGCCTGATGATCAGGGTTGCCAAAGGTCAAGTTCACCTATACCTGCCTGCTGGGATGAAGCGTGCGTTGTTGCAAGATTGTGGAGCTAGGTCACCAAAACACAGTGACTCCCGATTCAAAGGTGGGGGAAAAGGCAGAAAAGGGTTTGACTGGCAAGAACAGGAGGTTCAGGCAAGCGGCAAGAGAGCCAAGATTGCTTTCCTGGGGGAAAGGGGGTTCATTGGACACTTGAGAGTAGATTTCCAGCAGTGCTTGGGGGAAAAGTGAGGGAGACATGCTGGAAAGAGAAAGAGAGCAGTGCGATACCTATCCTTGGTGCCGGTTCTTGGGTAGCAGAGGGAATGGGGGTACTTGACACAGCACCAGTGGGTACCCAGGTGATACAGAAGCAGCAGCAGGTGCAGCACGTGGAAAGTAGGTGAATGCACACAGTAACAGAGGGATCAGGAACAGAGCAACAAGAGGGCTCTGTGACTCAGATTTTTATCATTCAAAATACCATTGGACAACATGGAGGCTATAGTTGAGTGAGCGCAACAAGGACCATTCTTTTTGTTTTTTGATGGCCCATTGCTGGTTGGAGATGCGTGCCTTCTATTGTTCTGTACCCTGAGGAGGATGCAGCAGGGGATCCCTTGACAGTTCAGGAGACCGAGGCCTCCTTTGCCATGCTCCTGATTGAGTTTGCAGTGAAGTTGGTGAGGGAAGCCAAGGTTGAAGGCACTTCTTTTGCGCTCACTAACACCTTTGTGTTTTGCGCTCACTAACACCTTTACTTCAAAGTCAGGAGGTTCCAAGGATGTTGCCTTGTTTACAGGTTCAAGTCTAGGGTAGTTGCTCTGAAGAACCAATGTTTGACCTTTCCCCTAAAGGCCTGTGGGATGTGATGGTTCCTTGTCATCAACCCAAGGAAACTACCATGAGATTGACCCGGGTTATGCTTGCCTGGTTCGCACCCAGTGCCAAGTACACAAGTAAAGCAAACATGTCAGGTAACACATGTGCCCATACGCACACCCCTCGTAAGCACCTGCTTTAGCTGGAAAACAGCCAAGGCTAATCTCCATTCCCCAAAAAGGAACCTGCATGCAAGTCCTATTGCTGTAGTTGCCACTCCTTCCACACCATCCTCCCACTTTGGTTTGGCAATGGAGACAGAGGAAGAAGAATCAGAGGAAGAAGAATCATTAATTCAAGCTTTGGCTCAAGGATCTCCACATGTCAGATGAAGAGGCTGTTGCTCACGCAACAATAAAATGTGCCACAAAACCTTTGCTACAATTTAACAGAGTGCTAAATGTACTGAGACCAGTGGTTCCCAAACTGGGAGGCGTGGCTCCCAGGGGATCCGTGGAAATCAGCCAGGGGAGCCGCGGAGTACCACAGAATCCTCTTGGAAAACAGTGTAATGCCAATTGGCAGACATCAACGTAATGTAATGGGGAGCCGTAGCCAATGGTTGCTAATGGTCAAGGGAGTCACAGGTCAAAAAAGTTTGGGAAACACTGACTGAGACCAATTGATTTTAATAGGTTTAAGCAGACTTCACTCTTTTACTGGATTGTGGCCTTTGTCTTTTGAAAATATTCCCAGCTCCTTTTCCAGAAAATACAATGAAAAATAATTTAAACTGACATTAAACATGTTTAACTTTTATGAATACCACTCACAATACCTTTTCTTTTTCATTCTCAATCTTGACAAGATGACCATCCTTAAAGTAGGAACACCGTACACTTGCCCATGGGTGCTGCTCCTTCACTTCCTTTTCAAAATAATAGCAATGTCCATTAAAAAACCACCATGGGGCATTGAGGGGACATTTTGGATTCTGGATGCCTGAAAGAAGCAAGTCAACAATTAAAAACTGGTATATGGAAGCTTATGCTGGCCTGTTACCATCAACTGAGAACTGCACTTACAACACATCAGCAAAGATTAACAAGACCTATGGTCATATATTTGACAATCAGCCCGTGAAACAAAATGTTGCAATGTAGTCCAAGTCCCTAAGAGGAGTTCTGCTGTTCAGAAGCCCTGTAGCACTGTAGCCCTTGCAAGGCGAAGGACAAAGAGAAATTTCAGGACTCAGGAAGTGAAAAGGGCTTTCAGAAATGTCATTGTCAATTCTACAGGTTACTGGTTGAGAAATTGACATATTTCCAGGAACACTCCTGAATTATTAGTTTGTTTATGTAGCATCATCTGTGTGCATAGCACTTTACAAAGAAATTAGGAGATTGGTTCTTGCCCTAAGAGGCTCACAAACTAAAAATCAACATAACAGGAGAATAGTAGAGGTAAGGATGAACCAGGGAAGAACATGCAATTACAGTGGGCCCTTCATATCCACAGATTGGCCATCCACGGATTTGACTCAATGAGGATGGCCACAGCGGACAAGAAGGGCCCTGCTGATACTTGCAAGAAGTCGCGACCCCCTCCCATGGCCCTTGGTCGCCCCAGAATGCAACGCGGAAACGTTTAATAATTTCTGCATTGCATTCTTCAGCACGCCAGGGCCAAGATGTTACCAAAATTGCCTTTGTTATTAGGGGAATAGCTTAAATATGGCAATTTGGTATGTGCTGGGGTCTTGATACCTGTGTATAACAGAGTTCAGCCACAGAATTCAGTTTTAAATAATATTGAGGACACACATGGGTTGTTTTTCAATATTTACTAGATAGTTAGTCAGATTCATACATATGCAACAATTCAATATGCAACAATTCAATCATACTACACAGCATTCAGATCTAGGAAACTTAGGTAGAACGTACAGAGGTTTAGCAGGTTTCCTTGATTTATACATACATGGGTGATATTTACCTATCCTGGAGAGTTGAACTTGGTTGCAATGCTGTAGTAATGGCACAAGCCAGCAGTGAATGAAAAGGAGGAAGAAACAAATTGGCTCTAAACTGGTCAAGCTCAGCAGTCTGTATAGTGACTGAGAAGTCAAGGGAAGAGGGAGGGGGTTGGTGCCAGAGGGCATGCAGAGAAGAAGAGTTCAGGAGGCAAGGGTCAAGAGAGAGAGCAAAACTGGCAACCTGTCTTTTATGCCTACGCAAAGAGGAGGAGCTGGTGGCTCTTACGCTGAAAAAGGAAATACCTTATTTGGGCTGGACCTTTGGGAGGCGGACACACACACACACACACACACACACACACACACACACACACACACACGGGGCAGGGGAGGAGGGTAGATGACTTCCATTGTTGCAGGAAATATGGATTTGGCCTTCCCAGGGCCAGACATTGGTGTTAGCATATCTTTGTGGATTTTCTTCTTCCTGCCAGACTACTTTGCAGGTCTTTGGGACTATGTGGAGGAAGGAATGTGCCTATGTGCTTGGGAGCGTTTTGGTTCATGGCTGAAATGGTGGTGCTCGTCAGATTCTTCCCTCATGGCTTCTTGGGAGACCTTTCTCCAGCATGGCTCCTCTAAACTTGGCGCAGAAACTTGGCGTGGCCCTCGCGTTGCACCACAATACAGTCCAGTCTGGCACATGTTCCATTCTTGCTCACAACCCATTTCAAAAAGCCTCATGGCAACAAACATTTTTAAAAGTCTTTTGGCAACAGTTCTCATTTTAAAAGGTCATGGGGCAACAAAGGGAGGGGGTCACTTGCCTCGGTGTGACCTGAAAATAGCCATTCTAATTCCCAGAGATTGCCTGCCTGCCGCTCTACAATGGTAAGAAAAGCAGGTTTTAAGCTGCAATTTAAAGGGACGCTTTTGAAAAGTGGATTTGACTAAAGGACCATATGTAGAAAAAAATAGCAGACAACCAAGAACAGAGACCTGAGGGACACTGAAAGAATAAAAAAAGAACTGTTTCCTTGGTGGAAGCACTGAAAGAGCAATTAGACAGATAGGAAGAGAACCAACCAATCACAGAAACCTACGGCGAAAATAGAGTCAAATCAGAGAGAATGATCAAGATGGCAGAGAAGTCAAGAAAGATGAAGACTGGCTAGAGATCTTTGAATGTTGTAAGAAAATCATTTTGGCAAGGGCAGGTTTCGTGGAATGCTGAGATCAAAGTCAAGATTGTTGGGAAAGATATTTTTCAGTGGCCTCATTAAGACATTAATCCAATATTAACCTTTCTGCTTTTTCCAAAGCCAAATGAGCTGCCCCTGGAGTTATGTAGGCTCAATTTTGATTTATGTCATACTACATCTCCAACCCTGCCCAAAATCATAGCTTTCTTTTTTTACAACAAAAACTCATAAGGATTTTGCAGCCAACATTATGCATCTTTTCAAACATACCTCTTTTGCAATGTCTATCGTTTCCATCAGAGAAACTAATGAGGCTCATCTAGTAAATCTACAGGTCACGCAAATTCTTATATAAATAAGCATATTACCCATTTTAAAAACAAGAGGTGCATAAGAATGAAGAAGGGAATAAGAAACAAATGACAGGCTCTATCCACAGCTGAACATGCACATTAGAGTCCCGTTGTTATGAAACAGTTTCATGACACCTATGTTACCCATGTTACCAGGTTAAACATAAGACATCTGAAAAAACAAAATTAATAATAAAACAAGTAATCTCACATGGCCTTTCACCATGAATTGCACTGCACCTGCTTTTTGATACAACAGGAGACTGTTCAATTTCACACATAAATTATGGTAAATCCTAATGAAATCCAGCGCTGGTGGAATGCGAGATCTGCTGGTGTGCGCTGTTGCAAAAGCTCCGTGAAGCACTTTGCGACAGCTCAGAGGCCAGGAACACCAGCAGGAGCCTTTCTGCTTGTGCCAGCGGCTACAGAGACACCTGCCAGAGCAGGTAAGCTCACGCAGGGGGCGGAATGGGGCAGGGTTGGGTGGATCGGGCCCAGGAGGTGGCGAGACCGGCAGCGTTGGCATGAGCCATATCCAACCCCCCTTCCCTGGCCCGATCTGCCTGCATGATCAACACGGACTTGTGCCATCAATATCGCTGGCACAGGTCTTAGTTGACCCGTTGCCACTGATGGGCCTTACACTGGGGAAAGGGAACAAATATCACCTCAAGGAGCATGCAAAACTCCCCCATGGATGCAGCGCAGCCCGCACCGGGTGCCACTGCATCATCATGCGGCAGTTTAGTTAGGATTGGGCTGTCCATCTTCTATTTTTCAACGGTTTACTCAGACTTAAAGTTGAGCATAGGCTTGTCTATACCTAACCAAGCAGCTTCACTCCTCGCAAAATAAACTTTCTAGATGCTATTCCAACCTATATCATATACAGAAATACAAGAAAAAAAATTAAACAATGTTGTTTATAGTATTACTGTACCTAATTCACACAGTTCACCTTTGAATTTACCAATACAGTGCATCTGCTCTGGGCAGTTGCCAGTTACTGAATTACATCTGCGTCCTCCATAGCACCGGTCACAAACTGAGATACAGTTTTCACCGTAGTAACCAAAAGAGCATTCTGTATAAAGAATCACAAACACACCAACATTATAAATAAGTACAAACTGTATTGAAATTTTTGCCATATCTCAGAGTTGAGAGAGCGATGAAACAATGGGCCTCCTTGGATGCGTCTGGGGAGGCCGTGTAAGGCCGACCCGGGCTGGGACGAGGCATAGGATATCGGTGCAACAGCGACAATATCCCCGCCCCCTCCCAGCCCAGGCCAGCCAATGGCTCCCTCTCTCGCCGCCACTGCCCGGCCTCCCCCTGCGCCGACTGGCGTGGGACCTACCTGCGGTGGCTTGCACATCTGGGTCAGTGATGGAGTGAGTGACGACAGCCTCCACACTGGCACTGCTTACTCACAAGGAGCCGCAAACGTGGTTTATGGCACGTTTGCAACTCCTTAGGCCGGCAGAGCACTTGTTCCACCGGTCTAATTTTAGGCAGAATTGCGCCCCTAGTGTGGTATGACAGAGTCCTGCAGGGGTCCAGATGGTTCTGAGCAGCTTTGGAAATTCTGATTTCTCTCTCTCTCTCTCACACACACTCACTCACACCAGACAGAGTGACAATTTCCTTGTCAAAACCTTCCAATATTTATAGGAGTTTTGGGAAGCTGCCTACATGCACCTCTGGGAATAGGCAGTCTACAATGCCTTTAATCCAATTACCTGGGGTCTAAAAGGGGCTCTGGAGGCTTCTGTGTTCATATAAATGGGTAACCTGGATCTAGGATAAATAGGATCTAGGTAGATACTGATGTGTCTAGCATTGCTAGACATATCAGAATCATACACGATACAGGATATACGGGTAAAGATGCCATGTATTTTTCTTCAAGCCAACATACAATTAAAAACAATTTCAAAACCTGAAACACAGATCCCAACTGAATAGAAGCTGTGAACAGGAAAAATACATTTAAAATCCAGGCTGTAGAAGTTGCAAAACACCAACGTTTCATTCCTAGGCTCGGAACTTTTTCGAGGTACAATCAATGGAGACAGTCAAAATGCAAATAGACAAAGAGGATGCCAGGCAGATACAAAACAGGAAGTAAAAATTACCCAGCATAGTGAAATGAGATAAAATAATTACCTCCCCCTTTCCAAAGTATGTGAAGGCAAACAGAGTTCATGATGGAGTTCAGGGCACCTACTAGTGACTTTTTAAGATGAACTGCACCCCCAGGTCACAGAGAAACATCAACTGTCCTGTGAGGAGAAGCTGAACGGGCATATATCCTGTCCCATTCCCTGCCCCCCCCTTACTTCTGCACACTACTAAAATGTAGAAAAATACTGTAAACTACCTTGGCACCTCCCAATGGATTGGGGAAGGATGGGATACAAAAGTTGTACATATATCTACTGTAGATGAATTACAGTAGTTGATATGGGGAGGCTCTCTCTTATTTGTATTATGATTGTACCTGCAAAACTACGTTACTCTAATGCTTGTTGACATTTTGAAAGTGAATTTAAAAACCAATTGATAGCTATGTCTTAACTAAAAAAATAATAATCAAGTTTTCGGTCTTAACTAGAGAAAAATACACTGTCAAGGATCCTTCTGTGGCATTTCACATGCATACCAGGTATTTTTCCCAGTTTAGCCTCTTAAAAATGAGAACTTTCCAGAAAAACATTCCATATGAGGCAAAGGGCTGCAGCCAGATAGGAAATTAGCAACTCTCCCTCCACTGCTCTCCAGCTTCGATGAGTGCACAAGTGCTTTCTACATGAAGCTTTCTGAATCCTGGCCTAGGGAGTTTAGATTTCAACATTGAAGGAGCTTTGGTCAAGATACAAAATACAAATCTGAGAGATACAATGGAAATATGTTTCAAAGTACAGAACTTTTTTTAAAAGAAAAGCAAAGGTATATTAACATGTTCGCATATTCATTTTTATTTCAATTAAACCTGCCTTACCCATTGAAGAAAAAAAGATTCCTTAAGACCTGCAATGTTTGCAAATGTTTTTATAAGAGTAACAAAATGTAACAGCTGATTCTTGATTTTTATTATCTGAAGCATAGCATATGTACCTCGTTTTATATATGCAGTTGCAGTTTCTTCATAGGTATCAATTTCATCAATGCCTGTTGTTCTTCTGTAGTATTGGTAATCTTTCACTATCCCTGTGCAATTGAATTGACGTAAGCAGTCTACGATCGCAGAGGAAAAGGAGGTGTAATACTCTGGTTCCAATGGTCCTGATAGAAACTGGTCAACATAGACATCAAATACATCTACCACTGAGAGAGAGAGAGAGAGGGACTTTTACTATGTAATCTAATAAATGTTTGAGCAATTCTCAAATACATTTCACATGATATATTTGAGCACATCATTTTACCCGAAAGATCTTTTATACGCTTCTTTTCTTCTACATACATAGGCTGCAAGCCTATACACACTTACCTGGGAGTAAATCTCACTTCAATGAGGCTTACTTCTGAGTACAGTAGACATACCTAGAATTGCACTGTTAATGAATATGTAGTTACAAGTGTAAAGCATTTACATATAAAAGTGTGTATATGCACATACTGAATTGTGTGCACTTAGACGCTAAACTGGTTTTTTGGTTTTTGTTTCTTTGTTTACAGGAAGACCACATTAAACAGAACAAACACAGTCTTCATGCATAGAAATTAACTCTGCAACTTGGGTTAATAAAATGCCAAGTAACAACTCCATATTACATCAGCTGTAATTTAAACTGAAGTTAAGTTTTAGAGGTCGGTGGGGGGGGGGGGGGGCATGTAGCATAATCACCAGAATCATTCCCTTCCTCAAAGCTCATTTGGAGCACAATGTCACATATTTAGTAGGTGTGATAACCAGATTTCTGCAGTCCTTCTGTCCAACAGTTATCATTTGTAAAACTTGTTTCACAGATTATGCACATGACTCGGTGGAGAATGCACACACAATTCAGAACTCACCATGCAGAAAAAAAATATCTGATTAACCATGAGAGTCCACTTTATAGTCACCATCAATAGCAACAAGCACACACCAGAAAATAAATTTATCTCCTTCTTCTTCAAAACTCCACTAGGTAACTTACTTTCCTTTCTCTTACAAATCCATTTAAGAGTTTCACCACAATCTACTATCAGAACAGCTCGGCCATCTGAATCAAGAGCTACACATCTTCCCAATGGGTCCCCTTCCAATTGCAACCTGGAGGCAAAAGACATGACAGGCAAATTGTTAAAGACAAGGAAATGCACATTTATTTATTTCATATTCAGGGTGATTCAAAATGATTGTAGGGGTTTCCATGGTCTATAAATCTCAAACTAGAAATAACAGAAAAAAACTGCTTACAGAATGTGAAAGAGTAACTCAAAAAGTTTTATTACCTTACTATAGAATGCTAAACAACTTCAACATGTGCGCCATTCGTGCACGTAAGATGTCCAAGCGATAAACAAGCTCTTATTGTCTGTGAATCTCTTGACATGCCTTTTCCTGGGCACTGGGTTGGGCGTGGTGGAGAGATTCCATGACCCCACCGCTCACTTGATATGACACCGCTTGACTTCCTGTGGGGATATGTTAAGGACATTGTGTACCGACCCTTGTGACCTCCCTCAATGAACTTCGGACCAGAATTGTTGCTGTGATACAAACAGTGACACCGCAAATGCTGAAGAACATGTGGAGAGAAACTGAGTATCGCTTGGAAATCTTAAGTGCCACGAAATAAAATTTTGAGTTACTCTTTCACATTCGGTAAGCAGTTTCATTCTGTCATTCCTAGTTTGAGATTTATTGACCATGGAAACCCCTACAATCATTTTGAATCACCCTGTATTTATAGCCGGTCACAGATATGTTTGTGAAGTGGTTTAAAGATAATAAAAACAATACATATGAAACAAGATATCCAACAAAATAATGCCACAAATTAAACTTGGGAAACCAAAAGCTGTGGAAGTGGTAAAGTGCATGTTATTCAGTTCTGGAGTTCTAGAAATCTGGAATTATTTTAGAACTGAGACAAATGTGTGATAACGCTGTAGAAACAAAATGGCATTATCAAAACCAAGATCCAGTTTTGAATAGCGCTATTAAAATATAGTTCTGAAAATCTTTCTATTGGTCCAAAAAAAACACATTCCTATGGATCTGTTCCCTCTTCCGCAACTCATACAGTCTTAAATATTAATGAATAGTACCAATGCAATTCTTTCGCTGCTGATTTACCATTTGACCATTGCCATATAAACTTTTGCTTTCTGCTATTCAGTCCAATCCACAAAATATCTGTTTTATTTGCAGAGAATACCCAATTCTGCCAAAAGACAAGAAAAAAAATATGAAACCATTTTTGACACAACAGTACCTTTCAATTTGATGGCTTATATTAGTCTTGTGTGGATTTTTTTTAAGTCAGCGTTAGGGTTAACAATGCTTTGAACCACATAAAAGGACAAATTAGAGCTTTTCCTAGCAGTCAAGATTAGCTATAAAGTTCCCTGAAAAGTACTCAAGTATAGGCCCCATAGACCCTCGCTTCCTTCAGTTCATTTCAAGCCTGATTCCTACCCCGACAGAGTTAACAGGAAAAGATGGTCCCTAGTCTGGCAGAATTTTAACAATCTTAGCACACCTGGTAGCAACTGAACAAATACTGTACTATAAAACAAAAGGAACCACTGCGACAAAGTGTGGCCAGAGAGCACTGGTCTGAAACTGTTCGATTATATAACTCCTTCCTTTGTCAACAGGGTACATGAGGGGCCTGTAGCCTGGAAAGAGGAAGATCTGCTGTCACTTTACTAGGGCTATGCTGAGTAGCAAGAGTCTAGAGAACCACATGCCAAGGATGCCATGGCAATTGCACCTTCCTGCTCTGAGAAATGTCACTTCCCTCCTCTATGGCGGACTGAATGAACTGATATGGATCAAGTTCAGGCAGGCTCCAACTGTCATTACTATTTGTGTGATTAGCACAAGTGCTCTAAAGGTGTGGAAACTGAAAAACCTACCCTAAAGGAGTACACACTAAAGGATCCGGCGGGCGGTCCTTTCACAGGATTTGGCTGACAGTCACTTAATTCAGACATTATGCCAAATCATGGTTTGTGCAATCATAGTTTAAGCCAGGGGTTCTCAACCTGTGGTATAGGTATCCCTAGGGGTACGTGGGCCTCTTCCTGGGGGTACGCCAAGCCCTGTCCCTTATCTGCCCCATCAGCAACTAATTAAGTGTTAATTACATAAGAACATAAGAAGAGCCCTGCTGGATCAGGCCAAAGGCCCATCTAGTCCAGCTTCCTGTATCACACAGTGGCCCCACCAGATGCCTCAGGGAGCACAAGACAACAAGATACTTGTATCCTGTCGTCACTCCCTTGCACCCGGCACAAAGAAAACCTACTCCTACAACCAGGAGGTTGCTTTTCCCCATCATGGCTTGTAAGCTGTGATGAACTTTTCCTCCATAAATCTGTCTAATCCTCTTTTAAAGGCATCCAGGCCAGGTGCCATCACCACCTCCTGTGGCAAGGAATTCCACAAACCAATTACACACTGGGTAAAGAATATTTTCTTTTGTCTGTTTTAATCCTCCCTCCACTCAATTTGAGTGGATGTCCCCTAGTTCTAGTGTTGTGTGAGAGGAAAAAGAACTTCTCTCTATCCACTCTCTCCATCCCATGCATAATTTTATATGTCTCAATCATGTCCCCCCTCAACCGCCTTTTTTCTAGACTGAAGAGCCCCAAACGCTGTAGCCTTTCCTCATAAGGTAGATGCCCCAGCCCACTAATCATTTTGGTCGCTCTCTTCTGCACCTTTTCCAGTTCCACTATATCCTTTTTGAGATGCGGAGACCAGAACTGGACGCAATACTCCAGATGCGGCCTTACCATCGATTTTTACAACGGCATAATAATATTGGCCATTTTATTCTCAATCCCTTTTTTAATGATCCCAAGCATGGAATTGGCCTTCTTCACAGCCGCCGCACACTGGGTCAACACTTTCATCGACCTGTCCACCAGTACCCCAAGATCTCTCTCCTGATCCGTCACAGACAGCTCAGAACCCATGAGCGTGTATGTGAAGTTTTCTTGCCCCAATGTGCATCACTTTACACTTACTTACATTGAAGCGCATCTGCCATTTTGCTGCCCATTCTCCCAGTTTGGAGAGATCCTTCTGGAGCTCTTCACCATTCCTGCTGGTCTTCACCACCCGGAAAAGTTTAGTGTCTATTGCTTCTTAGTGTCTACTGTTAAATCATTAACATGGATTTTAAGTTTTAATTATTTAATTATTATTAATTATTTTCGGAGCCCTTCTGTCTCTCTGATTTTGGTTTTCGGCTTATTTTTTTACTTTGGAAAATTTACTTTAGTGGGGTGGGGGACGGAGGAGCTGATTTTCGGAAGTGACTTGGTGAAAAAAAGAGATCCTTGCATCTCTCTCTCTCACACACACACACAAAGTTAAATAAATGGCAGTTTAGAGTTCTTAAAATGGCAGTGACCCCGCAGCAGTAGGGAAACATGTTACTTCATTCTAATTGAGACTTGTTAAGAGGGAACACAAAATTGATTATTTAAGACTTGTTAATTGAGAAACACAAAAAGGAATTGCAGGCTGATGCATCCAGACAAATCAGCGGTGGCAGAACTCACTATTTCCACCGGACACTCCATCAACTTCTCAGAAACACAAGTGCTGGCAACTTCAAACATCTTCTTGCCAAGACTCAACAGAGAAGCAATAGAAATCTACAAACATGCGGATTTAATGAATAGAATGTGGGTGTTATTTTGGCTTAGTTGGATATTATATGTAGAAAATAGTGAATAGTATGCTAGTAGGATGTATTGCTTCGCGCTTGCTATAATTTTATGAAATCTGTATTGTTTTTGTTTTAATATAATAAAATATAAGTAAATATATAAAAAAGAAATCTACAAACATCGAGTAAATAACTTCAACAGAAAAGAAGAACTTAGAACAGTCAATAGCAACTGGATTCCAGCACTGTCAAAAACAAAAGTCAAACCATATAACAAGTGTCCCCCTTTAAAAGCACTACAAACTTAGTAACAACAATTCCCCTTAACAAGTCTCAATTAGAATGAAGTACAGGTGGGCCCCCATATCCACGGATTCACTATCCACGGTTTCAGTTATCCACGGATTGTGGGGACCCCCCAGGCTTTTACTTTTTTCCCAGTAAGCTTCGTTTCTTTCTTAAACAAACAGGAGAAGCAGCCTCTGGATGCTTATTGCAGGCAAGTAGAACGAGACTAAGTCCTAGAGAGACTATGCAAGGTTAACAGGAAGAGTCCCCTAGTCCGCCCTGTAGCCGGGAAGAGCGGCGCGCGGCTCTGTATACAAACAGAACCATGCCGTTCTGTTTGTATTTGGAGCCACACGCCGCTCTTCCCAGCTACATTGGAGGCGTGGAGCCCAAAGTGCGCCCCTACCCGGCTTGCGCGTCAGAAAGCGTGCGTGTCACGTGACATGATGTCACATGATATTACTTCCGGGTGGGGCGGGCCGCCCTGGGGTGCTCCAAGCGCTGGGGGTGCTTGATACAGCCCTTCAGGTGTGCAAGAGTCTTCTCAGTCACGACAACTTGTATTGGGAAAGCCCTTTCCAAAGACACTCACCATATGCAGAATTTGTTACCCTTTCAACACCAAGTGAAGACCTTTTTATTTGCCCAGGCTTTCAGCAGACCTTAATTTGTGGATTTTAACTACCACTTGATTCTTGCCCTTAACTTTATTTAGTTTCTACTATGTGATTTGCTTGATTGTGATCCACTTGATTTTAATGTCAGATTTTACTATAATATTGTTAACTGCCTTACACCCTCCCCCCTTTCCCTCTCCCTGAGACTCTGGAGGTTACTGTGCTTAAAGCTTCTGATTTATCAGTCTGAGGTATCTAGACCTATCTGTTCTACAGGTATTTGCCTGAAGCATACATGCTCGCTTTTAAAAAGTATTCTAAATTCTGAAGGCTCGTTTTTGGTAAGTATAGACTTGCTTCCAAGCATTGGGCATGATTATACGTCCTTTTGACTACCTTTCAATGCTATAATTTGAAAGCAGTCAAAGAACAGTGACTTTCTACTACCCCCAAATTCCCATAATCAGAAAGCTTGCATTTCTCCACACACAAAAAGTCTCAGTACCATTTCACTTTTGCTTTCAAGCCATAACAGGTCTGTATTTCTGAATCTTCTGCACTGTTTCCGAGCAACAGTCCAGTTGACTTCACGCTCCTCACTGAAGTAGTAACAGTTGTTATTCCAATACTGCCAGCCAGGAAACCGGGGGCACCATATACTTTTCAGAGCTAACCAAAATACAAGCAAGCAAGCAGGCAGCATTTCAGTTTGTATGCTTCAATCAAACAGCGTAAGTTAAGGTCAATTAGTAAGCAGTGGTGGCTCATCCTGCACTTCAGGGAGCCATGACACGTCACAGCCACTAACAGCCAGAGCAAGCAAAGATCGCACTCAGTACAACACAGCTTCAGGGGTTAATTACATTGTTCACAAAATGCTAAATAATGATGCCTCTTGAATGGGCCTCTCTGTGTTTGCTGCAGAAAACACTGATGTACCCACAGCAACTGTTAAAACTGTCCTCAAAACACTGATGCAGGACAGAACTGATTGGGCAATGATTATTATTAATTATTAACAACAGTATTTATATACCGCTTTTTAACAAAAAGTTCACAAAGCGGTTTACAGACAAAAATCAAATGATTAAATGGCTCCCTGATCACACTTACGGTAAATGCACATATGAGCTCAGCCCCCAATCTCTACCATGGAAATACTGTAATAACTCTGGCCTTACAGTGTTGCTGTATGGATTCCTGGGCTATTGTAGGTGCCATGCAGTGAGCACTTGGGAAAAATGCTAAATAAATACCAAGCATTACTACTACTACAGTACTTGGAAGTATGTAACACCAGTTGTTCATATTTAGTATTGCACAGTAGTAGAAAGAGCTTCTCTCTACCCCTCACCTCACCCCAGATTAGCTACGTCCTTGTTCAAGTACCTCGTTCACAAACAGAAGGTGAGTGCTGAGCTCTGCAAGAATGGAAATCATCACACGCTCCTGTGTAAGGATTACACAGTTCATCACCATAGCATTGCCTACACACAGAGGAGCAATCTCTTCCAAAATATCCCATGGAACAATCTATAAAAAAAGAATTAAGAAGTGACAGCACCATTAATATTTGTTGTTAATAATTTCTACAAAATGTTTTCATTAATTTGCTCATTCATCCACACAAGAACCTGTGAAGGATATCATTAATAATCCCATTTTACGATGAAACCAAGGTTGAAAGCAAATGACATGCTGAAAGCTCAGGGGATTTAAAGAGTTCTCTCTTATCCAAGTTTCAGACTCTGACCACTATACCATACAAAGCTATACCTTCACAATGCAAATTAGACCTCAACATAGTTGCAGATCAGGTTTAGAAGACTGTGATGTATATATATTTATTTGCATGTGTTTTTATGCTGCTTCTATACCCCTTTAGGGGCCATCAAAGCAGCTGATGCGAAAAACAAGCAAAATAAGAACAAGATTAAAACATTTCAGTTACCAAAACAATGAACAAAACAAAAGCAGAAGCAGCCCAAATCAAGCAAATAACAGGTACCAAACAACATTGGCCAGGATTAACAAACAAACAGACCAGATCATAACCCCTAACTGCTGGTGCCGATATCAGATGGCGTTCCCCAAGGCAGCTCCACCTGAGTGGAACTCATTTCTATGACCCTGTGAGACCTCACAAATGTGGGTGGTCCCTATGCTCTTCTATACCAGTGCTATTTCTGGAGTCTACTTACATACATGTATGCATACACACACACTCACTCAGCGATACCCTGCTGCACAAGCTTGCAGCAGTGCCATCTTCATCCATGAGGAGGGAGAAGATGCACTTTTCCTACATGGTGCACTCACTGATATGGCTTAGTAGATTGGTCCCTGAGGCCTTGGGTAGCATATGAACAGCCTCTTCCCTGGCAGCTGAGAAAAGTCAATAATGGGACAATGTCCCACCTAGCTCTGAAAAAAGACTGAACTTTTGGCAGTCCGGTCTGTTTTAAACTACAGCTCCTAACCACCACCAGCATTTGCACAGTGCTTTCAAGGGTTCGAAGTGTTTCATGGGTACTATCTAGTTACAATCTTTACAATCCTACAAGGTGAATCTTATCCCCATACTGCAGATGGAGAGCTGAGACCAAAAGAGAGTGGCTTGCTCAAGCTCATTTAGTGAGTTCGTCGTAGCAAAGGCAAGATTTGAAACAGAGTTTTTTTATTCACACTTTGGTTGCTTACTGTGCTGCACCTGGTCACAAAAGCATTGATGTTCACTAGAAAGTTAGACGTACACTGGACAATAGTTCTTCTGCTGGACACAATGTCTTCAAAAATAAACAGATCAACTGTCTATTAGCATTGGAAACATGCATAGCAATATGTACTTATAAACCATGGAAGAGCTAAACGACGGACTAACTAACCAATAGTTAAGAAGCAACTATGCATGTCACAGTTCTCTCTATTCCATTTCTCTCATTTAGCATTTAAGTGATTCACATCTCTCCCCAATACACCAAGTTCTCACAGTCCCTTTTCATGCCACCAAAATAACTGCATAGAAATTTCATATTACACAGATCCACAAGTCTTGAAATTAGAAGCACGCGCATTACCAAAACAAAGGGCAATTTGCTTAAAATGGCAAGTACGGTTTTCTATTTATGGCTCTTTCTGGACTGAAACTGACCCGCTCTCATTTAAGATTAGTAGACATTCTAACTACATCTTAGAATGCTCCACCACCAGCACTAACAAATGACATTGTTTTTCAGTTGTCTTTCACAGTGCAAGGATATGAGATACTCTGATCCACAGAACATTTGGAATTCTCAGCCTACCTGATTTTACGAATGCAGCAGACCAGCTCTCCTCACTTCTTATCAATACAGTTCCTCTGGCAAGTGCATAGGCATTATTCCAGATAGTGACCCCCGTACACTGCTTTCTAAGCTCCAAGCATGCTGTTTTAGCAGAAATCAAATCCTTATGTACCTCAAAACTAGAGCCTGGTGGAGAGAGAAGCACCTTTCCTTCATATTTTTGATATCGATCAACAACTGAAAGAGGAAAGAGCATCCCCAAATTAATGCGAACAGGTGAAATGACACACCTCGCCATACTTACACTGCTATCAGTTCCTCATTTCACTGCTTCTTCTTAAACAGAACCCAAATGCTGCAATCCTAATACACACTTTCCTGAACATAATGGGACTTACTTCTGAGTAGACAGGCCTAGGACTGTGCTGTAAAAGTATGTAATATTGTGAGTGACTCTCTGAGAAATAAACCAGTAGGAAATAAAACCAGCAAAAGGTAGGAGAGAAAGAGTTACTTAACTCCAGTGATGGGGACTCGAGTCAAATGACTCGACTCGCAAGTGTGACTTAGCCACTTTTTCCCTGACTCGTACTCGTACTTGTACTCGTGACCCACTGACTTGCACTCGTACTCGCACTCGTGACCCACGGGACTCGTACTTGACTTGCACTCGTGGGGGTAACGACTTGCCATTTCCAAGTCATTTTCCTTTAATGGCCGGCATCAAGGCAGGCAGGTAGGCACAGTGGAGACCTCGGAGGAGGAGGGCAGCAGGGAGGAAGGGTTTTCAAGGGGGTGGGAAAGCAAGCCTGGCTCTGTGTCCCCCCCCCCTTTTGTTGCTGTCTGTTTGGCATTGGCCACAACTCCGAGCGCGAAGGGTGGGGAGGAGTGAGGGAAGGCGAAGCTGCCGCAGCAGTTCCTCCTCATTGACCAAAACTCTGAGCCCAAGGGATGCTTGGCTCAGCAAGGGGAAGGTGCAGGGAGGGAATAATAAATGGTTTGAATGTAGACACGCTTGTTTTTCCCAAACCAGATGGGTGGTGACAAGACTGAGAGGTGAGGGGAAGGGCATAGGGGAAGCCAAGTGGGTGCTTTAAAAGCCTCAGAGGCACACAGGAACACACCCCACACAGACACACACACACCCCATTTTCAGGGGAAAAGCCATTTTCCCCAAAGTGACTCGACTCGTGACTTGTGACTCGTGGTTTCTGGCCTTACTCGTACTCAACTCGCACTCGTGCAAAAATGACTCGCACTTGACTCGTACTTGCCCAAAAATTTTGACACTGACTCGCACTCGGACTCGCACTCTTGCAAAAATGACTCGTACTCGCACTCGCACTCGTGACCTAGTTACTTAGATACATCCCTGCTTAACTCCACCTCTCACAGCCCTCTCACTTTCTCAAACTTATTTTCCAACAGCCCTCTCACTTTCCTTCACTTATACCTGGGCCAACAATACTACTTCTAGAATATGTAGGGAAAAAACATACAAATCAGAGGGCTAGAAGGGTCTCTAAATATCACCTATTCCACCTCCTTCCCTAAAGCTGTTCCATGTAACCTACAGTCCAATCCTATCCCCCGCCAGGACACAGCATGCTGCGCCACTGACGGAGCACATGCTGCATGCTATGGGGGGAATCCAACCAGACAGCCCAGGAGAGGTAAGACAAAATGTGTTTTACTTACCTCTCCGTAGGCCACCTGGCCTCCAATAGGTCTCTTGCTGGCATGGAGGCAGACCCAGGAATGGGAGGATAGGATCTCTGTGGGCACCTTCTGCCCCTTGTTACCGAAGTTGCCTTTATCATTAGGGGAATAGCTTAAAAGTGGCAATTTGGTATATACAGGGATCTTTAGACCAGCTATACCAGAGTTGGTCTTCCAGAGTTCAGTTTAAATAATATTGAGGACACACGTGGTTACTTTCCAATATTTACTAGATAAGTTAGTCAGACTCATACAAAAATACAATAATTCCATCACCCACAGCATACAGACCTAGCAACTTAGGTAGAAGCTACAGAGGTTTAGCAGGTTTCTTGATTTGTGCATGGATAATATTTACCTATCCTGGAGAGTAGACCTTGGCTGCAATGCTGTTTAGGAGTGATGGCACAAGAACAAAGAAAGAAGCAGATTGTCTCTAAACTGATCAGCCTGAGAAGCCTGTAGAAACTAACTAGGAAGTAATGGAAAGAGAAGTGAGGAGGGATGCAAGAGAGAGAGGGGGGGAAGGGGTGAAGAGAGAACAAGATAGAACAGAGCTCACCAGTGTCCACAACGCGAGAGAGAGACTGCCAGGCAGTCTTTACCTTTTATAGGGAACAGAGCACATGGCCAAGAAAGGGGAGGATACCTTGAGAGGACAAGGTACATAGAAAAAGGAAGGAAGGCTCCTAGAGTGGACATCCGGTACACCTCTGGGTAAAACTACACAACCAATAGGAAAGTGGGAGGAGGGTGATGGGTTGATGGTCCAGTCGTTAAGAAGCTGGCTTGAGACAAAGCAGATGGTGGGATGAGTAATTTCAGGTGGCCTGGCTGTTGTCTTCTCCCAGGAACATATTTAGCATATCAGTTGGGGGGGGGGTAGGAATGCAGAGTAGTCTGTGAGAGCTTAGACACAATGCAGAAATGGTGGCAGGCAGCTGGTCAGGTTTTTCCCCCATGGCTTCTTGGGGAGACCTTTCTCCAGCATGGCTCATGGCGCAGGAACACAAGCAGCATGACCCTTGCATTGCGTCATACAGTCCAGTCTGGCACATGATCCATTCTAGCTCACAACCCATTTCAAAAAGCCTCATGGCAACAAACATTTTCAAAGTCTCTTGGCAACATTCTCATTTTGAAAGGTCATGGGGCAACACCCTGGCCCAGCTCACTCCTCAACCAGAACTGCCCATGATCCTCCCCCTGAACCACCCTTCTCCCCGATTCCACCCATCCCTCCTGCCTCCCCCGCTGGCTTACCTGCTCTGGCAAGTGGCCAGTGGTCTGGCAACACATGCAGGAAGGCTCTGGCCTTCCCGCCGGCGCTCCTGCAGCACGCGACTCAGAGTGCTGCCGGAGCGCACTTCACAGCTGCTTTACAGCAGCCAGTGCTGGCAGAATGCTAGTTCCAATAGGACTGGGCTGCCTGTCAAAAGTAATTAAAGCCCTTTTATAATCCAGGTTGTGTTGTATCACACCCTACTACTAGATTATTATGATATGGGTTTTCATAGAACACAGCCTTGACAATTCAACAGTGTCCCACTTCCATGCAATTTTATTACATTATTTTTGTCTCTGAATATATAATTCATCCCAATGTGGTATCAATAGATTAAAAGCAAAGCACAGAAACTTACTCACATGCACTTCGCTTGCAAATCCAATGAGCCTTTGTACTACACTGCAGAGGAACCAAGCTGTATTTGGAAACTTTCACACAATATGTGGTGTTTGGCTGGACTGGATGTGACAGCCGGAGCCTTTCAAATTAGATTTCAATAAGACAAAACAGAAACAAAATTCTAGAGACATTATTACAGTGGCAGGGTAAACACAGGCCTGAAAAAATGACAAGCTCTCTATTACAAGGTTAACATCAGAAATTACCAATAACTCTTATACCAGAACCAAGTCACATTTTGTTCCTTTCCCCCTAGCAATTAATAGTTTGGCTAGATGAACATTTTCCAACCACCTAGTTAGGTACCGTACTAGTAGAAAAGGCAAAGTCACTCAGAAGAAAGTAACCACTCCCTCCCCCCCACGATCCCCACTTAATTCAGAAAACCAGCAAAGAAGATCATCCAACCTAATCTGGCTCCTTCTCAGCCACATGACTGAGAAGTAACCAAAATCCCAAAGGTTGAACTGTGAAAACAGGAGGCATGGAAACAGTACCGCCGCTGACTGAAGCCCCGAAGAGTCTCTGGAGAGCACCACTCACTCTGACCCCTTGAAAAGGTAGGTCTGAGGGTGGGACGGTGGGGAATGGGGTTAGACGAAGACAAAGACAATTAGGAACTTGAAAAGTTAGCTGTAAAGATCTGCTAATGACGCTGAGCTCGCAAAAACTCCGACTTTACTCTTAGGGAGGCAGAGCCGGACTGGGAAGCTGAATGCCCTCCCACAGGGAGGAGTCCAGATCTGCAATCCGGCTCTGCCTCTATGGAGGAGGGGCATAACCCAAGTGTCAGAATGACCCTTTCCTCCTTCCAGAGAAACAGTACTTCTACTTCCAGTGCCCTGATTAAGAGTTCTACATTATCTTAACACCTTGAGCAGCACCAGCATTATTTGGGGCTTACATATATCCCCTTAAATCAGGAACAGAAAATCTCAACACAATGGATGAACAGAAGAGCTCAAAAGAAACAAATATGTCAAGACCATAACCAGCATCCCTTTTCCTGGCCAAAATAAGTTATACTTCCAACAAATTCATGCAGCAATATTATCCAGTTCAAATGATAATCTCTAAATCATTGTTTAGATGGCAGCGATTAAGTCAAAGTCAACCTCGGGCTCATGCAATACCCTCCCTTCTCCTTTTCTTTCATGCTCAGAGAACACAATTTGATATTCTGGTTTGTTAACTGCCAACAGGTAGAATAAGCCACAGTTCTCTGAGCTAGTACATAATGGAAAACTGTGGCTTAAACAAAAGTGAGGTATCACATGCTGATGAGGAGGAGGAGCAGAAGAGCTTGAGGTTTTCCAATTCCAATAGTTTATTAACAGTCAAAGACCAGCATAACATATCACAGCACAACACAACATTAACAAAAAATCACTTATCGATAGGCTTACTTATCTATAGGCATCACTTATTGATAGTCCCGGAATTGAGGCATGCATTGGCCTAGAGAGGACCCAAGCCGCTCCCAAGTACACCACGGCTGCCCAATGCGAATTGCGGCTTCCACAGCTTATTCAACGACGCGACCACGTTGGGCAGTCACTGAGCACTCTTGGGAGCGGCTTGGGTCCTCTCTAGGCCGAAGCATGCCTCAATTCTGGGACTAAGGTAAGCCTACTTATCGAGGGGAGAGGAAAGTTTTTAGCCAAGCCTAAGTTATGACAGGTGGAAAACACTACACAAAGGTGGGCAGATAAACAGAGCATAGATCAGCATTAGAATTTTCCCTCGTTGCTGACAATACTCTTATGAGTTTTACAAGCGGCTGCCAAAAAGCTTGCACACCAGATTGTGAACCAGGAACTTTTCCCCATGAGGAGCATGTTGGCCAACTCCACATCAGTCAGACTGGAGTATTTCCTAATAAAAAGGAAAAATAAACCTAACATGCAGTCCCTGATAAAATGAACAGCGAAATAGGAAATGCTCTATTGTCTCCAATAGACAATATTCTCCAATAATCCAATATTCTCCCGAGTCGCACGGACAGACCTTTTCAGGTATTGGGATCCTTTTAAAACAACCCTCCAAAAATGCCGAGGGGAGGGCTCTCCACCTGGCCAAAAAGAAGGCCCTCCTGTGCATAGGGAACTCTAGTAGTGAGAGATAAGTGGCTGGCGCTAGTTTATATCTAGTGTCCTCTGTGGCTAAGAAGTGTGGAGTTCTACTGATGTCCTTTTGCCGCTCTGTGTCTAGCAGCCTTTGCCTTATGGCCGCTCTTGCCTGGGTGAGGTCCATTACCAGCACAACCTCGGGGGGAAAACCCCAGATGACTCAATTTCCTGTGAACTGCCATAAGCCATGATGATTGAAAGTTATCTTATAGTATTAGTGGTGTTAGACCCTGGGCATTAAAGTTTAGATTTAGCCAAGCATTGATTGAGGCTAAGTAAACCCTAGCCTCAACCTTTAGCAGGCCGGAGTCCAGGCGCAAGCAATTATGTTATATTGGACACATAACTGGACACTAGGAATATAGATCTTAAACTTAGATGGCACCCATTCCAGGGAGGCAAAACTGGAGGAAAGGGCCCCAAAATTGTCCTGTATAGAAGCTGGGACAGAGTTTTCACTTGGTATAACTTAATTGCCACAGGCAATTAATGGCCACCTTTGGTATTAAAGAACTTAACTACTGCACAAGCAGATTTCTGGCCTACATTGGCCACGTACTAGCAGCTCCAGTACTTCTGGCTCCAGTCTCTTGCAACATTATCCCCAAGTATTTATAGGTACATACCTGCTCAATCCTATGGCTGTTGATACTCCAGGCCCTCATTTTTGGCCTCTTACCAAAGGATAAGACTTTGGTTTTTGAATAGTTAAGGACTAGCTGATTATCATCACAATAAATACTAAACTTCTTTAGGGCCCTTCTAAGTCCCACTGGAGTTCTTGAGAGAATAACTGTGTTGTCTGCATATGTCGTACATGTATCTTACGGTTGGCTAACGTTGGAGGATGGAAATCAGGTGCGTTCAAATACTCCACCAGGTTATTTACATAGATGTTAAACAGAAGAGACACTAGGATGCAGCCCTGTTTTACTCCTTTGCAGGTTGGAACTTGTTTTGAAAGATGCCCATACTTGGTGCATCTCACCTTAAGGGATGTATTGGAGTACAAGGCTCGAATCAGGAATAGTAATCTAAAGCTTGAGGTTTGTTCTCATATCATTAGTTTAGCGTTACACCTGAACCAAGTCTAATGTGTGTGTGCTACATTCATTCCTCACCAAGAAAACCTCATATTCGCTGGCGTGCCTTCTGACCATGAAAAAGTATGCATATCATCCAAATTATTCAGTCCAGTCCAAAAGTTGTCCAAATGTAAACCCATGATCCAGTTCTACAGTAAAAAAAAGTTTAAAATTTGAGAAACAATTCATAACGGTAAAGACATATTTATCCAGACCTCTTGGATATAGAACTTTTAATAAATATAGCAGACATCCTTTTCTAGCCCATTGATAATGCTTATTCAACTTGTATAGTATCCTGGATATATTGATGGGTGTACACAAACTACTACCTTGTCTGAGTGTGACCCCGTTTGATGTACAAATACATACATACAGTCACTCAACCACCCGTTTGTTCTTGTATATATGATGCATGTATTTTCACTATTTATATACATACTATATAAAGAAAGACCTTCACAAACTTACCTTTTCCACAAAGCTGGCAAATGCTACTAACTCTGTATGTCTGTATCTTTTGCAAAACTTTAATGCTTCATTCCAAGTCTCCTTCCGATCTGCCTCTACGCAGTAACAATTTTCATTCCAGTAGCGCCAACAGGGGGCTTGAGGACAATTTAATCTCAATGTGGCTTTAGAAAACAAAAGAAAGTTAGTTATGTAATTACAATGCTCAAAGTTGAAGAAAGCTTTATTGTTCCCCTTATTCATCTTGAAATGCATGTCGGCTGTTCGACCCAAGTTTTTCAGCCATCAAGCCAGAAAGGAGAAAAACACAGACTCAATTCAGAGGCAATTAAAAGGTTGTATGTTGTTGTTTTTAATCATTTTGAGAATATGTAAAGGCAAATAGCCACTTGAATGGGGAAATTTTTGATGCAAGAATGGCAGATAGGGAAAATGGCAGATAAGGAAAGAGCGCTATAATGAAACACTGTTATAGGGATGCTATGCTATAGGACAGTGATGGTGAACCATTTGGGCTTGGTGTGTCAAAGATTTTGAAAATGCCTAACTTGACTCTGCTGGTGTGTCCCCCCCCCCCCGAATTTTTAATAGAACTTTGACTATTGCTTCTTTTAATAGTAATTTTGAATTGAACTGAAAACTATAGAACACATTTTATTTAACATCAGTTACAGCCCATTCCAACCCAAGTGCTAAGCAGCCCAAGTCAGACCTAAAGTCAGCCTAAGTCGTTTAGGTCGAAGTTAGGTCTGGAATGCAACCATTTAGGGCAAAGTTAGGTCAAAGTTAGGTCAAAGTTACAACCAACGGACTAAGAACAGCCCATTCCAACCCAAGGGCTAAGCAGCACAAGTCAGACCTAAAGTTGACCTAAAAGTGGGCGGAACATGGGCGGACCGTGGGTGTAACGGGGGCGGCAACCAATTAACGTTGGATTCCAGACCCTGGCAAGCACAGACACGCCCCCTCCAACACAAATGCTGACACAAAATTTAGGTCGACCAAAAAGGTGGACCCAAATTCGAGGAGACCCATAGGAGCCATTTTACCTTACCTAAGCCAGCCCTCTCCTGAAAATTTCTAACACCCTACTCCTGAGTTAGGTCAGAGTTAGGATGGAGTTGGGCCTGCTAGGTCTGGAAACCGACAGAGTTATGCCTAAGATAGGGAGCCTATCAGCACCCAGCCCCACCCAGCCTCATTCCCACAAAAGCCCAGCCCCAGACCTCCAGTCACTCTCTCTCTCTCTGAGCACGTGGCGTGGGGTTCTGTCCCTCACAGCCACAAAGTGGGACTTTGTTGGTGGAGGGCAAAATTCACAAACACCCCACTTCTCTCTTCTCCTCTCTGCCTCCCTCTAGGGCAGAGAGGGCTGTTCTGGCTGTGGCCAACCTGTTTACAGCTGTGCCAGGGCAGCTGCCTCCATGCAAGTGTTTGCTAACCCATGTCTTTCTCCCAGCCCCTCTTCCCCCCCCCACAGGCAACAACACCAGCAGGTAAGAGCAGGGTTTGTGCTGACATGTGGTCTGACTGCTGCCTCTTTGCATTTAGAAATATAGGAAGGATACATGCCTCTTTACCAATGTGTTGTCTCATAGCTGTCTGCATAGCCTGCCATGACATGCCTCTCTACCAATGTCTTGTCTCATAGCTGCCTGCATAGCCTGCCATGACATGCCTCTCTACCAATGTGTTGTCTCATAGCTGCCTGCTTTGCCTGCTATGATATATAGGATACATGCCTCTTTACCACTGTTGTGTCTGATTGCTGCCTGTAGTCATGTGAGCAGACAATGCCACAAGTGTGGAACTGTTAGCCTTATGTAGACACCAGCTGTCCCCCCCCTTTTCTCCACAGGGTCTACTGACAGGTCAGTATTGCTAGGTTTGCCATGATTGTGACCCCCAAGTTGTGTTGTTGTCTCTCTCTTTGACCCTTTCCCCTTACAGGATCATGCTCTCCTTACACCCAGGTAAGCAGCTCAGACCATGCTATGTGTGTCACACCTATCAGCTGTGTTTTATTTCTCTCCCTGCAGGCTTTTGCAACCGACACACTGGCTTGTTGTCAATGGTGACTGCTTCCACATACCAGCTGACATGTAACTCCCCCTTGTTTTTTGTCTCCCCAGGAACGTCCACTATCACCTACCTTCCTGGGAGCACCCCTGGGCCTGCAGTCTGGTTGCCCCACTGTTGTCTGCCTCAATGCTGCCAGAGGTCAGGGAGCCAGCCCTGCAACCCACCTCAGCTGCTGCTGCTGCTCCACCTCCCTGGCTGTTGTTCTTGCTGCCCCTCCCCTTTCTATGGAGCAGGCTGTGGTTCCACAGGGGAAGAGCCTGCATGTCCAGGTCCATGGGGCAGGTGTGCTGCTGCTGCTTTCTGATTGGCTGCTGTGACTACTCCTGGCAGCCTTGCCTGGCCATCTCTACTAACGTTCCAGAACAATAAAGATGCCCCTTGGGCAGAGCCCCAGTGAAACATATGTGCCCAGTGCTTACACAAGCATTGCCCCCCACACACACAGAAAGCCCCCAGCACTGAAGCCCCTACATGAGTCCCATCCAGGGACTGCCACGGCCTTCCCTGGGAGAACCCAGCAGGGGCGCTGCGCGACCCCCATGGCACAGAGGGGAGGGGGGAGTCAGGGGGGCCTCTCAGGCAGGCAAACAGTGACAGCCAGGGCGTCCGCCTGTAATGAAGGTGCTTCCGTCGAAGGTCCGCCCGTAATGAAGGCGCTTCCGTCGAAGGTCCGCCCGTAATGAAGGTGTCGAAGGTCCGCCCGTAATGAAGGCGCTTCCGTCGAAGGTCTGCCCGTAATGCAGGCGCCTCCGTCGAAGGTCTGCCCGTAATGAAGGCGCTTCCGTCGAAGGTCCGCCCGTAATGCAGGCGCCTCCGTCGAAGGTCCGCCCATAATGCAGCCACTTCCGCCCAAAGTCTGTCTGCATACGAGGCGCCTGTTTATGCATCACCTTCATCTGCGGAGCGCCCCCTGTGTCCCTATCGGTCTCTGCAGACCCCTCTCTCGGAATCTGTCTCCCACCAGCCTTGTTGTCTGTCTGTCTGTCTCTGACCCACGCATGCCCCTCCCCAGCACCCCCTGTCTGCCTGCCTGTGTGTCTGCCTCTCCTTCCACTCCCTGATGATGGCTGCTGGCCACCCCCCACCCTGCTAGAGCACCTGCCGTGAGGCGCCGTCGTCACCCCATCTGGGGGTGTGATGAGCTGTGTGAGCCCTTCACGCTCGCAGCAGACAAGCCCAAGGCATCTCTCGGTCTTGGCCGGGGCACAGAGCAGAACGCACGCCGGGATGCCTTCTTTGTGGGCATTGCCCCGGCCTTGGAGACCCAGGGCTTCAGGCAATGCACGGGCGAGTCATGTCAGAGGCAGTTCCAGTCCTCATGAGACCCCCCTTGTGTGTGACGTTCCCACCCCCCTCCCCTTCCCTCCCCCGCTCACCCCCCAGTGCAGCCTCAACGTGGCTTGGGGGTGGCATCGCCTTCTGCAGGAGGGAGGGGACGGCCACTCTCCCCTGCAGCAGGTGGCTGATGCACAGGGTGCCCTGTGGCGGCTGGGCTCAGGCACCTCGCTCACCTGTCACCTGCCCTGCGCCCACCACATGACTGGCGCAACCCCCCTGCCTGCGGTCAGCCCCTTTGCGACCGGGCTGCGACAGACCCTGTGGCAGCTGCCCTGGATGGACGCTGACACATGCAGACAGAGGCCTGCACATGCCTGAGCCAGACACGGAGCCTGGAGAAGAGCCTGCCTGCCTGGGAGGTAAGTGTTGTCTGGATCCTGGGGTGGTGCTGGGCCACAGAAACTGCAGCCTGCCTAACTCAGGCATAACTCTGACCTACCTCAGGCATAACTTCTGCCTAACTTAGGCTGCACTTGGGCCACACTTATGCCTGACTTGGAGAGGAGTTGGGTTGGAATGGGCTGTTAGTGACTTTTTTGGTTGCTGAGTTTCACTAGAGAATAATTTGAAAGAGGTCTGCCAAAATCCTTGCCCTAAATGTTTAAGACAAGCCTGTAAAACTTTTGCGAAAATATAACGTGTGTCGGGGCCCTGGGGGAAACGCTGGTGCGTCACCCAAAATGACCTCGTGTGTCACCTGTGAAATGCGTGTCATAGGTTCGCCATCACGGCTCTCTATAGGAGGTATTACCATATTTCTGGTTCTACTCCTACACAAGTACTGTATCTATTACAACACAACATTTCAGTTCAGTTACGAATAAATAATGACAGGACCAGAAGAGCATAGAAGAAATATTACAACAAGTGGCATAAACTCCAGGGAAGGAAACAAACCTTATGAAAATACTGGATCATGACAATGAATTACAGTTAGTGGACTCTTAAACTATTTTCACTGGACTAATTCCGAAAAGGTGGAGTGTGGTGAAAGGTCAACATTCTACCTCTTAGCCCAGTCAGAACCCTCAAAACTACCAATAAGGAACGGAAGAAACTAGGTAGGGAAAGGAAAAAGTCCTCCATTCCTCTTTATTTCTAATGACACAACACAAGTTGTAGACATATTTCGTGTCTTGCTTCTTTCCTTCAGTCTTTCCCTTAGCCTTTCACAAGCACATTGCCCCTCTTAAACCCACATAGTAATCCTTCCCTTTTACCATTCCCCCACAGCTTCCATGACAACCCTTTCTCTTGCTCCAACAGCCCACCTCATATTCTTATCAATAAGCTGGAAATCCTTCCCTTACCAGAAGTTACCAAGGGCACAAAAGATAAATGCTTTGCTCTGTTTCTGCTGCTGCGCCTGCTGTGAAGGAACAAGCCAAGCTAAACTCTACCTTGGTGCTTGAACTTGATACCTCACCAAACAAAATACAGGGAGACCCCTGTATCCACGGGGGATACGTTCCAGCCCCCACCGTGGATACCTGAAACCGTGGAAATGGGCGAATGCCCATTTCCGTGGTTTTCAGGGGGGCCCCGACCGCCCCGCGGGCCTGCGTGACCCCCCCACACCCTCCACAACCCCCTCCCAGGTACTTACTTTTAACGGAGAAAGCTCCGTGTTTTTTTTCTTCAAAAGCCTTTGCTGTAGGCCTTCTTACCAACAAGTCTTCGGTGCTAGAGTGTCTCAGCAACCTTGCTGAGAGGTTGCTGAGACTTTCTAGCATTGAAGACTTGTTGGTGGTAAAGCCTACAGCAAAGGCTTTTGAAGAAAAAAAAGGAGTTTTCTCCATTAAAAGTAAGTGCGGGGGGGGGCGAGCGCGACCCCCCCGCTCCCTCCACAGCCCCCCTAGGCACTTACTTTTAGTAGAAACCTCCGTTCTCTGGAAGAGGGAAGTGGGGCATTCGTCACTGTGGGTTAGCCCCTCCCAACTGCAAGGCAGGATCGGTCTTAGAGCTTGGCTCCTCCCCGATGGGAGGGGGTCACCTCAACTCTCCCCAGATCCGGTCCTGCCTTTGCAGCGCTCGGTTGTGTCACATTTGAGCTTGGCAAATTTTTAGGATTGTTGTGCTTTAATACTTCTTTCATACCTCATTCCTACCTCCTCGATTTTTCCTTGTTTTCTCTCGTTGTTTTAGTTTAAGTGTTTACAGCTTTTATTCTCTACCTTAGCCTGTCAGTGTGTTTTTTCCCCTTCCCTGGGGGCGGGAAAGCTCGCTGCTGGTCTCTCTGAGCACGGCTTGAGAGAGATCAGTAAAATAAGATAAGGGGCTTGCCTTTCAACTGTATCCCTTTGTGCTTTTCTACAGTTAGCCTGTCAGTGTGTTTTTCTCTTTCCCTGGGGGCGGGAAAGTTCTTGCTCTTGCTGGTCTCTCTGAGCAAGGCTTGAGAGAGATCGGAAAAATCAGATAAGGGGCTTGCTTTTCAACCCTATTCCTTCGTGCTTTTCTACAGCCTTTAGTCTCTACCTTAGCCTGTCAGTGTGTTTCCCCCTTCCCTGGGCTTGAGGGAGATCGGAAAGATAAGATCAGAGGCTTGCCTCTCAACTGTATTAGCTGAGGAGTGGACCTGCTGCAGGCCGCTGCCTCTGCCGCTTTATCGATCAAGGGGCAAGCAACGCGTCTGCAACATCGCAGAGATAAGGAGGCCCTCAGCGAGGAGCACGCCTGGTGCAGGCCGCTGTCGCTTGAGTCACAGCCGACCCGTCAGATTCGGACTGTTCTCAGGGCAATCCAACGCTACCGAAGGCGGCAGCGATTCCAGAATACAAGGGGAGCGCATTGACCTGCCCAGATCGGCGAGGGGCATCTCACGGAGTGCTCTAGTGCCGATTCTGTCATCGTTGGTGTTGCTGCTCTGAGGAGAATATTTTTCCCGCCTTTTTTCAAAGTGAGTAACGCTGAGGGAATGGCGGAGCGGGCGGCTGAGGCACGCTCTGAGGTGGGGCAGGAGCCTGCTGGGGAGGTGATTACAGCTATGAGCAGCTCTATTTCCCCTGCCTTAAGGGAGGAAATCGGGAATATGATCAACTTGGCACTTCAAGGAGTGTTTAAGGAGCCTGGAACTCAGGCGTCTCGTGGTCACCGTAGCCAGGTACGGAGACATCGCTCTCCATCCCCCCCTCCCTTTTCTTCATCATATTATGCAAGTTCGTCTGCGGAGTCCTCACCTCCCCATAAGAAGGCCAAACAAAAAACAAAACACGTTCAGCCGCACAAGAAATCCTCTGGTAAACAGGGCTTGGCTAAACGCAAGCGCTGTGATTATGATTCACCCTCATCCCTGTCACCAGTGGCCTCCTGCTCAGACAGAGAGGAGGGAGAACTGTCTGGAGACCAAGAGGAATTTGAGGATCAGAGTGGCAACGCAAATAGACTTTTTCCAGCTGATCTTTTTCCTCGCTTGTTGGACAAGGTGGTGCGTGCTTTAGACCTACCTCCTGCCCAGCAGCCGGAAGTTCAACAGGGCAAGAGTGGTTCCTCAGCTGTTTTCCCTCAGGGTCCCTCTAGAACTAATCTGTTGCCTTTTCCTGAAGCTTTCCAGACAATTATTGACACAGAATGGGCCAAGCCAGCCACTTATAGGCAACCCTCTAAATTCTTTAATAAATTGTATTCTTTTCCAGATAAAGTTATGTCATCCCTGAAGTTGCCCACGGTCGATGCCCCGGTAGCGGCCCTTTCCTCCCCAGCCATTATTCCATCGGATGGGGAGGGGGGGCCGAAGGACCCATGCGATAAGCGCGTGGAGTCGGCCCTTCGTAGAAGTTTTGAGTCTTCCTCCCAGGCACTGAGGGCCACGGTGGCTTCTTCAGTCATGTCAAGAGCGTCTTATCTGTGGGCGGAAGAATTGGCGGCTACGGAGCCCAGTTTGTCAAAGAACGTCAAAAATTGCCTTAAAAAGATCTCGTTGGCGGCAGCCTTTGCGGCAGATGCCTCTTACGACTCTCTCCAGATGTGTGCTAGAGCAGTGGCCTCGGGCGTGGTTGCACGCAGAAATGTTTGTCTCAGAAATTGGCAAGTGGACATGGGCTCTCAAGCAAGGCTTGCTGGTGTCCCATTCCAGGGTTCAAAGCTTTTTGGCCAGGCTTTGGATCCAATTTTAGTTGAGAGCAGGGACAAACGCAAAATGTTGCCGTCCGCCCGTAAAGAACCCACCAAGTCTTTCAGAACCCCACAGTCCTTTCGGCCCTTTCGGGGGGACCAAAGGTTTAGGGATGGGGGTAAGTTCAAGAAAACCTGGACCAAGCCCAGAAATTTTCCAAAAAACAAGCAACAGGGTCACCCGAACTCCAGTGGGTCACGGGGACGGAGGGACTCCAGACCCCAATGACGCCACTCCACGACATCAATCGGGAGCTATTGGCGGCAGGCTGTCCAAATTTTCGGAACAGTGGCCGGCCATCACAGGCGACTCCTGGGTTCTGGAGGTGGTGTCCAGGGGGTATGCTTTAGAGTTCATCAGACGCCCCCGCAACAAAGTAGTAAAGATTCCCTATTCCAGGGACCCCCAAAAGCATCGAAGGAGATTACAAGCCATATCACATCTCCTCAAGATACAAGCGATCGAACCGGTGCCTCGTTCTCAACAGAACCAGGGGGTTTATTCAATCTGGTTTTTGGTCCCGAAGAAAAACGGGGAGTGGCGGGCGATCCTAAACCTTCGATGGCTCAACAGGTTCTTGCGAAAGCAGCGCTTTTGGATGGAAACATGGAGGTCCATAACGGCAGCATTAAGGAGACAGGACTATTTAACGTCCATAGACCTGTCCGAGGCCTACTTCCATGTTCCCATCAGAAAGAGTCATCGCAGATTCCTTCGCTTTTGTTATGGGAACCATCATTTCCAGTACCGGGCCTTGCCCTTCGGCCTCACTGCGGCTCCGAGGGTCTTTACGAAGACCCTCGTGGCCCCGGTGGCCTTTCTCAGGCAGCAGGGAGTTCACTTATTCCCGTATCTGGACGACATTTTAATCAGGTCCCCGTCCAAGGAGAGAGCGATCCGAGATTTGCAATTGACCATGAGCCTGTTGGAAAAACTGGGGTTTGTGATCAATCTAGCAAAAAGCTCATTAGTTCCCTGTCAGTATCTGGAACATCTGGGTTTGCTGATCGATACCAAGGCCTTCCGAATCAGCATCTCACCGGGCAGGCAGGAGACCATATGTACCACCTTACGCAATCTAATATTGAATCCACGGTCGGACGTGATGTCTCTGGCCTCAGCCTTAGGGCTGTTGGTGTCATGTCAGGGTCTGGTCCCTTGGGCCAGATTCCACATGAGACCCCTTCAGGGCTTCTTGCGTCCCTTCCAGGATGCGATCGAACAAAAGATCCCTCTGCGGGTGCAGGTTCCGGCAGAGGTGCTCGACAGTCTGACATGGTGGTTGGATCAGGACAGGATTGCCCAGGGAGTGAGTCTGGAGATACCCGATCAAATTTTAGTAACGACAGATGCCAGCCTGGTGGGGTGGGGGGCCCACACAGAGGGTCGTCTCCTGCAAGGGACTTGGTCGGTACCGGAGACCAAGTGCAGCATAAACCTATTAGAGTTGAGGACCATTCGTTTGGCCTTAGAGAAAATGCAGGATATTGTAAAGGGGCACCATGTGAGGGTACGTACCGACAACACCACAGCCAAAGCGTATGTCAACCGCCAAGGGGGGACCAAATCTCGTTCACTGCACAAGGAGACTGTCCTCCTAATGTCTTGGGCGGAGCGGAATGTTCTTTCCTTGCAGGCGGAACACCTGGCGGGCAAGGAGAACATTTCTGCAGACTGGCTCAGCCGTTGTCCCATGAAGGAATCGGAGTGGCAGCTGAACCCGACCGTTTTTCGGATGATAACGGAAAGGTTCGGGACTCCGGTGATGGACCTGTTTGCCACACGGGCCACGGCGCAGACACCACGGTTTCTATCACTCTACCCAGGGGAGGGAGCGGAACAGCTAGATGCCCTGCGGGTAAGGTGGCCGACAGGCCTTTTGTACGCTTTCCCACCCTTTCCTCTAATTGCAAGGGTTCTCCAAAGAATAAGTCTGCTGAAGGCAGAGGTGATCTTCATCGCACCAAATTGGCCACGAAGACCATGGTTCCCGTCTTTGTTAGACCTCTCGGTGCAGAGTCAGTGGCCTCTACCTCAGGTCAAGGACCTGTTAATTCAGGGTCCTCTGTGTCACCCACGTCCCGATCTCTACCGCTTAACTGCATGGAGATTGAGCGGACAGAATTGAAAAAGTTCGGTTATTCCAACAAAGTCTTGGAAACTATCCTAGCATCTAGAAGAAAATCCACAAAACGAATTTATGCCACCACATGGAAAAAGTTTGCCCTTTGGTGTAGACGAGAGGGGGTTAAAGCGTCTAGACCTAAAGTGAGGCATGTGCTAGAGTTCCTACAAGCAGGTTTGTCAATGGGTCTCAGTACTAGTACTCTCAGGAGACAAGTGGCTGCGATAAATAGTGTTCTTAGTGTAGGGATGGGTCCGAATTTATCTAGTCATCCGCACATTAAACGCTTTCTAAGGGGTGTATCTATCCTTAATCCCCCCACACTGCATAGGTTCCCGACATGGGATCTTAATATCGTTCTTTCCGCTCTAACTGGTCCTCCTTTTGAGCCACTGGGGAAGGTGGGTTTGCGTGAACTCACCCTGAAAGTTCTCTTCTTGGTGGCAGTAACATCGGCTCGCAGGGTGTCCGAATTAGGGGCCCTGTCGATAAACCCTAACCTGTGTATTTTTCATGCGGATAAGGTTGTGCTGAGGCCTGATCCGGGGTTTCTCCCGAAGGTTAACACCATTTTTCACAGATCTCAAGAACTAATACTGCCTAATTTCTGTCCTAATCCGTCCCACAGAAATGAGAAACTTTGGCACACTCTTGATGTGCGCAGAGGTGTTCGTACGTATATACGTCGCACGGAGAGCGTACGTAAAACAGATGCCCTTTTTGTCATCTTTCAGGGTTCCAAATTGGGGAATAAAGCCTCCACTTCCTCTTTATCTAAATGGTTGAAGGAAGCGATAACATTAGCCTATCAAGTGGGAGGTAAAACGCCTCCAGGGGGTATTACTGCTCATTCTATCAGAGGGGCGTCTACCTCCGCTGCCTTCCAGGGCGTCACTTCCCTGGAGGAAATTTGTAGAGCGGTCACATGGTCTTCGGTTCATACATTCACCAAACACTACAGGGTGGATGTGGCAGCCTCTGCTGATGCTTCTATGGGCAGAAGGGTTCTGGGGAAAGTGGTCCCGGTCTGAGCGGGCTCGCAGTCTCCCACCCTTTTTCACCGGTGTACTGCTCTGTTACGTCACCCACAGTGACGAATGCCCCACTTCCCTCTTCCAGAGAAAAAGGAATTCCTTACCTGGGAATCTCCTGTTCTGGGAAGGGAAGTGGGGCATTCGGCCCGCCGCATCAGACTGGAGCCTCGCTCATTTTGGGTTTTGAGGGTCTGTGAGTTAGTGGGTTTGGACTTAGAGGTTGGGCTGGGCCTTCCCCCTATTCCTTTGGATTAACAGTTATTGTTTTCTGGCATTGTTCTGCCGGTTGTTCCTATTGTTCTCTCTCACTCTTCCTGAGTTATTTGCCTTCTTGGAAGTGTACGAGGGTGCCATCGTTAGTGTTATTCTGCACCAGTTCGACGGTGGCTGTTGGAGGGGCGTTTCTCTGCTCGTCAGTCCGTATCTGGGGAGAGTTGAGGTGACCCCCTCCCATCGGGGAGGAGCCAAGCTCTAAGACCGATCCTGCCTTGCAGTTGGGAGGGGCTAACCCACAGTGACGAATGCCCCACTTCCCTTCCCAGAACAGGAGATTCCCAGGTAAGGAATTCCTTTTTCTTCTCTTCAAAAGTTCCGAGTTTCCATCTGTTTTAGGCCTGAGCAACTAGAGCAACTGAGCAACCTTGCTGAGACTCTAGCTATCACCTAAGTCTAGTTGCTCAGGCCTAAAACAGATGGAAACTGGGAACTTTTGAAGAAAAGAACGGAGGTTTCTGCTAAAAGTAAGTGCGGAGGGGGCTGTGGAGGGTGCGGGGGGATTCCTCAACCGTGGATAATTGAAACCGCGGTTGAGGAATCCGTGGATACCGGTGCCCCCCTGTATAGTCTATATAATACTGATACTATTAAAATACTGTACTGTACTATTAAACTGGCTTCAGCAACCTGCGTGGGAGCATAACATTTAACCAGAGCACTTTATTCTTCTTTGCAGTTATTTCATGCATCACACCTTCCATAATCCCCTTTCCCTTCCAAACCCTCCCATTCTGCCCGCCCCCACTGGCTGCACCAGTGGAGAAGCTGGTAGGATTGTGCTGTGACTTGAATCACATATAAAAATACTGTATCACACAATCAAAGGAAAACAGATCAGGGTAGCAAGTTCAAACCAATGTTCTCCTTGGCTAGGTATTTGGTTTTGGTCTGCTTTTATAGCAGTCTACAGAAAATGTTGTATGCTGGGCAGAACAGAGGGAAGAGAGAGACTCTTAAAGAGACTCTGATTAGTAGCAGTTTCTTCTCACCAGAAACACAGAAGTGAGTGGTATTTTAAAATGTGTTAACTTTTTAGAAGGAGTATGTATATTTTGAAAAAACACAGTGAGTATTGTCATCAAAACATAAATAATGAAAGGGAAAGTAATACTGTACAGTTATTCAAATATTTAATATAAATGTATCTGTTACTGTACAACTTTTTAACTACATCAAGAGCTCCCAAAATGGCTTACTTTACAGAGCAAACGGAAAAGGGGGGGTCAGTTCACTGTTGAAAACAGGTTATCAGATTGTGAGCCGTTTCATCAGGGGAATGATCCCTCGTTCCTTTGCTATGTAAGCCATTTTGGGTGTTCAGACTTTGTGTGTGTGTGTGTGTGTGTGTGTGTGTGTGTGTGTTTGCTTTAAAGTTCTGGTGACAGTCTCCTTTCAATTTATTAAATAATCCACTTCCTATATGACTGCCGCTTCCTTTATTGCTGCCACCTTTAAGCGCACTAAGGAGGCGCCCGCAACATGGCTACTTATTGGTGCTTTCTTTCTGGGACAGCAACGTCCTAATCAGGCTTGCTCGAAAGCCCCCATACCACTGAAGGTGGCGACTCACAGCGCACTTTAGCGTTTAGCCCCAAGTTTACCGTCACTGCCGGGCGACTCCTTTTTAAAGAGCCCGCAGCACAGCGCTCGCTTCCCTTGGCTGTTTACCTTCATCATCCTTCAAATCCCCCGGCTGCAAGTACACCAGCAGGAGGAGCAGCTGCACCACCGACATAGCGATTTGCTGCGCGTTGCACATTGCCAACGTCCACCAGACGCTTTGCACGTGGCACATTGCCAACGTCCACCAGACGGAGTCTGCGCAGGAGCAAACAGCTCTTTCCCCCACCCCAGCGCCTTTCAAACAGCGAAGAAATTTGCGCAGGCTCTTGCCAACTCCCTGGCTGAGTGTAGAAAACGCAGAGTGCAGTCTTCTTGCCCAACCGTGGAGGTCCAGCATTCGCCTTTTTGGAGTAGCCAGGTTCAACTCCAGAGTCGCCAAATTTAAAAGAGCCGTTTTTCGTTACTCTGTCCTCCTTTATATGCAAATAATATGTGTGTGCACACGCGCATGGTGGAGACTCGAGAGCGTTAGCTTTTCCCGATACTGCGCTACTTGGGTGAGGGAGGAGAGGAATCCTGTTTGACGACTTCATTGTTAATGTTAACGTTCTTGCATTGAAAGAAAACGTTAATAGACAACTTGGAAAATCAAAGCTGCTATCGTAAATACACTTACCTGGAAATAAGCCACCCTTGCCTTGAATACAGTGGAATGTGCTTCTAACCTGAGTAAACATGCTTAGGGTGCACTGTAACAGAGCCAGAGCTGTCTTCCAAAGAAGCCCAAGTGAATATCAGATCTCTACACAATAACCCAGTGGTTCCCAAACTGGGAGGCGCAGCTCCCAGGGGAGCCACGGATACCAGCCAGGGGGGCCGTGGAGTGCCACGGAACCCTCTTGGAATAAAGTGCAATGCCAATTGGTAGGCATCAATATAATGTAATGATGCCAAGGGTCACTAATGGTCAAGGGAGCAGCATATCAAAAACGTTTGGGAAACACTGCAATAACCCTTTATGGTCCAACTATAGTTACTGGGGGGGGGGGGGTTAAAAGCGGCCATGCGCAACTGTTACTTTGATAAGGGAAGCTGTGCCTAGCAGCCTTAGCGTGTGTTTTGTTTTGGTTCCAGCCCAGCTCCATTTCTAAATCACCCCTTTCAAAGCTCCTATACAGATGGTTATTATTTTCCCTTATAATAATGCAATTATTTAAATTGTCTTTAAATGCATTTTTTTCTTATTTCATTCTTGGAGAGGCCAAGCCACATTTGCCCCTGTGGAGTCGTCAGGGGGCTTATTTTTGTCCTTTGGCATCCTGCGCTACTGTCTCTCCTGCTTTCTCTAATGGCTGCAGAGGAAATGCTGCTGTGGCAAGTGGCGGAACTGGACAACAAGGAAGAGAGGTGAGGAAGCAGGAAGGTCAGTGAGTGGATATCTCAGCAACCTGGTTTAGAAGGCTGAAGCATCACAGAACCTCCTGGGGAACGGGGAAGTTGGAAAGAGCCAAAGCTTGGGGGAAACATTAGGGATTTTTATTACATACCGGAATGAAAATTGGTTATATCGTGTTCAGGACAACATGCTGTATGTAAAGTAACACTATCATATATTAAGCATGTAACAAATAGAATAGGTAAATTGCTCAGATAGACTAATATAGAAACTGTATTCTTACCAACTTGCAAGTTACATCAATCGTTGAAATAGGCCAAGGACAACAGATCACCTCTCTACATCAGACATATATCGTATTCCCTGCACCTGTGACAGCGTATATATAGAGACAACAAAAATGAGTATTTCTACACGCATTAAAGAACATGAAAGGCATGTGAGCTTCAAGTCTGCAGTTGCAGAACATGCACAAAAATCAGGACATGTAATCGAGTTCCAGCATACTCACGTTCTGGTGTGCATTAAAGCCTTCTACCCAAGAATATTCAGGGAAGCAGTGGAAATTGGAAAACATAAGCCTAATATGAATGGTAATGAGGAGACTGCAAATCTGAGCAACATGGGCTGCCCATAATTAAGAAAATGAGGACAAAACCTTTTCCAATTTAACCTGTAGGGCAGAGGTTCCCAAACTCCTGGGAAGAGCCTCCGCTGCTCTGAGTGGCAGCGGGGCCTTCCCAGGAGTGACAACACCGCGTCCAGGAATGCGCTGCCACATCCAGGATCGCGCTGCCGCCGTGGACGAAAAGTGCCCATTTTACCTTCATTGGTAGCTTTGGAGGTCCTGCAGGGTGTGTGTGTGTGTGGGGAGCCTGCAGACCCCTCTGCAGGCCTCCCCTAGTGTCGGAGCGGCCCACTTCTGTTTTACGACAAAACGGGAAGTGGGTCGCAATCACGTCGGAGGGTCGCTCTGATGCTTAGGGAGGCCTGCAGAGGGGTCCGCAGGCTCCCCACACACCCCGCAGGACCTCCAAAGCCACCAACAAAGGTAAAACGAATGCGCTATCAACGTCACCGCAGGTCTCCACGCCCCTTAAGGGTGTAGCGACCCTTTGTTCCCGGCTGGGGCGTTGCAACACCCCAGTTTGGGAACCTCTGCTGTAGGGTGTGGATACCTTTAAACAACTGCCATGCCCTAACCAGTTGCTGTTCAACAGAACCCAGAGTGGTGTGGAAGTATTTTACACATCTGTCTCCGCACATTTCCCTGATGATGTCTGCCACATTGGTGGATGAAACATTGGACAAAATACCAGCTTCATTAAAATCACCATGACTAGAAAACCCAGAAGCTTTTGTTCTTACTGACAACGTGCTGTGTTTCAAATAAGAACAGCCTCAGATCAGCTCTGACACCCATTTTCAAGGGCTAGGAGTGAGTCCTCTCAAACCTGAGTTCTATGAGACATTTTCTATATGCATTCTAGATTGGCCAACATGAACCTGAAACTTTTAAAGAAATCATTGTACTTAAGTCAATTTAGACCTGTTGGTGATAAATAATGGAGAATGAGCTAGCTTGCCTATAATATGCCAGTTTGAAGGGCATGCAGTGGGTGGCAGTGAGCCCTAGAAATTTATGTAAGAAATCCTGCAAAACAACAGGAGGATGACCTCATCGCTCTGCGTGAATCAGCCAACTGTGAGGAGCAAGGCAGAGGCTGTTTAACACAGTAAACAACAGCAGGTGGACGTAAACAGTTAATTCAGAAAGGGAAGAAAAACTCTAGTTTAGCACTTCACATATACATGTCCCATTCTTATCAAATAGGTGGGTGGCATTTGAGTTCCATGAAACAGAACAGAGCTTGTTTTAATTAATAACTGTGTGAATACATTTGGGGGGGGGGGGACTACATGGTTTAGACTGCAATCCTACATACATTTACCTGGGATTAAGCCCCACTGAAAACAGTGCAACTTATTTCTGAGTAAACATGCATAGGATTGCACAGTTAATCAATGGGTAGATTAATCAACTAAAACGGATGGCCAGCCTTCCACCATTAGGGCCTTTGTGTTCTTAAGAGTTGTTGTGTAGAAGACAGAATCTTGGCAGCTGCAAGTGCTGGTGGGACTGCTAAAGCAGCTGCATCTGCTGAAATGTATGTGACAATCACAGCACACCAACCCCAGCACTAAAGCCCCTGTGAGGGAAACGTAAAGAATTTACATTTTGGACGTAAAGAATTGCAGTATGTGGCTATACTACTCTGGTCTTACATAGGGAAACTTTAGTGATGGGAGCTATGGTAAAAGGACAATTGGCACACAAAGGGAGCGCTTTGCACAAACAATCTTTTGTCCCTTATGTGTATGGTAAGATATTTTGTTAACTCTTGTCTTCTCAGAATTCTTATTGCAGGTATTCTGCCCCAGGAGGTCACCACACACAAACACCCTACTGAAACCTCTATCTCAACACTCCAACAGAGGGGAAGCAAGGACAATGCAGCCACACAGGAAAGCAAAAGGGGAAGAGGGAATCTCATGCTGCAATGTAGTGATGCTACATCTCCCTCTCATGTCTCTACCCTCCCTATTCTGACCCTTCAGGATTATCACATGTGTCTCCGCTCTGTGTTGCCTAACCATCCCTTCGTTTTGCAAAGGAAGTGTGTCTGCTCTTTCTTGGTGAATGCCAGGGAATCCAACCATTGGTATTAATGGCCAAACACCAATCTGAATCTCTTTTGTTTTTCAGGACAGCATCATTGCCATAGGGGGCAGAACAGTGGTCCTCTGCAGAGTTATACTGCAAACCCCCCCGAGAGGAAAGGTAATGTTCCAAGTCACCATGCTCTAACCCCCAACTGCTGAACTTACACTCTGGTGACAACACTCTCCCTCAGAAACACTGAGTATGCATCTCAAGGCAAAGAACAGGTGTGGTTGATACTGTATAGAGGCCTGTAGCCCAAGGGTGGCCAACCTTTCAACGTGACTGCTCCTGGCCCTTTAATGGTTGGGTGAGGGCATTTCAGCAGGTGCAGCTGCTTTAGCAGCACCATCAGCTGCCAAGATTCTGTCTTCTACACAGCTCTTATGAACGCAGAGGCCCTAATGGTGGAAGGATAGCCTCCTATGGGTGCCTTCTGCTGAGAGAACTAGTGTTCTGTCAGCAGAAGGCCGCCTTCATTGGTGCTGCAGATGCAGCAATGACACACTCAATGGGGCTTCCAGCACAAATGGTTGCTGACTGCACATGCCGACTACATGGTTTCCTTTGCCTCTTGCAGGCCTCCTGATCACTCCTCCACCACCATAGCATACATTGTGCATCTCCATGGCATGACTGCAAGCTACTGCATGGTGGGGGATAGGCTTGGACTGTAAGACTTGCAGAGAGATGCTCTTCCAAAGTTTGGATGCCCCACACATTTGGCTGTACCAGTGCAGGTGCCAGGTGTACTGCAGCCCCAGCACTTCCCCAGCCCCAGGATGAGGTGGTATCTCTTATGTAAGGAGGATGTATGTACAGTATACATTCATATGGTGCCATTAATGTATATTGCACTTTGCCTAATCTCCCTTAAGAGTTTCTTTGGATCAAAATATAGTGCATAGATGTTTGAAAAAGATGAAATAAAAAATAAATAAGCCCAAAAAATAAATAAGCCCAAAGTCCAATAAGCCACAAAGTGTACCATCGCGGTTTTGACAGTGGTGGTGATGGGGAGATAATGGAGGAATAGGGGAGGGAGAGGGAGAGAGAGAGAGAGGGAGAGGGAGGCTAGTCTCTAAATCTGGCATTTGTTTAATTCGGTAAAGATAATTCAGTTGTTAATTCAACACAGAAGAATGTTGTTTTGTTGCACATAAAAAAGAACTCTCATAAAGATGGAGCAGAGATGATAGTGTGTGCATTAGTATTCTGATGAAGAGAGGCTGTGATAAAGAATGTGACTGCAGGCCTCCTGACTCCTCGATGATGCTGCCAATGATGTATTGGGAGCTGACTCCGATTGCACCATTTTCGAAATAGCCTCAGATGGCACGCAGAAAACAGACAGAGAGGCAATTCACAATGTGGCCATAATGTTTCCACTTTCCCAGGAGGCTCGGTTATCACTTTGCATTGCAGAATGATTCCAGGTAAGTACACAGTTTTACTTCATTCTATTCAGAGTGAGACAGTGATTGTACATATGGATGCATATTTGCTATTGATTTAAAATGGACACATCCTATTCATCTTATCTCTCTTTTAAAAATTATTTTGGGACATGTGTCTACCTGCAGGATTTGAGAACTTCATGCAAGATGTGCTGTGGTGCTTCAGTCAAGTGAAAGGAACTATTGACATTGGGGTCACTGAAGGTGGGTTTACTTTTTCTTTTGCTCTTGGAATCAAAGAGAACTTGTTTCCCTGTACCAGTTGCCCATTCAATGATGCTTTTGTTTCAGTTGTTCACATGCTGATAACCTATGATGCAAACAGGTAGCACGGATGTGGTTCTTCTTTCTGGTGTTTTTCAAGGAGGCTACCCAATTAGCTTTGCCACTAAAACACGACCACCATGAACATTTCTGCATTTGCAGCATTTATGAGCAATAAAGCTTCAGTGCATTAAAGCAGAAATTCTCCCCATTTTTTTTGGGGGGGGGGAGATTTGTTAATGTTCTTTTTGTGGAGACCATATCCTCTCATACTCCCATTGCATGAATTTATTGCATTTCTTGTCATAATGTATGAAAAAGGGAGAGTCTTCAAAGGTGTTTGCAGGTGACAGGTGTAGCAGCATTCTGTAAAGTTTATATGCCAAGGTGATCTAGAGCCTTTCTGCAAGACCAATCAACTTATGTCCCAATCATTCTTTAACCTTGTGTGATATTCCTGTTAAGTTCCTTCCCAACAATAATAGCTCAATATGCCATCTGCTCTTAGCCTTAACAGATTTGGGGCCAGGCTGTAGTGGAAGGATATTGCCCTCCCCTTTTAACAGCTGGCTAAATATATGCTCCCAAACTGGAGGGGCCTTCTAGTCACTATTGCAACTCTTTGTAACCAAAAGAACCCACAGGACGGTATATCCCAGCTGACTAGGACTCTGTGTAAACTGTGTTAAATTGCTAATTGTCACAAACATCTATTTTTCCACGACCCTATTTTTATTGTAATAAATTGCTTAACCCAGCAATTGGTAGTGGGGAAAGTATCAGGGATTTCTTAGTTCTTCTCTCCTTTCTTATAAATGACTGGATTGAAATTGCTGTTTCCCAATTCCTTGGGCTCCGTAGATCAGGACAGCTTAATCCCTAGAGGCCTTGGCCCCTAGGAAGTAGCAAAACAGCAGCCAACTAATACTATTCTTAACCAAGCCGCATTTGTAAATGGGTGAGGTGAGGATTCTTTCTTCTAAACCCCAGCAGTCAAGGGAGCCCGGTAATGAAGCTGGTCTGTTCATTTCAGTTATTGAAAACTTGGAGATGAAAGTCCAGTCGTTAGTGAACTGTTTGGGGAATTTAGGAAGGTATAGGGGATCTAGGAAGCCTGCCAAACGTAATGGACCCCTGCGTTCCTTATTTCACAAGAGTTCGGAAAATGAGTGCTCATCTCCTGAACATCTTGAAGCTGGCCAGAATAAATTATGCTCTTCTTTATATTGTTGTACTGATGAATCTTGTTTATATTGTTGTACTGATGAACCTCCTTAGCTTCTAGAGGTCCCAGCAATTTATAAGCTAAACTTCTGAGACTTATAATGACTGAAGACAGCAGAGTTGCATTCATTCATGCAGTTTATCTTTCTTCTTTCTGAACTCTTTGAAGGACTCTTCAACACGACTCTGTTTCAGTCATCTCTCAAAGTCCTGGGGATACCAGAAAACCAGTTCTAATTCCCTGAACTGTTGAGAGCTTTCTCTCCCAGTTGCTGGACAGCAATTTGAATTAGAGTCCCTGAGGTATATGGCAGGGATACTGAATTGAGGTATCACTTCAGTCCACTCCACTCACCCTTGGAGGGGCTGCAGAGAATGAAGAGTTGAGAGGTGGGAATGCTGATGGGGAGCAGATTTTCATTACTGTTGGCTTGCTTGAAAGCAGCTGTGATGGCACACAGCTCCCTCTTACTTGGAGAGGTTTGGAGGATAATAACGTTAATCAATGCAAAACGTTTACTACAGGCTATAAATTGATATTAACTTTTATGACATGTTCGGCCTATTGGAATACAAAATAAAAGTTAAATGACTACGAGGAGTTGGAGGCTTATACTTTCTAGGAAGTTGGAGATCCAGGACAGAGAGATGTGGTCCTACTCTACACTCCCCTATAGGGCTATTTTACTTTGCCCAACTACTGGACTTTGCTTCCCTATTTACTTTCCCACACAAAAGTGGCAGCCTCACTGTAGATATATATGGTTGCTATGACTTTAGGGTCAATGATGAGTATAAGGTGCCATGGGTCTCCAATGGAGCCCCCCCCCCCCGCAGTGGGACACTGGCACCTTACTTCCTGAGCCACCAAAGTATCTTCCAGAATAAAAGAGGGATTGGTCTGATCTCTGCTGCACTGCCTGTCCTCTGGCCAGTTCCAGTACTGTTTTTTATTTTTCTCCCAGGTGACCTGAGAAGCCAGATGGGGCCTAGCTGGCTTTCTAAAATAGTTGTTCCCAGGCTCAGGTTCCTCAATCTGATCAATGTCACTTACCTGGCATAGCAACACAGATTGCCTTGCCCCACCTCTATTTGTCTCCTTTGGTACTTGACCCCACCTGGCTGGCCCTGACTATGCTTCCTGCCTCTGGTACGTCTGATTCCCATCAACCTGATCCAGTATTTTGATCCATGACTGTCTTGATGACATCTGCTGTTTCTTGCCCCTTTGACTCTAGACTGCCTGCTCTGCAGTGGGAAACTCTGCCCAACTGCAGCCTGCTTGAAGTCAGGCTAAGACCTTATGAAACCCATCTGACTATGAAACCCATCAGATGGGTTTTCATCTCCTCTCCCCCCCCCCCCATAGCATACAGTTCAGCCCATTATGCGGCTGCATGCTATGGTAGGGAAAAGGATTGGCCTCCTAGAAACATGATTATGTAGAAGTGTCATCGAGATCAGAGCAGTTCCATTCGGAGATACCTTCGCTGGAAGATTGGTGGCTGAAAGTTTTGGACTATGCTGAAATGGATAAACTTACAGTTTTAATTAAGGAAAAGTCAGTTAACTTTTTCGTGAATAATTGGAAACCATTTATTGACTTTTTAAGAGAGAGAGAGAGGAATGATGTGATGATATGCGGATTTAATGAATAGAATGTGGGTGTTGTTTTGGCTTAGTTGGAAATTGTATGTAGAAAATAGTGAATAGTATGCTAGTAGGATGTATTGCTTCGCGCTTGCTATAACTTTATGAAATATGTATTGTTTTTATGTTTTAATATATCAATAAAATATAAATATATATAAAAAAAAAGAGATCAGAGCAGTTCCTCTCTCTGTTTATAGGTGATGCCACTAAGGAGAATTTTATCTTCCATGTGCTATTCTTTTTCAAGAAGATCAGAATGAAGTTCAGAGATGTGTTTGATGTATCACCCACTGGTGACATGATAGCAAATTATACTTACTGAGTATTTCAAGTTTAAAAGCTAATATATCAGTACTGGCAATGTTTCTATTCTAATGACTTTTGGATACTCTGGTGCCAAATCAGAACTGAAGAAGTCATTCTTATGAGTCCTGGATATACTGTATTTCTTCAATTCTAAGACGCATGTTTTTTCCCAATTAAGCATTTCAAAAATTGAGGTGCGTCTTAGAATCGAAGGTCTCCAAAAAGCACCCCAAAATGCTATCTTCTCACTTACTGGGGCTTGGGGGAGCTTCAGGGAGACCTGCGCGACCCTCTGCAGGCCTCCCTGTTCTTCAGTTCGGCAAAAAACGGTGATTTTCAGCCATTTCCGGTTTTCGCGAAAACCAGAAATGGCCAAAAATCGCTGTTTTTCGCCGAACTGAAGATCGGGGAGGCCTGCAGAGGGTTGCGCAGGCCTCCCTGAAGCTCCCCCAAGACCAGGTAACGAAGGAAATTGCACTTTCTGGCGGGGCCAGAAATGCTATGCAAAGGCAGTGCACTCAGTCATCCTTAGCTGCAGGAGACATGCTGGGGAGAGTTGGTGCTGAGCGGGTAGATTCAATGAAGGGAGGTGAGTCTTACAATTGATGGATTTTTTTTCCCCTGCTGGTGGTACTGAAAGTAAAGGTGCGCCTTAGAATCGATGGCGCCTTAGAATCGAAGAAATACGGTATTAAATGTATGCATGAAACTGTAGGATGGAACTGATAGCTAAGAATCAAATCTTTACAATCTTGGATAACCATCTACAGAAGCACTGGATTTGGCTGTGAGCCCAACTTTGTTGGCTTCCTTTTTTTATGGTGCTCGCTAATTGCTTTCACAGTTTGCAGCCTGCTGTTTGCATGGGAAGCAAAGTGCTATTAGTTAATGCAACCTAAAATTTCCACCTAAATAATTAAAGAAGAGCAAAGTACCATGAGATTACGAGGATTTTTGTGAGTATGGTTTAGTACTGTGGGTTTACTCCCAGGGAAAATGGAACAATGTTTTATATATATAGTGAATAGTCGTTATGGTCGTCGTCTCTTTAGGCAGTGCATAGGGGAGTCAATTTAAATCAATAAATGTGAGCATGGAGCAAAAGCTCCTGTATGCAGGGCCATTCAGAGGAATTTTATAGGGGGGCACAAAGTTTCTTTGGGGGCCCTTCCCTACATATAAATTTGGCTCCTGGGCCCTCCTTTTTTCTCCAGGGCCCCGTTTTGACCCATTTTTTGCTCTGGGCCCGGGTACAAATTACCCCCTTAACCCCCCTCTTAGAGGCCCTGCCTGTATGGTTTAGTACCTAAGCAGAATGTCTGAGTTTCTTTCTTAGTGTGCTACCAAATTAATCTGCACACTGTTCCTCTCCCTCAGGTAAAGACATTTTACTGCCTTCTCCCTCCCATAGAGGGGATGGTGGAGCACTTTCCACCCTCTGTCACCGTAGGGAGCATCTTTCACCTATGTAGAGTAGACCTTACCTAGACTATATACTGGATTGGTCCTTCAGCATCATCAAAGCAATACTGCCGTACTGGTTAGTTTTGCCAAGTTGAAACACATTTCAAGGAAGCTGATTGCATGAACCTGCTGATTTCAAAGACTGACTTTCTATGTTAGTGTTCCTACTAACCCCTATGTTAGTGTTCAATTGGAGTAATTATTGAGGCTCTGCAGTTCGGAAAGCAGTCTTTTCCATTTCTTTGGGGTGATGATGGAAAATTTGAATCCTGAAAATAATGTATATATTTTCCTTTATATTTTCTTCCAGTACTAATTTATCTCACACATGTTTTCCAAAGACACATTTCAAAGTGATTTTCCTCAAATAATTGTACAAATAATGTCTTAGAGAAGTCTTTCTTAGCTTTTATTATTCATCAAAAACCATAGGTAATTTTGAAGCTGACAATGCTAAACAAATAAGATTCAAGTAGTAATAATTTATCTGAACCGATATTACACATTTATTTGTCAGGAAAGCTGGTGGCAGTGTTGTGAATAGTACTGCAAGGGGAGTGAAAAGAGATTGAATACCATCATTCTGTACAATTTCTTAGCTAGGTTTATAGAAAATATTTTAGACACTGCATGAAGTACAAACCATCAATTCAATGAGCATTAGTACTTGGTTTACTACAGAGTTGTTCTTTTAATTACTTTTATTTTTATGCATGCATGATGCACGTACTAAACCCAGTATGTGGTTACAGATTTGTTGCCTTTCCCAATTGTGTTAGCATAATCCTTTTTTTTATCCATATGTTTTGAATCATGAGGTATCTGTTTTAGGATAGCATAGAATTCCATAGTCATTCCAGAACAGTACCAGGGATGAACCAATTAGTTCTGATTTAGAACAGGATAGGAATCAGTTCTTTCTAAGATCAGACCATCTTGTATACTGTAAATTGAAGTAACAATGCATCACCCCAACTTGTTGTTGTTGTTCAGTCGTTAAGTCGTGTCCGACCCTTCGTGATCCCATGAACCATATCCCGCCAGGCCTTCCTGTCCTCCACTATCTTCCTGAGTTCGCTCATCTTCATGTTTGTTGCATCGGTGATGCTGTCTAACCATCTCATCCTTGGCCTTCCCCTTCTCCTTTTGCCTTCAATCTTTCCCAGCATCAGAGTCTTCTCCAGAGAGTCCTCTCTTCGCATCAGGTGGCCAAAATATTTGAGTTTCAGCCTTAGTACCTGTCCTTCCAGGGAACAGTCAGGCTTGATTTCATTTAGAATTGACTGATTTGATCTCCTAGCAGTCCAAGGGACTCTCAGGAGTCTTCTCCAGCACCACAGTTCAAAAGCATCTATTCTTCGGCGCTCAGCCTTCCTTATGGTCCAACTCTCGCAACCATACATTGCTACTGGGAACACCATCGCCCTGACTATACGAACTTTTGTTGGCATGGTGATATCTCTGCTTTTTATTATGCTGTCTAAGTTTGCCATAGCTTTCCTTCCAAGGAGTAAGCGTCTTTTAATTTCATGGCTGCTGTCTCCGTCTGCAGTGATCTTGGAGCCCAGAAAAGTAAAATCTGTTACTGCTTCCATTTCTGCCCCTTCTATTTGCCAGGAATTGATGGGACCAGATGCCATGATCTTAGTTTTATTAATGTTGAGTTTCAAGCCAACTTTTGCACTCTCCTCTTTCACTCTCATCAAGAGGCTCTTTAGTTCTTCTTCACTTTCTGCCATTAGGGTGGTATCGTCTGCATATCTGAGGTTGTTGATATTTCTCCCGGCAATCTTGATTCCGGCTTGTGATTCATTCAGCCCTGCATTTCTCATAATGTACTCTGCATATAAGTTAAATAAGCAGGGTGACAATATACAGCCTTGCCGTACTCCCTTTCCAATTTTGAACCAATCAGTTGTTCCATGGCCGGTCCGAACTGTTGTAAGTCACTGTTGTAAGTTGTAAGTCTGTTGTACTGTTGAACAGTCTGTTGTACTGTTGTACTGTTGTAAGTCTGTTGAACTGTTGTAAGTCACCCCAACTTACAAAAAGCCATTATTGCACTTGGGTTAGAATCCAAACTATTCCAGTTTCTCTGTTAGAAAGAAAGTTGCAAATAATTAGGAGAGCAGGAATTGTCCATTTCCTTTGCAAAGGGCTATCATTTATGCTATATTTAGGATACACTGTGGATTTGCGATCAAAGAGGTCATCTTTTGCCTTGCTCAACTGACATCCAGAGCCTGCATTTAAGGATATGTACGGATAATTAAGGATATGTACGCACACGGGCACAAGCACGGGCACACATATATGCATGAATGGGTTTCATCTCCTCCCCCCTCCCCCCAACACACACACACACACACACACACACCCCGGAATGAGTGTTCTGGCAATATAAGGTCCTTTATGGCTGTTGCAAAGTACAACATGCCATTCCGCTTGGCCTAGCTGCCACTGCAAGGGGTGAGCAGCTGGGTCCACACACCACTGGATAGGGAGAGGAACCCCATAACTAGTAAGTCAGCACAAGGGTGGGAGGGAGGTTGGGGGTGGGCAGAACAGGGCAGAGAGGGGGAGGAACGGAGCAGAGAATGGGGCGGGAGGAGGGCAAATCAAGGCAGGGAAGGGGGTGGCATTGGCAACAGTGGCGCTGCCAATATCCTATTCCCCTTTCCAACCTTGATCCACTTTCCCAGGTCCACTCAGACTTGCACCACCTATATAGCTGGAGCTAGTCTGAGTAGACTCAGGGTCCAATCCTATTTAACTTTCCAGCACTGATGCCGCTGCAATGTAGCCCTGAGGTAAGGGAACAAATGTTCCCTTTTGAGGAGGTCTCTGTGACTGACCCCCCCCCCCCACCACCACAGGATGAAGCACACACCATGGCTGCATCAGCGCTGGAAAGTTGGATAGGGTTGGGCCCTCATTCAGGTGACAAGGGGCTTACCCAGAGGAGACCTCCAGGGCCTGAAACTCCCCCATGAAATACAGTGTGTGCCCCATTGGCACGGCTGCATCACCGTGTGGGGAGTTACGTAGGATTGGGCTGCCTGTTTGTTAAGCACAGCAAAGACGGTAGCTTTCTTACATCATCAAGACTGCTGTTGTAAGCATACTTCCGTAGAGGTAAGTCCCATTGGAACTAGTGGTATGCGTATTCAAGAAACTTACTTCTGAGTAGGCTTATGAAGGGAACTGTGTAGGGTGAAATAAATGGAAGATCACGAATCAAGAATTGCTTTTGATAGTGTGTTACACCCATCCTGCACCACCCTCTTGCAGAAGTACTTGAATTACGCTATTGTTTCAAGAAAATCAACAGCACAGTAGACCTCATGTCTAGAAAATGTTTTTATTTCTAGGATGTGCTTCATGGTATTTCTCTAAAACCATCTAGCATAGTGGCTTAGGCTGTGACCTTAGATCCAGGCTTCCTCTGGCTCAAACCTCATCTCATCCCCCAATAGGTGGCAAGTCATTTTCTTCTCCACTTTAATTATTTCTCATAGTAATTTATTCTCCACCTTTCTACAACAGCTGTACTCGTGGTGGTTCACAATGTATAAAGATAAGCAAAAACAAATATAACAAAGTAACAAAATTAAAATAACAGCAGCTTAACATGTCATAAAAGTGGCAGTATTTAATTAAAGGCATACTGAAAGCGGGTTCGCCATGTCAGTCTGTTGCAGCAAAGACAACAAAGTGTCATATGGCAGCTTATTCAAGATTAATAGCGCAATCCTATGTAGCCTTACGTCAGCTGAGCTTCCCCTCTGCCGGCGTTGTGTGTCGCAAAAGTGCCATAAATTACTTTTGTGGCACCTGCAGAGTAAGCAGCGTCATTCACTCCGCCACCAGACATGTAAGACCTGTGCTGGGTGGCGGGAGGGCAAGCCGGGATGGCAGGGGAGGGGGCGATTGGCTGGCCAGGCCAGGGAGGGGGCAGGGATATCGGTGGCGTGCTCCACTGATATCCTAACCCCATTCCCAGGCGGGCCTGGCTGGTCTTACATGGCCTCCCCAGATGTACACTAGCAAAATAGCTGGAGCACATCTGAGGAGGCCCACAGGGCTTCTGGGGCTTACCTGGAGGAAAGGGACAAACGTTCCTTTCCCCTGGGTTGTTCCCCAGCCCCGCCAGCATGGGCCGTATCCTGCTTAGGATGAAGCAGCCGGATGTTTAGCCATCCGGTGCATCCTACACAGGATTGCACTGTAAGGAATGTATCTTTCGAGGACTAGAACCCACTTCATCAACTGTAGCACTGCATCTGACAATGTGGAGCCTAGTCCACTGAAGCTTACGCTGAAATCCATTTCTTAGTCTTGAATCAAGTGCCACGCTGAGGAGTTTTTGGAATAACACCGACTTCATTGCCTACTGAAACCCCCTTGATGGTATTATGGAAATAATACCGACCTGACCTACCTTGTAAGGATTGGTTTTTTTAAGGACTCCTGAGAGAACATAAGTGAAGCACTTCAAACACTACAAAAAGACTATAATGCTAAGTATTTTTAGTTAGTTCTGATGTCTTATACATGGTATAAATATTGGAACCAAAAGTTAGTGTGAAAATAACAGTGGAGCAGATTACTTTGGAGTAAACATGTGCGGGACTAGGATAATTTTTTCCTGCTTTTCTAATCCAATTTTTCACCACGTGTGGTTCAGACGAAGGATATTTCTCAATTCTCACTGAATGCCTGGGCAGGCTGGACAGCACTAGAGGGGGGGGGCTCCAAAACCAGACCCCATCCAGCCCCCCCTTCCCTTAATAAGGGAAAAAGTGAGCGGCTACACTGTTTTAATGGTGGGGCGCAGTGATCGCTGGGGTGTTTCAGTCCCTATTGACGTGTGTGCGTAACAAGGACCTCTCCGTTTCCAACAATTCTCCTCCAGGAAAAAGACACCTTTTCAAAGCCCATTAGAAGGCGGAAGGAGAAAACTCGTTTTGGTTCCGTCAACCTCCTGTCGCTGTTGGGACCGGTCACCGGTGTTTGCAGAGGAGTCTTTCCACCTTCCTGCCTGTAGCAGCTGTTGTGCCCACCCGCCCGACTGGCGCTGCGGGGAAATGCCTTTTCAAATTCCGAGGATCTTGGCACAGTTTGGGATGCGGCTCCGCGCCCTGTGCAGCGGGTCTTTCTTGGCAACCACGAGGCGAGGTGGCTGCTGCCTTTTTCGAGGCAGTCAGCGTGTGTGTTTACAGGCGGGAGGGACTTAGTCAGCAAATCCTGTTCTGATGAGCCTCAGCCAATGAGGAGCCTCGCCCCGCTGGCCTGGGGGGCTTCAGAGTTGGAGCTGGATGCATGCAGCAACGCCAGGCGGCTCTTCCTGGGGCTGATGGCAAAATGGGGTCCAGCTACAGAGGTTACTTAGCTCTCCCAGTTCTGCGGCTCCCGGAGGAGGGATCCTGTCATGCAGCCATCATGTAGCCTGCCGCCTTGCAAGCTTGAGGATTCCTCATGGACTGAGGAGACCGCCTGTCCCCTATTTTGGTGTGTTTTGTTGGAAGATGAAATGCTTTTCTCGCTACCTGCCTTACCTCTTCAGACCTCCGAACACCATCCTCTCTTCCAGCTGCCACACAGAAGGTACAGGTCAGAGAGGAGAGGGGCTGGATGATGGGTGGGACACAAGGTACGGGTCAGAGCATAGGGGAGGGGAAAGATGGAAGTGGGAGGAGAACATAGTCCCCCCTGTTTTCCCCCTCCCTCTCAGCCTCTGCTGACATTGCCTTTTGCTGCTGGTGTGTGAAGGGGGGGGGGCTAGCAAAAGCTTGTTTTGTGATAAATCTTCCGAAATCAATAACCCATTATTATTGTTAGAGAGTCAGTCATTTAACAAGAGGAATATTGGGAAACATTACAGTACTGATATGGTCTTCTGGACACTTGGAAGGTCTAGGTTGTATCTATAAAGGTGTGGACTGATTTTGCTCTTCAATCTTGGTCGGTTTGTTTTAACTAGTAAGGGGAAGAAGGGAGGAAAACTGATTTCAAGATTCTATTTGGGTCTGTTTTTAAACCCCCCCCCCACCCCATCATGTGATACATTCATGCCATAGAAAAATGGATTTGATCTGCTTGATTGATTTTTTTATCTCCCTATAACAAATATTTCACTACATAGTGTTTGCAGATCTCAGAGAGGGGAAGACAGCTCTGTAGATCAGGTAATATACAATACATGGTCTAGCAAGGTTGAAACTTCCTTTAACAGGAGGGGGGGGAATGAGTAATGACGTGTTCTGAAAAGATTCAGGAGCCATCCTCTAAACTTCTGCCTTCCTTCTCTCCAAGTAATCTGCATAGTGTGCTTTATGTGAGAGAGATGTCAGGCAGTTGTATGAATTACCATTGATGCCACACTGCCACACAGAGATCACATCGTGGAAGAAGCACTGACATGCTCCCCTTTATCTTATCTAATAAAGACAGAGGTGGGGGCTGAGCAGATTTTTGACAGCCGCAGCAGAAGATTCTCATAAGAAGAATTTCACAGCCATCCCCTTACAGCTGGGCAGGGGCAATGCCAATGCTTGAGTGTATGTTTACAGGCATGTTCTCTTAAGTGGGAGTTTTGTTTATCTCTGTGTAACTGAGAGCAGAATTCATCCCTATGGAAACTTTAAATAAGTTCTTACAATGTTACCCACTCACTTAGCTAATATAAGCACATAATCTACCATATCATTAGAACAAATCATATGTTAAAGTACTACTAGTACTTTAACAAACGTCTTAGTACAAATGTACTACTAGGAGTTCAGTACAATATTGACTTGCTTTAATCCATGTCTTTTAAATCATTGTAAGATGCGCTGTTATAGCTGGGCAGTTTGTGACTGGAAGACGAGAGTGATTAGCAGGGAACAGATTGGCCTCTAATTGTCCCTGTATCAGGCACAGCATTCAGAAATGTGCCTGAGATGGGTTAATGGGGCTATGTGGGATGTTATTTGAATCCAATCAAACTGTTTTTATACTATTCCATATAGGGAGCCAGGTTTGAATTGTGTTTTCGTGCCTTGGTCTTTGGTTGAATTTGTAGAAATGCTCTGCACAAATGGCATATTTATTCAGTACTGTTATTAAGCGATGACTAATCTGTACCCTGGAGTTCTTCCTTTTTTTCCTTGCACAGAATGGTTTTCTTGTTATTTTCCAATTAGTTTCTGATCCATTTGTTTCAGAAATCTTTGGCGTGACTCAAGGTTCTCAAACTTGCCCCAGTAAATCCCCACAGTTACCCATGTCTCCATCTTCCTCCCCTCCCTCTGCTTTGATTGGAAGCAACTTTGCTTATTTTACTCTGTGAACCATTCTGCATATTGAGGTGGTTGTAGAAACTAGCAAACCATAAAAAGAATTCCAAGAAAAACACCTGGAGGAGCATCCATCTTAAAAACAGGCAGTTCAACTGGTGGTCACGCTGAATCCGGAAATGGTATGCTAAAACAAAACCAAAGAAGCACATCCATATGGATCTTGCTTTGATGTCTGTCATGAAGCAGATGAAGGCAAAAAGCCTCCAAAATAGGTGGCAGCATTGACTGTAGACCGCAGAGCTGTTCACGCATTCAGCATCTGTGTACCCAGGTAGAGTCATTGCTAGTCTGTCCCTGGGTACAGTTATTCATAGGTTCCATTCAATGCAGCTACCATCGGTGTACATGGATTGATGGTCTGTAAAAATGAACCCAGGTAAGCCATTCACACAGACAACTGTATCCAGTTAGAGACATTCTCTATAACACCTGGATACACGTTATACCTGATGCACAAAGTCAAGTGATAGTTCTGCTGCTCATTTTTAAAATGACTGGAGATAGAAGCAGGGCTGGCATCGGAGATTGACTTGTCAGGCAATGGCTGAGGCCTATGTTTCAGCCAGAGGCTCACTGCCAACCCCCATACAGCATTCTGGTCTTGCCCTTCCTCCTCCTTGCTGTCTTGGCTGTTCATCTCTCCTCGCTGAATGATCACACAGTGACAGGAGCGAGGAGAAGGACCAGCAGCCTCCACTCGTCTTATCCTCCCCCTCTGGATGGCCATGCAGATTGGGCTCTGAGGAAGAGAGAAAACGTATCATGCTGTGACAGCAATGAGGTGAAAGGGGCCCACGTAAAGGAGGAGGAGGCCCAGGGAGAGCATTTAGCACAAGGATAGAGCATTCTATCCCAATGGATAGAAGCTTGAGGCAAAAAAGTAGAATCCCCTTTAGAATCTGGAGTGATTGGATCGTAGTGCCTCATGGGCCCCGTTCTCATGAGCATTGGAGCCTAATGTGCGCCAGAGCCACTAGTCAAGACTGTAAAAAAAAATGGAGAGATGCATAGTGCATCCAGTTTCTATCTCCTGGTCCAATCAACACACACCAGCAAAATTTGTCTGGGTGATGAGCCAATGAAGAATTCCCACCTTTTTGGTTTGGTTTCTATAGCTGGATCCCTTCATCAAGTATCTGGGGATGCACACCTGGAGTTAGGACCATGTGCCCAGCACTGATAGATTATCAGAGCTGTCAGTTTTGACAGTGCACATCACCTGTTTGAAGGGAGTCAGTGTAATTAATCAACTGAACCTTTTATCACATTTTGCAATCCAGGCTGCAATCCTATATACACTTACCTGAATGTAACTCCCATTAAACACTATGGGACTTGCTTCTGAGAAACCTGTATAGGATTGCACTATTAGCCTCTGATTTTCTTGTAAGGCTCACAACAGGCAAAGTTTCTGAGACTTGGTAGTCTTTAGGATGTGTCTGCCAGTCCAAATATATGTATTAGCGCCTTCCTCCCTGTAAGATATTTGATTAAAAAACAAAAACAAAATTGCAGATGGCATTTGCATGCATTGTGTAGCCAAAACAATCCTAATAGCCCAATCCAATCCCTCGCCACCCCATAGCATGCAATGCTGCTCCTGGAGCTCATGCTGCATGCGATGGGGGGGGGGGATGAGATGGCCCTGGAGAAGTAAGTAAAACTTCTTCTAACTTCCCTCCCCATAGGCTGCCTTACCTGCTCTAATGGGTCTCCTCAGACCTGCAGCATCTATTTTGCTGACGTAGGTCCAAGGAGACTCGGGGCGTTTCAGAGCGGGGAAAGGGGGATAGTATCTCAACATACGCTACTGAAATTCTCTTTCTCCTGCCCCTGAACTGCCCTCCGCCTGGCCCACTCCCCACCCCAAACTGCCCCTACCGTGATGTACCTGCTCCAGTGGGACGCATGGAAGCCACTGTAGCATGCGTGGGAACTCCGACCATTTGTGCCAGTGGCCCTGAAGCGCATGGTGGCGTTCACACCAGCGTCCGTGGCTTTATGGTGGCAGATCGCATGATCTGCCACCATAAGACCCCCATAGGATTGGGCCATGCGTTTGCAATCCTAAGCATACTTACCTGGGAGTAAGTCAGACTGTATATCAATTGTGTGCTATCTTATGCTTCAGAAAAGCTTTCCCTTTAGACACCATTTTTTTGAGGGAAATGTCAGCTTTTTTAAAATTCAAAGTTCTATTTTTTTTCCTAAAATGACACTATGGTAGAAATCACTCCCCCCCCCCATTTTTGGCATATTTTCTTCTATTTTTGGACACGTCTAACTCCCCAGAGGCTCCTGTGATGTCTCAGCATCCTAAAAGCTGCTGAGACATCCTCCTGCAATATCCCTTGTCTATTCTGAATTCAGTGACCAGCAGGCCTAGCCATGAAGCACTAGGAATGGTGACCAGCAGGCCTAGCCATGAAGCACTAGGAATGGTGACCAGCAGGCCTAGCCATGAAGCCAGGATGATGTAGTGGTTTGGGAGTCGGACTTAGACCTGGAAGATCCAGGTTCAAATTCCCGTTCAGCCACGAAGCTTCCTGGGTGACCTTGGGCCAGTCACTATCTCTCAGCCCCACCTACCTCACAGGGTTGTTGTGAGGACAAATATGTACACCACTCTGAGCTCCTTGGAGGAAGGGTGGTATATGTGAAAAAATAAAATAAATGTGAAAAATAAAATAAATAAAATAAATAAGCACTGAAGTTGCATGGAGTGGCACCCTTGGAGGCAGCGAATGGATGAGCCCCAGCTTGTCTGTCTGCCACCTGTATTGCCAGAAGGAGTGGAAATACAGAAAGGTTCTTTTCAGGATATGGAGACAAGGAACAGAGCAGTGGAAGACAGACAGAAGCCGGGATTTACTACCTTGCACTAGAAGCAATTTCCTCAAACAGACAAAACACAATACAGCATTCTCATGCCCCTCCAAGTAGAAGTGACACCTCCTTCTACTGGATGTGTCCTTCTCGTGGGCAAGTTTGCATGCAGCCCATCTGCAGCTGACCACATGCCATGCCTGATGCATCACAAATGACGTCTCGAGCCCCCTTTTATACAGTTTCTTGTGGGAAAAGGAGCTGATGCAATCCCCTGAGATTTTGCCTCATCCAGGCACATGACCTTGGCTCAGTGCCCAGAACACCTCTTGACATGATAAGGCAATGGAGGCATCCTTGTTAATAGGTGCAAACTAATGAAGTGAGGGAGTCGCGGTGGCTTAGTGGTTAAAACGCTGAACTGCAGACTGGAAGGCAGGCAGGGCAGCAGTTCGAGACCCGAGTGCCGCGTGACGGTGTGAGCTACCGTCTTCGGCTCCAGCTCCTGCCCACCTAGCAGTTCGAAAGCAAGAAATTGCAAGTGTTAATAGGTACCACCTCGGCGGGAAGGTAACAGCGTTCCATGCACCTCAGCATTGAGTCATACTGACCAAATGACCACGGAAGCATCTTCGGACAGCGCTGGCTCTTCGATTTTGAAATGGAGATGAGCACTGCCCCTAGAGTTGGTAATGACTGGCTTTTGAGCAAGGGGAATCTTTACCTTAATAAAGTGAGGTTCAGCACGTTTACCCAAAAATCAACCCAATAGGGGAGGAACACTGATCATCAGGAAAAACCTGTGCAGACCACTATCTCCTCGACATATTGTACCTAGGTCTTCTGCAATCTGCCAATACACCACCCTCTCCAGCCTGCCACTCCACTGGGGGCTGGATGACAGAAGCAGCTGCTCCCTTCTCCCTCCAGCACCGATGAAGGAAGGAGGAGGAATGGAACAAAAACCCTGCTGTGGCTCCAAACTGCCTCCTCTTACCTACTTGGTGCTTACAAAGCATCTAACCTTACAAAGCACCAAGTGGGCAGAGAGAGGCAATTTGGAGCCTGCCCCCTTTCCTTTACTTTACCAGGAGCACAGCAGCAGACACTTCTGTTTGAAATGAACAGGAACAGTGTATGCTGGGAACCCAGAATCCATTGTGCTTGTTCATTACAATCAAAAGCTGCAGGGAGGCAGTACACCACACTGTTGGTAAGTACAGGGAGGGGGGACAGGGGTGTAGCCACTGCTTACCTGCTCTCCTCCCTCATCTATGGGGGGTGCTTGAGGCATTTGGGGGGGGGCTCAGGCAGTGCAGAGGCATCAATGATTAAGTGCCATTACAGAAGGCCACATGGTATCCCAAACAAGTACTACTATAAACCCAAAAGAAGGAGGAGGGGGAGAGTTCAAACTGCTTGGGCCCGCCAGGAGTGCAAGGTGGTTGACCTCCTGCTCTTGCTGCCACTGCTGCTGTTTCACTGATGATTTTAAAAAGGTACAAAGTTTTCCTGTCGGCCATTTTGGATTTCACGAAATCTTGCGAGATCCAAGATGGCGGTGCCCAAATCTTGTGATGGCACATGAGGCAGTAGCACACTGCTTCATGTGCCCTCACGAGATTTGGGTGCCGCCATCTTGGATCTTGCGAGATTTCGCAAAATTCAAGATGGCGGCGTCTAGATCTCATGAGGGCACATGAAGCAGTATGCTACTGCCTCATATGCCCTCATTTTATTTATTTTTATTTTCCACATTTTTATACCGCCCTTCCTCCAAGGAGCTCAGAGTGGTGTACATATTTCCTCCCCTCCTTTTTGTCCTCACAACAACCCTGTGAGGTAGGTGGGGCTGAGAGATAGTGACTGGCCCAAGGTCACCCAGGAAGCTCATTGTCCTTGAATGGTGGCTGGAATGGGAGTGACTTAACACAGCACCAGTGGGTTTCCAAGTTGCACTGCAGCAAGGCAAGGGAACAGGTGAAAAAGAAAGAACATGAGGCTCTAAAGCCCAAGATTTTTATTATGCCCTCCCTCCCTAGAATCCTATGGGATTCTAGGTGGGGTGACGCAATATGAGAGTCCTCAATTGCCAAGTGAGGATCCCTGCTAGATTCTGCCTTTGTTTTTGCACCCAGTTGAGGGTGTAGTAACTAACTGGAGTGCAGTCAGAGGCGTCGTTGGGGGGGCGATGGACCCCAGGGCGGCAGGGTGTCACGCGGTGGGGGTCGCCCCCTCTGCCACTCTTTCTGTCTTCTTTGTAGTCGCTTCACGGGCCGCCAGCTGCGAGTTCGGTCCTCCTGCTCGCCCTGTAGCTGTTTTGGTTCCAAAAAGGCCCGAAAAGTGGCGGGAGTGTGTGTGTCTTGCGCCACACCGCTGCCTAAATTAAGCAGCAGCGCATGAAAATGATGTCTCCCCCCGAGGGGGCGGGCCGTGTGGCGTTTTGTGTGGGGGTGTCGTGTTGGCGCCCTGGGGGGTGTAGGAATGCCACTGAATGCAGTAACTAATTGTGTAATTTAGAGCCCAATCTTATGTATGTCTGTTCAGAAGTAAATCACATTATAGTCAATGGGACTTACTCTCAGGTGTAGATAGGATTGCAGCCTTAGTAACTAAGGGTTCAATAACTTATTGGAGGTCCATTGGCTTGTGCCTGGATTGCGCTTAATCTTTGGGTTGATGAGGACCGTTAGAAGTGTGAAACCTTGCCTTTGTTTTACAAAAGTTGTTTTTATGAAACTCAGGAGTCCTTAGAAGGTGGCTATGGTCACAAGATACCAAATATATTGTTCTAGCAGGATTTGGAGCTGGAAGGCTTCATCTGAATTTGGGAGGCATGAAAACTCCATTTGAATTTAAGGAGTAAACAAGTCTGTGTTCAAATTTGGAGCATTGGACTCCATAGATCAATTAAGGAAATGATTACATGGTTCAATGAAAAGTATGGCTTTTCTGGCCTGTGGACCTGTGACCCTTGCCCTCCAGGCAGGTGCTTTGCAACAAGTACATGTGTTCACATGCATGTCTCTTGCATGCCTTGTATTAAAAGCAAATAAATGGAGATAAATATTGACCATGTAACATTGTCATGGTCGTTGCTGTCTCTGAGATACAGAAGGACTAGTTACTGATTTTCACTGAATCTTATGTCATGACTTTAGGCAAAGAGAAATCTGGGAAATACGTGCCACAGTTCAAAGCAGAGAAAGAAATGTTTTACGTTGATACATTAGGTAATGTGTGTGCCATGAAAACACAAGGGATTTCTGGAAGAAGAGCATAGCCATCTGAAGATTTCTTAATAAGGAAAAGAAACCTTTTGTCAAATTCTTTCATCAGATTGACTAAGTCAGTATTCATGAACGTGTCTACCATAGGCAAAATGATTCCAGAACAAATAATGGTTACAGGTTTCCATGGCTTTGATGAAGACAACTTTGCTCTAACCAATCTCTATAGACCTAATTAAAGACATATAATAATTACTGCCCTCCCCCCAAATCCATAGCACGAGTCAAAAATGTATGTTTAGCAGAATATGCCATCTCATCAGACTAACGGAAGCCTCATATTCATGGGCCTCATATTCATGGAGACATGAAGAGTATAATGGCACTCCACCATCCACCCTGTTTTGTCTTTATTCTCTATATGGCATAAAATACAGCAAGTCTTCAAAGTGATGTCCTCCTATTTAGCAGGGGTAAAGCAACTGTCCCTTTTCACCCCAGCATGACATCTTTTCCAGTGGCTGTGGCTGTGGTCTCTTTTTACACTGTAAGTCCTTTGGGGACAGGGAACCGTTTATTGATTTATTTTGCTTTGTAATCACTTTGTGAACTCTTTTTGGTTGAAAGCAGTATATAAATATTAACAATAATAATGATAATGTTGATACAATTTAAAAGGCTTTACTCTAAGCTGGATCATTCCCAGATTGCTATTCATGTGCAGGTTTTATCAACATCAGTAATTTGATTTGTTTGTAACAACAGTTCCTGAACAAGTGCATTAAAATGAACTGCAAGCATTAATCAGTTTAGCTTCAGAGATTAAACCTGAGTTAGAAAAATACATTATATTTATACCCATCAGATAAGACAAAAACACAGTGAGAGGATGACCTCTTTGAAGTTAAGAAGTGCATTAAGAATGCAGAATAGAATCTAAGGCCATAATCCATACAAAGGGCTGCCCCATAGGCTAAAATCCTATGCACATTTCCCTGCAAGTCCCACTGAAGTCAATAGGATTTACTTCTGAATAAAATGCATAGTTTCAGCTATACAAGTTCCATTTATGTCAGCAGGCGGAATTTAAGGGTGTAAAAGCCAGTCACTTTTACTTGACTCGGACATATGACATTTTCTGCCTTGAAGCAAATTTGTTCAGTCTGTCCTTTAGAATACTGTACTTAATATGAAATATCATATGGGGAATCTGATTATGTTGCCAAGGTTTACATATGATCCTACACTATACATAGGTGTCATGCCAGCCACTATACTTATGTTGGACACAGCAGAACATCTCTCTCTCTCTCTGTAAGTTCTTTGGACTGATTTGTTGCTTATATGTTCAGTCGCTTCTGACTGTTCGTGACTTCATGGACCAGCCCACACCAAAGCTTCCTGTCGGCCACCGCCACCCCCAGCTCCCCCAAGGTTGAGCACTGATAACAGAACACAATCAAAGATGATCATTTCAAAGTTTACATTAAACAGTCCTTACATAAGATCTATTCTAAAATGTTCATGGTCAGCAACAACATAGGTAGAATGAATCAAGGTCACGGGGTTAAAAGCCATGTCTGCAAAAAAAAAAAAAAAACACCCTTTATAATTAAAACCAAAGAAACTCATTAAAAATCATTAGTCTCTCATAATGTTTCGTTCAGTCCTGTCAACATCGTCAGAAAAAAGGAAGGAGTCAAGCAACAGCATAAGGTGTTGTTCAAGGCGCTGTATTTATACTGTATATAGAAGAGTGTCTGTATCTGAGGGAGAAGCAATTAGCACCAAAAGCAGCACAGATGCTTGTTGATTGCAAGTACCTCCCAGTTCTACTAGCAGAAAATTAACCCCTGATGATCTCGCCAGGGTTCTTAAAGGGCACTACAGGTGGGCCCCCATATCCACGGTTTCAGTTATCCACGGATCGTGGAGACCCCTCAGGCTTTTACTTTTTTCCCCAGTAAGCTTCGTTTCTTCCTTAAAGAAACAGGAGAAGTTATTACAGGCAAGTAGAACGAGACTAAGTACTAGAGAGGCTCTGCAAGGTTAACAGAAACCTTGCAGAGCCTCTCTAGGACTTAGTCTCGTTCTACTTGCCTGCAATGGAGGCTGCTTCTCTGTTTGTTTTAAGGAAGAAACAAAGCTTGCTGAAAGAAAAATAAGAGCTGGGGGGGCAAGCATGCCTGCCTGCAGGGGAGGCAGGGTGGGGGGGCCCTCAGGAAACCATGGAGGGGGTGTTCGCTCTTATCCACGGTTTCAGTATCCACGGAGGGGCGTGGAACATATCCCCAGCGGATATGGGGGCCCACCTGTATAGAGTTTTTCAGTGTTGGGGCCCATATCTTATCAATGAAGGACAGTTCTTGTTGTTGATTAAGCAATACATTTTTATGTTTGAAGATTTCTATTGCTTCATAATGCATTGGTCATCTAAATCCTGATTCACACACAAAACTGTCCATCCCATCAAACTCAGTAGCATGCCCTGTGATTGCCATGTGCTCCGCTAGGGCAGATTGTTCCATATGACCCAAGCGGTAAGCACATTTATGTTCTTTAATTCGGGTAGCTATAGGGTGTTTTGTTGTGCCAATATATACTTTACTGCACTGGCATGGCATGTGATGCCAGTCCTTACATGTTCGTGCATGTACCTTGCACATAGCAGTTTGTGTTTTTCAGCTCACACCTTTTTCCATATATTTTATGTTTTGATATTTTATTTTATTTTCCGCCTAGCAAACTGGCATAGAATAATATTTTTACCTGCAATTGTCAATTCACTGAGAAATTGAACCACTGTGTGTGTAGTGGATAGAGTATCTAGGATGACCATACATCCCGGTTTGCCTGGGACAGTCCTGGTTTATGCCTGTTATCCTGGTGTCCTGAGCAGGTTAGCATTTGTCCCTAGCATTTGTCCAGGATTTATAAATTGGTCACGAGGGCTCTGAGTCTAACCCTGCTGCCACTTAGTACACCACTATGCCACTGATCCTACACAGATGCGGGAGGGAAGGAGGAGCACATGGTTCCCTTAGGCTCATTCAGATTGAGCTAAACCATAGTTTATACATGTTATGTCTGAACTGGGCCAATGTATCTCAGTCTAACCTACTTCACAGGGTAGTTAAACAGTGTTATCCAATGAAGATAACACAGACACGGACATAGCAGTGCCATTCTAAACACCTTGGAGGAATGGTGAGATAAAAATATAATTAACAATTCATAATGACCTAACTAATTAAGGGCACAACAATCCAGTCATAATTAAGCACTTCAAAGTTCCATTGATTTCAGTGCAGAAGGTCTTCAAGCATGTATTTAAACGCCTTCCATTACAAGCGATGAGGTGTTCAAATGCTCAGCTGTGACTAGATTCTGCTGTATACAAGATTGTCATTGGTCATTTGCTTCTGCTATATTGTGTCAGATTTTGTCACTTTAGATCTCCGCATTACATGCTCTCATCAGTGGCTGAGCAACAGAACCTTTAAAAAATATAAAAGGATTAACAAATAATTTAACACCAAACAATAAATGTACATCTGTTTGTGCATGATTGCAGTTTCTTCATGTCCTTACTGATATATTCATATCAACAGTAATCTCCAAACATCTGTGTGTTTGCAGTTACATGAATATTCAGTTATAAAATGGCGCATGGACATACTAATGCCAAGCAGCTGCTCAAATGAATAGTGAAATAGATATTCATAAACTTGGTTCCACAGTATTCCACTAGTACTAACTGCTGAATCCCACTGTGTGTGCGTGTGTACGTGTGCGTGTGTGTGTGTGTGTGTGTGTGTGCGCGCGCGTGCACACACACACAAACTTTATTATTTCAGTCTGGTACATCTGGTAAAAGGGATAAGATAGCACAATAAGAACATAAGAAGAGCCCTGCCGCATCAGGCCACAGGCCCATCTAGTCCAGCTTCCTGTATCTCACAGTGGCCCCACCAGATGCTTCCGAGAGCACACAGTCAACAAGATAACCTGTTTCCTGTTTTCACTCCCCTGCACCTGGCACAGAGAAAACCCACTTCCAAAACCAGGAGGTTGCTTATGGCTTGTACCCTGTGATGGTCTTTTCCTCCATGAATCTATCCAAACCCCTTTTAAAGGCATCAAGGCCAGGTGCCATCACCACATCCTATGGCAAGGAGTTCCACAGATGAATTACACGCTGGGTGAAGAAATATTTTCTTTTGTCCGTTCTGACTCTCCCTCCACTCAATTTTAGTGCATGTCCCCTGGTTCTGGTGTTGTGCGAGAGGAATTTCCCTCTATCCACTCTCTCCATCCCATGCATAATTTTATACGTCTCATGGCAGTGGTAACACCCAGTGGAACATCAAGAGTGGACAGAGGCACAATGGGAGGCCCAGTGCAGGGGTTTGCCCCAGAGCTCCCAGCAACTTGCTACTGCCACAGGGGTGGGATGTGTTTGGGAGGAGAGTGTATTTCCCCCTCTTGCTAAACATTCCCCCAACTCTAATGTTCACCTCTTGGGTACTATTGTTGGAGAGGTGACAGCATCTGAGCAGTGCCACCCAGTCTATATATTCAGCAAGTGTGAAAATGTTGGCCTCCACCATTAGGGGGAGTTTATTGCTTGGCTTTTGGGTTTGCGTTCTCCTACTTTTACTAGACCTCTTGATTGACTTATTTTCCCGTATTGTTATTTATACCTGTATGTAACAATGACTGTAGTTCTTTCTTTGTCCTATAATAATAATAATAATAATAATAATAATAATAATAATAATAATAATAATAATAATAATAATAATAATAATAATGCTGGTAAAGTACTTAACAAAAGTCAGTTTACTGTGTGTGTGTGTGTGGGGGGGGGGCTGCTTTAGTTCCTCAGCTCTACTATAACAACTATAAGCTGATAGGGGCTTAGCCAGATCAAATCCCCCTTGTCTTCCCCCCATTTTCCTTTTTCAAACCTACACCTTCAACATTTCATTGCTTAACTACCCACAACTGTACATAAGAACACAAGAAAATTCTGCTGGATCAGGCCAAAGGCTCATCTAGTCCAGCTTTCTGCTTCCCACAGTGTCCCACTTTTAATTTTCAAACTTACCTCTTGCATATGTAGGGAGTCTTCCGAGTATATCAAAACCACTACTTTGCTTGTAAGTGGCACATTTCCTTTCAAAACAGATAGGTGCACAACCACCATATTGCTCCATTTGTGTACATAATGACACGATGATGATGGTACCCAAGCTCCAGCTGAGATGATGGTATAGCATGAATCAATGAGTGCAGGTTGTTTTAAGCCATAGCAGCAAGACCAAGAACCAGGAAATGAGAGGCAAGACTGCAGCAGAGATCAGGCTGATGGCAGACCAAAACTGGAGAGAAAAAGCCAGATGAGGAAGCTTGAAAAACAGACTGAGATCCATTGCTAAATCCACCCACTAAAGAAGGGATTCTTGTGGTGCCCTCTTATACCCCATACAGTAGATGGATCAATCTGTAGGTAAGGTTAATCATCCAATCAGGAGTCAAGAAAGACTGGCATTGAGATTACAGCTGTAATGGTTGTGCTGGAGCCAGCGGGACAGATTGTTCTGCCAGTCTGCTTCTCATTTGCCATCATCCATAAAAAATGATTACCAGATACTGGGTGTGTAAACTTGCTTTGACACAAATAAATGTGTAGTGGTTATAAAATCCTTAGGATTGTGTTTCTTTCCTTCAGAAGTGTTATAATCTAATATCCTTTGGGCAGGCATGGCCCAGCAAAAATGTAGCACTTTTAAGTGCCATTGATCTTCAATGGGCAAGATTGAAATGTTTTCTTAGCTGTCCCACTGAAATAATTGGCTCTTAAAAGTAACATAACTTTACGGCGCAATCTTCACTAAGTTTAGTGAAGCTCTCGCTGTGCCAGCCTAAAGTGTTTCAAATGTGCTGTAAAGCACGTTTGCAACGATTCGGGTGTAAGTGGTGCTGGTACGTTACCGGCACGACGAGGGAGGTAGCTCCAGAGCTCGCATACATTCAAGTAGCGCCATTGGGCTTGCTGCCGCTTACATGGGGGGAAGGGGACAATCATCCCCTTCTCCCAAGTTGTTCCCAGGCTGCCCCGGGGCAGCCTGGGAACGCGATAGGTTGCGGCGGTTAGCCCTTTATTTATTTATTTATTTATTTATTTATTTATTTTAAAAAATTATACCCCGCCATTTCCTGTGCCCAAGGCAAATGCCCAAGGCGGCTTACAACATAAATTAAAATATATAATTTAAAATAATACATAAAATAAGTTTAAACAATACATAACCGTACATAAACACATTTAAAAACAATAAAATCCACTGGGGGGATTTAGGCCGGCCGCCGCAGCCTACACAGGATCGGGCTGCCCAATATAGAAAGGACCAGTAGATCTTCAATCCAATAAGAAACAGTGGGCGGGCATTTGTCCTTGTAAGTTTTGAAGATAAGTCTTTTTGCAACAGTTAGGACACAGAGAGTCCACCTTTGTTGTCTGTCAGTTAGCTTCCATATAATTGGTAAATAATTCAAAAGAATGTACATATCTAGATACACCATCGACTGTCCTAAAACACGATTGATGCTACTAATAACATCTGACCAAAAAGACTGAATCACAGAACAAGACCAACAGAGCAATCCTGAGGATGCGTCGGTGACGGAACGCTTGTTCCGTCGCCGGAAGTAGTCGTGAACATGCCATAAAGCACGTTCGCAACTACTCTGGAGCAAGGGAGGCTGGCGCAGAGGCCGGCCTCCCTTGCTCTGTCGCCAGAGCGCCCCAGCAGCCGCCGGAGGAGGCAGGTAAGGATCCAGTGGGCGCGGGCGAGGGAGGGGGGGTCCAGGAGGGGCGGGGGATGGCCTAGGCCATATCCCTGTCCCCACCGGCAGTAGCGTCACTAGACGCGCGACACCCTAGGGTGGGGGGTGCGCGTCACCCCCCCGCCCTAGGATGAACCCCCCCCAAACACCCCCTTACCTGAAGGCCGGGGAGCCCGCCGGGCTGCCCCTTTGCCCTCAGAAAAGTACTGCGCATGCGTGAAAACGTAAGAATTACGTTTTCAAGCAGCGGGCCTTCAGAAGGCCCTGGAGCGTCAGCAGAGCCGGACGTTCCGAGGCTGGCTCCCGGGCCTCGGAGCCTCCTGACTCTGGAGGCTCCGAGGCCGGGGAGCCGGTCTCGGAGCGTCCGACCGTGACGCGCGTCACCCCGGGCGGTCCGCCCCACCCGCCACGCTCCGTCGACGCCTCTGCCCACCGGGCCAGCTAGGCTGTTACACGGCCTCCTCCGACTTCCGAGGCCGATAGGGCCTGCCTGGAAGGCCGAGGCCGATAGGGCCTGCCTGGAGTTACACCCGAGGAAGGGGATGAGTGTCCCCTTCCCTGAGTAGACCTCCGGCCTGGCAGCAGCATGGCCGCTGGGGCTCAGGAACCGACCGCCAGCCAGATCCTTACACAGGATTGCGCTGCAAAACATATGAATAAGTGACACATCGTGCTCCCCGAAAGATCTCAGTTCCTTAATAAATTCCTTACTAAACAAACACTTTGGAGTCCAGTAAACTTTGAATAGAATTTTCTGCTGGATTAATCTTAATTTAAGATCTCTAGATATTTTGGTCGTTTGCTAATACTATTTTCCATTAGTTATCTAAAATGGGATATTTCAATTCTTTGTTCCACATCTCCCAAAGAGTGTTAAGATCATATTTATTCAAAGACATTAAATGTTTATATAACACAATAGCAATAGCAATAATAGTATGAGGGAGAGAGGAAGAAATGAGACGCTTGAAATTTGTGATGATTTGGATAACTGATTAGAAAAGGGATAATGAAGAAGTCTTTCTCAGGAAAATACCTTTGAGTGCTTGGAAGGAGAAAGGGACAAATAAGGACACTTATTGGAGAAGAAAAGGCAAGGACACATATTAATTATGAATACCGGAACTTTGTTTATAACTGGATATTAAATGAATGATGAGGAAATCTAAAATGAAGAAATATGTCTATAAAATTTTGTAGAGACATATTGCAGCACTAGGAACAAAAACAACATGACTATAAAGAGAGGAATATAATTTTTTTTATGTCAGAGCCTGGTTGGAATCAAGAGGACAGGATATTTAGTGCCCACTATATGATCATCCATGTATTTAAGACGCATCCAATCTAAAGACGTTCGTTTCTGTGTCTCACTCTCAAGATGGTTTGAGAATCTCACTGATTATTGTGTTCTGCCTTTTAAAGAGATAAGCCCAGAGGCTTCAGGATAAGACAGCCACCTAAATGAACCGGAACAGATTCACTTTTATAGTAGTAGTGTGTGTGATTGGTTGGGTCTGCAAAAATCCCCTCAGGGATCTGAACCCAAATGGACCAGAAACCAGAGACAATTCTCAGTTTAGTTATAGGAAGCTGCTTTATACTGAGTCAGGCCAAGGCCATGCATTGGTCATATAGGGTTATTCCTATTCCAGCCGCAGCATCTCTCTGTGGTTTCAGACAGGAATCTTTGCTACCCTAGCTGGAGATGCCTGGTGTTGAACCTTCTGCATATGCCACTAGTTACTGAACTACTGTATAGCACCTCCCAGGTCATGTAATGCTTGTTATTTTCCCCAGCCATTCCTCCCCCCCCCCCCCGCCCTGTGCTTTTTCCAGTGACTTGCAAGCAACAAACCGTCTGGTGTGTGCTGCTATTCTCACATATCCAGACAAACCTGAAAACCCTAAATTATCTGATTTGGCTAATTCTCAAATGAGACTATATCAACAATCTTATATTTTTGTGATCAGGTGCAGCCATTTTAACATCATGATGGTAATGTCACTAATTATTATTATTATTATTATTATTATTATTATTATTATTATTATTATTATTATTATTGTAGTAGTAGTAGTAATTATTATTAAAAATGGAGTTAACAGCAATGATGTGCATTGTGAATAAACTGAATTATGCCCTGCTAGACTGCACTGGCAGTTCCTCACAGCAAATGTGCTCTCTTATAAAGGGATATATCTGGAATATCCAAAATCAAGACAATGATAATGTTAGGGAAATGTAATGAAGATACAGTAATAACTCCAGTAAAGCTGCCTTCTTTAGTGCTATTTCATCACAGTGCTCTTCATCCTGAGTGGATTGACAGCCATTGTAGCCAATGGGAGCAATACATCCTGTGTAGGGCGGGGCAAATCAGCTCCCATTTCCTTCAATGGTGTCTCCTTTAGCATTGTTTTGCGTAGCTTCTGAGGAGGTGTCAGAGGTGGTTCTATATAATTAACAGTGCAAGCCTATGCATGTCTACTCAGAAGCCCCACTGAGTTCAGTGGGCTTTACTCCCAGGTAAGTCTGTAAAGGATTATACCCTAACAGCGCAATCCTGCGCAATGGTGCGCCGGGTGAGCGCACTCCCCAAGTGCAGGGTGTCGTAAATACGCTGTAAAGCGCATTTATGGCACCTGGATAGTAAGGGACGCCGGTGCAGAGGCCAGCGGCCCTTACCTGGCCATTTTGCCATCCCCGCCGGAGCAGGTAAGGCCTATACCGGCCGAGGCAGGGGCAGGAGAAAGGCGGTCCGGGTGGTGGTGGGGCAGCCATTGGCCGCCCCGGGCCTGGAGAGGGCGGGGATATCGGTGGCGAGATACGCTGATATCCCAAGCCCTCTCCAGGCCCGGCCTGGCCTTACACAAGCGGTGCGAATGTGCGCGAGCTCCAGAGTTCATACACATTCGAGGAGGCCCATTGGGCCTCCCGCCACTTACACCGGGGGAAGGGGACAATCATCCCCTTCTCCCAAGTTGTTCCTGGGCTGCCCTGGGGCAGCCTGGGAACTCGATAGGATACGGCGCCTGGCCCCTTAGGCTGGGTGCCGTATCCTACACAGGATTGGGCTGTAATAGACCTATCTTTTGTGTCAAAGAAGAAAACCATCTTCCACTGTTCCAGCAGCAATTGAAAACATTTTTATTCCATTTAGCTTTCTGTACGCTAGTATATATTGGTCTGTTCTTTTGTCTCCTACTTCTGCTGTACAGTATATTGTTTTGAAATGCCTTACGCAGTATATTGTTTAATGTTTTTTGTAATCCTGAATATTTTTATTTCATTTTGTTTCTTTAATATATTGTTAGTTACCCTGAGCACATTTCTTGTGGGAGGGAAAAACCAGGATGTTAATATTTGAAAGAAAGAATGAAAGGAAAAATGGGCAGTGGTAACAATTTACCTTAACATGGAGCAGAGTAGTATTCAGACATGATTTTGTGATCTGTGAAAAGGAGAAAGATGCAGAACGGAAATCCTGAATCACAGCTGCAGAACAGAAAACAAAAGGTTTTACTAGGCAATTACTCTAACTGAGTATTTGAGCATATCTCATTAGATAGCATCACCAGCTTCTTTAATAGACCATTATTATCTTGACTGTATCTTTTAGTGTGTTTGCCGACACTACTATCAAAACCTGTGGCTTTGGGAAAACAGAAATGTATGCATCAGAGAGTATTATCTGATCAAAGTCTTCATTTACTCAAGATGCTCAAAGTTTTTTGCAAGTATCATAAACCCCTAGACAAACTGACTTAGAGGTCAGCACTGATTTCGCTAAATGATTGTCTGCCCAATCTTATCCCTCACCTTTGGTGCCAATGCAGCCACACTGACACAGCGCACTCTGCATCCAATGGTGGAGAGGACGATCAGAAAGCCAGCAGATCAGAAAGCCAGCAGAAAGATGCCGGAGCAAGTGACTGTTAAGGATGCACACCATAGCACTCCTTCATGTCATATGTTCTACCCTCTATGCTTGTTGGTTAACAGAGGGCCTCCACCCCTTGTTGACTGATGGGTCTCTTGCCCAAGGGTCACCCTAATCCTACAGCTGACCTGCAGTTTTCCCACAAACACTAATGGTATCTGTAAGTGCCTATCAAAAAATGTGAGATTGGAAGCAAACCGTTCTAAGGGCTGAGAGAAGCTGCAGCCACTCTAGTGGCTTTGTAACCAGTTGTGTACATGCAGTGTAAGTCCACAAGTTTTTGACTTGCAAGGCTTGCCAACAGCCTTGCCCTCGACAGCTTGCTCATCGTCTGTCTTTTTAAATCATTACTCTTGCAAATTGCTTCGGTTGTAGAGCAGCAGTTAGTTTAATATTGATGGACATTTCGCTCCAGTACTGAGCAGAAAACACTAGAGGGCAGTTTAATAAATGGAAGTCATTTTGCTGCATGTACTATCTATGTTAGAAAAATATATAAATTCTTTTCATGGGTTTTTAAACAATCAGAGGCATTGGGAGGACCTCAGAATAATTTCTCTGGCAGCAACTATGGCCTTCCAATGGAACCAGGCAATTGATTGTTACCTGAGGCTTTTTTGAAGGCTTGTGTTTTGGAACACAGGGCTAAGTGGCACAGTGCCTTGAAACAGAGAACACTGACACAAATATGATCTCCTTTACTAAATGGTAAGAATTTTGGACAAAGGCCATAGTTAATACCATGGTTTCTAAAAAGGATCCTTAATTGAATCTTAAGAAGCTGGATGAGAATAAAGAAAACAGATATGTCCCTTTTGGGTAATTGAGATCAAGCTATATATGGATCTATTGACTTCTGGGTTTATATAGAGTAGGGAAAGCGGAACACTAGGGAAAGCGGAACACAGGCCCCCACGCCCGTTACCTTTCTTTTTGTTCATAGAGCTGCCACCCAGCCAGCATGTTTCTTTCTTTACCAAAACGCTATAAGCAGCATGCTGCTTATATGATGGAGCAGGCAAGCAGCCTGAATGCTAGGGCGGCTCCGTTAACAGGAAGCAGGAGGGAACGTTTGCATGCCAGGTTGGTGAACAACTCTGTGAATCTTGCACAGGTTTAAGAGTAGGAGCTGGTGTAATAAAAGTTATTATTTAAAATCTGTGCATGTTACTGATAACATATTGCACCTGATTACTCACCTTTCGATCTTTATTTTAGCCCTCCCCACTCTGTTCCTAAGGAGTGCAGCCTAATTGCATGATCCTGCTCTTACTGAAGTCTACATTAAAACTCACTTTAATGGAGTAGGATAGCAGCCAAAGCATATTAGTCTACTTGTGGTGATGTTATGTCAGATTGTATTTTCCTTAATAAGCTAAATGTATATTTTTCAGGAGGCCAGCGGGTGGCGCAGTGGGTTAAACCGCTGAACCATAAGCTGTCGATCGAAAGGTCAGCAGTTCGATTCCCGCGACGGGGTGAGCGCTCGTTGCTTGGCCAGCTCCTGCCAACTTAGCAGTTCCAAAGCATGTCAATGCGAGTAGATAAATAGGTACCGCTTGCGGGAAGGTAAACAGCGCTCCATGTTCCAGCCGCATGCTACGCGCTGCGGCAAGGAGAGTCATGTCAGCCACATGACCACGGAGGCATCTTCGGACAACGCTGGCTCTTCGGCTTTGAAATGGAGATGAGCACCACACCCTAGAGTCGGACACGACTGGACTTAATTGTCAGGGGATACCTTTACCTTTACCTATATTTTTCAGGAACTGTTGATATTAATGTTTACCTCAAGGTACTTTAGAATTCAGCTTTTTTTTTTAACCTGTGGGAACCCCTGAGCAAAGCTTTCAGATTCTCTCTTTTTTAGTTATATAAACCAGAAGGAGGGACACACACGACCCTAGCCAATATGTTCCGATCAGACATATACTGTATTGTATACCCATGTAACTTACAGTTAAAGCTGAGGCATAGGTTGTTCTGTGAAGCACTTCGGTGATTCCAGATATTTGCATTTTTGCCTTCCCCTGCTTCTTGTGCAGTAAAAGGAGAAAAAAAAAACTACAGCAAGTTTGATCAAAATCAAAAGAATAAAAACTTCAAGCAGAGCTCCATAATAAAGATTTTTGGATTGAAGTAAAAGCTAGGCCACAGACGGTCGTCCTTTACCTGTTATGCTTAAGTTTCTTTGATTCATTGCTAATTACTGTATTACTGACAAATCAACTAGTGTGAACAAGGCTCCTTGCTTTGACATGAAAGCAGCACATTCAGCTAAGACAGGGACATTCTGTCCTTGCACCATTAAAATCATCAGTTTATGATCAAAGCCAGAAAGCCCTAATCAGGCATTATGCCTGAATGGGTGAGGGGGCAAATAGCAGCTTGCTAGCTAGCCACGTTGTCCCTCACCCCCAAGCCATGTTCCTCACCCCTCTACACAAAAGGTGCTTGTCTATAGAGGACAGCTGCGAGCATGGGGAGAGTTTTTCCACATGATGTGGATCCCTGAACCCCAGGGCAGTTGTCCCCAAACTGGGAGGCGTGGCTCCCAGGGGATCCGTGGAAACCAACCATGGGAGCAGCGTAGTGCCACGGAGTCCTCTCAGGAATGCCAATTGGCAGGCATCAACATAATGTAATGGGGAGCCAGTGGCCGCCAATGGTCAAGGGAGCCGTAGGTCAAAAAAGTTTGGGAAACACTGCCCTAGGGTTTCACATCGCCTGGATGAAACTTCCCTACATTTGGCAGGAGCTTCTGCAGGCAAACATTGGCCATAGGGAGGTGCCAGGAGGTGTGTTGGTGTGCAGTGTGTGTGGCCTTGTTTCCCTCTCACCACATTCAATCAACGTAGAGGGAGTAACAACTGAAAAGTTAAACATAATTTCCCGGAGATGATGTGGAGACACCAAGCTTATTTACACCTGAATTGTAGAACTTCTCACCACTTGGGGGAGTGCATAACAACATTGCAACGTAAAAGGCTGGATGGCAATTCTTTCTTTGGTCAGAGAAAGCAGAAAAAAGGAAAAGGAGCAATGGGGTTCAAGTGCAGGTTCAAGTTAAATCTTCTTCACAATAAATGTGTCTGAGCAGGGGAACAAAGTCTTGAGATAATGTCCTTTGGCTTTTAAAGGAAAGGATGAATGAGTGTTGTTCAGTAAGGGGTTAATTCTGCTAAATCCTGCTTCATTGTAGGGCTTTGGACTAAATGATACTGGAGGATTCTGGCAGCTCAATGAGTCTCTTTATCCTACTTGTAAATAAATACTGGAGGCATTTATACCTTTAGAATGTCTATGTAAACAGTGTGAATGGTTTCTTTAGTTGTCCCACGTGCCTGTATACAAGACAAGTAATCACATGCCAAAAAAATTCAAAACAGAAATTCAAACACAATTATTTTAAAACAGCAGTATACAAATTAGGACTAAATTATTCAAATAGATATCATTTCCTTCCAATCAGGATTTTTTTCAAATGTTGTTAGACTTTCGATCATCACATTTTGCAAATACACATTTTGCAAATACTGTACAGCACACTTATCTCGAGTTTATTTGACGGGATAATCTTGGAACAGGTTGTATCCAAAGGAAGTTAGTCATGACTTAAATCTCATTGAAATTAATGGGATTTATGTTAGTCATGATTAACTTGACTCATTCATTTCAATGGTATTTAGTCTTGGCTTTCTTTGGATACAGCTCAGTGTAAACTTATGTGTACATGATGAGCCATGTAAAAACATTTTCAATTTTAAAAAGTTTGTACAGAATCTGAGAAAACTATTTAGGAATTGAGAACTCCAACTGGCAAATGAGGGAGGACACAGCATTGACTCCTCTTTTTTCACCCCCTGAGGATGGGAGGAGGAGGAGTTGCCACTGCTACAGATTCTCCAGTTAGCTGATGGGGAGAACTGGAGGAGTTGTTGACCACTGCTAGACAATGAGAGATGTGGCACTATGTGCAGTACGCAATGGGAGCAAGTGCAGGCCTTTGTCCCATCATGGTCTCAAAAACCTGGCCCTGGGTAGGGGACAATTAATCCAGGCAGGCCAGCCTGCCCCCTGAATAGATCGGTAAGAAGGTAGTCTTGTGCGATTATTAGACCAAAGGATCACCCAGACCAGCATTCTGTTTCCAACAGCGCCTAGCCAGATGCCCTGGAAGACTGAACGGGGCATGAAAGCAACTATCACCAGAGGCAGTGCAACCTAGAACACTGCCTGATGCTACCTTGGGTTCCCTGCTGCTGCCTCTGCACAAAAAAGCCTTGCTCCAGGCACGGTTTATTTGAGATTGGAAGTGAGGACTTCCAGTTTGATTTAAAGGGATCACGCAAATGAAGGAGCTCCTTCACTCATTCCCAAGGCTCTGGCCAAAAACGTAGCCCCTAGAAGTCACATGTTTGCCCATCCTGTGATAAGTGATTTGTTTTGTGTGTGTGTGTGTGTGTGTGTGTGTGTGTGTGTGTGTGTGTGTGTGTGTGTGTGTATATATATATAGTACATGTCATGGGATCTTAGTTTTTATTCAGTATTTTTTTCTTAAATAATGCTTAATATCATATGCACGGTTGTAACTGTCCACTCAGTCAGCCCCGGATCAGTGTTATGCCCTGTGCCAAAACAGAAGGGGGAGGCAAAGGAGAGGGCTTCAGATGGGGATCATGAAATATCCAGCGTCCAGGACTGTGAAGTAGCCAGGTTTAGCGTCTTCTAAAAGCGTCTGAATGAGTGAGTACAAGGGTGAAAAATCCAGATTAGTCACAAAAGTGCAGTGGCATAAATTCAGCATCAACATTTAGGAAAAAAACAAAACCAAAATCCTCAGTTAACAAAGGATGTCAAGTGGAACAAAAACTTGGGACAGTAGGAGACTTTTGTCCAAATTAATTGTAGGGAGACCTTATTGCTTAATGAAGTGCAAGCTATATGCAGAAATCCTGAATAGGAAATAGACTGCTGAACCTTAAGAAGTACTATGCAGTCTGTGCCACTTCTTTGAGCAAATATCTGAAGCAAAGCCTGCAAAAATACAAACACACACAAAACCCACAACCACCACCCTGCCATCCTGGCTGCACCCTCTGGGCCTATTCAGTCTGATTAAGGATTCCAAGAAAGAACGCCAGTCTTTTGTGAAATCATTAAAGCTCTGACATTTTATGAAGTCTTCTCATCTGACTGCAGCACAGGGGGGATTTACTTTAGTGGATATTATTGGCTGTAAATTAAGGGGCAGTGACAGATCCAGCTACAGGAATTAAAATAGATGCTGGAAAAGAGCCAGGTTTGAAAGCTGAACTTCGACGTGAAGCTCTTTTAGGCTGTTGCCTTGTTCTCCTTGATGAAGAATGCAAATGCTTCCATGTGGGAATCTCATATTTGAAAGCAGGCATCTGGATTGAAAAAGAAGCCTTGCATATGTAATCAGAAGCAAGTATCGTTTCCCTGTTCCCAGAGTTTGGCTCCGACACAGCAGAGGCTGTTTGGCTCCAGGACATTCTAGTCCTCCCATAACGTAGCAGATTGGATGACAGAAAGGGGTAGCCTTTGACTGCAAGTTTGGTGTTTTTTTTTGTTTTTTTTTAAACAATGTGTGAATAAACAAAGGCTTGGCCACATAATGACTTGGAATCGCATTGCTAAGTAATACCTGATAAGACTTTTTTATGTTAAATCACAGTGTGTTGGACTTCATAGACTAGTATTTGAAAATGCATACTCAATGCCTTATAAACAGCACAGGTTTATCTGTGGTCTGAAACAGTGCATCTATGATGCAGATCTTGCATGATAGAGTGTATGTCTTATAAGGAAATGTTTTAAAAGGAAAGGTTATCAGAACAAGTGCTGGGTGGTGGGTGTTTACTTTTTTACACTAAAGTAGCCAAAAGGGAAATGAACAGCCCAATCCTATTCCCTGCCACATTATAGTATGCAGCTGTGCTAATGAAGTGTACACTGCATGCTATGGGGACAACGACGACGGGACAGCCTGCAGGAGGTAAGTAAAAATATTTTACTAAAGAAATATTTTTACTTATCTCCTGGTAGGCTAGATGATCATCAATGGATCTCCTTGGACCCGCACCATCCATTTTGCTGGCTCAAGTCCAAGAAGAGCCGGGTGTATGTGTGTGTGTTGGGTTGCAAAATGAAGGATAGGATCTAGCAAAAGTCGCTGCCACTGGATCCACCCCATCCTGCCTTTGGCACGCCCCCTGATTCCTCCCCCTATGCACCCAGTTACTCCCCCTGCCCAGGATGACCAGGTAAAATGTAGGACACAGTGCCTATACTTTTAACTAGGCTTACCATCGTCCTGGAATCGACGCTGGCTTCGGCCTAGAGCGGACCCGAGCTGCTCCCAAGGGTGCACTGCGGCTGTCCAATGGGCTTCCGGCTTCCAGAACTTCCGGTCAACAACACAACAGAAGCAGGAACCCTGTTGGGCAGCCGCAGTGCACCCTTGGGACTCGGAGCAGCTCGGGTCCGCTCTAGGCCGAAGCCAGCGTCGATTCTGGGACGATGGTAAGCCTACCTTTAACCATTGTAAAGAAGAGGGAATTTTGGCAGGTGCAGCTTTTTGCACCCTTCCATGATGAGCTGCACCTGCCAAAATCCCCTCTTCTTTACAATGGATAAAGTTATGCCAATAAAGGTAGTTGATTGATTGATACAATGCTTAAAGATATAGGCACTGTGTCCTACATTTTATCTGGTCACCCTGCCCTCCCCATCCACAAACCTCCCCCTGTGCCAGCCTACCTACCTGGGGCCCGCAGCAGCAGGGATCTGCTGCTGCAGCTGCCTTGTAGCAGCAGCCTCAAATGGTCTGGCAGCGGTGTGATCTTTGTGCTGTCTTAGGGGCTTTTACGCCAGCGGGACTAGTGCCCCACTTGCATAAAAGGCCGATAGAATTGGGCTGTCAGGTAGACAAAGAACTAATCAGCTGAGGGCTCCAAAGTTAATGAAGAAAAAGTTTCCTAAACTCCGATACTGCCTGAGTATCTGGTATTAATTAATACACCATCAAGTGTTCCTTGGGATCCATATTGCAGGCCTTTGAAATCAGCTTATGTAATGCAGCAGTTACTGGTGATCAGTTTCCAGAATGCAAAAATGCAAAGCAAAACTGTCTGCCTTTCTGCCGCTCCTTCTCCTCTGCTGCCTTTGAAACAGTAGGCCTTGGACATCATCCTCCCTCTGCAGTTCTAGAAATACCCCTTTTTCCTGTGCACCTCCAGCAGTGTAGGAGGAGAGCAACTTCTCCATGGTGCTATCCCATGACTAGGAAGTGTGAGTAAATGAAGCAAGCATGCAGGCAGAGCAGTTGTGCAACTCTTTTGTTCCCATTCACTTCCCTCTGCGGTGAGATCACAGTTTAGGAACATAGTGCCCAAGCTTCAGTCGTGTATGAAGGAAACTAAACTCACTTTTCTAATATTTTGTTGTCTTAATAGCATCTCCAATTCTGGGTCACACTGGTTGATTTTCCAGTAACTCTGCAAGGGTTTCTGACTCTGTTCTTGAACAATAGTAACAATAAAAAGTCTCCTCCCCACTGCTGAAGCTGAGAAAGCTTGGGAAAAACTAGGAGTCAATGTTTCTGTGAAAGTGCCGTGAACTAGTTCCTTTGGAAACCAATTCCTGGGCCGGGCAACATGTACCCAGAGGCACTCCATTCCTTCATTTTGTATCCACTCCTCTGAGCCACTATTTTTGCATCTGGTAGGTGGACCTCAGGGTTCCAGTAAACTCCAAAGGAGGTCCTGGAAGCCTGAAGGCTGCCTACCTTGGGCTAGGGCTACAAGAAGGAAGGTGTGAGTGCCCCAAACAGGTCTTCAGATAGCAGCCACTGATAACAGCTGTCCCAATCAGTCAGCAGTCAATCAAAACATCACCAGAATATGAAAGTATTCATGGCAGCAGTTCAAGGTAGGAGTATCCAAGAGATAAGCGCTTACAGCCCAATCCTAACTAACACTTCTGACAGCAGAACAGAGATTCTGCTGTTGTAAATGTCCGTCTTGGAGCCACTACTGCAAATAGCGGCAGTGTTGGCAGCCCACCATCACAACCAGCTACCCCTGGGAGCGCAGGTGAGCCGCTGTGGGGAGTGGGGGTGGGAGAAATGGGGCAGGGAGGGGGAAGGAATGGGGGAGTTTCTGGGAGGGTGGGGTTGGATCCCGGTGGAAACGACTTTTAATGAAGCAAAAGTGAATGGAATTCTCAGTGGTTAAGATTAGCGGTGGCATGGAATGGTGTATGAAGAAACATCAAGTCCTAAGAACATGTGTGATAATCATACCAGCTTTAGTTCTACATTAAACATGTCCTGACTCTTAGTATTCCAGTTTCTGGCTTTGGGAGCTCTATGATTCTTTTTGCACACAGAATGGGTAGAATTATTTGCGGACCTTTGTATATTCAATCTTGCAGAACGAAACAAAATGGAGTCCTCTGAACAGAAGAAAGTATGTACAGTACTTCATATTTTGTTTTGTCTTAGTGTCATATGCAGCTGTTCCACCAAAAGGATGATTAGGAAATGAACTTGTTTCATTGCATTTCCTAAGATATCCACAAGGTGGTAGTCTTCTTTAACATTGAGTATTCTTTCTTCTCTGTCCTTGCCATCCTCCTAATGCCTCAGTTGTTCTTTGTTAGCAACATTTGTGCCTAAAAGAAAGAAAAGCATTTTACATTTTTTTTTTGTATTCAGCCTTAAAAAATATTTAAAAAAACAAATAAAAGACAGTCTTATGTCTTGGACGTATTTGATGTAGAAGATCAACTTTCTAGCAAGGGGCATTTTTGGGGGAGGGGGGGAGAAATCTATTGTGCCTGAAATGAATTAACCAATTTGTAAACATGACGCTTCCTGCATCTTCATCTTTAAAACATTAGCCCGTAGGGCAAATGATTAGCATTTTCCCTTGACACTGGCACCGATACCTTAGCTAACTTGGCTGAGCCAATAAATGCCTTGGCTTTGGCAAGAAGTCCCTTTTAATGGCTGCGCACTGTTAGGAAAGGCCAGCACCACTATGGGAAGCCAAAAGTGTAGAGGAAGCATTACCATGTGTGTAATATATTGGCAGCTCATTTAATAAGGCAAACAAACCAGGCTACCTTAATCATGGGAGCTGGCCTAGAGAGGCTGCTGCAGCAAGCAAGAGCCACCCTGCTGTGAAAATGTTTTCAGAAAAGTGCTCTGAACAGAAACATTACGATGACTTGTCAATATTGCTCTTTCAGAGAAAATAACAGCATTCATGCATTTTGTATAAGGGAGGTAGATCAAACAGACGATCAAAGTCATTTTATTATGTATAAGCTTTCCTCCTGTGTTGTTTTTAATGTCAGGAGCGCAGCCTGCACAGGCATTTGAGAATGCCCACAGTTATGATCAATGTTGTCTTTATATGCCACCAAGGAAACTGTCAAATCTTTTAAGGCTATATTCTCTGTCCCCTCCATCCAAGTAAGTGTGACTCTTTCTCCGGACTTTAATCAAGGGCTTTAAAGCAAGAAGTTCTATGGGCGGGTTTGTGCAGAAGATAAAGATTTACCTTAGTCCTTGTGTGCACCTGTTGATAATAGTGCCTAGTTGTAACCCTGGGCTTTTCAACTTTTTTTTTTTTTGCAAGTATCACCTTTTCAAGTATCACCTTTTGCAGGTGCCGTTTTTGCAAGTACCACCATTTCCACCAGAGACAGCAAGTTTGCGCAGGCAGGAGTGGGCAGCTTGCCCCCATAGTCTCCCTGCAGGCTTCTTCAGTTACTGCCACCTTCATGGCAGTCAAGCCAGGTGCCACTTGCCATACTGTGAAGTCCAATGAGCGGAACTAGGGCCACTGTTCTAACCTGACAGCAGCATCTTAATCATGTGCTGTTTTCTGTGTGCATTTCGGAAAGGATGTCCCATCTCAGTTGTTTCTGACCATTTTATGTCAGCGGCACACAATGATTTGTTCTTTTTTTAAGTCCTGAGGTCAGTGAGAAGTACCTAGATTTGGGGTTCCCAAAGTGATGCAGTCCTGAAGTGTGGTGTGGTCCCAGTGCCCTCTACTGAGTGCATGCAGTGGTGTGTACTCAGCAAAAATACAGGCAGGCCTTTAGGGGCACTAATAGATGCCTTGTCAGCATTCCAGCAGGACTATTGCAGGACCCCTGACTAGAGAAGAAAGGCTCACTTTTCTTCTAAAACTCAACACCTATAATGCTTTTAAAAGCTTCATTCATACAGCGGTGAATGTTAGGAGGTTTTGAGATGTAACATTCCTTTTGTGTGGGCTTTGGTGAAGCCCTTTGCTCACCCCAATGGTACACGTGGGGAGAATAATGTAAAAATAATTGAGAGAGAACTTTACTGTGTGCACACTGTTTAACATCTCCCCACCAGTGCTGAGACCCTCAGCACTGATGTGGAGTTGCTACATTTGCTCAGACTGCAGACATTCGGTCATGGTCTTTTCAACATGGCTCTCCCAATTTGTAATAAGAGCTTCCTGTGGCCTGCACGCAGGGCAAGTAAAATCTAAACAAGTCCTTAAACTCAGTTTTAAATCTGTGCTTAGGGTAGATTGCAGATCTGAATTGAACCATAGCAACTGCTGGGGGTTACCTGGGGGCAAGGGAACTAATGTTCCCTGATCCCGAGGGGCCTCCAGTGACCAAAACTCCCCTGTGGGATACAGTGGAAGCTGTGCTGGTGCCACTGCATTGCCGCATGGGGATTTAGTTAGGATTGGGCTGCCTGTTATATGGCCTGGTTTACAGTGGTTGGGGCTAAGCTTGTACGGTGTATGAAAGCAGGAGTTACGTTGAGATATTACTTTAGCTCATATGAGACTTTTGTCCATCTTATGTGGTGTATTTTTTTAAGTGATCTCCATGCCATGGGATCATAAAAAATTTCTGAACTGCCCATAGGTCTAGGAAAAAGGTGAGATAGAAGTTAGAATCCAAAATTAAATCATTTTTGCCACTATTCATGGGTTTTCCAAATGTAAGCTGTGTAATGCAGCACAAGCTGTAATGAACTTCTGGCTATAAACAGACACCTATGAATGTCATCACAATGTGCCATTGGAAGCTGAAATCAAACCCTGCAGTTGGCAGAAGTCCCTGTCCTTTAAGGTGAAAATAATTCTGCATTGAATGCAGAGCTGTGCACTTTATATTCTTTCCAGCACAGGGCTGGAACATCAGTGTACTCATGTTATTGTGCTTTCAGTTTCATGGCATCTCTAATTTATATACTGGTGGACATACTTGTACATACTGGTGAATATAGTATGACTAATCAGGATAAAGGAGAATAATTTGTGGATTTATCTAATACCAGTCACTACTACTGGTACAGGAAGAAAAATCTTGTGCGTTACCAGGCCTCTGAGCTATAATGAGTATAATTGGTCAGGTTTTCTTAACCTCTGATTGCCCCTTAACATCCCCCAAAATCATTGTTTAAACCTAATGATCAGTTTGGAGCCATTGGTGCAAGTGAAGGTTTAAGACTACCCCCAGAACTGGCACCTGGAAGCATACCTGGAAAAGCTAGTGATAGACATTCCACAAGATACCAGTAAGTTGACACAGCTCAGGAAAGATTTGCTTGGAAAAACTGTAAGATAACACTCAGGGAATCCAATAGATTAAAATTATTTAACAAAATTTCTCATGCACAATTTCACGGTGAGTATGAATGTGTATATGCACATGTTCGGTGTATGTGCATATAAGTCAAATCTCATTCAAGGATGTCCACCTTGCCGCCAGGGTGAGGGTGGGGAAGTCAGTCAGAGTCCTTACTGGCCCTTCAGGTTTCCCCGCCTGTCAGCCTGCCCGAGGCCTCTCCCATTAGGTTCCCCTTCTGGGCCAACTTGGTCCTTCAAGACATCAGAAACCACCCAAGGGGAGGGGATTGCACTCCACCCCACCATGGTCCTCCTGCTGCATGAGCCTCCCAGAGCTCAGTGGCCTGATTACTCTCCAGTTGGCCACGACTAGGTGTTTATATCCAGAAACATCGTAAGAAGGGGGCCTTGGGGCCCAGGGGCCCTGAAGACCCCTGAAGGGGCGGAATCGCGGGCTCAGGAGGGCGCAAACACACGATCTGCCTGCCGGCTCTTCGCAGGCGGAACGGCCGCATTTCGGTCCTCCCGCCCGCCCTCGCCTCCGAACAGCTCCAAAAACAAGTCAAAACGGCGGGTGGGGTGTGTGTTTGGAGGCGAGGCGGGGCGTGACGTCATGCGCCCACAACATGTGGGGGCAGTGACGCGGGCGTGGGGCGGCGGCCCTCCCTCCGTGGGGGCGTAGCAACACCACTGTTTATATCCCCTGGAGCTACTGGCTAGCCCTGCCTCTTCCTGCCCCCTTTCCCTACAGCCCTCCCAACACTACAGCCCTTCCTCATGTGCTATTGTTTCTCCACCCGTAAGGAGATGGTCGTGCTGGATCCTTGTCCCACCTGGTAAGCTTGTCCCCTGACAGAGGATATTATTATGGCACCATGGATGACCTATATTGGAATTTACAAAGCAAAATAAGGAAAATTCAGATCCCTACCCACTTGCAATTACAGGCTGAGATGACGGGAGAAAGGCAACTGGGAGGCAAGGGCACAAAAAGTGTTTCTTTTTCTCTGCCTTTAAGGTTTTTCAGCTGTGCATGTAAATTTTAAGCGAGACCATTACTTGAGGAAAGACTTCCGTGCAGCCTTGCTTAGGTTTTGAAATATTGAGTGCTCATACCTCCTACTACTCCAGCTTGTCTCGTCTGAGAACATCCTTAATTATGCATCGTTCCCTTTCACTGTCTCTGTTCTTTGGTTTACTCACCTCTGCTCAGAACATAACATAAGAATAAAGGTATTCATTGTGAGACTGGAAAGGTGACTCAGATCAGGGCAAGCGCCGTCCTGTTCTGCGTGTGCAAAAGCATGTGCCCTCTTTAAACTTTCCAGATGTAGCATTGACTGCTTGATACCCATCTAACATATGGCTCTCTCCTCTGCACTTTGAATGATTTTCTCATTTGGATTAGAATGAGAAAGACTGCCATAGGCTAATCTAGCTATATTTGGGGAGCAAATGTATTATCACCAGCTTTATAACATCCATGGCAGGTTTATTCATAATCAGCAGTTCTGTTCAAATCCAAGTTCATGGCTCTTGGTAATATATTTTCCAGTACTCAATTCAGCATGCTTGTCCATCCCCCCCTCCCCACGCCCCACATGATTTTGCAGGGCTTTGCTTGCTGTAATTTTTTACACTGACCATTGTTTGAGCATAGTCTGAAATATTACTTATCAGTCTCATTAGAGACTCCCTAATGACTGCTGCCTGCTTTAACTGTAGTTTTTGGCACTATAGAGATTCATCTCTGTGGTAGATTTTTTTTCCCTTTTCTTTTGCAGCCTGCATATCTCTAAGCTGCATAGCTATATTCAGATTTGATCCTGATTTCCTTTCCAATCTGTGAACAGAGAAGCCTTTCTACGAGTCAACCACACACTGCTGCAAATGGTAGCATTTGTTTTCCTAGCACTGCCCTGGTTCAGATATTTCTCTTGGGAGTGGAGAGCAAGGGATTATGGGAGAGGGCAGCTGGCTGGTGAGTGAAATGGTGGTTTCTAAAGCCATTGGGCAAGGGACCTCTGTGTCCAGTAGCTTCAGGATATGGTAGGAGGAGGCATTTGAACATTTCTAAGAATTTCTAGGAATTTTTAAGGGCCAGTTCAGTTCACACTGCTAAATTATTTCCTGTGACTGGGTATGTAGGTACACAAATGCATGCAGAAAGGTTAACACGATCAGGGCTGTATACACAATGAGCTGGGAGCTATCTCCATGACCACAGTTGCATGTATTTCCAGTTACTACAAGCACAGAAAAAACCTATGGCTCATAGCCTGGTTCATACTAATGTTTCTCCATGCATGCAATCCTATACCCACATACATGATTGCATGGATTTAGTACTGTGAATAATAGGCTCCAAGACTGAGTCTTTTTGTAATATTGTAAGCAAATACCGTATATCGGTATAAGGGCTGATTCAGTGACACGGACAGTATAGTGAAATGGAAGTTGATTGTATATGGATTCATTTTGGATGTACAATGGACTGGTGTAGATGGCCAACTCCCAGATCTCCAATGCAAGTGGATGTTTCATTTTTCTACCACAAATGGTTGTGATTGTTTGATAGTAGTCAAGAAAACAAGGTCTCCAGATACAAAGGAGAACAGGGCTCCTGTACCTTTAATACTTTATAGATGGGCAAATTGAAGCAGTTTTGACTCATGCAGGGTGTGATGATGGTCTGATTGCTAACCACCATGTAGTGATGGGGAGACAGACACACACCCCATACATCATGCTTCCCATGCCCTCTTGGGTTCCTCAAGGGAAGACTGAAGGTGACACAGCATCCTGTCCTGGCTGTCTTTACTGTGTACTAGTCCGACCCTTTGAGAGTAGATTTGCTGCCACCAGAAATGGAATTAAGACTCCATCACATGCCTTTCCTCTAGTCTG